>JACSVZ010000002.1:55655659-56255659 GCA_014706295.1 Lycocorax pyrrhopterus obiensis | reverse complement strand
TATAAAATACACTGACTGTAAGGTCTTCAAAGGCTCAAACAGCTCCTCAACTTAAACTTAGTGCCCTGAATGGAAATATATGCTTGTTTTATACTTGACAGAACAGTGATTCTGTTTTTCAAAGAGAAACATTATGTCTGAAATTATGTCTGAATCATTGCAGAGAATAATAAGCTATAGACCCTGCTAAAGGAAGTTACGTTTGCCCTTTCTGGAAAAATACATTTGTAAAAAGGTATTGCAGTTTGGGTGGCATGACCTTAACTTAAAGTCATATGTCTCCTTTGCTTTGTTTGATATGTTTAACATTGCAGTCCTCCTCTTAGTTTGAGGATAATCAACATCAGGTTTGCAGATTTGTGTGTGTGGAAAATCATGCTGTAAAAAGCCAGTGTCCACAAAGAAGACACAAGAGTCCTGCAACTGCATTTGAATAAAGGGAGAGAGTCCACTAGGCTATAACGCCACGGGGTCTCTTTTGAATTTTTGGAGGACACAGCCTCCGTTTATCCTAAACTCCCAGCTGCATGTTGCCCTCCTCCTTTCCCCATTGGCTGAGGTACTAGGAAGGTACAGACTTCCCAAACTGCCTACTACATGTTCCCCCTTGAACATGTATCCCGCTCTCATCATGCACTGTATGACCATTAAAATTAGCTTTAACCCCAAAGCTAATATTTGTAAGTCCGTTAGGTCTGCACATTTTCCCCTGAAGCTCAGAGTGTGCTCAGTTCTGCAACAAATTTGGGTGGCTTGATGCTCATAAAGACCCCCACACCCATTCTTCCAGAACCTGACTGGTTCTTTCAAATTGACTCATCTGTGAAGACATTAACACCCATTTCTCCTATCAATTTGAACAACAGTTCCCGTTTAGGCTTTTGGGCTGATTGTTAAATGCCTAGTTCATGTTAAATGTGTGCAGCCAGCTGTTAGACTAGCATTTTTGAGAACGTAGATCACTGTTGAGGAACACACCTAGTGCAATTAGCTCAGTGTGCAAGTGGCAGATTGTGCGCTGGGTAGTGGGAAATGTCAGGAGCCCCCTGCAATGAGCTGTGAACTGGTGCTGACCCTTTGCCTAACAAAGGGCGTGGAGACCTGTTGCACCAGGTGGCCAGCTTACCCAGAGGCTCTGTAGAACCCAATGAACAATAAGAAGACCCCAGACCAAATATCACCATTGCACCAAGGTAAATGTATGGGGTGAAAAGAGAGTGTAAGGGATGGGACCATAGACTGTAAGGATACAAATCCCTGGGATTCTTTTGTTCGTGGCCTGTCCCTGAAGGCACACAGATTGAGATGTTACTGTATTGCTGCTCCACAGTTAAATTACTTAAAGGAACCAGACACCTGAGACTGCTACGGGAAACCTCAAGTCAAGCTGTTGACGGAAACTTGTCTGACTGCTCGAGAGCGTTGTGTGTAGGGAGTCAAGCGGGGCACCTGTCAGCTCACTGGAGCCACCTGTTGTGAAAAGACTTCTGTCACAGCAGTGAAAGTCTTGTGTAGTGTGAGTGTGACTCCCAGAGTGGCTCCCAACTGGTCAGACACAAAAGTTTCCTTAACATCTCACCTCTTTCTTTCTGTCCACAACACCCCCCTCCCATCCCCTCCCCTCTGCCCCCAGTCCCTCCCTCCTATTTGGACTGAACAGGAAGTCTATAAGCATGTGAGCTCCCATACCATGTACATGGCAATTTAAATATCCAACAGAAAAATTGTATCTTAGGCTCTCACTCTGGCCTCATGCTGGATCTTGGTTGCAAAATAAATCTCCAGATAAAGGATATTTTTTATCTGAATCATGAAACAGATGTGCAAATGAAGGCTGGGATGCTGAGGTATGGGGATGGAGCCAAGGCTGGAATTGAGACTGGGCAGGGATACTACCATGAAGGCCTGTCTGTTTTAGGAATACTGTCTTTGGTTGTTCTCAGCTTTTCTGTACCCAGCCTGTCTCACACATTAGATGTTTTATCTCTCCGTTTTCAGTTAATCCAGTATAGGTACTGAGTTAACTATCTCAGGGGGATAATCAGTGAAAGAAGAGTAGCTTTCAGGATGGAGTCCTATGCAAGTAATACAAGTACTTGACATTGTCCTAGTTACAGGAGTATTGTACCCTGTTTATGTAATTTCTGATGAACCGTTAATGATTGACCATTTGCAGTAGCTGCTAATTGCACACCCAACACCTCAGGCTACAAACTGGGTGTTAACTGAGATAACAAAAAAGAGGCAAATCCTTTGAGTCAGAGAGGTGTTTCTTTTTCTTCACACAAATGACTTAGCTGTGTAAACTGCCTTCTGGGGAAGCACCAGTACACTCACACCCAGCCTGAGGGGTCATCTCTGCTAATGGGTGTTTCAGTCCAGTCTAAGCACATAAAAGCAAAGAAAACTTAAATCCCTGTGAATAAAACAGATTGAACCCAGAAAGGTTTGAAATATGCCCCAAAACTTGATTTAAAACTAAACAAGGTTAGATGCTGATACAAAAAAAAATTGATATATTTTATTTAATAGCAAAAAAGGCAAAGAGAAAGAAAGAAAGAAAGAAAGAAAGAAAGAAAGAAAGAAAGAAAGAAAGAAAGAAAGAAAGAAAGAAAGAAAGAAAGAAAGAAAAAGAAAGAAAAAAGAAAGAAAGAAAGAAAGAAAGAAAGAAAGAAAGAAAAAGAGGTGTAGGGGGGGAAGAAGGGAGAGTGACAGGGATTAGGTAGAAACATATCATCCTTCCATGGTTCCCAACAACGTCTCATTGATCTGCTCCATCTGGTCTTCTTGGTGGTGAGGGTCCCCCACCAAAAAGTATAGAATCCAATGGATTAATACATGTTTGGGCAGGTGGGAACGCCCAGGTGCCTCCCCTGAGGGCGAGTTTGACACTGTCCCTTGCAACACTTTGGATCTGTTGTATCATGTTGCATCACCCACAGTGCTCTAGTGCAGGGTTGGGGAACCCCTTGGTGGGGTCATGGCTCTTTGATCGGCCATGACACCCCCTCTGCTGTCCCTCATGTGGATATCCCATAGATAGGGCTTTCCTGGGGTGGGGGCCCTACAGCTGATCTGGTCTGCACAGCAAAGGATGGGTGTTAACTGCCTTTGTCCATAGGCTGTGCCACACACCCAAAACCTCTCCTCCTCCCCCCTTTGATGTGGGGGTCTGCTCGAGCTTAGCAGTAGATAAGCCTGGGGCTGTGGCATCTACCCTGAAGGTGCTAGGCTTAATCCTCCTGTGAATGTATTCTTCTCCCTCAGAATGTATTCTTCTCCAGCCCAGACCTGAGTCACTTTATCTTATCTCTATCAACTTGCAGTCCAGGGCCTCAGTCAAGAGGCCCATTCAGGGTGTGGTGGTCTTCCATGCAGCTTTTGTTATACAGTTTTGCTATTATAGGCAAAAGTCCTTCATGAAGATGTTTAAGCCATAAACTATAACATTTCAGTCTCCAACAATGGGCCATAAGGGACTCAATGGCACTAGCATACTAAGGCAGCTGCAACGACTTAGGCCATCAGAGACTCCCCAAATGACTCACACTGTTACATCATCCACTGTGAAACCTCCCGCCCTTGGGGATGTACTGAGCATTTCCACCTGAACCTGCGCATATATAATCTTTGGGCTCAGGAACTTCTGACACCACTTGATGTATCTAGTGGAGGATAAGAACTTCAACAGGACTGTGACCATCATCTGACAAAGAGGGTGCCAGGTTATACTCTGCCTTTGTGGGTTAAAACCAGTTTTCTCTGTATCATTGTATTTGTTGTAATCTCTTTAGTAAATTGTAAGTCTGACCTGTAAACTCTCTTGAGATAGTTGACTGCAGTTCATTTCTCCCAGAGGTTTACTTTTAAACTACCACAACATTAAACTGTTCTAGGCTGGATATGTAATATGAACAGTACCCTCAAGAGGACTCACAGTCTAAGCAAAACAGGTTTAAACTAGCAAGTCACAGTTGGAAACCCTGGGAAATAAATGAGAGGAATTACAAGAATTATTTCTTGTCAGATACTTGCTATGAGTTCAGTTACTGCCTGTTTAGTATTATTTGGGCCAGTTGTTTTCACTGCAGTGTTTTGCTTGAAGTGCTTAGTTGATTTTGTCCACAGGTCCTGTTAAGGGTGGAATTCATCTTGCCTAACTGTATTTGTCTGCCAAGGGAGATTTAGTGAAAGGTGAGTGTTCTGCAAGTGACTATAGACTGAGCTTAAGGAGAAAACCTTGGAGAAGAAAGTAAACATGTATTTAGGTGGCTAGTGTTAGGTAATCACAGAAACAATTAAGTTGGAAAAGACATCTGAGATCTTTGAGTGTAGTTGACATGGTGGTATTCAGTCATAGGTTGGACTCAATGATGACTCCACCACTCCCTGGGCAGCCCATTCCAATATACCCTTTCTGTGAAGATTTTTTTCCTAATTTCCAACCTAAACCTCCCCTGGTGCAGCTTAAGACTCTGTCCTCTTTTCCAGTTGCTGGTTGTCTGGTAGAAGAGACTGACCCCCACCTGGCTACAACTTCCTTTCAAGGTACTTGCAGAGAATGCTACAGTCACTCTTGAGCCTCTTCTTCTCCAGGCTAAACAACCCCAGCTCCTTCAGCTGCTCTTCATAAGACTTGTGTTCCAGATCCTTTACCAGCTTCGTTGCCCTTCTCTGGACTCTCTCCAGCACCTAAATGTCCTTCCTAAATTGAGGGGCCCAGAACTGGACACAAGATTCAAGGTACAGCCTCACTAGTGCCAAGTACAGGGGAAGAATCACTTCCCCAGTTGTGCTGACCACACTATTCCTGATACGGGATAGATTGCCATTGGCCTACTTAATCATCTGGACATCCTGCTGGCTCATGTTCAGCCTGCTGTTGGCCAGCAACCCCAGGTCCTTTCCCACTGGGCTGCTTTTCAGCCACTCTGCCACCAGCTGCATGCGGTTATTGTGGCCAAAATGTAGGACTTGGCACTTGGTCTTGTTGAACTTCTATGCTGTTGGTCTCAGCCCATCTATCCAGCCTGTTCAGGTCTCTCTGCAGAGCCTTCCTACCTTCCAGCAGATAGACATTCTGATCCAGATTGGTGTTATCTGTGAATTTGCTAATGGCAGACTCAATTCCCTCATACAGAGGAATATAGATATTAAACAGGAGTGGGCTCAATTCTTATCCCTGGGGGACATCACTAGTGACCAGATGCCATCTGGCTGCAGTACCATCCACCACCACTCTCTGGGCCCAGCCATCCACCCAGTTCTTAACCCAGAGAAGGGTGCACCTGTCCAAGCCATGGGCTGCCAGCTTTTCCAGGATTATGCTATGGGAGACAGCATTGAAGGCTTTGCTGAAGTTCAGGTAGACAACATCCACAGCCTTCCCCTCATCCACCAGGCAGGTCACCTGGTCATAAAAGGAGATCAGGTTGGTCAGGCAGGACCTGCCTCCCCTAAATCCATGCTGGCTGGCTCTGATCCCCAGGCTGTCCTGTAGGTGCTGTGTGATCACACTCAAGATGATCTGTTCCATAACATTGCCAGGCACGGAGGTCAGGCTAACAGGCCTGTATGTTCCTGGATTTTCCTTTTGGCCCTTCTTGTGGATGGTGTCATACTTGATAAAATTCCAGTCATCTGAGACTTCCCTGGTTAGCCAGGACTGATGACAAATGATGAAGAGCAGCTTAATGAGCTCTTCTGCCAGCTCCCTCATTACCCTAGGATTGATCCCATCTGGTCCCACAGACTCGTAAGCATGGAAGTGGCTCATCAGGTTACTAACTGCTTCCTCCTGGAATACACAGGATCTATTCTGTTCCCTGTCTGGGTCTACTAGCTTAGGAGGCCAGTTGTCCTGAGGATAACCAGTCTTACTCTTGAAGAGTGAGGCAAAGAAGGTGTTAAGTACCTCATCCTTTTCCTTGTCTTTAGTGACTACATTCCCCTCTGCATACAATAAAGAATAGAGGTTTTCCTTGCCCCTCTCATTTTGCCATTAATATATTTATAAAAACACTTTTTATTATCATTTACAGAAGTGGCCAGATTAAGATCTAATTGAGTAGTTTTTTTTTTTTTTTTGCATGACCTAATGACATCCTTAAACACTTCCTGAGCTGCTGTTATGAATGGATGATGTAGGTTTAAATCAGCTCCTGTCCTTTGCCCAGGCCTCTGGCAGCAGACAATAGCTGTATTGAGGCGGCCAGCACCCCAAAGATCCACTCTTATCTGCACGTTCTTTAATAATGGCTGATTTGGTCTATTATAAAATGAATTATTTATTTATAGACACAAAAATAACAGACATAAGACTTAAAACAGACTATTACTACACAGGGATAAGACAAAAGGGGATACTAGTACAATACACACGGAGTTAAAGGTACCATTAAATTTACAGCTAACCAAGAAATACTATAACTTAGGATCCAGTGTTTCTTACCACCAATCCTTGAAGGGGTAGACATTGAATTCCTTTCTCTCAATTCCCGGGAAAGTAACCTCAAAAGTTCATGTCCGGACTTAAGGGGAGAAATCTTCTCGTACGTTCCCAAGGAGTGTGTAAGAGACTTCTGCCTCTGTGATAATTTGTGTGGGCTTTTATAGACATAAGAACCATGTTTTTTGGTCACTGATATTTGTTTTCTTTATCTCTTTCCACATCTGCTCTCATACCAAGATGTGTACTCGGAGCTGGAGCTCAGACTCTCTGGAGCCTGGAGGTGACCTCCTGCTGGGCTCTCTGACTCCTTGCTGGGCTATTAATCTGACCTGAGTTATCTCTTTCAAATGCCCCTGCCATGAGAGGGGGGGGGACATCCTGCCACAGCTGCCTGTCCCTTTTTCCAAAGATGATACACCCTCTTTCTTACCCTGCATTTCTGTAAAAGCTCCCTGCTCAGCCAGGCAAGTCTTAATCCCAGCTGACTCACCTTTTGGCACCTAGGGAAGGTCTGCTCTTGCACCTTGAAGATTTCTTTCTTAAAGTATGTTCAGCCTTCCTGAGCCCCTCTTGTTTTTAATGGCTGCTTCCCAGGGAACTTTCTGAATCAGTGTCTTGAATAGGTCGAAGTCCACCCTCTGGAAATCCAGGTTTTGTTGATGCCCCTCCTTACATCACCCAGTATTGAAAACTCCTACCATTTCATGGTCTCTCTGCCCAAGACAACCTTTGAACACATCTCCCACCAGCCCTTGTCCGTTTGTGAGCAGAAGGTCTAGTAGGGCTCCACCCCTGGTAGGCTCACTTAGCCACAACAAGAAGTTACCTTCCACACGCTGGCAAGTAGTGAAGAGGTGATACCGTTTTTTGAGTACTGTATTTCAAGATAATGAATACAAACAGGAAGAGTCCATGGCAGGGTAGTTCCATATTCCATATATGTGACATTGATTCTCCCACTGCCTTGAGCAATCAAATTTCTTATAGCCTTTGGCTTGGCCAATTGGGACTTTCAGCTCTGGTCCATTATAATTTTGCTGCAGTTATCTACTTTGATGTTATTTAACTGTGGTTGCTTCTGTGCTGTTACAAAAGTGAATAGATATTGCAGTGTGCAGCACTTTTCATCGTTTGCTTTTAGCAGGATAGAGTGGATCTGATGTATTGCATTGTTATAGATCTTCCTCCAAAAGTTAACAAATCAAGGAGAGAAGATGGACTGGCCATGCTCTTTAGAATGACCATCCCTGTATTGCTTTTATATATTTATAGTACAGGATATTTGTAGTATTTTTTGAGCTTCAAGTGCATACCATTCTAGGATAGCACAGAGCCTTACCTGCTCCTGAATTCTTGCAAATATTGTTATTAATACCTTGGCCTTTGCAGTAAGTCTGTGGCATGGGCGTGTGCATGTTTATCATTTTTCAGTACTCTGCCATGATTCAGAACAATCTCGCAGCAGCTGAAACAAGGCACAATGTTGTTTTCAAACTTTTCCTCCCACTTCAGCTGCAGCCTGTTTCTAGTTTATTACTACTGACTACATTGGAGTCGATTCTCTTAATATGATCTACATTCTCTTGATACTATCATATTAGCTCAAATGGACCTTCTGTCAGGGGAAAAAAATCTTTTGGGACAGCCCTGTGAAAGGAAAGAGGGAAGATAAGTTGGAGGATACTAGCTCGGTGGTTAAGTTGCTCAGTTGACATACAAGAAACTCGTGTTCAAGTATTTTCAGTGAGTTGCCATTTTGCCACTGAGCTTTTCTAGTTCTGGTAAAAAAATTGTAACATCAAGTATGTATCAGTCTGAAATACAGACTATGAATATTCTTCAGGTGTACACAGTGTAATTTCTTCTAGAGTGCAGAGCCAATAATTGGCATATAATGGATGCAATAAGCATAAAAACCACCTAGATATCCATTTGTGCTGTCAGAAAGAACGGAATCAATTTTGTGAGGATTTTTTCAAATCACTAGCTAGCAAATTCCTTTTTGTTGCTGGCTCTAGGCTTTCCCAGACACCTAGTAACATAGCTTCATGTAACAGAATCATAGAATGGCTTGGGTTTGAAGGGACCTTAAAGATCATCTGCCCCTCTGCCATGTTGGGAACACCTTCCACTAGAACGGGTTGCTCAAAGCCCCATTCAACCTGGCCTTGAACACTTCCATGGAGGAGAATCTACAGCTTCTTTGGGTAACCTGTTCCAGTATCTCACCACTCTCACAGTAAAGACTTTCCTCCTAACATCTAACCTTCTCTTTTTTAGTTTAGAACTGTTCTCCCTTGTCCTATCACTATCAAGGATACAGTGAAGCAGTGGCCTAGTTTTGCCACATACTGATACCAATAAATAGGGAAAAGTCTTCTTTTTTGATTGGCATTAGAGCTGTATACGTCTTGAGAGAGTATATATCTTGCAAGGAGTTCATAGGTTAAAGAACTCTTAATTTGTGCCTTGCCTTTTGTCCCTTTTTGCATGGGGATGCTCATTATAAACAGAATTTGTGGAAGGACAAACTTTGCTTAATGTGCAAAGATAGTCAGAAAGCAAATGGATGATGGGGCATAATATTTAAAAGATTGAAATAATGGGCTTCTTGTCCTGTGAGCATTTTGTGGTAACTCTGTAATTATAAAGAGTAAAGCAGCTGGAAGAGGATTCTACTGCCTGGTGTTAAAAAAAAAAAAAAAAAAAAGGCAGAGAAAATTTTATTTCAAGATGAGAGAAATCAAGAGTAGATATTTCTGTGTCTGAACATGCTGTAAGAAAGCCAAATTAGCACAGAAGTGAATGAGAAACAGCAAGATTATATTGAATAGACATTAATTTTACATTAAGGCATACTGAACCAAAGTGTGAGATTTGAAACCATAGGGTTTGTTAAAACCTTTTAAGATGATGATGGAGTATATTTCTTTTCTTTCTTTAAAAAAAATCTGTCAGAGTAAAACTAATTTTTTGTATTTGTTTTTCCTTTTCAATATACAGGATTATTAGAGAAAATGAACTCCTTTTCGGTAACTGTGCATGTAATAATTTGTTGTCATTCATATATTGATTCAGCTGAGTGATTTTTAAAGAACATGTGAGTGAATTCCAAAGGGAAATGTATTTCTCCAGACTGATCTAAAAAATGTGCTTTTTTTTTTTAGTTGGAAAAAGGGGAAATAATTGATGAGAAAAAAGGTTGGCACCCTGTTGAAAATCACAAATGATCCTTCACTATTTTGATTTAATTGTAGTGCCTGCAAGCATTTTCACTGAAACTCTTTTGAAAGAAAGAAGCCATCTCAGAGTCGAGTATCTCATGTATCTCATTATCCAGTGCTGGTTGGTAGAAGGATGAAATTGAAAGAGAGCAAACTGAGGCCAAGGGAAGACAAGGTTTTTAGGCAAGATGAAAAGTGATGTTTCTGAATGTTTAAACCATTTTTCTCATGAGTAGTAGATTTCTGGATGTTTTAGATGAGTTCAGTCATTTGGGCTTGACGGACTGAATTACAAAGTGCTTGGAAATTTCAAAGCTAGTAACTCCAGAAGGTGACCATGGAAATAATTTTTTATGTTTCTAATATGCTGTGGCTTTGAATGAGACTGAGTTGGTCTCATTCAGTCTCCCTGCCACCTTAATACTTGTGCATTCCTATCTCTGTATAAAGGGGCTTCATGCAGAGTGGGGCATTTTGCATCCACAGCAGAATGGCAGAACCTGGCTCTTGCCTTTTACATGCTTTGGTTTCTGTTTAGGGTTTTGATGTGTGATTTTTTTAGGTGCTCATTGCCTCCAATCCAAATTCTGTCACAGTATGGTCTTTGGGAAGAGAAGGGGAATAGTTATTCAACCTATTTTTGGGATGAACTGTCACTAGATACTTGTAATCAGATTGCATTAACATTGAGAGGAGGATTATGAAGAAGAGTTTTGCACAGTGAAAGGCTGATAGGTATGCAGATATTCTAGTAATTTTCTACTTTGGGATGTATCAAATGAAATATTTACATGACTAACAGTCTCAATGTGTTGGAGAGAGGTGACTGCTAAAATAGAAGTTATTTGTTGTACAGATCTGGACAAAATACCATATGTAACTGCAATTTTAGTGGCCTGTGCAGTAACAAGTAGAGTCTGGAGGGAGAGGTAGTGTATTTTAATGGATAAAAAGGTGACAGAAAATTAAGAACCCTTTGGAAAAACAAGTCAGATGTGAGGTACATTACTCTACTCTTACCTCTTCATCCATCTGTAACAGCTGCAAAAACATTACTTCCACAATCCAGAGTAACCAGGTAGTAGAGGGGTAAACTGCTTCTTTTTGGCATGGAAATAGTTACTAAGTAGAGGAGCAGGGCTTGGAGCTGCTGACTAATCTCTTCAGCTCACATTCTTAATGTTGCATATGTCACTCTTCGTGACCTGCTTGAGTCTGTCATGTCCTTTTGTGCTCGTGGTTCTGAGATCCAGTTAGACACAGTGTCTGGTAACAGCTGGACAGCTGAAGGAGTGGTCTTTGAAAACATTTCAGCCGTCTCTGAGGGAGATGGATTCTTCACCTCAGGACACTGTTTTTTCTTTGATGGCTCACATGTTGTAGGGAACCCCTCCAAATTAAGCTGTGTAGGGGAAAATCTGTGCATGTTTGAAAGGATTGGATAGAAAGTTAGGATCCAGGAAAAGCTTATCTGTCATCTGTGAACTGAACTCCTTCCACTCTTCTTGTCTTCTCCTCAAAATTGGAGAAGGGTTGCTGCTAGGTAATCTCACTGTTTGCTTGCAGAGAATGACCTACTGGGAGCAATGTAGTGCATAGATGTGTATGTGCTACTTTCACTCATCTGCTCTATAGAACCTGTCAGCTAAGTTTGGGGTTTTCTTCTCAAATCCTGAAATTTTAAAACTTTTAAATGTTTCAAAAGAAAAATAGTTTAAAATGTAAGTTTTCATATATGTACTAGACAAGTTTAAAAAAAGCTTTCATGCATTTTGTGGGCAGAAATTACAAGCATGTTGAGGAAAGGGAAAAATAAACTTTCCTCTCAAGTTAGTTTTACAAAATTTGCATGTGACTCATTTTAGGGTTGCCTGAAGCATCTATGCTCAACATCCAATTTGTGTTCCGTTGTGCTACAGGTGTTTAAAACTGACCTTCTAAAGCCTGTCCAGCTTGTCTAGCACTGTAACAGCTGGACAAAGCACTGACATGGCTGGCTCAGGAAAAGGGCAAGGATGGGGAAAGGGTAATAGAATTGGCTGCATGTATACAGTGTTCAGGCCACTCAGTGAGCCTGTCATGTATACAGACAGGCATGAAACATTGCAGTTGCAAGTCAATGCTCAGTGAGGTGAAATTTGGAGACACGCCATATCTCATTCTTCTTCAAAGTTTTACAGCTTAACTGTAGATCATATCTGTAGGCATAATAAGAGTGGTTTATGGCATGAATATCCCTTATGAGAGTTTTATACATGTGGACATCTGCCACTGACTACCTTTGAAGAAAGATTTTTGGATAGATTCAGACATTGACCTATGTTAGGATAGAAGTTCTTGTTTCAGTTTGTGACAACTGGAGAAAGACAAGTCTAGTGCAATGCAAAAAACAGTGTGAGTGAGGATTTCTTTTATACCCACAAATATAGTTTATAATGAGTTGTAAAGGAAAATTTCGTGTCTTATGTAACAAAATAGTTCTTATATGCTTCAGATCAATTAGGAGAGAAAAGGTGATGCTTAGAATAGATATCAAAAGGGCCAACATTGCTTTGGTAATTAGAGTACCTGTGAATTAATACCATGCAGATCCACACGACTTTTTTTTTTCATATTTATAGGGAACCTCTTAGTGCTGCTGTCTTGCATGTGACTTTTTGTCGTTTTAGATGCTTGACCAAGCAACAACTGAACATGGAAATAACTATTTACATTGGAAATAGACCTTCTATACTGCAGAGGTTAACTACTCTACTTTAAAAAAAGCTTTGTTTACTCTTCATGAAGAATTTTATTTGAAACAGAGTAATAAAAAGGCAGAGTTTGCATTTAAAAATTATTCTCTTCCCATCAACGGGCAGTGCTTAAGCCATTGCCTATAGCTGGTTGTCCTGTTCCGCTATATAAAAGGAGTCGGGAAGGATTCTTTTGATAGATTTCTCGGGTGAAAAATAAAGTGCAAACGTGGCAATATTATATCTGAGAACTATTTATTGATAGGAAAACGGTAAGTATTACTAAAGGGGAATAGAAAAAGGAGCAGAGAGGGAAAAAGAGAGAGAGAGGGAAAGAAACAGAAGACAGGGACAGTGTTACCACAGCAATTCTGAGCGCTTTGTCGGCATCAGCTCAGCAGACGGAGCACGCGTAGCTTCCGTGCAGGCTGGGCGCGATTTTTGAAGAGCAGCAGGCTGCGTGTTCCTTCCTTCGGCGGGGAACAGGCTGCTGTGGTTGCAGGCGCGCTCCCGGAGCAGCCGCGGTCTCTCAGCGTCGGGGCGCGGTGGCTGCGGGCGGCGGCGGCTGCAGGCTGGATGCCCGCGGGGTTCTGCTCCGGGCTCGTTGCCGCGGGCAACACAGGGAGCGCGGCGGCGGTCACGGCTACATGCGGGCGGCGGCGACAAGGCTGGTCGTTACGAGCTGGTGCTATAGCAGGTTGGTGCGGCGGGCAGGGCAGGAAACACAGCGGCGGAAGCGATCACGGCTGGGTACAGGCGGCGGCGGCTGCGGCCGGCAAACACGGTGGAGGCGGCTGGCTGCGGCGGCGCTCGCCCCGTTGGGGGAGGCAGCGGAGCACGAGGTCGTCGCGGTGACGAGCTGGTTCACAGAAACAGTGAAGCAGGCACAGGCAGGAAAACAGGACCACAGGGAAGAAAAAAACGAAGCGGGGGGAGTGGGGCCGAGCTGGCCCTACAGGCGAGCCCCTACTCCCTCCAAAAAAGCCAAAAACAAATGGCTCGCGCTGTGTTGCAGTTAACTGCTTTTGTGTGTTAAGGCTTCTCGCCCAGCCCGATTTCCCGGACATCCGGGGTATGTATGTCATTGGCAAATGAGGAGTCGCTCACAGCCCGATCGTGGAAGTCTTCTCTGCCTTGATTGGCTGCCAGGCAAAGCCTCCCCGGGACAGAGCTGCCCGCACATGTACAGTCTTTATAAGAATATAACACATGTTGAGGCATAAATACAAATCAGATTGGTCTCTCTCACTGATACACAGAAGTGCAAGGACAGATCAAAGCCATTGATGACATAATATCCATAATTTTATATATCTCGTGAAGTTTGCACAATTTAAGAATTACTTCTAAATTATCTTAAAGGCCATTAATAAACAAGTCTTTTAATCCTAAAACTTCTGTTGAGATTTCAGTCTTCTACATTTAGTATCCTTAGTTATTAATAGCAGGGTAAGGGTAGGGCTAGCTGAGTTTTGGGGGTTTATCTATTTTTCTGTTTAAAAAATGGATTTGGGGCTAAATATATTTTAACAAAAAAATGTCAGTTTGCTGGGGAAACTTAAGAAACAAACCACCCAAACCAAACAAGCATAAAACCTCAAAAGAAAAAATTTAAGTCAAATGTTCTTTTGATAGCCAAGATATTCCAGGTTGGAATCAGTTTTCAGTATTACTAGAGTTGCTCTTTGTTTTTTTGAACTTAACAGTGCCTGGGGGTCCCAATTAAAATCAGGGATGTGCAGTGCCAAAACTGTGACTATGTCTACCAATGTATTCTATTCATTTCCTGATATTTTTACAACGTGGGCTCTTCCCACAAAGCCGGCTTTCCAGCTTCCCTCCTGTTTCCTTTTACAGCATTATTAAAAATTCAGGCTTTTAAAAGCCTGTGTGTCATTAATGTTGAACATACTTGTCCTAAGCAGAGCCCGCAAATGAACAAACTTTAAAGAGTTTTGTGTAGAAAGCACTTAATTTCTGGAAATCCCCTTTACTTCTACTTCTACCTTACTCTTATTTCCTATATGAAGATAGAGACTTCTACAAGTCTTACTTGATAATCAATCCAGCTATGATAAAGTTACAGTGCCTTCAATTCATTGCATTATCAAAAGGTCAATTGCTTAATGTACTTGAATTGGAATTTGTTGCAGGCATAGTTAGGAAGTAACTAATTCTGTGATGAATGGCAATTACAGTTAAAAATTGAATAGACAGTTCTGGAAAGGTATTAGCATTCAATTTTTGCTTTAAGTGCAGAACTGTTTTATGAAAAAGCCCTCTGAGATGCTAAAAATAATTGACTTTGCTTTGCATAGCATTTTCTTATCCTTGCTGTAAATCTTTGCCAGTATCAGCTTCATAGGACAAAAAGATCACAGACTCCTCAAAGCTCATTCTTGAAAATACCAAACTTTGAGATTCTAAAATGAGTCTCGCATGAAATGACATTAAATAAGCTTCATAATTTTTGATATTACTGCAACATACCTTCTTGTCTCTACTCACTCTCTTTAGGGATCATGTAAACAGAACGCATAGTTGCAAGATGCATTGTAAAATAAATACTTTTATTTTCAGAGTTTTCTTCGCATAAATAAAATACATCATTTTGTGTGTGTGTCTATGTAGAGTGGTCAGTTGAATAAGGTATAGAGCTAAGAGCTGGGTTTCACTGCTCTATCCTAAAAGCTGTTCTTGATTCATGGCAAGACCTTAAAAATAATATTAAGAGAACCCTAATATCTGTAACCTAAATATTTGTGCATATAAATGAACTTCCTTTAATTGTTATTTTTTTATTGCTAAATATGAAATAATTTTTCTTATGTCCATTTGGCAGATGTGGTTTGCCTGGGCAACACCAAGAGAAAAATGGTGTATCACTTGGCATTCCCATGCAGTCATGATTTTAGGTATTTAGTCCTGAGGTACAACCTACAGCACAGATCATATCTTGAAGAAGAAGAATCAGGAATGAAAAAATGAATGGTTATTATCTAAGGTTTATGAAGGGCTGTTAAGAAACATCAAAACAAATGTTCCATGTGAACTGAACCAGATTTAAGTTGGCAGAAACCAACTGACAACCCATAATTTACACAGCTCCCTTACCCATGCACACTGAGAAATATGTTAATTAAAATACTTGAAAGTAGCTGACAGAGCTGAGAGTGACCAACTTCAGTCAGTCAAAAAGAAATCGGTGTATTGTTCCAGATCCTTTGCTTCTATAAATCGACAATATATCTCAGTAAACTTCAGTGGAGTTTAGCTATTTTACATTGGCTGAGAATTCAGTTGCAGATGTTTTACATTATACTAATCATGCATTAGGCACTGCCTTTTTCCAGCCTTTTGATGGAAACAGGTTTTAAACTTTTGGTTTTGAGAGTGAAAAGTATCGCAGATAAAACTGCCGCTGTTGAGTTCAGTCACTGATTGCTAAGAAAAGGGAATGGATGCTATCAGGAATAACTGCATACCCCCAGGAGACTTGAAATACTGGAAGGAGTTGTCTCTCCCAAAGGAGATTTTGTTTAGTGGCGGAACTAGTATGTTCTGGCTAGACACATGATGAATTCTCCTGGCTGCATCTCTTACTCATGAATCAAACCAGGATCCAGGCCTGAGCACTGCGTTTTTTTCACCCAATAAATGATGATTCACATCTACTAGTTTTAAGCAAGTAAATTGAAAAATTACTATTAATCTAGTCAAATGGTTACAGTTTGACTGATTTACACAGGCTATGCTGGTAAACTTTTTAATTCATAGTTGCCTGTGTAGCTGTTTAGCTCTTTTCTACCTTGTGTGTTGTAATGTATTTGAACCCTGATAGTGTGCCCCAGCCAAAACCATCCTTAGTTATTCTTATCAGAGCCCTCAGGAATTCATCAAGGTTCCTGAAGTGTAAACTGTGCTAAATTGGGAAAGAAAAAGCTGAAAAACAGAATACCAAGACAACAAGAAATAGATAAAGAAAGACTGTGCCGCACTGGACTAGGACCAGTTATATTTTCTGAAAAGTGCGTGCAGAGCGTGTGGACAAGATAGAGGGACCAATCAATTAACGCGTGATCGCGTGTAGAGCAATTGTAAAATGTATAAGTAGAGTGTTATGTAAACAATAAAGCGTCTTCTGCAAAATCACTGATTCGTTGTTCAGAAGTCCTGAGCTCCCGCACTTGTGCCATTAATTTCTTATTTTACTGTTGTGCTTTTATTCTAGTTATCCATTTCAGCTGGCAAATATTGAGTCATGGGGAGATGTTTCTGATTTATTTCATGAATATAAAAAAGATGCTAGTGCAATAATCATCAGATATAATAAACATTTATCAAAGTCATATCACTATATGTTTTCAACTAAGGTAAAGGGCAAGCATGCTTGCTGACAGAAGTATTGCCTTTAAATTTCCCCCTTAAAACATGTAATTATTAGAGTTCAGTGACCAAAAAATCTGATGAAAGCCATAAAATAATATCTACAAATAAAGAAAAGTATCAGTTCCAAAAATTTCTCTGCAGTTTCTTCTGCAAGGAAATGTCTTCAGTCATGGATGTCAAAATTATTGTCTGTGCATGTGCCAATAGGTGGATGGTGTAAAGTATGAATAGACATGGCATTGCAGAGCTGGCACAGAGCAGGAGTGTTGTGCTGAGCAGGTGTCACTGGGAAGGTTAGGACCACAGCCCACCATTCTCTCCTCGACATCAGTCTTTTGTGCCCAGAATCTTCCGGTCACACTTGACCACCGCTCATTCTTCTGAGAGATGGGTGTAAACACATGCAGCTTGGAAAGCTAGCTGGGCATCAGTCATGTTTGTTGAAGAGTAGACCTGCTGAACAGGTTGGTGAAAAGCTGCATTATTGTGATGGCCTTTTGTTGCCTGCCTAATTGCTTACCTAAAAGGTTGTTGTGTCTGTGCATCTTCAACCCCAGTCTCTAGTATTCTGCAAAGCACATGTGGTAGTTGGCTGTTGTTTGGGTGGCTTTACAAACAACAAACAATAGAAGTAGTTACAGTTGGGGAAAAAACTACAGCTATGCTTATAATAAACAGTATCACTGCAAATTTATTTGGTGCTTTCTAGTGTGGATTCTGCCCTAGAGACCCAAGAGGGAAAAGGCTGACCTAGGTTCAAATTAGTCGCAGGCTCATGTCACCTTAGGTACACAATTTTCCTTCCTTAATTTGATTCTGTATCCTTCTCAGTTTTGCTTTCTGACAAGAATGCATGTTCATTAGCCATGCAGTGAGTTAACAACACAACTTAATATATAGTGCTTTGTGGAATTGTAAAAATAATGCCTGCTGGGAAAAGAAGATAATAGTTCTGAACATGGGCTTGGTCCTTCTGTATTCTGCACCATCATGCAAAGCAGTATATGCTGTTGTTATAAACTTGTTTGTCTATATTGTATTGAGGAAAAAAAGGATATTGAAAAGCCTCTGCATAATCTTAGCATATACTCTGCATTACACATTGAAATGCGTATTGTAGTGGGATTTAATCTATGCTTTTTCCTCTTTTCTCAACTTCTGGAATGTGATGTAGCAAAAGAGACAGATTTTTCTTAACAAAATATTTGTAAGTGGTACATTACAGTATATCCTGCAAATTGACATGCATTTCTTTTGATGGATCGTTTATATAATGTTTTATCAACACTGTGTCATATTCTTCCATGTTTTATTCAGACTAAATGATTTTACACTAGTCTCTTAGCATATTTTGTTACAGTGAATGTTTCTCAAATTTATTTCTTATTATTTTCTGAGCAACAAATATGCTCTTGGACAATTCACTTCAGCTTATAACATCAAAAGACAAAAAAATACATTTGCTGAGTTAAATTTGTTACATTTTATGAATCCTCCTTTCTCACAAAAGTAGTGTTATGATTACAGATCTGTTTCTCCACCTTTACAGGCTGTGTTGCTTTTGCTGTTGCTGACCTCTTTTTAATTGTCCATACCAAATAATTCACAGAGGCTGTGAAAGATTATAGAGTTCCTACTGAATAAATGTTGTGCAGCTGTGGACATTTCATGCTCAGAAGAGTCCTAAGGCTTGCTACTTAGACAAATGGTAGTCTGAGAGCAATCACTTCTACTTTTTGCCAACACCCAATTCTGGGAGGTACCAAATAGCACTCTGATGCTGCTGGGATCAGCCTTTATGGTGCCATATGCCAGCCAATTATCCCAGTGTCATTAGGCACAGAACTAGTGTTTCCCACATGTCCAGATCATGCAATTAGTGTGCTTATGTGAAATGGAATTGCAACATAGCGAATGAGTCAGAGGCTAGGTGTAGCTTGCCCAGGAAAATTTCATTTTGCCAGGAAATAGCAGCTATGCTGATGGTGGCTGCCACAACTAGAAGGGGAAGCTCCTCTAACTGTGTTGGTCTGTGTGTCCCAGACTCACAGAAAAATTTTGATTGAAAGGAACATTTGTAAGACATGCATTCCAAACTCATGGCCGTATCTCCTACTCCCCCAAATCTGATGTCATCCACAAACTCAGAAAGGATGGCTGCATCTAATAATCCAAATCACTGATAATGATCTTGAATAGCATTACCACCAACACCACACTCTTGGTGTCTTGGGTGTAGCCATGCCTATGCTGCATTCAGAATAGACTAATTTCTTCTATCTCTTGAGCGAATTTAGAGCCTGTTTTGGGAGAAGTATATCATTGCAGCTGGACTTGACTAATACCCAGATTTAAAGGCAGTTCAGGTAGATCTGCTGTAGCATGACAGCACACACAAGAGGGAGTTAGGGTTTGATGCACAGGAGCTAGAAAAACATAGTGCTTTCCTGAGACCAGCTGGTATTTTTCTGAGCAATGCTTACATTTTTTCTCTTTCTGAGTTGCTTTTTTCCTTGTCTGCCTTTGAATACCACCTAGCTTTCTGGGGGAGGGAGAGGGTCTAAGGGATCCTCCTTTAATACTGCTGTTAGTATTAAGGAGAGGATTCCAATTTGTGGAAGTTGTAGCTGAACTGTAGCTGTACTCTGAGGTGCAGAAAGAGGAAAATGGAAACACTAGTGTGGGATGCAATCTCTGAAATGCAATCTCTGTCAGTGGATCCGAAGTCTTGCCTCAGGGAATATTCTACATTCAGCCTCATGTTTGTGGAGTTTTCTGCTTAAAAGAGGTTTCTGGCAGAAAAAAGCTGCTGAACGTGTTTTGATCTTTGCTTGCCTCCATGTTCCAAGTGTGGTTATAGAAAAGTTCTCTGCGATTCCCTTAAAAGTTGCAGCAAAATTTAGCCTGAGATGAAATAGAAATCTGAAGCCAGTAAGAAGTGTTTGGTAAACTATGAAGGAAAGGTAAGCCTTTCAGGTCTCCAACTAAAATCAGCAGGAGGAGAGAGAGAGGAATTCTTATAGAGAATGCTTTGAGGAGCTACAGAATCACAGAATGGGTAGGGCTGGAAAGGGCCACAGTAGGTCATCTGGTCCAACCTCCCTGCTCAAGCATGGTTATTCTAGAACACATTACACAGCATTGCATCCAGACATCCAGTTCTTGAATATCTCCAGTGAGGAAGACTCCCCAACCTCTCTGGGCAATATATTCCAGTGCATGGTCACCAGCACTCCTCATATTCAAGTGGAACTTCCTGTGCATCAGTTTCTGCCTGTTGCCTTTTGTCCTATTGCTTGGCATCACCAAGAAGAGTTCCATTCTCTTTACACCCTCCCTTCAGATGCTTATATACATTAATGAGGTCCCCTCTCAGTCATCTCTTCTCAGCTCTGAACAGGCCCAGCTCCCTCACCCTATTGTTGTAAGAGAGATATTCCAGTCCCTTAATCATCTTTGTTGCCTGCCACTGGACCCATGTCAGGATCTTCACATCTCGTGTACTGAGGAGCCAAGAACTGGACACAGCACTTGAGATGTGACCTCACCAGGGCTGAGTAGAGGGGCAGGATCACCTCTGTCAACCTGCTGGCAATGCTCTTCCTAATGCACCTCAAGATGCTATTGGCCTTCTTGGCCACAAGGGCACATTGCTGGTTCGTTGACAGCTTGTTTTCCACCAAGAGCTACATTAAGTTTCTCCTCCTGCTCCTGTTTGTCCTCAGGAGGAACCTTCTCCTTCTCACTGGTTATGGATAGTTATGGTCATTATACCAAAGGTAGCTTTTGTGAATCTACCCCCAGCCCTCATGATATACAGTTACCACAGCTCTGTTACTGGACTGTCTGGGTTGCAGTAAGAGAAGGCACAGGCTCCTTGTTCCTTCAGTGGATCCCCTCTTCGTCAGGCTATGTTGATTTTTGCTTTTCTCTGAACTGTTTGCCTCTTACTTAAATGCTTAATAATGGAAGGCTGATGTGTAAAAAAGAGCAGTTGTATCAGTATTTTTGTGTAAAGCCCTATTTGTTTCCATGTTCCTAAAGAACATCTTAATTTCCTGTTACATTTTTGCTTCCATTGCTCATTATAGTGTTTTGTAGTCAGTTCTTGGAAACATGCACCCTGGGCACACGTATCACTTTTTGCATGGGAAAGGTGCTCAGACTAAGTCTTCTGGGGTTTTGAAGACATAATATGTCAAGATGTTTCCATGAGCATTTCTAACACCAAGTAACTACTGACCTTTCTGACCATCTCTTTCAATGATAGCTGTCAGACACAGCAGCTTTTTAATAGGACCAGTCCAAGTGTTCTCTCTGTGATGTTTGTAAGTGCTACTTTTCTGAAAGTAGTGGTATTGTGGAAATTGCTTGAGAGCTGGGATTTTTAGAGGCTTACTCAAACAGGTAAGCTCAGTGCTGTCAATAAATACAGCTATTTGAGACAGCTTTGGGCTGTGGAGATACTACTACTATAACAACTGCAAACCAAAATGCAGCTTTCCCAGAAACCGAAGCTTTCGTGTGTACGCCCATAGGATTTTTTGAGAGGTTAGATGCAGACTTGTAACAATGAAAGACATTATTCCTCCCCTTTACATGGTTTATTGTGCCCATGTAGGTATTTCTAGTGAATGTTTGTTATTTTAATATCCTTCTTTCTGGTCTTCTAATTGCACCTTACTAGGAAAATAATACTCATTAGTACTTGTTCACTTGTTGCAAGAATTGGACTCAAGATCGTTACAGAATTAGTCCTCTACTTCAACATAGATGTCAAACCAGTATTTCTCTCACTGTTAAACAAACTTTTGAAGACTGGTCTTGTCAAGCTGTGAGAGTGATTTTAAAACTAAAAGGAATGTAAATTATATAAACATTTCTCATCTGTCCTGTACATGAAAAAACATGTGTTCATATATGCTGCAGAAGTATTTTTGAATTTCTTGTTCCATCACCAAGACATTGTAATTATTATTTCTTTCTGAGCATAATACTATGAATAATTTAGCCTAAATAATATTTAAGTCTGAATTACAGGCTTTCATGTCTTTATTAAATGATGTGATCTTTATGTGCTACATGTACTGGGGAGACCACCAAATTTCACAGACTCTAACCTGACTAGTACAAAGCAGAAGTAAACCAAGTTTTGGTAAGGGAATATTACTTTCTAATGAGACTATGTGATCTATGGCAAAGCTAGCTCTTTTTCACACTAATTCCATGTTCTCACTCTTATTGAGTTCAGATCTCTCATCTGCTGCTGCTGACACCTTTGAAAACCTTTCTATCTGGTTAAATTTATGTGAATAATTAAGTTACTTTTTGTTTTGCTTTTTTAATTCTTTCGCTGAATAAAAATGTTTTTTGGCAAAATGAAATTTTCCTTCCCAGAAGGAAGCATTTGCTTTTGGACCTGTGTTGTTCTTCCAAAAATACAGTGGACTTTTCTTGTTAATGGACATGAAAACTTTTTGCTTTAGAAATAACGTATCTTTGACTTATGAGAAATTTTTGTTTATATTGTTGCATGTTTCAAATTGACCAGAATTTCACATCCATTTTCTTGATATGGAGCAGTGTTTAAATGAATTAATTATCTGTTCAAAGGGATTTCCCTGCTCTTCTGCTAATACTTAAGCCATACATGTCTTACAAAGCTACTAACAGGTTATAGGAGTCTTCTCACCCATTTCACATACTCAGTCACTTTCTTTACAATGTCTCCATGCAGCTCCTCAGGAGCTACTCTGACTACTCTTGGTCCATTCTTTTTTTTTTTTTATAGCCATGAAGATGAAAAGCCTGACAAATGTGGAAAATCTCTTTCTCACTACAGGCTGAGGAGAGATGGGTGGCCACAGTATAAGGTTCCCCACACTGCACCATTCCCAGAGGTGGGCTGATTTGGAGTTGGCAGTCCCTAGTGGAGAGGGCATTCATCTCCACCCTGGACCAGACTGCGCTTCACTACACCTAACTGCTCATTTGGTGATGTTTTCTAAGGAGAGGTCCTGTCCTCTGGAGCCTGGGCTGCAATTCTTGGGTCTGTTTCATTTAAAGGTGACTAAGGAAAGCATTCTTTAGTGAAGTACCCAGTCCCTTTAGCAAACTAGGACCTGTTTCTGCAAGCTGGCAGGAGGGAATTCCCACTGGAGTCATTACACCTGCTGCACCTGGATTTGCTGTCATGCCCTAATATTTTTCCATATCGAGGCATGAAATTCTTCAAAGTGTTTTTTTTCCTTTTAACATTTTTCTTTCTTTTGTTGAGCTTTCTTCTTGTTTTGTTACTAGGCATCCTTTCTAGCTAGATGCATTTTAATGTAGTGGTATATTTAACTGAGGAAGCTAATTTATCGATCTTTCTAAAGTTATAGCAGTCTGTCATTTCAGCTTGGGTATCAATTTAATGACCTCTTTCTTTTTTATTACCCAAGCCATAATCTAGCTTTTTCTATCATTTTAATCATAAAAATATTGGGAACTAAAAAAAAATATGTATTCCTTTCTCATCTTGTGTTAGGTCTCTAATATTTTCTCATCATTTATTAATTACATATTCCATTTTCTAATTTAATTACTTTGCTTTCTAATTTTCCATTACATGCTCCCGTTTTCATGTTTGTCCAAATAAATTATTATTATACATTATATTATACAATGGTCTGTGAGAAAAATTTGTAATAATAGCTTATGATCAGGAAAGGGACTCTCCGAAATTACGTCATAATTTTTCCTTATTTGTTATTTCTCAGTGTCTCCCCTATCAAATCTGTTCTGTATGTAAATTGAAAGATTTTCTGTAAATCAAACTGTATTGTTTTGGCCTTGTACTGTCTGTCCTGCTATCCCCACGATAAGTGCAAAGACTTAGCTGTTGAGATTTCAGACACAAAAAAGTACAAGATAGATTCTTGTCGGATGCTTTCTGTTTTCCTGTACCCCTGGGGATGAGTTACAGTTTTGTAAATGAACACAAGGAAAATGGATGGATGCATTAAAAGTCAGCAAACAATAACAGACCTTGAAAAGTATGTTCTTATATTCATCCACATTCAAGTGAACACGTAGGCATAGATTAGTGAGATGCAAACCAGAAAATTAGTGTGACAACCATGGACTTTAACAACTTGCTGAATTATTGACTTTACTACCCCTATGTTTATCTGGATTTGAGACACCAGCCGACAAATGAAGAGGAGGGTCACAGCAAGATGTAGGTGATGCCAAACATAGGGACAGTTGGAAGGCTTGAACATGGGAGTTTGGAATATTTTAGGCCCTGTTTCCATAGTTGCTTTTTTTCCATTCAAAGCTCTGATCATGAGCAGCCCTACATCTGGTGGGGCTGCTCACAGGATGCCCAAAGCAGGTGGGATACAGCTGTGCCCACTACAAGGGCCTGAAAGTCACGATGGGGGGCCAGATGAGGTTATTTGGAAAATGGCCATCTACAGGTCATGTCTTTTTAACATGTTTGTCTGACTTTTGAGGGCATTCAGCCTACCCATGAAACCTTCATGGGAGTTGTTTCATGTGACTACACATCTTGCTCTTGTTCTGATGAAAGTACCACCCCAGTTCCATGATAGGTATGCTTAGTGGCTGGTTATTCTGCCCTTCTCTACTTGATATAAGTACAACCTTCTCATAAGTGTGTGGTCTTACCAAAACCAG
Source organism: Lycocorax pyrrhopterus obiensis (assembly GCA_014706295.1). Lineage (NCBI taxonomy): Eukaryota > Metazoa > Chordata > Aves > Passeriformes > Paradisaeidae > Lycocorax > Lycocorax pyrrhopterus. The sequence continues at coordinate 56,231,177 of JACSVZ010000002.1, read as the reverse complement.
AAAGATGGTAGGTATCGCTTCAAATTTGTTTTACCTACCACTTCTAAATGTAGTTAGCAAAAATGGTGCATCCTGATGCTGGAAAATTCTCAAATATTTATACATTCTGATGAATGTGTGGAGACAGTAAGGGAAGAAACGAAGTGGTTGTACTGCTTCAGGTATTTCCCTTAAATTCCCTTAGAGTAAAAGACATCTGAAGGCTAGGAGTAGAAGAGAAGATGGGTTAGCCTCAATAAGTTTAATTTGGTAAAGGTCTGTTGTAGTTATAAAAGGAAAAAACACTATTGCCTGTATTTCTGGCTGGGTGTACTGAATTCCTGACACAAAAAACCTGTTGCCTCCTTATGGAGACATGGAAAGTTATCTCAGCTCTGCTACTCCCTTTGTGATTATCATTTGTAATATTATATTACTGAACATCTAGCAAAGTGTGTCTTCTTCAGGAAAGATTTGAAGCAGAATCATGATAATTCTGTTGAAGTCTGTTTCCTTAAATATCATGCTATAAAAAGGAACAGACTTTCTTTAGGAAGTTGAACAATGTGGGACAGCTGAGAGAGATGTTAACTGTGCATGTGATGGAATGGGGACCAGTTCAGGGTGCCTGCTGAAGACTTGCCGTGCTCTGTGGGTGCTCCCGTGTCCTTTGGAGGAACCTGTAAATCCACAAAACCACATTTGGCTCCTCAGACTGTCTGTACCTCATGAGTAAGCAAAGCAGTTTCTTCATTTAGGAGTGTGTTGTTGCTGCTGAACTGCCTACAAGAAGTGACAGTACTGACTTGCTGTTCACAATAATTTGTTTCACCAGGAGCTCTCTAGTTTCTATGAGTTTATTACTGGTGTAATAAACCCTCTGCTGTAGAACCATAAGTGGGAACTGCAGCTTTGAAGTTATATGCTTCTTGCAAGGACTTCTGCAAGCTCTGCTGGAGCTGGGGCCAGATGGACAACTAAATAATTATCCCAGGGGACGGCAGAATCTCTGATTGGTGTCAAAAAGTGTATCTCTACTCGACTTTCTTACGTGTTACCCTCCTGCTTTTTTTCTTTATAGCACAGATAAGGCTGAGGTAGGTTTAAGGTCATTGTATTTCAGCTTATCCATTGTATATGAATAAAGTGACAAACATTACTTTTGAACTACAAGTTGCTGCATAATTCTAAAAATGTAAGAATATACTGAGTCTACACATAATTTTTTTATGATACAACTAATGTTTATAACTTGACATTAACTTGTTATATCCCTTGACTGTATTTAAATTTTCAGAATTTTTTACAACATAAGGGTTAGTGTCTTGAGCAATAGTGTCTTTTTTGCAGACTAAGGAGCTGTTTTATTAAAATCAGGTAAGGTACTGGTCTTACTCTATTTTTTTCCTCTGTTTTTAAGTTCAGTGAAGGAAAGAATACAAGGCTAGAGATAAATAACAGAGAAAATAACAGCAGAAAAAAGAGAAACATAAGGAATGAAGAGGAATGAAGCTGAGAAGGTCTGCATGCAGCATTCGGGGTTAACTTAAATATTTCCTGTCCTTTTTCCAGATCGCTGAATAGTTTAGGTTGAAAAAGATCCCTGAGAACAAGAAGACCAACTGTTAGCCCAGCATTGCCAAGTTCACCACTAAACCACATGCCCAAGTGCCACATGTTTTTTGAACACTTCCGAGGTGGTCATTCCATCACTTCCCTGGGCAGCTTGTTCCGATGCCTGACCATGCTTTCAGTGAAGAAGTTTTTCCTAATATACAATTGAAACCTCCCCTGGCTCAACTTGAGACCATTTCATCTCATCCTGTCACTTGTTACTTGTGAGAAGAGTCCAGCCCCCATCTGCTTACAACTTCCTTTCAGGTAGTTGCAGAAAGTGATAAGGTCCCCCCGTAGTCTCCATTGCTCCAGTCTGAATAACCCCAGTCCTGTTAGTCACTCTTCCTAAGACTTGTGCTCTGGTCCCTTCATCCCGTTTTGTTGCCTTTCTCTGGGTATGCTTGAGCACCTCAATGTAGTGAGGGGCCCAAAAGTGAACACAGTACTCAAGGTACAGCCTCACTAGTTTCAAGTACAGGGGGGCTGTTGGGGTGCACTATGTGCTGGAAGAGAGATAGGCCCTGAGGGCCAGAGAGAGAGCCTCTTTCCTGAGCCTAGAGGTGACCCTGGGAGTGCATCCAGGTCACCGGGGATGGGCTGAGAGGATTGTGGGTTTCTGGACAGTGTTGGGCCTATGAGAAGTGATAATTGTAGTTTGTGACCTTATAGGGTATTGTTTGCCTGTCACCATAATAGGTAATATCTGTGCAATACCCCAGGTGATTGGGGGACACTGTGGTGAACATCTTTCCTGTTTATATGATGTGATATCCTGTTAGGTGCTGGTATTTAGGGAATTCTGAGTGTGCAATAAAGGCTTTGCACTTTCCATCTTGTGTGTGAAGTCCATGCCCTTGTGTGATTACTGCAGGGGACGATCATTTCCCATGTCCTGCTGGCTGCACTATTCCTGATAAAGGCGAGGATGCCATTGGCCTTCTTGGCCACATGGGCACACTGCTGGCTCAAGTTCAGACACCTGTCAACAAGCACCCCCACGTCCTTTTTCTGCCAGGCAGCTTTCCAGCTACTGATCCCAAGCCTGTAGCATTGCATGAGGTTGTTGTGACCCAGGTGCAGGGACCTGGCACTTCACCTTGTTGAATCCCTTACAACTGGCCTCAGTACATGGATCCAGCCTGTCCAGGCCTGTAGAGTCTTCTTACTCTCAAGCAGGTCAACAGTCCCACCTAACTTGGTGTTGTTTATCAACAATTGCCCATTTTTTCAAGACTTTTTGGCATTTATATCACTAAGTGTATTTCCTTCTGGCTGGCGAGGTCTGTACTTCTTCAGCTTCCCAGGACTGGACTTTTTTTGGGTTTCACTTCTTTATCCGTGTTGAATTACTGCTTTTCTGAGCTCAACAGGGCTCTTTTCCGCTTTTCTGTATTTAGAACCCATCAAGCTTAAAAATATATGTCTAGTCTCGAGTACAGATATGCTTTGTGTCTGGAAGTTCTGTCCAGAACAACTTAATGTGGGGATATTGTATTGGGTTTGCATGGCCTGGTTTTTGGTAACGGGGGGGCTACAGGGGTGGCTTCTGTGAGAAGCTGCTGGAAGCTCCATTCATGTCCAGCAGACCCAGTCCCTTGAGGCTCCAAAGATGGATGGGCCGCTGGTCAAGGCTGGGCCAATTAGAAATGGTGGTAACACTTCTGTGATAACAGATTTAAGAAGAAAGAAAAAGAAAAGTTGTTGAGCAGTTGTAATTGTGGCCAGAGATGAGGAGCATGAGAATATGTGAGAGGAACAACTCTGCAGACACCAAGGTCAGTGGAAAAAGAAGGGGAGGAGGTGCTCCAGGCACTGGAGCTGAGATTCCTCTGTAGCCCGGGGTGAAGACCATGGTGAAGCAGCTGTACCCCCGCAACCCATGGAGGACCACAGAGATGCAGACCTGGTGTGGAGGAGACACATGCCAGAGCAAGTGAATGCCTGAAGGAGGCTGTGGCCCTGTGGGAGACCCGTGGAGAAAGGAGCCCACTCTGGAGTAGCCTGTCCTTGAAGGACTGCACTCTGTGGAAGAGTGATCCACGCTGCAGCAGTTTGGGGACAACTGTTGCCTGTGAGATGGACTCACATTGCAGAAGTTCTTGGAGAACTGTCTCCTGTGGGCGGGACTCCACAGTGGGGCAGGGTAGCTACTCCTCTCTCTGAGCAGTGGGTGAAACCACGGGTGATGAACTGGCCATAACCCCCATTCATTGTCTCCTTGCACTGCTGGAAGAAGAGGTAAAGCCAGGAAGGAGGGAGGGGTTGGGGGAAGGTGTTTTTAAGATTTTATTTTATTTCTCATTATCCTGCTCTGATTTTATTAATAGTAAATCTAATTAATATCTCTAATTCGAGCCTGTTATGCCCATGGCAGTATTTGGTGAGTGATCTCTCCTGGTTATTAACTCATGAACCCTTTGTTATGTTTTCTCTCCTCTGTCCGGCTGTGGAGGGGAGTGAGTGACTGACTTTGGTGGGTGTCTGGAATCCAGCCAGGGTCAATCCACTACATAGAAAAAAAGTGATACTGTGACCTTCTGTCGTTGCAGGTCCTAGAAAATGTAATTTTATTAGGAGTATTGCTGGAGATGGGAATTACCTTATTTTGTTAAATTCTGTCTTCATTGAAGTGTTTCTGCATTTAAAATACTCACCGAAAAGTAAAAAACAGCAATACAAGTTTAAAAACATTATTTTCATCATATAGATGGTTTAGCCTTGTGTTTGTCTAATAGGGTAGGATCTCTATCTATGCAGCTGCACAGAGTCAAGGTCTTTATGCTTGCAGGACCCAACATGGAGAAGAAAACCCACCACAGCAAACCAGCAGGGCATGTCCACAGCTTCATGCTCACTGTTTATCATCAACATGACATGAATCAACTCTGAAACAGAAACTGCATAACTTAAAATAGTCCTGAGCCTATGGGCAGTTATCTATGGGTGCATGTTGATGGTAGACTATACCATTATTACTGGTTTGGCTGCATGCTAAACACCTGTATAGTTCCTGATTAGTAGGGATGTTTTGTGCATTGTTTCTCTGTACGCTGTGCTCAAGTCAGGCATAACTTTGTCAAACCATTACAATCTGTGAAATGATGTCTTCTGGTTCTTGGTGTGAGTTGAGTTGTTCCTTGGGGTTCTTGCCCCAGTTTGCATGTTTCAGCTGCTGTTACTGAAGACGACTCTGTCAGCCCTTTCTGAGTATTGAGAGTTCCTCAGGGTACATGCATTTCCCCAAGAGGAGCACGTATTTTCTTTAGGAATGTTATTCTATTTTTTTAGAAGTAAAAAACATAACAGAAAAACATACTTTTCTGAAGAAGAATCCTGGCAGTTGGTTGTGCTGTTAAATCTACAAGACTGTTTTGTGAAAGTATAAATTCATATGATTAATCGGGTGAATTTTTCAATATCTTTGTTTTCTTTCTGCATTTCTACTGCAATGTTAGTGAAGCCATCAATAAATTTGTTGGCTGCAACAGAAAATATTATTCAGCCCCTTTTGCCATCTGTTGTTAAGCAGCCATCATTAAAAAAATCCTGTAATCATTAATAATCTCGAAAGGACTTGTTATGTGAAATGTCTGGCATTAGAATATACATTACAGTTACCTTGAGGTCCCAGGCTGTTGTATAATGTATTTAAACCCTGTTGGTATGCACTAGCCAAACTCTCACTCAAGACCAGGATCCACACCAGGATCCAATTATTAATTAAGACCACCTCAACCTAAAGTATTCATTAACCTCCTACAAACAGCTGTGGCTGCAGGGCTGGCACAAGCCCTATAAATCAAGCCCTGGGAGGAGCCAAAGGTGGAGGGGGGTTGTTTTTGGTTGCTGAGTGTTGCTGGAGCTCTGCTCTGAGAAATTATAATCCAAGAATCAGAAGACTATGAGCTCTGGCACACCAGGCACCAATATCAATCACTTGGTATTCTGTCATTGCTCAACAATGGCATAATTTTGTATGTTGACTTGTCACTCCTGCCAGAGAGTAGGTGCTTGTGAAAACGTATTTTAACTGCATCTACAGCATGAGCAGAGTTGAAATGATGACTGATCAGATGAAGGAGGGAAGAACCTTTGTCTGTGCTGCAATTAAAAACAACTTTCGTTTTTACTGTATATAAAGAAAGCTAAGTCTTGAGGAGCCTCCAAGTACTCAAAAGTGTTTTTGAATGACAATATTTTTACCCCAGTCCTGGTAACATGCAAAGAAAAGCAAATGAATAAAATATGTTACTTAGAAATGTTTTACATAAATGTGAACCTAAGCATTCAAGACTCTTTATGGAATCATAACTGCATCCTAATGGTTTTCTTGTCACCACACTGTTGGCACTATCACTGATGAGTGCTAGTGGTACAAATGCACAAATGTGACCATAGTTTTGCTCACCTGCAAGACCCAGTGTTTGCTCATTAGGAACTGCAGTTTAGTACTGTTTGCTGAAGTAGGAGCATCACCCTTCTCTTCTGATCCCTCCACACTGGTGCTGCACATTCATATATGCCAGCTCTAGTGTCTGTGCTCCCTTTCTTCTAAACTTTTGACTCTTTTGGCAAAAGCTAAAGTCACAGAAAATAGTTTTGCAGTTATACTTGTTTTTCCTGGTCTAGCTTGTCATAGTTTTAATTCCGAAAGTTAAACCCGATTCTGTTAATTCTGTTAAGTGAGGTGAACTCTGTTGATATGTAATGCGAAATGATCATTATGTCAGAGTAAGGATATTTGTACAATGTTATACCATTTACAGGCTATAGAGAGATATCTATATCTGTATCTGTATCTATATTGTGATAGCCTGCATCTTACACACAAAGATGACAAGTAACTTTGTTTTATTGACTTTTGCTCTTGAACCCTCTGAGCTACCGAAATTAACTCCTTTGTTTAGCTGTGGCAAAAGAACAAGGAATTAGTGCTCACCCGAATGGTGAGCTTTCACCTAAGCAGCAGCACAGCCTAAGGCCCAGCAGAGTTAGGCTCTACTAAGGAAGTTAAAGCAAATGCTAAACTGTTCTTTATCTGTATAAATAAAAGAGGAGTGGAACTGCTGTAAGAAAAGAAGGTAGGAAGTGGGAAATTAACACTACCAGAAATAACAAAATTAATTTAATTTGCTCAGTTTGAACTTAATGTACTTGATTTACAAGAGATTGGATATTTTCCATACCAAAATAATTAGAGAACTGAAATTCTGACTCTGTTTTTAGAAATCTGAAATTCCAAATTCAGGGAAAGATTTATAATCAGGCTTCTGTGTTAGGGCAGAATTTTTTGATTGGGTGGTTTATTTTTTTATTTTTTAGAATGACTTTTGAAAGAATGAATAATTGAAGGCACAGAAGTAAATGGCAGAAATGGATGGAATTCAGTATGCATTTGCCAGTCAATATGCCAGTGGTGATCTAGATCAGTCTATGTGATGGCTTTCTTCATTATATAATATATGTTCTAGAAAAACGGGGAATGGAAGTTTCAATCCAGTTAGACTTTGTGAAATTATGGTGCTATGTGGTTTTTTAAACTGAAGGAAATGGGGATCAAAATTAAAAAAGGAAGTGGCATAGGGAACTGGCTGATGGAGAGGCAAAAACAGGTTGTGAGAGAAGGTGAGTTACAGGGAATATCTACAGAAATTCCTCATGACCTTGGGACTGATAATATTAGCAAATTAGGATGACAGAATAGGAAGAACAAAGAAATACAAACATTCAGAAAGCCCCATCAGTGAAGACGACTGAAGGATAAAATAGAAAAAACACGTAATGACTGAGAGATGGAGTAACTACACAGGGATGAAATTTAGCAATGGAAATGTAAAGTTGGACATCTTTATGTTTAGTAACAAGAAAATATTTCATAATTTTATAATGTAGCAGTGAAAGAAGAAGATAGTCTTAGGCCTACTGCTCATTAACATGGTATGAGTAGTAGTGTAAAAGTGCAATTGCCATCCTAGGAAGCGTCAGGCAAGTTATTTTAAAAGCAAGAATTTGAAGAAGCCATTGCTCAAATCCCCATGTAGAGTACTGCACCATTCATATTCAAGAAATTTTGAACAAAGACAGAGAAAAACAGGTAGGTTGATTGGGGACTAATAGATCCAGGCTCTAAGATAAAAGCTTAGAGTGAATGTGATTCATGCCACTAAGTACATCAGAGAAGTAAATGCAAGAGAAAGAGAGGAGCCATTTGAGCTGATGCACAATGTTGCTGAAATAAAGGGTTTTTCCTGGCCAAGAATAATATTTGACTAGAAAAAGGATGGTGTTAACCATCACAGCAAGAAGGTTCAGGAAATGATTTCTCAGAAGGTAATGGAGGGCCAGATGTAGTAGTTGTCAGATGGACTTAACATGTTTGAGGGAGACAATCTGGTATCTGATAAGGTATTTGAGAAATCATATGATTGTTTATGCCAGTGGATGACTGATTTCAGGTTGGTGATCTCTTTCTGCTCTATGTTTACACTGATGTATCTGAATTAGAAAGCAGTTAAGAACTGGAAGAGCACTGTCACATACACTGATGCTACTTCACTGCTGTAAAAATATTTTCTCAACCTAATGATTTGCAATTCCCCAGTGGAGGGATGAAGTAGAGCCAGAGTGGTTTTGTGTACTCTAATCTCACCTTACTGGGAATACAATAGTAATTACCAACGAGAAAGAAAATATTTGACATTCTTCATTATGGCCACAAAATTTTCAGTCATTGGAGATAAATGAATCATTACACCTGCTGGAATCTGTGTGTGCAGAGATGATTTTGAAATCATGTCTATCTTATCCATTTATGTGTCATATAGGCTTTTGCCCTCTGAAGTGGATGCTATTTCTTCCAGCATGTGTTCCCACCTTCTGGAAGAAGTGCCATTTCTGTTTAACCCTAATGTTTCTGTACAAGAGCATTATATTATAAGATACTAATTCTTTGCTATAGTTACTATTATCTTGAAATTTAAAACTTCAGAAGACAATGGAATAGGGCTTTTCCAATAATCTCTGAAGCATCAAAGTTAGAAGTTATTGATTCATTTCAGAGAATTTCAACAGAAGAACATGTCATCATTCTGTTTAAATGCAATTTGAATTGGTGCTGTGCAGGCAAAATTTCTGTTCCCATGAAAAAAATGAATGATTTTTTTATTGTTTGCTTCCTCAATAAACATTTTCTTACAATTAGTAACTTCGTTCTGAGAAAGTGGAAAGGAAATTTTCCCCCTAGTAATTCCCCCACCACCATTTGTGGGGGGTAACCGTGCGAGGAACGGGCTACAGCACACCAATATGATGCTCATGTAAGCCAAATTTATTAGTGCTCAATACATCTCTTTTATAGTATACATGTGTTATCTCTTGTTACAGGTTACGTGCTCCTCTACATACTATATCAAATATTTCTTCTGTGTATCAGCATAATTCAGCAGCTTCATATCGGCATAATTCAGCGATTTCTAAACTATATCTGGCCTTCTCATCCTGTTCTTAACTTCCTTCTATCAGACTAACTTGTTCTTAGCTTCCTTTTCTTTAAGCTTGCTACAATAATAATCTTGCTACATTTACTCAATAGGCCTTGTCCAGTTACAATAAGCCTTGTTCTAATATAATAAGCTTTGTTCTATTACAATAAGCCTTGTTTCAGCAAGCTTGCTACATCTCCTTCATTTCTCAGGCCTGTCTCTGTCAGTTTCTCAGGCCTGTCAGTTTCTCAGGCCAGCAAGCTATAGCTTCACAGCAAACTTGCTATAGCTTTACAGTCTATCCAGCATGAAGATCCCTACACCATTGGTATAATTTGATAAAAATCCATGGAAGATCAAGAAGAATAGGCTTAGTCTGATGATGAAAAAGGCCTCTGGACAACAGTGGATTGGGCAAGCAGAGAAGGCAGAAGAAGATAGCAGAAGTCAACCATCAGCTTTTGTGGTGAGGAAGAAAGATGAAAGAGTTAGTGGGAAGGGAGATGGACAAGAAGAAAGGACAGATAATTTTGAACATCTTCTTTCTGGGGAAACCACTGAAATCTGTGGACATAATACTGGAACAAGAGGGGAAGACTTGCTAAAAAAAAGGTAGTGAAAAGAGTACCTCAGATTATATGGGTGTGGAATTCTATTACATTGGAGAAATAGTTACTTAGTGTAGAAAATGGCAGGCCAGAAGGAGAAAACATCCAGTGTTTGCTGGAAGAAGTTGTTCTGCTCTGAGATTTCCCTGAGGGATACTGAGTATATCCAAGAACTGAGATAGACACTGTGTATGTCAGGGGAATAAGTAAGGACTAGTGACTGGTGGGACAGGCACTGTAAAATTATAGAAATATCCTATCTTTAGCGAAGAAACTTTGCAGAGCTTTGTTACCCAGGATACAATCACTCTAGATTGATATACCCCAGTGACAGTCAGTGTCTGCACATACTGCAGGTACAGGTGCCAGACATTTTCTCTCACTGTTTACCATGAGTAAATGAAGATTGTTTTTTGAGTTGTTTCTTTAATTGCCAATTACCATGAGAAAGAAGAGTTGAATTTCATGTTGTATGTTGTTTAGTTAAATTATATTTGATGTGTCTTCTCTAAATCTTCAATTTCATGAACACTTCTCTTTCCTTTATCCTTAAGTGTGAAAGGAAATCATAACCTCCAAGATCACTCCTCAGCCTAAAATATGCAAGTGGAACTTTATGTGATCTTCTCAGTGCGTTGATTTGATCTTGTCTGTGGACGCATTCACACTTGACTTCCCAGAAAGAGATTATTTTCTATTTAGCTTTCTCCAAGGAATATTTTGACCTCACCTTCTGCAATGCCTTCATATGTACTGTCTTTGCAAAGTGACTTTTACTCTCCAAAGAACATGTGCTGTTGCCAGTTTTCACATTTTTTCCACTTGTTTCTTTTTCTGTTTTTAAGAAAGAAACAATAATTTGAAATTTTCAGTCCTTATAGAAGGACCTGATTATCTAGGGAACTCAGGAGTAAAAAGGCAATCGAAATCAATTACACATGTTGTTTTCGGGGTTTTTTAGTTTTCTGAATGTATTTTGGTCATGCACATGGGCGTTTTTCTAGTGGGAGAGAAGCTTTGTGGTCCTTATTTCAGCTATTTTGTGTAATCAATACTTGAATCAATTCAGAATGCACCATCTGCGTGCAGAGAGCAGCTATCCAAGTGCTGTGGTTTAACCCCAGCTGGCAACTCAGCTGCACACAGCTGCTTGCTTACTCCCCCACCAGTGGGATGCATAGAGAATTGAAAGAGTACAAGAGAAAACTCATGTGTTGGCATAAGACACTTTAATAGGCAAAGCAAAAGCCACACACACAAGCAAAGCAAAATAAGAAATTAATTCATTGCTTCCCATGGGCGGGCAGGCACGTGTTCAGCCGTCTCCAGGACAGCTGGGTTCCAGCATGCCTAATGGTTACATGGGAAGACAAATGTCATCACTCCAAACATCCCCATCTTCTTCCTTCTTCCCCTAGCTTTATAAGATGAGCATGACACTATGTAGTATGGAATATTCCCTATTCAGCCAGAGTCAGCTGTCCTGGCTACATCCTCTCCCAGCTTCTTATGCACCCCTAGCCACCTTGCTGGTAAGGCAGTGCAAGAAGCAAAAAAGGCCTTGATGCTGTGCAAGCACTGGTCAGCGAAAACAGAAACATCTCTGTAGCATCAACAATGTTTTCAGCACAAAAATGCAAAACATGGCCCCATACTAGCTAGTATGAAGAATATTAACTCTACCCCAGCCGAAACCAGCACAGGAAATAAATGTTATCTTCATATGTTGTGAGACCATATAAGTAAAATACTTAGGAAATATAGGAAATATACCAAGTAAAATACTAAGGAAAATAAACCTCTAAGTCCCATTCTTCAGTTAATTTATACAGAATGAGGAGATTTGTCTTGACAAGAAGTCAGCAGGATTTGTGGTTGCCAGGTATTCCTATCTGAACCTTTTTACCCTTTCTCAGGCCCCTCTCAACTTTCCATTCCACACTTTTTCCTCTCCAGTGTTTCCTATTGTTAGTCGATCTTAAAAATGGTTTTAATTACCTTTTTTTTTTTAAATGATGCTGCTTACTAATGAAGGATTCTGATAATAAAGGGAAATAGTGTATTTTCTGCAATCAAATCAAGATGACTTATCCACATAATGTTGATGAAATACTAGCTGGTAACTTTGATGTTGGTGATATTACAAGATGACTTCTGCAGTTTCTGGTATTTTCAATGTTTGTCAAAATACTTTACTTGATATTCATCTGCATTGCTGTACTGTCTAATATATTTTTGTTAGTGAAATGTTAAATAGAAAACAGTATTTCTCACATCAGCTTCTGTTTCTCTGGAGATTTCAATGTCACTCAGAAAAAAGCATCAGCATTCATCAAGTTTAATGAAAAAGCATCACCATATTTAATGAAAATGAATAAGCCAAAAAACGGTCACTTTTATGATATTTAATAATACAGATGCCTTCTCTTTACCATATTTATTTAGTACAATTATATTGAGTACTTAAGATTTCAAGCTTTGGCTCAGCTTTATTCATAAGAACAAAAGAATTTGATGCTTTCAGGGCCTAATACCCATGATGTGACTATACAATGGAGAATACAATTTACCCCAGTTCTAAAAAAAGAGCACTTATGTACTGGAATTAAATGAATTTAAGATTTATCCATATATCCATATCCATTTATCCATATAGCCCATTTATGTGACAAATACCTGAAGACTTGATTTGCCCCATAGGTACCTGCTTAGGAAAACCTTTTCTCGAACCAGATCCCTTCAGATCTGGATACTCACATTCCTTTTGTATTTATTTCTTTCTTAGAGGGATGAAAGAGATAAATAATGGAAATTGTTTCCATTTGTGATTTTCATTGGGAGTGTGCCATGCAATCCCTGTTGGGTATACAGCAAAAGAAATTAGGCTTTAGAGACACTCAGTGTTTTTACCTCCTGCTGTACTCAATGGAAACAGCAGTATTTTCCGTTGTGTATAAGGTCACTTTGTTTGGGTGCTGTGAAGACGACTTCTAATTTCCAGAAGTATGTGATAATGAAAGTGTATTTTAAAGTAAGAAATTTGAGAAATAAAGAATTTCTGTTCTACTCCCTTCATGCTTTACCACCTGTTTTTTTCTGGTTTTGTTTTTGTTTTGCACTGAATGTGTTGGGGTGTTTATTTCCTTGCGTTGTAACTGCCACTGCTTCATTTCTATACTTTAATAGCATTGCAGAATATCAAGGGTGGGGGAGTAGGGAGAAGGGGAAGAGGGACATTCCTCTTGGGAAAATTCACTTCAACTGTTCTGGTTTAATTTCACTATTTTTCACATAAGACTTCTGGTTTTTTTCATCCAAGTTTTCTGTGTAGTCTGCGTCATTCTTTTTACTTACCATTCTGCCCATCACTTAGTCTCAAAATTGTACTGTAACAGTATAATTTGCTTTGTTTATTTCTTTTTAGTAACAGTTTTCTACAGATGCTTACAGTGTGTTAATTTCTAAACTACAGATTTATAACCTAGAGTCTTGTTAAGATACATGTCTGGATCACTGCATGGATAGAGACCTTCCTTTGCTTTTCTTCAGCTGATGCTTTCTTCTTTTCCCTTGACACTGTGACTGGGAGATAATTTGGGATACAAACTGGCAAGATTCAGGAGTACAAGAAAAAAAAACTTGTTTAGCAGAATGAAAAAAAAGGCAAGAGATTCGTAGAGACACTTGTGCTTCTTAAAAAATTCAATGTCTCAGTGTTTGAATATTTGCTCTTTCATAAAGCTCTGAAAAAATATATGTAGTTGATGCAGGACCTGACAAAAAACTTAACAAAATTGCATGTCTTTCTACTTATTTGATTTCCACAACTGTGATACCCATGCAGCCTGCAGCCTCTTTTTGATCCCTGTAAGGCCATTCATGTAAGAGTTGTACTTGATGATCCTTGTGGGTCCCTTCAACTTGGAATATTCTGTGATTCTGAGTGATATTCCAGAGAAGTAGGTGTTATTGCTAGGAGGTAGGTGTTTTCATTCCTATTTTATATATAGTTGCTGAGAAACAAGCAATTTAGGTGGTAGAAGCTGCAAAAAATGTTTAAATGACCTTAAAATTCTAGCCTACAGTGACACAGAAAATACATCAAAATTTAAATAGTTCATATAGTTTACCTTGTATCTGCTTTGTGTCAGTGGTGTTTCATCTGGTCCTGATCTTATTCCCATAGAAGAAACTGCTTGCTCCTTGTGCTCCTGACTTGAGTCAGCTTCTGGGGCAATGGGAGAAAGGGTCTGCTTGTAAAAATCTGTTGTGCTTCTATTGTATTTTCCTATTTTATTACTGTAATTAACCTTGTATAGTTTCCTTTACAGTCAGTGCAATTACATTTACTCTAGCTTTTGAGAGATATCAGAGATATTTCCTCTATTTAAAACAAGAAAACTAGAATCAGGCTTACATTTTTTGAGTGGTTTCATTGTACCTTTCAGTAAAATTCAAGGCTGGCCTACTGTAGAACTATCAGCAATGGTATCTTATGCAAGTACCAGCATGTCTGCTGTTGAACTCGGCACAGCTACTTTTGAAAGAATGAGCTAGGTTTTCCACAAAATTGGACAGTTGTAATGAAAAATACAGAAAAAGCAAAGTACTACTATACTTCAAAAATGCACACGGTAAGAGAATTTTTCTTTTCTTTGTTAAATGAAGTTTTAAGCTACATTTATGCTGCATCTTGCTTGTCAATACCAGGTCATGCAAAGATTAAGAGTTGTGTGAATGAACTGAGAATAAGGTCAAAGATGAGTATTCATTCAGTCTCTAGCCTGTGAAAAGACACGCGCATTTACAAGTAATTGTGATTCCTAAATAAAATAGGAATAGAACAGTACGTACACTATCTTCCAAATTATCGAATTATAGAACTTTGTGAGTGGTTTTAGGGGCTAATTTGGGATTATAACCTAGAATAATTAAAAGGCCAAGCAAGCTGATAGGAAGAAAACAGAAAGCTTGAGCAGAGGCTATAACAGTGAGAATAATTGAGGAAAGTTGTCAAAAAAACATGTTGTGCAATTTTGTTGGCTATTGTGATTAATAGTGGAAAGATAAATTTTGAGAAAGAAGATCGGCTCATCTTAGCAATGTGAAAAGTGAATTAAAAATACTATTTTATATTGTGTTCACCGACATATCTGGCTTCTGAGATGATGAATATCTGTAAGTCTGGCTGTAGGGCTTGGGAGTGATGTACAGCTTACTCATCTGAATATAGTCATGTTTTTTTGGAAGGTTCTAGTGATGTTTCTAGTGATTGGATTAGGTGGGAAAAATACTCTGTTGGACAAAGTGTTCTGGCCTTCCTTACACTGCTCTGTAACAGGTGGACTAAGGTGTGTGGACTTGGGGGAATCATCTCCCTTCCCTTTTCAGAGCTCTTATGTATGTCAGTCAAGGCCTTAAGTGCAATAGAGAGGCCACAGAGAGGTAGAAATGAAACAGAGGAAAACAGTTCTTATGAGATAATTTATTAGATGACTTTCACCCTTTTTCTACTGGTTCTTGGATGATTAGTGGATGAAATGTGATTTGTGCCCATTTTTTCATTATTTATAATAATTAGTTGTATGATTATGAGGATATGGGTATGAGGTTATCACTCTCGGGATTTGCTTCTGAATGACTAACTGAAATTCCTTCTTGAAGAGAAGTTCAGTGCTAATTTTCTATTTCTTCTGGCTCACCAAGGGGATGAGGTAGTTCTTTATTCCTGGACTGGAGGAGTTTTACATTTTTTCAGATGGTGCTCTTCTTTCCTCATCCTCAGATATTTAAGTACTCATGTGCACATGCCATCATGTCCTTTATTCCCTTGTGTTTTTCTCCAAATATCCTAGTGAATATGCACTTTTTTCCTCAGAGACATGCTGAAAAGAGTTGAGAAATGTTACGTTTTGCAATAATTGTTCGTGATTTTTAAAAAAAATAAACCCAAACTTACTTGTTTTTTCAGTGCTTGCCTTGTGTTAGTAAGTTACTCCTGCACAGCATTTTATGTAAGGATTAATAGCTCTTTTGGGGATGGAGGATGGGAGCCTATTTTGATCCATTAATTTAATGGCTTGTAGCCTTCATTTCAAGACAATGACAAAGACTAGTCTAGAACAGTTATATTAATTTCTAAATAATGTTTTATAAGAAATACTATGCCTTCTTCTCCTTAGTTCATTTTCATTTAACATTGGAATAGTGGGTTAATATTGAAAATAGTGCATCAGAAACAAGTTACCAGCTGTGGAAAAGGGACACCTTTTTGTTCCTCATTGAAATATACGCACGTCCGCTTATACTCCTTATCCACTTCTGTTAGGCCGCTACTCACAGGTTATCAGTGCATCACTTCTCACTATGCCATTGGTTAGGGAATTTTAATGATTGCCCTTTTGTTGAGCATTCCTGGGGATTTCTGTTTAGGCTGTCCTTCATGGTTGGTTGTATGCAATAACAGATCAATTGGAAGAGTATCATGAGGGATGGACCTATGGGATTATAATTAGATTTTACTTGGTGATTTTGTTTCACTGAATATGTATATAAAAAAGCATAAGCAATTGCTTTGCTATCAGCCAGAAGGCACTGACCAGTATGCAATGGTATTGCTGACTACTCATGAGCATATGTCTGTTTCATGAAGTGCCAGTCATCATGCTATTGAACTTTGAAAATGAAGCTTTTATTTCAAGTAGTCCCTGTCTCTGCAAGCTGCAATTGACCAGGGGATGTTCTGAAAATGCTAAATTCTTTGGTTTTGCAGTTTTACTTTTGCACTTCCTGCTTCTATCTCCCCCTCCTTCCCTGGCTCCCAGCAGCCCCATAGGGAATGAGGACTGCTGAGAAGCAGAAGTGAGTAATTTTCCCCAGCAAGTGAAATATGCCTCTCATTTCTCCCAGACTCTGGAGAATTTATTTTCTATTTCTGCAGACAACAGCTGAACTTGAGTCTTTTAGTTTCCAACTGATGAGGTATCTAGAAGGATTCAGCACAGTGTAAGCTCTAGTATGTCAGTGGTTTAAAAAGTGATTTGGAAGGAGGCTGCTGAAGTGAACATTATAAAATTTCCTTTATTTTACAAACAGGGCAAACTGCAAATCCAAAACCTGTTTTTGGCTGCAGCTTTAATCTAGTAAATGTCACTCAAAACAGTATTTCCTATTTTGCATAAGGGGGAGGCCCAAGTGAAACCTTTCTCTTGTCAACTTTCATGCTACCAGAGGAAAGTTTTTCCTCAGTCTCTGGGGTCTCAGCCAACTGGGGGATCAGGACAAGGAGTAGCTGAGGGAAGCAACACATGTCTAAATAGCTGCTGATGTCTCACTCTTTCTCCCCATTGGTGGTGGGAATGACAGTCTTGTGTCCTTGGGACCAGAGATTCCAAAGGCATCTCCTGACGCTTTCAGGGAAAAAGGCAAAATTAGGCAGAGACTGAAACTGGAATAAAATCCCTATTAGCCCTTCCCTCTTCTATTTCACTCTTTAGTGGTTTGTGAGAGCTTTGAATTCCTAAGAGTGAGGGTTTTTTGTGAAGAGTCAGTTGACTATGAGGAAGAGAGATGTGGGCAGGGTGGTATTTTATGCACCAGTAGCCAGTGAGTTGCAATGGTATGTGTTACGAATGAGTGAGGTTGCTTTAAAAATCACTGATAAGGGTATAAGTAAAAACCAGATTCAATATTAAGCGACAGCACGACAACGTTTGTTGGCAAGATTCAGTCTACTACTTACTAGACAGTGGTACACCAAGGAAAAAACCCAACAACAAACAAAATCCAGTCTGTGCGAATGACAAAAGGACAATGAGGGCAAAGATAGAAAGGAATATGGCCTAAAAGCTTAACAGTACTCAAACTTAACAGTACTTAACCTTGACTTATACCTTAACAATTTAACAAAGGAATAACACTTAGTTGTCCTTAAGTTATACCTGTCGGCGATTAAATCACGGACACAGACTGGCAGGGAATCTGAATCGTTTATTCAAAGGAGTGAGTTGGTTTTATACACTTTTCTAAGGCACAGTATTTCCTTATATGGCGTGACCTATCCCATGTTGCCACATCAGCAACACAATTTGTAGGAGTCTGCCGCGTGACACCTCCTCCCCCCAGGGCCTGGTGGAGATAAGCCTCTCTGTGCTGCCATGTGCTCCTTTGTGCTGCCATGTGCCTTTGCAGGCAGGTTTTACAGCTCACAACCCAATTCTACCTTATAATTCGCCATAATATCTAACTTAATGTGATAGATAGATGCTATAATATTGGCTTTCTGCAAATGTTAAAATGAATGATGTTAAAGTAGCTTTTGTAATAGATATTATAATAGGGGCTTTCTACAAATAGATAATATATGTAAGAGTAGCTTTGTTACAAATAGATGCTATATGTATAATGTAGCTTTGTTATGAAGATGTAGTTTTGTAACAGTAACTAATGCCTTTATTTCTGTCATTTAACTTAGACATAATAGTGAAATAGTGAAATACAGTTATGCTTGCGAACTGTCTGCTTGGTTGGATAACATCCAACCAATGTGTGTTGAGGACCCCTGCTACTGACATGCTAACTATCAGCAGCTACCATCTGCAGAAACCATGGACCAAAGCCCACTCTGGGGGTGATAATAAAAACTGACTAAAACCACAGCCAAGAAATGTGCATGCTCTAAAAAGGCGGACCCAAGGAGGAGCCATGCTAAACAGTTCCTGGAACATGTAAACTAGCTTGGTGTCCTGGTTTGAAAGACAGGTGTCTGTCAAGGAAGGCAGGAGCCTCCCCTGAAATGGAAAATGCAACCCCCTTCCCTCCGAATTATTATGATTTTGAAATTAAGGGGCTTTCAGGCAAAGATATGAGGGGTAGGAATAACAGTTCTTTACTAATATATATATATATATATATATATATATATATGTATGACAAGGCAAACAAACAACAATAACTATGGCAGTAACAGCAAACAGAACCACAAACCCAGTGCCAGCCTCTCTCGGCTATCAGGCACCCCTCCCCCCGCCTTCAGTGCAGTTCCAGTCACAGCTGGCAGGGGCGGCT
Organism: Lycocorax pyrrhopterus obiensis; assembly: GCA_014706295.1. Lineage (NCBI taxonomy): Eukaryota > Metazoa > Chordata > Aves > Passeriformes > Paradisaeidae > Lycocorax > Lycocorax pyrrhopterus. The sequence goes on along the minus strand of JACSVZ010000002.1, from coordinate 56,212,426 downwards.
CGGGGTCCCGGGAAAGGATGGACGAAAAGCTTCAACAAACCCTCTGGGCGGCTGATCCCGGTGTCCGGCCGGACCCTCGGGAGCAGCAGGCTGGAACAGCAGAGACGAGCACAGATCCCGGGTGGCAGACGAGATGTATCAAACTCCGGGGCTGCAGTGGGAGCTCCGGGAGGTCTCAGCCGACAGGGTGTGTAGGGTTACAGTGTAGCGGAGAGTCCAAGCGGCAGCAGGAGCAAAGCGGCTGCGGCCCGGCTCCCAGCAGGGCAGGGAAAGGTGGGCTTGGGAATCCGGGTTTCTCAGGTAGAAGGAAAACAGCCGAAAAGAAGGAACCTCCAGCTCTGACCAACTCCCTCTCCACACTGAGGGCACCAGCAAACCCTCCTCCCCCACCCCCCAGGTGAAAAACAAGTAGCTAGTTGTACCCCCGCCCTCTGTGGCCGGCTCTTTTGTTCTTCTTAAGCACCCAGTAATTTGTCCCCCTGGAAACAAATATGGGAAAAATTCTTTAAGAGAAAAAGAAGAGCCGGAGAACTCCTAAAACCCCCAACACTTGGGGAGAAGTTGGAATATGCATAAAAGTTTGAATATGCATAATTGATTATGAATATGTACTAGGCTGATGTGTATGTAAAGGGTGTCTCTGAAGTAGCAGGTGTGCTCTTGGCTGAGTGCCAAAGCAGCCAGCACTGTGAATTTTGCTTTATTATCTTTGTCCCTTATTGTCCTTTATTAAACTTGTAAATCCTAACAGGAGAGTGAACCTCATTTTTCACACTTAACTTATACCTTAACTTTCAATTTGACCTTAACAATTTAACAGAGGAATAACACTTAACAGCATTTAACCTAACTTATAAGTTAAACTTAGCAACTTAGCAAAGAACAACACATAGCAGCATTCCACTCAGTTTATAATTTATGACTTAACCTTACTTACAGGTCTAGCTTGCTTAGATATCTAAGATACTTAAACATCTAAGAAAGCAGCATTTCTCCCAGCTTTGCTATAGCATATGTGCATGTGCATGCACACAGACATAAAGAGTTAGTGCAAGTTCGTGCAAGAGTTAGTGAAAAATTCCCCTCGAAAAGTTTCTGCTGCTGTCACAGGTTAGGTTATGACTCAACTTCTGCTCAGGCACCTTTTTAATTAAAAAATGTAGCCACGAAAACTGAACACAAACCTCAAACATGCCAAGAAATTAATAATGTCACTATGAGACAGCTAATTCCTTAGTAATACTCATAGATTATGGTCTCTCTGCAGCTGAGCGGATGGGGACCTGGATTCTCATTCTGTATTTCTAAGATAATTAAAATTCATCTTTGTACTGCTTTTTTCTGTCATCTTCCATGCTTAGGGAGGTGCATGGAATACAGGAAAAAATACAGGAACATAGTTCTTTCATAGTTTTTTCAAAAAATTAAGAGGTCTAAAGATTTATTTTGAGATTTGTTTTTAATCCTGGGACCTGCTTCTTGACCCAGGAAAGTAATTTGCTTACTCTCCTCTCTGGGAAGATTTACTCATCAGGTCTGTCTCATTGAGATCAGCGCTGCATCTTGTTTCTATGCTGATGTGCCTGGTTCAGGGTCAGCTGGGACCAAACAGTCCTGGAAGGTGGAAGGATTTGTTCATCAGCCAAGGGAATTTCTACAGGAAGCAGTTGGGAGCCAGATAGTGGTAAGTCTGCTCTACTGCATGATCAAAAGTACTAAGTGATTGGCTTGACGTAAAACACAACTAATAGCAGTGTATATAGAGAATATTTTTTCCACCTGTACTTATTTTTTGTTTGTTTTTAAATGAGTTGTTAATTTTTGTCCAACACTGCAAAACTGAGTGGAAATATGAAAACAGGTATCTCTCTAAAGGAGATATTTCTATGGAATTTAGAGAAAGAAAAATGTTAGGTTAAATCTGTGCTTACACTTGCCTTAATCTGGTGATTGCAGTGGTGCCCTTCTGTTCTCTGATGATTTGTGGAATACACAGTGTTTCATGTTGTAGCTAACTCCAGCTCAAAGCTGGGACATGGTGGTTTTAGAAAAATGCATCTAATCTGTAGAGCCATTTAACATCTGGAAAGCAAGTTGTTAAAAACCTAAAGTACATCTAATCCTGTGAGCTGCTCAGAGACTAGAAAAGGATCTTTTTCTTATGGAGTGCTTTAAAGATGTGAACTCCTGCGATATTTAGTCTGGAGTGCTATTCGGGTTGTTAGGATTGTAGACCAGGTGCTGGATGAAAATGTTTATAGCACTGTCTATCATGTTCTTCATTTGTCTTATGTATAACTAATATATATTTAGAAACAGAGAATGACAATGAGTGTAAGAATAAATAAGCATTCTTTAAAAGAGTACATAAATAGAAAATGCAAGAATATATGAACATGTACAATAAAGATTTTTCCCTGCATGTATATTATTTTCCTGGTTAATGAAAAGGACTTTGATCTTCTCAGTAATCTGTGGATTCAAACCCCTTAGTTGGTCAGTATGATATTTTTTATTTTTACTCTAGCAAAAATCTAAAAAGTAAGAGCCCTTTGATTTGTTTTATTAAACAGCAGTATATCATTCTCAAACCCTCCAGCCAGACTTACAGATATTCATCATATCAGAAGTCAGACACATAGGTGAACACAATATAAAATAGTATTTTTAATTCACTCTTCACATTGCTAAGATGAGCCCATCTTCTCAAAATGTATCTTTTCACTATTTTATTAATCATGATAGCAAAAAAAATTGCACAACCAGATTTTTGACAACTTTCTTAAGTTAATGTCACTGTTATAGCCTCTACTCAAGCTTTCTATTTGCTTCTTTTCAAATTGCCTGTTTAATTATTCTAGCCTACAATCCCAAGGATGGTTTGACAGCTAATGAAGACAAGCACATGTAGAGTTGCCTCCTCAGTCCTATTTTAGCTAAACAAAATGCTCTAAAAGCTTAAAATTTTTCTCCATTGTTTACAGCGGGAGTGTTAAAATAATAAGACACTCAATTCAGTAGACTCTGCAGAGTCACTAGAGTTAGGTAGGAGGAATATATCTGCGGGAGCTCAGGACTTCGGAACAACGAATCAATATGATTTCGCAGAAGCCACTTCATTGTTCACGTAAAACTCTACTTACACTCTTTACAACTGCTGTACATGTCTAACTCATTACTTGATTGGTCCCTCTATCTTATCCACGTGCTCAACTCCTGTACAAGTGGAACCCATTACTTGATGTATTCCCAAGGGCTCTGATAAGAATAACAGGGTGGTTTGGCTGGGGCACACTATCAGGGTTCAAATACATTACAACAATTCCCCCTTTTTCTTTTTGCATCAGCCAAACCCTTTTTACTATGTTTTCTAAACGGTATTCTTTCCTGTTTCTTTTGGATACGTAATGCTTGATTTGGCTCACTCCTTCTGTCTTCATTATTCATACTTTAAGCATCTTAAAACAAAAATACTGAGGATAACTGCTAGAACCAGTGCTAGGCATTTAAAGCATGTTTTTAATACATAAAGGAACATGCTAAGATGGATTTCTCATCAAGAGTGAAATGAGAAAACCACAACATCTTACTCAAGGCTACAGGCTAGGAAAAGCAGAATGTTACATTTCAGCTCTGGTTTTTGACAGATGCCAGAGCTCTGGCACAGCTCAGCTTCTTTTCTAACACCCTAAGGACAGAAACTGCTCAGCAGCACTGGGGATGAGGCACTGCAGGACTAAAAGGCACAACTGTTCCACCAGACACAGCCTAAGCTTTAAAACAAATAGAGTCTCACTTTAGAAACATTTCACTTTCTTTTTCCAAGACACCACCGTGTTATCAACTCTATCTTTAGATGCAATCTAGAGTTTCTAAAAGACAAAACATTTCAACTTCCACAATTTCTTTGCCCCAATGCCCCTAGCAGTACCTTTCTCTTGCCAGGTGGCTCCACGTAACTGAGAAATTCTGGTGTTGGTGCAGCAGCTCCTCATGCCACAGCAGGTCCTGCAGTACGTGTGACCTCTATTCCCTGACCTGGCCCACCTGGCTGGTTTAAATAGTGCTGCGGGGTGGAGCTGAAGGGCAGGTGCTTCCCCTTTAAGGGCTTTTGATACACTGGAAACCCTTTTTTATGTCAGCAAGGCTGTGGGTCATTACATCAAACCTTCTCAAAAAAAAAAAAAGTTTTGTTACCAGCAGAAAAAAGTTAACAAAATTATATGAAAAGTTGCTGCATTGCCTATTAATGCCATCAATAACATATTTTTAAATGTTGTTTCAAAAGTGCCACTCCTGATTGTAGCAAGATTCCCCCCCCCCAGGCAACCAACCAACCACCACAAATTGGGTTTTTTCCTTATAAATTTTAAAATTCAAAAGTAGAAAAAAATAGCAAACTCTGTAAACTTTTGCATTTTCTTTATGCAAACTATTTTTTCTGTGTTGAGCCCATGTTAGTATAGCAAAATTAGTTAAGCAAGAGATTTGACTGAAAGGGCATTTCAACGACTACATTAACTTAGAAGCAATATAGGATCTTCTAGCTCATAGAAAGGAATAGAACTAGACTGGATTTCTCCAGAGTCTGAATTATAGGGAGCATCAGGTAGCTCTATAAAACTGTAAGCTAGCTGTTCATCTTCTGTGTCTGACTGAACATGGCAGACAGTGTTGGAATACACTTCATCCTTTATACGGTTGAAATTTTGGGGGATATACAACATGCCTGGGTAGTTCCTGCTAACTAAGTCACTTGTTGTTTGCAGGAAAGTTTTCCTAAATGCCATCAGGTGCATGTGAGAAAACTTAGAATCCTTAAAGTGCAAATTATTTCTTTCTACATACACTTCTTAGAAGCCTACCAACTCCAGTGCCTTAAGCTCAACCACATTGAGTTAAAATACTGAAAGAACATTTAACAAATTAAATAGAATTCACACTTCACAGCACTAAAGAAAATAATGGTACCTTTCTGGAAAAAAGAATAGTAATACAAATCTAAAGAAAGTAACAGCAATTTATGCTATGACATGAGTCATTTGCATAAAACTTGTATTTTTTCACTTTCATACAAGACCTTTTTTTCCCCCTTTTTTTTTTTTTGGTAATTTTCCATGTAATTCGTTGCCAAAATCTGTAAGGACAGCTGCTAATTAGCAGAGATCTGGACCACCTTATTTTTTAAATCAAAATGTCCCTTGTTTGAGTTTGTAATGAAATAGCTTAACATTTTGAAGAAAAAAAAAATTATATTAATTAGGGGGAAAAAAATAGTCAGTGTCTGTGGATTCGCTTGCGATCTTCTCTTTCAGCACAATCTTGTGGACTTTTAATTTCACTGGAAATGCTGATTGATCCAAATGTCCAGGGAAATCGATTTCGAAGTTCTAAGTTGCTCTCGAACTTGCTTTGACTCTTCTTGTCTGTGCTCTTCTTCTTCAAACCTGCGCAAACGCTCTGCCTTTGAATAGCCGTCATTTGCATTTGAATCCATGCTCTGGCTAAGCTGCGGTGAGTCAGGCGGTGAGGGGGGTAGCGAGGGATATACGCGCCCTCTTAATGCTATTGTTAACTCTTCAGGGGATACCATGGTCCCCCAAAAAAATTCTCGTGCGAATGATGGAAAGGCAGCCGCGGGACTGCCTGGCTCTAGACGGGCCGCTGCCTCTGCCACAGCTGTTTGTTCTGCTTCTATTTGCCTTAGCACTATTATTATTAACTTCCATACCATACTAAGTCCCTTGGTTTCTTTTAAAGTCTCTTAGTTTCTTTCAATCCGTCGCTTACGGCATCTAATTTCTCTCACGGAGAGAATAGGCTGGAGGACCCTGAACGTGGCCTGTTCTTCTTTTGACAGTCCCTTTCTCATCCTCCAGCCCCTGGTCGCTCACCTCTTTGGGTGTACCCTCTGCACTGTACGTTTTCCGGAGCTCTTTTCCCAGGAGCTTTCTTCTGCCCCCGAACTCCAATGGAGCCGTCCTCCGACTACGCCGCCGCGGTCCAGCCGCGGTAGGCTCCGATCAGGGCCTCCCACCTTTTCACTCCACAGAACCCCCTTCAGAATCCAAAGGGTCCGGTCTGCTTCATGATCGCAACGTTTATCACATCGGCGGCACCAGCATGTGGGAGCTCGGGACTTCTGAACAACGAATCAATGTGATTTCGCAGAAGCCACTTCATTGTTCACATAAAACTCTACTTACACTCTTTAAAACTGCGTACAAGTGGAACTCATTACTTGATTGGTCCCTCTATCTTGTCCACGTGCTCAGCTCCTATACACGTGGAACCCATTACTTGATGTATTCCCGAGGGCTCTGATAAGAATAACTAAGGGTGGTTTGGCTGGGGCACACTATCAGGGTTCAGATACATTGCAACAGATGTCCCACAGAGATGAGTGAAGTGGCATCTAGCCCATCAAATGCAGTAAGTTTAATTAACTTAGGGCCCACTGGATAATTACAAATACCTCCTCTTTCCCACTCTAATTCCATCTTCTACTTTTGAGTAAGAGTTTTTCCTTACTTCTTTGAGACTTTGATGTTTCCATCTTTTTTTACACTACCAGTGGTGTTGATTGGATTCAAAAGTACTTTAATGGTTGTTTCATTAGGCTATGCTAATAAGATATTAAATAATGTACTCTGTTAAATCAAATTATTAGCAAAAGCTGGCTGTAATTACTAATTTAATCAAAATTTGTAGGAATTCATGTTCTTGTTTGTCCAGTCTCAATCTAGACAGAAAGTCAATTAATGACTGTTCACTCATTATAACACAGCCTTTCTTCATTTTTAAAAATCAAAATCAGTTTGTGTCAGATTGTTTCTTGAAATGTGATAGTGACAATGGAGTTTTTTAGAACAGGAAGCTGGAGGGGAAAATATCAAGAGCTTGTCATCAGTTTTGCTATTGATTTGCTAGGTGATCTGAGAAAAGCAAGGTGCTTTTCTCTGGAAAGTATCTCAAAAAATAGTGCTATCAAATCTAAGGATCTAGAGCACAAGTTTGATGAGGAGCAGCTGAGGGTTGTTTAATCTGGAAAAAGGGAGTCTCGTGGAAGACCTCTCTACAATTACCTGAAAAGAAGTTGTAGTGAGGCGGGGATTGGTCTCTTCTCCAAAGTAATAAGCAATAGCACAGAAGCTGCTTAAAAGATGTGTAGATGTGCTGCTTAGGGACATGGTTAATGGTGGACCTGGCAGTGCTGGATTATTGGTTGGATTCAACGATCTTAGAGGTCTTCTCCAATCTTAAATGAAACTATAATGATTCTGTTTACCTGGTCCTTAGCTTTGTTAGTGGTGAGATGATTCTAAAGCTATCCAAGAGTGTTTTAATAAAAGGAAATGCCTTGTGAACAGGTGCATAGGGCTGATGGAACCTCTCTGGAAAGGTGCAGTTTTGCAGATACGCTAAGACACTTGAAATTTCCTGTGTGTTTATAAAATAAAGTAACTCATTATTAATTAGAATTGTAATGATGTTTTGTCTGCCAGAAGTAATGTGTAGACTTTCTCTAAGTCATCTTCTCTTGTGCTCTGGAAAATAAAATTCTTTCATTGTTAGATCAAGTTGAGAATTATTCCCAGTTTCTACAAACACTGCCAAGACACTGAGTCTAGAGTGTTGTGTGATTAAACCTTGGCTCTACCAGAGACAAAAATAATCACTCCCATCATTGGACCAGTTTCTAACATTTTTATGTAACCTATTTCTGATGTTGAAGGCCACCCCAAACAGTAAAGGAAAACTCACAATTCATGGTCTGTTTACCCAAAACTGGACTGAGAGAAAACCTGTTTTATCATCTCTTTGCCTAAAACCAACTCTTGGTCTGAACTGTCATTACTGATGACAGGCAGATTTACTATTCTTCACAAATCTCATTCAAAAAATTTAGTAACCAAACAACTTCAAGTTCTTTCTTAGTCTAAAGAATAATGAGTATATACGAAGTAAAAATTCTTTCCATCAAATTGTTTTGGTTGAGTATTTACAAAAGTATGTCAGGGTTAGGAAAAAAGAAATATGGTCACTTTTATAATCATAATGATGTGCTCATTTACCTTAAACAATCAAGACTGACTCTAATGGATCCTGCATTGGTTGTTGTCTTTTTTTAAAAACTCTCTTACTTTCATGAAGTAATGGTGATTATTTTTGAAGTGTTGCTATTAGGCCTTTAGATATGGTATTTGAATCCTTATTCTTATTGAATCCTATCCTTTCCCTGAAGCATAATTTTTAATTTTCTTCAGTGGTGATGTATCTTTAATAAGTGCTCTAGCTGAGACATGCGCTTATCCCATAAAATAATTGTGATGAAGTTCTACTTATTAGTGATGCATTGTTAGAACTGTTTGGCTGACTGTTACTTTGCATCTACAGGATGCTTTTCCTTAAGATCCAGCAAAATAATTCGTGCTAGGCTAAAATGTACAGAGATAAACTCCTAAACTCTTCCAGCAGGTTTATTTTGCAGCTGAAGACTAAAGTGCTCAGACAAAGTTGTGGTTAAATTAGAGTGGGCCACAAACAATAGCTCTGGAAAAGGGAGAGAGTGCAGATGTTTTGCTCCATGCTGTATTTTGACCTGGAGTATATATGCTTAGTTGTCTTATTGTTGCAGAGCTGTACTGGTCTTATCGGTCAAACAGCCTTTGTGGTAAGCTTGTACAGAAATTTGATCTGATTCTATCAAAGTTTGGATGTTATAAGATTGGAAGCTGACATATTTCAAAATAAACAATGTTTTAGCAACATGACAAATTTCATCTCAGAAAAGCCCTGTGACCTTTATTTGAAACGTGAGAAATTGTGTGAATTTATGGACATGTTTGCCTGTGGGACAGAAACAGAGTGGAAACAGCAGCATTGAGTTAGCATCTGTAAGGCCCCCAAACAAGCTTGCTCAATGAGATTTTAAAAGGGCTTACGGTTGTTCACATACTCTTGAGTTAGACATATGGGACAAATACTGAGAAGATATTCTCAAGAGGTCAAAACAACAAAAAGATTTTACTGGCAACTTTAGAAGATCAGAGAACTTTGGCAAAAGGTTTAGTGCAACATTCTTACAGAAACACTTCTTAAAGCATTAACTTGGCTCATTCAACTTAGCAAAGTTTATGCCTGTTTGGTTTTAAGTTACTCAAGAATTCCAGTAAGAGGAATTAGAAGAAGAAGAAGAAAGAGAAAGCGAGAAAGAAAAGATATAGAAAAGCACACAAAAAACTACCAACTCCTGGGTTCCAGCAGGGTTCAGATAGAAATTCCAAGAGGAGGTACAGTCAAGGCATTTGATTGCCTCATGTTCAGCCTTAAATACCCCTTGGGCTTCCTGAACCCTTCCCCCAGGTGGGATTTCTGGTCATTTGCCCACTCAGAAACTGGGTTAGGGGCTCCAGAGGTGGGTGTGGAGCATTGCCTCAGTTGTGCCAGGGATTGGCAGCTACTGCTATGCTGGGATACAGGCTCTAGGGGTGGGGATGTACAGGGCAGTGCACTGCCTCACCAGGGCAAGGCCCGACCTGCTCCTTCCTCCCCCACACATGCATCCCAAAATATCTTGAGACATCAATCTTTCCAGTCTCTCACAGCATCACCTTCAGTCTGTACTACTGCTGTACCTTGCTTGAGTCTGTACCCTTTTCAGAGTGTCTAGATTTGCAATGACACATATAGGCACACATAGTATAAAATCACCCTTTACTCAAAGGCCAATTCTTCTAATGGAAGACGGTGAACTATTGCTCTAAGCCCTGAGTAATATGTAACAACTTAATGACCTTAGGAGAAATACTAATCTTGTATGAAGCAGAAATTTGTATTCGGTCCATCATGATTATACGTGCATTACGTTTTAAATAGAGTTGTTAGAGGGAAAGGATAATTTGCTCATATTGTGGGAAGTGGAAAAGTCCATCTCATGGGCTGTTCTGCAACTTTTAGTAATGTATATTGCCATTAAACCAAATTATTTTAAATATTAAATATAGTAATTAAAATTTGGACTTTAAATGTAATACATTGAATTATTTTTCCTTACAGAAGAATTGATTGCCATCAATTCCCTTTCTAAATAGGTTATTGAGTTCTAGGAGACATATATCCCTGAATGAAGTTATGAGCTGTTTATAGTAGGGATATACAGCTATAAAATATTCCTTAAAAATGAGGCTTAAAATTGTGTGATATGTAGTAAATATGCCTTCACTCCATCTATGCTACAGAGTAGTGTATTTGAGAATACATTTTACCAAAAAAGCGTTTTTGTTTGGTTGTGTAAGAAGTTGAGAAGCAAGAAAGATTAAATGTCTTAAAAATTAGAAGATAAACTGAAGATATTTTTAAAAGTTACAGGAATAGTTATATCAAAATGGTTCACAGAGTCACAGAATCAACTACATTGGAAAAGACCTTTGAGATCACCTAACACCACCTTATCAACGAGACCATGTCACTAAGTACCATATCCAGTCTTAAACACCTCCAGGGATGGTGTCTTCAACACCTCCCTCAGCAGCCCATTCTAATGCCCAGTCACTCTTTCTGTGAAGAACTTCTTCCTAGTGCCCAAGCTCAACTTCCCCAGGTGCAGCTTAAGGCTGTGTCCTCTTGTCCTGTCGCTGGTTGCCTGGGAGAAGAGACAGACCTCCACCTGCCCACAACTTCCTCTGAGAGAGTTGTAGAGAGTCAAAAGGTCTCCCCTGAGTTTCCTTTTCTCCAGGCTGAACAACCCCAGCTCCTTCAGCCACTCCTCATAGGACTTGTGTTCCAGACCCTCCACCAGCCTTGTTGCCCTTCTCTGGACATGCTCCAGCATCTCAGCATCCTTCCTAAACTGAGGGGTCCAGAACTGGACACAGTACTCAAGGTGCGGCCTCACCAGTGCTGAGTACAGGGCAAGAATCACTTCCCTGGTCCTGCTGGCCACACTATTCCTGATACAGGCCAGGATGCCACTTGCCTTCTTGGCCACCAGGGCACACTGCTGGCTCATGGTCAGTCTGCCATCAGTCAGTACCCCCAGGTCCCTTTCTGCCTGGCCACTGTCCAGCCACTCTGTCCCCAGCCTGTAGTGCTGCAGGGGGTTGTTGTGGCCAAAGTGCAGGACCCGGCACTTAATCTTGTTAACCCTCATATTGTTGGATTTGGCCCATTAATCCAGCCTGTCCAGCTCCCTCTGCAGAGCTCTCCTACCCTCCAGCAGATTGACATTCACACCAAACTTGGTGTCATCTGCAAATTTGCTAATGGTAGGCTCGATCCCTTCATCCAGATCATTGATAAAGATCATAAACAGGACTGGGCCCGACACAGATCCCTGGGGGACCCCACTAGTGACTGGCCACCAAATGGAGGCAGTACCATTCACCACCACTCTCTGGGCCCAGCCATCCAGCCAGTTCTTAACCCAGTGAAGGGTGCACCTGTCCAAGCCATGGGCTGCCAGCTTTTCCAGGATTATTCTATGGGAGATGGTGTCAAAGGCTTTGCTGAAGTCCAGGTAGACAACATCCACAGCCTTCCCCTCATCTACCAGGCGGGTCACCTGGTCATAAAAGGAGATCAGGTTGGCTAGTCATGGCTGGCCCCCCCTAAATCCATGCTGGCTGGGTCTGATCACTAGGCTATCTTGTATGTGCCATGTGATCACACTCAAGATGAACTGTTCCACAATGTTGCTGGGCACTGAGGTCAGGCTGACAGGCCTGTAGTTTCCTGAATCCTCCTTTTGGTCCTTCTTATGGGTGGGTGTCACACTGGCCAGGTTTCAGTCATCTGGGGCCTCCCTGGTTAGCCAAGACTGATGATAAACAGTGGAGAGCAGCTTGGTGAGCCAGCTCCCTCATCACTCTAGGATGGATCCCATCTGGTTCCACAGGCTTGTGAGCATGGAAGTGGCTCAGCTGGTCACTAACTGCTTCCTCCTGGGTTACAGGGGATCTATTCTGCTCCCTGTCCCCATCTACTAGCTCAGGAGGCCAGTTTTCCTTAGGAACACCTGTCTTATTGTTGAAAACTGATGAAAAGGTTTTAAGTACCTCAGCCTTTTCCTCATCTTTGATAACTATATTCCCCGCAGTGTCCAATAAAGAATAGAGGTTTTCCTTGCCCCTCCTTTTGCTATTAATGTGTTTACAAAACTGTTTTTTATTATCCTTTACAGAAGTGGCCATGTTAAGTTCTAACTGAGCTTTTGCCTGTAATTTTCTTTCTGTATAACTAACAACACACTTAAACACTTCTTGAGTTGCCTGCCCCTTTTTCCAAACGTGACATGCCCTCTTTTTTCCCCTGAATTCCTTCAAAAGCCCCCTTCCCATCCAGGCTTGTCGTTTTCTCTGCCGGCTTGTCTTTCAGCACGTAGGAAGAGCTTGCTCCTGTTCCTTGAGGATTTCTTTCTTGAAATATGTCCATTCTTCCTGGATCCCCTTGTTTCTAAGGGCTGTTTCCCAAGATACTCTCTGAATCAGCATCCTGAATAGGCCAAAGTCTCTTTCGAAGAGCATGTAGCCATCCATTGCAGCACTCCAGTCATGCAAGTCATCCCACCACGTTTCTGTGATGGCAATAACATCATAGCTTTCCTGCTCTACAATGGCTTCCAGCTCCTCTTGTTTATTACCCATGTTACATGCATTAGTGTACATGAACTTCAGCTGGGCTGCTGATTTCCCCTCTGACTCTGGCTTACCACCCTTAGGCTCCTCTCTGGAGAACCTGGTTTAATCCCCTTCCCCCTTCAAACCTAGTTCAAATCCTTTTCAATCAGCCCTACCAACTCACGGGCTACAATGCTTTTCTCCTTAATAATGACCTCTGTTCTGTTTTACATAATGGAAAGACAACAATGCACCAACATAGTCAGCAGTGATTAAATTTGTGGTAGGAATAATGTGGGTTTTTTAAATGGAATTTAAAGCACTTATTAACCTGCAGAAGTGTGTTCAACCAAGTTGTTCACCAGGAGAATTTAATGAGAAGTAAGTCTGACATGGCAGGCTAGGAAAATATATTGTTTTATTCAGAATATTTCACTCTGGAAAGATGATAGAGAAAATAAAGCAAAGATTACTTGTTCAGTTTATGGTGAAAAATGCTTTTTGAATTCTCTTTTATTTTGCTTTTGTCTTTTCTGTTTGAGGAAACAAGAAATCTTTTTCTCAATTAGTTATAATGAAATACATCTTGAAAAAGGGTTTTCTTCAACCTATACAAAATGGATCTTTTCCAGCTAAGAGACATCAGTTTTTCTATATGTAATAGAAAAGAAAATTTATGTCCCCTGGAAAAAGTCAAATTTTAGTACAGAGAAGGTTAATTATTAGCTGTGGATGTATTATAGTTTTAGCTTGCCAGTTTTGCCATCAGGAGGGAAGGTTGGAAACAGATTGCAACTGTAAATATCTCTTATTAAGGCGTGTTGAATGAATAATGGCTCTAACTCCACTTCTCTTTAATGACAGTTTAGTGACAATCATTAAACTTGGGTTTCAGATGTTAGGAAGCCATAAAAAGCATGGTAACAAGTGCCTGTCATTGTCATCCTTGTTAGTCCCAGTGTCTGTTCTATACACTTAGCCCCAAGGATTTAAGAAGAAACAGGATCTTAAAGAGAACTTCCATAGCTCTTAGACTCATTTTAATAGAAGTGTTTGACATTCGGATTTTTATCTGTCATTCAGATTTTTTGTTTTGTCTCTTCATGAGGAGTTTCTCCTTGTTTTGACCAATTCTACTATCTGCTGTCTCAAATCATAAAACAGGGTATTAAAATAACTGAAAGAAAGGAGTCTGCTCATTAGATAAAAGAGCAGGTGTAGTGTTAGGAACAATGCTGGGAAGATGCAATGATAAAGACCTCATGTTTGGGAGTACAACAATGACCGAACACCTAGTCTTAGCAGCACAGTATAAAAGCGAACATAATTTTTAAAACCTGTGAAGGAAAATAGGTAAAAATATCGATAGAAGGAGCTTATGTAAAGAATACATAACACAACGAGACTGGGAAGCTTTCATCCCTATTTGCTAGTGCGATTTATTGCAGCAGGTTACTGCTGTTGACTTTCCAGTAGTAAACAGGTATGGTGCTAAACATTACACCCAAGAAAGACTGGTTTCATGTCTTTGTGGCCTCTGATTAGACAAATATAGCATCCAAAAACATAGTAGGCTTTTTTATGTCTTTAAAGCATTCACGGTATCACTGCTACTTGGAAGCCCTGAGGTTTAGTAAAGGTTGTGCTAGTACTGATACCTCTTGCAACCTGTTTCTATATACAGCTACTACTCAAAACTTTGCAAGTCTCTAACCATTTATTCAAAAGGGTGATCACATGTCACCTGTGTATAAGCACCCTTGTTTTAACAGGAAAAGGATAGTATCTTTAATAGACCATTTGGAGAAAAGGCAAAACATTTGAGAACTGAGGTTTTATAAGTAAATAGCGTAATTTTTTTTCCTTCAGCTCTTTTAGGTGATCCAATAAAATATATTTCCTCTCACAATGAGCTTCGTGGTTTGCAGCCTTAAAACCTCATGTCTGCAGCAGCAGCGATTGTGCTCAGATTGGTGTACGAAAATGAATAATTAACACAATATCATTTTCCAGGACAAAAAGGAGTAAAATTGTTAATTGTGTCCTTCCCTCTGCTGACAGAGGCCTTCTTGTCATGTAATTGCTTGGCTAACTCGTATGTGAAGCATACCCTGTGTGGCTAAGAAATACACCCCCACAATAGGTACATTTCTTTGGTCTGCCTCTCCAAGCTTTTATGCTTGCTTGCCTTCTTCCTTGATCTTTCTCATGCTGATTCTTCTACACAAAATTTGTATAATTTTTGATGATTAAAGCTCATAGCTCTCTATAATGACAGTTTCTGTCAACACTGACCTTCAGATTCCTTGACTGTATGTTAGAAAGTCAGGAACATGTTTAAAGTTAGACACACTCTGTACACATGCAGCTGATTATTTTTGTCTCTTGCATTCATCCTTCTTGATTAGCCTAGCAGTAACTTAATGTTTTGTCCATACTGACTTCTAAAGATTTTGTAAGATTTCTTTTACAATAACTTTTTCAGTATACAGTGCCCTAAAGTATCAACAGTGTTTAGTAAAAATCCTTACTCTTCTGAGAGGAAATTCAGTGTTGACTTTCAGTAGAAATTGGCACCACTGACTGAAAAATGTCAAACTTGAGGGGAGACCAAAGAGTTTTGCTACCACTACCCTTCACAGAAGTATCCTGCCTTTTGCTTGTGTTGGGTTTCATTAGCAGAGTAATATCTGCTCACTAATGTTAATGCTGTTATGTTCTTAGACCATGTGATAACCCATCTTGATAGTGGAAGAGGCTCGTGCTTGTGGTGCTGAAATGGAAAGCCAGTTGGATCAAAGGGATGTTCTTCTCCAAAACTGACCATTCAAAGACTGAGCTCTCAATCATACAGCTATTTCATAGACTCTTTTTAGCGTTTGTTCTACATTGAAGCTCAGGAAGTTGCAGTGGTGTCTCTTCACTTGCATCGGTAAACTAGAGTGTATATTCATTCCTCTAGACAGAGAAATGGGCAATTTGTTAGTGTATGCATTATATACTTATTCTTTTCCTCTTTCATTATTATTTGAAGGACTAATTTGTGTAGATGCATTTTAAATGGTTTGGATAGATTCACTCCTTTTGAAAGCTCACCTTTTAGTATAATCTTGTGGCTGTAGGCTTAATTAGTAAGGCTCAAAAGCTTTGCCTGTATAAAGGGCAATGGGGAATCTTACTGACAAATTGAGCCATTGCTAAATGTCCTTGACAAACATGATAGTTTTGTTTCTAAAGCACTTATTTTGCTCAAGGGCTTTCTGCTTCTCCAATCCTCTTGCATCCTCATGGACAATTTGAAAGAAAAGGAAGTATTGCCAAACAAGAATCAATTCAGCCCTAGCTCTGTCTCAGTTTGAACCTGACCCTTTTTGACTTGTTTTACAAAATTAAGTCCAGCTTGTGTCAAGTAGTTAGTCAAAGGTCAAGGACCTATTGAACTTGAAGGCTGGAAGCTGATCACTGCCCATACTAGGAGGAAGGCTCCTTCTCCTGAAAATTAGATGATGACAAGTAGGATTGGCACTTTTACAACAGGTATAAGGCCCTGGAACCAGGACTGTCAACTGATGAGATGGACAAAGATCCTTCTGGGATAGAGGGGCCACACAGGCTAACATCATCTCCCCCCCACATCACGACCTCCTCTGTTAAGAGGAAATGAAGAGTAGTTGTCATAGGTGACTCCCTTCTAAGGGGAACAGAGGGTCCAGTATGCAGACCAGACCCAAACCATGGGGAATTCTGCTGCCTCTGAGGGGCTTGGGTAAGAGACATTGCTAGAAAACTCTACAGTTTAGTAGGGCCCTCTGATTATTATCTGTATTGGTTCTTCAATTCGGCAGTAACAAGATAACAGAAAGAAGTCCAAGGTCAATCAAAAGGCATTTCAGGGCCTTGGGATGATTGATTGAAGGATCAGGAGCACAGGTAGTGTTTTCCTCGATCCTTCCACTGGCAAGGAATAATATCAGAAGGAGTAGGCAGACCCATCAGATCAACACATGGTTTCAAGGCTGATATGACTGGAAAAATTCTGGGTTTTTTGGCCATAGAATGATCTATACAACACCTGGTCTACTGACACCTGGTGGAATGCACCTGTCTTAGAGGGGCTCATTGATAGAGCTTCAGACTAACTTGGAAGGGGAAAAGGGACAAAACCAGGCTTGCCAGTGATGAGCAATGGGATGGTGTGCCAAAACTTGAGAAAGTGAGTTCTAGTGGTCTCCCTCAGTCTGCTCCATGAGGTGTCAGCTGCAATGAAGCACATCTGAAATGTTTCTATACCAATGCATACAGCATGAGTAAAAAACAAGACGAGCTCAAAACTTTGGCCCAGTCTCATTTGACATGAATGGCTTAAGAGAAACCTGGTGCGATGAGTCCTGTGACTGGAATGCCATGTTGGATGGTTACAAGCTCTTCAGAAGGGGTAGGCAGTGCAGGTGAGGCAGGGTGGATGGCGTTGTATATAATGGGGGGACTGGCTTACAGTTGGTGATGGCATGGTTGAGAGCTTCTCAGTAAGGATCAAGGGGCAAAAAATAATGCTGATGTCATCATGGGAGTGTACTATAAACTACCCAACCAGGACAATAAAACTGATGGATTATTTTTTGAGGAACTAAAAGAGACCTCCAAATCAACTGCCCTTGTCCTTACAGAGGATTTCAATCTGCCTGAAACTAACTGAGAGCATCACACAACTGGAACAAATAGGTCCAGAAGATTTCTAAAATAGCTAGACAGTAACTTCATGGTAAAAGTACTAAGGGAGCCAAGTAGGAAAGATGCCATCCTTCATTTGCTGCCTATTAACAGAGAGGGGCTCATGAGTGAAGTGGAGATTGGTGGCTGTCTTAGCCACAGCAACCACAAAGTAAACAAGTTTAAAATGTCTGTTGGCAGGAGGAAAAGTACCACCAAAACTTTAACCCTGGACATAAGGAGAGCAGACTTCAGGTTTCCCAGGGAACTAGTGAGTAAGGTCCCCTCTGGGAAAATGCTTTTGAAGGTGCTGGTATCCATCAGTGCTGGTCATCTTTTGAGCATTACCTCCTATGGTCATTGGAGCAGGAAATTCCAAAATGTTGGAAGTCAGGCAGATGAGGGAGAAGGCTCGCTTTGTTGAGCCAGGATTGTCTTTTGGCGATAATGCAAAAAAGGAAGGTGAAAACAAAGTCAGGTGACGTGGGAGGAATAGAGAGATGCTGCTCACCACTGTAGGAAGAAAATTTGTGTGGCAAAAGCTCAGTTGGAGTGACCAGTGCTGTTGAGGACAATAAAACCAAGTTTTTTTAATACTTACTGCAGAAATAACATTGTCCTTCTATGCAGAATGAGGATGGTCCCCTGACAAGTAGGGACATAGATAGGGCAGAGATGTTTAATACTTTCTCTGCCTGTCTTCAGCACTGAAGGTAGACTAAGGTGATTCCAGAGCCCTGAGCTGAGGACCATGGCTATGAGGATGATAAGTCCCAGTTGACTGAAATTGTATAGAATCTGCTGCTCCAGCTGGATCACTATAAACCTATGGGGCCTGATGGCATTCATCTGAGAATACTCAAAGAGATCATTGATTGACAGGACTTGAAGGTATACTATGTAAGTATGCATATAATACCAAATTGGGAGAAGCTGTTGACTCTTTGAAAGGCAGAGAGGCCCCATAGAGAGACCTGGACAAATTAGAGGTCTGGACAATCACCATGATTGTTAATGGAGTTTAACAAAGACACGTGCTGGATTCTGCACCTTGGACCAGGCAACACTGGGTGTACTGACAGATGGGTATGAGATGACGGAGAGCAGTCCCACAGAAAGAGACCTGGGGGTCCTGCTCAACAGCAAGTTGAATATGAGTCAGCAGTGCCATGGCAGCCAGAAGGCCAACCATGTCCTGGGGTGCATCAGGCACAGCATCACCCCCCGGGTCAAGGGAGGGGTTTGTCCCACTCTGCTCTGCTCTGCGGAGGCCTCACCTCGAGTTCTGTGTGCAGTTTGGGTGCCACAATAGAAGAAAGATACAAAGCTGTTAGAAAGTGTCCAAAGGAGGGCTATGAAGATGGTGAAGGGTCTAGAGGAGAAGCCATATGAGGAGTGGCTGAGGTAATTTGGTTTGTTCAGTCTGGAGAAGAGGAAACAGAGGGGAGACCTCATAGCTGTTTACAATTTCCTCACAAGGAGAAGCAGAGGGGCAGGCACTGATCTATTCTCTGTGGTGACCAGTGACAGGACCTAAGGGATTGGTATGAAACTGTGTCAGGTGAGGTTTAGTGTAGATATCAGGAAAAGGTTTTTCACCCAGAGGGTGGTTGGGCACTGGAGCAGGCTCCCCAGGGAAGTGGTCACAGCACAAAGCCTGCCAGAGTTCAAGAAGCATTTGGACAATGTTCTCAGGCACATGGTGTGATACTTGGGACTGTCCAGTGCAGAGCCAGGAGTTGGACTTTGATGGTCTTGATGAGTCCTTTCCAGCTCAGGATGTTTTATGATTCTATGTTTCTACCTGTGCCAACACTCTAGGAGCTGAAGTCAGAGAGTAGGGGTCAGGCATATTATGAGTTTTACACTAAGTTGATGGGACGGTCTTTAACATATTATGATTTTCTAAATTAAGAAAAATTCTTTCTCTTCCCTGGTGGCAAAATTAGACTAGCTCTGAGCATGGCAAAAACTTTTTACCTTTTTGGATAAGTGAGAACTGAAACTCAGGCTGTCACATAGTTGCTGCCACTCAGGTTTGCTGAGCAAGAGCCAGAGGGCAGAGTGCTTTTGCATCTTTAGCCAATTCAAAAAATTTTATTTCTCCTTCCTTAAACAAAGGATACTATACAAGGCAATTAGCCATTTAGCTGAAATCTTAAATGTTTTAGTGAACCGTAACACTATCTAATGTAACTGTATGATTGATTGATTTTTCACATAAATATTCCTATATTGCCCTGCTTATAAAATGTTGTTGGCATGGTTGAAAAATGTTCAGTGAACAAAGCAGTGTTGGGGATTTGCTGAAGACATATGAAAGGTTTTTTTTTTGTTTGCTGATAGACTGGTGTGCTGAAGCTATCAAATCAAAATAGTGCAGGTTCCTTCAGGATGTACATACAGCACATTTTAATATAGAGAGGCCCCTCCAGGTGTGCATTAGGTTTAGGTGGGATAGTACATGCTCCAGAATCATATTGCTTATCCAGGATAAATGGTTAAATCCCTTGCTTCTAGCTATCAGATCTGTGTTTTAATTGTCCTGGTAATAAGTCCATATTTATGTATGTTTTTAAGGAAACACACTGATCCTGGGACATACTGAAAGAGCCTATGCATACTGAGGTCAGTGAAACTAATGAAGCAAAGAAACTTTTAAAACAGTCCTGTAGAAATCTTTATTATTATCCTTTCTCTCACCTTTAAGAACAGTTAAAATCTACTTTTTATTACTTATCAAATACTACTTTAGAGGAGTTCTGGGTCTTAACCATCTAGCTCTTCCCCTAGTTACATTTGCTTTATCATTCCATAACTGAATTGTTCATTAGTTCTCCTGTGCTCTCAGTCTGTTTCCAGAAGCTTTCAGTATCCCACTCTCTGCTCATAAACTCTTACTGACAAAATAGTTATGGTTCCTTCATTTCCTCTTTTGCAACCCCAGGGAAGACAGAACGCTGTGGTGATGAGCATAGATATTTTAGAAAAACATGTAAGTCTCTTGTTATCTCAGAGATTATAGTGAGAAAGAGCATAAGCTATTGGTTAGATTACTAGTTACTAACTCAAAGATAAAAGAAATTGAGTGAAATGCAGACAAAATTAGTTACCAGGGGTTGTTAATTCTTAGAACTGAATTTGAGACAGCAAAAGTGTAACAACACTGCATATTTGAGATAAAATTTCTCATTGTCTAGGGTGATGTACATGATTTGTGAAAACTGTCTCTCTTCTCTGAAGGATCTATAAACTGAGTTTATGTAATGTTAACCATTTTAGCTTAATGAAGCACATTCACACCAAAGCCTTATTGGTTTTTTTGGTGGCTATTAGACTGTATTACTTGTCCATGAAAAGTAACCAGAAAGATTTTTGTATAGACAGAGAAATGCTAATACTTCCAATTGTATATAAATATAGCCTTTGGTCTTCCTCTTTATTCTGTTGATTCCCGTATTGATGTGATGCCTTTTCCTGGTCTTAAAATCAAGAGTCAAACATGGTTAGAAGGGAAAAAGGGATTTTACCTTGGTATTTATTTTAAGGATCCTTAGGTGCACTACATCCAGGTCAAATGCACCTCAATGCACACTGCAATGCACACCCCCAAAAGATCTGGTATAACATTATAGGTCTTACTAATTAGCATATCTATCAAAGTTTCCCCAATGAGAGGCTCGAATGAGCCCCCCTCCCCAAGGAACCTTCTCTGGACGGTTCTATCTTAGTTTACACAATGTGTTCTGGAGAGGACCTTGGTGTCTGGGCCACACTGATCCCTAACTACGAAGCTTCTAAAATGTTTAGTCTCCTAGCTTGACAAACAAGTCCGAGAATATAGACAAAAAACCACTAAAAATACAGAAGTTATAAAAAGGTATAAAAGGGGTATAAAAGAAAAGGCAAAAAATCATCATGGCATCACCTGAACAATTTAATTTTTAAAAGACATAATTTTTTTCAAAACTATGTAGCTATATAGTATTCACCCACTTCTTTGAGATCTGCTGCCAACAAATACAACATTACTATTAAAAAAAAATACATTTCCTTAAAATAATTTTGTAAAATTGGACACTTCTGAGTATGAAATGGGGCAGGAGGCTGTCTTTTTCAGTTCTGTTGTGCCTTTGAGCTATACAAAAGTGGTTTATCAGGCACAGAGATGTTTAATGTCAAGATTACTTACATTGCTGAAAATTACAACTGGAGAGTTTAAAAGCCATAAAAATTGCTCGGTCAGCTATTGTCAGTGTGGTAAACCGTGCCATTCATGATTTCATGCAGTTCTAACTCAACAGTGTGGAATCCAAGTTCTTACGTTTCAAGTATGTAAAAGATTAAAAAAGTAACTTCATGGAAATGGATTAATATATGGAAATTTAAACTACAAAGCTGAGAATGAAGGAGCAGTATCCTGTTGGGGTCACTGAGGCCAGCTGGTGGAAAAACTCAGGCATTTGAAAAATACCTTTTATCTCTGGAAAGGAAAAGCCTCTCCCACAAGTCCTTGCAGTTGGAATGTAACCTTCCCCCCCCAGACTCTGTATAAGGAAAACTACTTCTCCCAGCAGCCTTTGCGGCTGCTCCCTTACCTGGTCCCCTGCCCTGCCCCTTCCCCCTGCGCATTGGCTCCCTTCCCTGGCCCTGCCTCTGTACCGCCCCCATACCCTCAGATGAGACTATGTAAAGAGGGATCTGGGGGTCCCTCGTTCTCTTCGCCTGTTCACCTCTTCGGATGATTAAAGCTGTTCATGGAACACGGGCCAGCGGAGGGCCCTCCTTGGCTCCTTGTCTCTGGTAATATTTGAGCTATCCGGCTTAGGTGTGGGGTGCATGCCATCAGCGCCTCAGCAGTGCAGGGCAGAAAGGATGGCCTGCTAGTGGCCTAGTCTGCACCTGAATTGTCCCTCTCTAGAGACAATTTGGGGTACACAGCAGCTACCTCTGACCGCTCTATAACCCCCACAACCCTTCTAATTTTATAGTATCCCACAGTGGAACAATGAATACAGATGGGTACACTGTATAAGCATTGACTGGGAATCTGTTTTTTCTCTTTTAAGATTTTCTGCCCCAAAGTTATCAGTCACCAAGCAGAGGAAGAATAAACAGTATCCTTCATGGAAAAAAAAGAACTAAAATTTCATACTTCTGTGACTTTTTTTTTACTCGCTGGAAAGAAGAGATGGTAATTTTATTGGTGCTTCTGTTAATTACCAACCCTAAAAGGGCTTGAGTTATTGGAATATGATGCAACGGTATTTTTAGATGTTGAAAAGTTATTTTTAGGAATCTTAATAGATCCTTCTGCTCTGCAAAATTAATCTCAAGGCATTTTTACAGAATGTTTATTAGAAATTATCCTATTATTAGAAATAAATTAGTTCAAAATTCCTGTAGCTGAGGTGGTTCTTCTGTTTTCTTATGTGCAGCAAACAAATTTCACCACACAGTGTATTTATTAAGGCTGTAGGAACCAACAAGTCAGGCAACATAGTGCCTAGATTCTGGAAGCCTGGCTCCTAGCTGGAGACCAGCACATGGAGGTAATTCATGGTGTGTCATTACTCTTGGGCCTTTTTAGAGCGTAAGGTACTATAACATCCAAAGAACTCAGTACTCTATTTTTAAAATAATAATTTTAAAAAAATTGCTTGCTATTTATTTTGTGGCCTAGTATTTAGGGCACTGTCATTGACAATGCCAAGAATTTGCCTTAAGGCCCTCCATCTCAAAAGACAATTTACATCAAGTGGCACAGCTGGGAGGTCTCCAACCAAAGAAGTGTCAGATTTGTGAGGCCATATGGAAAGAAAGCAAGAAGAAGTCACAGAATATTCTGAGTTGAAAGGGATCTGCAAGTCCAACTCTTTAGTGAATGGCCCATACAGGGACTGAGCCCACAACTTTGGTTTTACTAGCACCATGCTCTAACTGATCTAATCTCCTAATGGTTAGTGTTGAAAGAAGGATTTCTGGATGCTAAGTCCCGGCTTCATACTTGGTTTATACATTTTGCTCTTCTCCTTTAGGAAAATGGTAATCTTCAGCAACAAGGCTGGGCAAAACTGTACTTTTGCAGATGTGTCAATAAAAAGATAGTTCTGCACTTCGTTTTTTAAATCTGTATTCTAAAGTTGCCTGTCAAAATATCATGTCTAGTTTCAGAGACACATAAAAGCAGGAATTTGAGGATCTAAGTGTTAATTGGATCTTACAGAATGAAGTAACCCGCCACAGATGAAGTATCATGTTTCATTGCCTTAGAAGCAGGATGGAAAGCAAGTAGCTAAATCTTGACTGTGGCATTCCAGTTAAGCCACCTGCCTGGCAGGGGACTGAGTTTAAACCTTTCATCACTGTTCATGCTTCAGGAAATATTAGGCTTCCAGGTTTGGAGACATGGGATCAAAGGGAATTAGTGTTAGTAAGAACTTGAATTTAATGTGTGAATTGTCCTGTGGTACCTGATGCTGCAAAATATTGCCATTTCCCTTAAATTAATGTGTACTAAAAGTCGTCTTGATCTGGGAGATCAGCATCAAATGCTGTCTTTTTCCCAACCTCTATTCATCTTAAAAAACAAAGTAGGGTTACAGGAAAGGAGAGGGAAAGGGAAAAGGCATTTCAATTATAGTAGTTTTCAAGTCAAACTCTATGCCCATGAGCACAGCCAGTTCTAGGTACTATGTGCCAACTCTGTTGATAGTGTAATAAGAGCCCATCCTATTCAGAAAGGTCTTGTGCAAGGAGGATTCATGTGAACTTAGCTGAATTTCACAGTGTCATTCATCACAGCACTGTAAAGAAGGATAGGAAAAATCCTGGAAAAGATACCTATTCTCAAAGAATCTTGTCAGATTTTTCTCAGCTTTTGCCAAGAAAAAAAAAAAAGAAACAGTTTTCAGGGTATGTGCTTTAAGCATGTTGTTGCTTATATTTAGGCTCTGGAATCACAGAAAAATGATGCTGTCTATTTCTATAATGCAGAAATAATTTTTGTCCTATGAAAAGAATAGTTGAAATTTGCCTCTGCACTGCCAGAGTCTGGCTGATCAAAGCTGTGGTGTGCCTCTTCAAGATTTTTCCTTCACAAATGACACTTTGCCATCTAAAGATGGGAAGTGATTGCCCCGAAGTGGTCAGGCAGGTGGACTAGATGGTTGTTGCAGGTCCCTTCTAACTGAACTGTTCTATTCTAAAAAAAACCCAAGCTGAAAGCTCATGTAAACAGCAGAAATGAGGTAGTCTCATTCATGTTCATAAAGTAAAATGGGGTGTACTTATAATTTTCATTAATATTTTTTAAGGAACTAGTATTGCATGTGACCTTCCACTGAAGCTAATAGAATCAATGATCTTAAAGATCTTTTCCAACCTAAATGATTAGATATACTCATTGTACTAGTCTCTCTTCAAACAGACGACACATTCAGTTGTGAGGCTTCCTCTTCTCATCCCACACCCACAGAAGTGGCTGTCTGCTTTTAGGACATTTTGACAGCTTATTCTGTAAGTTCCAGAATTCTGAGATAGGTCAAACATTTAGACCGTGTTTTGTTCTTAATGAGAAGGATTTCATTTGGGAAAGGATTAAATGTGGGGAAGACACCTTCATTTAAATCTAACCTTTTGTGAGATTTTTTGATTGAGGCAATCTTAACTTTGAGAGCGTATTTATCTTCAAAACATCTTAAATAATTCCTAGTGTTTTCCTGTAGTTTTTTATTTAGTTATGCCAAGTGGTGTATGAATATTGTGTAAAGATTCAGTTTAAATTCTTTGATCCGGATAAATAGATACAAAGGTTCTAAGAAATAACCTTTCCCACACATATTTAACAATCAGAAATGGCTGACTGGTTTTGGAAATATTTGTCAGTATATGCTTTTACCTTTAATAAACCATGGTTCTATTGCATCACTGAAAATACTTCCATTAGTTGATTATTGATAAATCTTCTCAAGCC
This sequence comes from Lycocorax pyrrhopterus obiensis, assembly GCA_014706295.1. NCBI lineage: Eukaryota > Metazoa > Chordata > Aves > Passeriformes > Paradisaeidae > Lycocorax > Lycocorax pyrrhopterus. Next base: position 56,187,124 of record JACSVZ010000002.1, on the reverse strand, counting down.
TTTGGAGCAGCTGTAATAATTTAAGCCTTGTGGGTTTTGTGTAAGCAGACTTATTCTTCAACCTTCACCCTCCTCTAGTTAAGAAAATAGTATGTGTATAGTGAGGCAAAAATGGGAGATATTGCAAGAGACATTGTATTTTCAGTACTTTTTTAGTCTACTGAACTGTTTTGGTTGATGAGTGTTTTCTGTAAAAGGGATATACTCCACTGTACCGCCTCACACCTCCTTCATTTATGGGCATGTAAGGCTCCAAACGACTCACGCGCGTTTTTAAGGGGGCTTATGGTTGTTCATGTACTCTGAGTTAGATGCATGGGAGAAATATTGACCAGATATTCTGAAGAGGTCAAAACAACAAAAAAGACTTTACTGGAACTTTAGAAAATCAGAGAAACTTTGGCAAAAGGTTGAGTGCAACATTTAATCAACACAAACCCTTCTCAAAGCATTAACTTGGCCCATTCAACTTAGCAAACTTTAAGCCCATTTGATTTCAAGTTACTCAAGAATTCCAAGAAGAGGGAATTAGAACAAGAAGAAAGAGAGAGAAAGACAGAAAAGATATAGAAAAGCACACATATAGCTACTAACTCCTGGGTTCCAACAATGATAGAAACTCCAAGAAGAGGTAGGGTCCAGACAACATGATTTTTATTAATAGATTGGGAGCTTCAGACAAGCCCTCCCTTAGGCTAAGATTTTGGCAGCAGCTTTTGGCCTGCACCTAAACCACTCTGCCTTGCAAGTTCTAAGAATGGCAGATCAGGTCTATTATAAAATAAATTATGTATTGAATAGACAGGAAATAACAGACAAAAGGTCTTGAACAGAGCTACTTACTACACATTATAAAACAAAAGAACTACTAGTAGATTACATAAAACTGTGCACAACATTAAGGTGCCTGTATGAAAGCTAGCAAAGAAATAGTATAGATTAGGAGTCACTGTATTTTACCACGGAATTGACGATAGTGTACATAGAGTCCTTTCACTCAAACCTCAAGAGAGTAACCACAAAACCAGCATGCTGACTTTGGGGAAAAGCCCCACACATTACTAGGGAATGTGCAGAAGACTTCTGCTTTGTGAAAGTTTGGTGTAGCTTTTATAGTTTGTAAAGTGGATTGTCTGTCAGAAATTCCAGCTTATCTCCACAATCTTGCTTCCACAGCAAGATGTTTATTGTCAGCTAGAAGTGTCACTTCCATGAGACAATCCATCTTTAGTGAGTTAATTTGTCAATTAGCAAGATCTTGTGGGGGAGATGCCCTGCTAGAGCGATTGCCTCATGTTTGGCCTTAAGTATCCTTTGGCCTTCCTGGGCTCTTCCCCTAGGTGGGACTTCTGGTCATCTGCCCACTCAGGAGCTGGGTTAGGGGCTCCAGAGGTGGAGTGTGGGGCATTGCCTCCAGTGTGCCAGGGATTGGCAGCCACTGACAGGCTGGGATACAGTCTCTAAAAGTGGGGTGTACAGGGCAGTATGCTGCCTCGCAAGGGCAAGGCCCAAGCTACCCCTTCCCCCACACAAACATGAAATTTTTTGAGCCAACAATCTCTAGTCTCTGACAACCATCCCGTGGCTTGAGACGTTGACAGGAACCACAGTAATAGTACCTTTCCTCTCATGGCCTAATCTAGCAGACAGAACAAAAAGGAAAGAAGACGAAAGTATACAGGAACTCATGTAAAGGCCAATTGCTATTCCAATAATCAAAGCATAAATCTTTATTTAAAAAAAAAATCCTCTATACAAGTCATTGCCCCCTACCCAGTGAGTCTCTAACATTGCAGGCAAGGTGCGATGCAAACCAGGATCCAGGGGGAGAGTTCATGAACCAATCTTTCAGCTGCAGTGACCAAAGAGTCCAACATTTGGACACATCATGGTCTAAATCACATGGTCTGTGATTTCTTTTGTGTTTCTTGAAACAGCACTCTTCTTCAGTGAGGTTTAGTATTCTTAAATGTTAGACAATTTCATAAAATTGTTTTTGATACTTGCTGGACTAGTAACTTGGGCTCCTAAATAGCATGGCAAATTCAATTTAAGATTCTCTATTGCTTATTGATACTACAATGCATTGCACTCCCTGTACAAACTCTAAGGATCAATAGTTAGGCTGCCTTGCCTTTTGGTATCCATGATCTTAGACGTCCAGGTATCACCACAACCCAAACAAATATACATGTGCCAGATTACCACCCTTACTCCTCCCACCAACCAGATTTCAGGGTCATCCCAGAACCTGTACCCAGGGAAAGAGGAAAAGGTCAGTGAGCACCATGGGAAAATTACATTCCATAAATATTCTGCTACATAATAGTCTGGATTGCCTCAAGGGTGGGAGTCAAAATATAACAGCACTTGAGTAATTCCAACCTCTTCAGCGTATCGTTTCAGTCAGGGTCCTGGGATTGGACCAAATACCTATTCAACTTTATTGAACCCTTCAGTGGTTCTCAACTCCAAAATCTTTCTTCTTCTCTTAACCACTTATGTCTTCTTCACCTACAGCTGGAACTTTACAGCTTCCATTTCAGATCATCTGTCAGCCCCTTTTCTCCCTCCTTACAGGGGCCACCAACTGTTCAACATCACTTTCTTCTGCACAATTTGTAGGAGTGTGATGCAATCAATCTGCCAGGCCTCCCCATATTTATATTTCAACCATTGTCCCCCATACCACAGAGGCTCTACCCACTTGGTCTGTGTAAGGCCCCAATCAACTTGCTTGACGAGATTTTTGAAAGGGCTTACAGCGGTTCATGTACTCTGGATGCTCGGGAGGAATACTGACAAGATATTCTCAAGAGGTCAAAACAGCACAAAAGACTTTACTGGCAAACTTTAGAAAATCAGGGAACTTTGGCATCCAGTCAACATAGAACATTTCTCAAAGCATTAACTTGGCCCATTCAGTTCAGCAAACCTACGCCTATTTGATGTTAAATTACAATATTCCAAGAATAGGGAATTAGAAGACGAAGAAGAAAGAGAAAAAGACAGAAAAGACATAGAAAAGCACACATATAGCTACCAACTCCTGGGTTCTGACAGTTTTCAGACAGAACTTCTAAGAATAAAGTAACGTCTAGATGATTAGATGGCCTCTTGTTCAGCCTTAAATACCCCTTGGCCTTCCTGGGCCTTCTCCCAGGTGGGACTTCTGGTAATTTGGCCACTCAGAAACTGGGTTAGGGGCTCCAGGGGTGGGTGTGGAGCATTGCCTCAGTTGTGCCAGGGATTGGCAGGCCCTGCTGTGCTGGGATACAGGCTTTAGGGGTGGTGGTGTACAGGGCAGTGCACTACCTCACCAAGGTAAGGCCCGACCTGCCCCTTCCCCCTCCACATGCATCCCAAAATGTCCTGAGACAACAATCTTTCCAGTCTCTCACAGCCTGCTTGATTGCAGTGTATGTTTTACAGTTGAGGATAACCTGGGACATAGTGTTCATGTTTATGTCCACCCCTCGACCATTGGCCCACCTGTATGTTGAATCTCTTCTTTGATGACCTAAGGTGTCATGGGCGCACCAAGCCAGAAATAATTTACACTTATGCTGTCAGTCAAGATCTACCTGAGACACTTTAATCTTGGCAGCTTGATCCACCTATCCATTGTTGTGGTGTTCTTCTGCAGCCCTACTCTTGGGTACATGTGCATCTACATGATGTACTTTTACAGCCAAGTTCTCTACCTCTGCAGTGATGTCCTGCCGCATTTCAGCAATCCAGATGAGTATGCCTCTGTGCTGCCAATCCGTCTTTCTTTCCATAGGTCTAAGTATCCCCACAGGGTATTTGCTACACATCGGTGTAGGGGTAGAGTGCAGGCCATTTCTCTTGTTCAATCATACCAGCAAATCCCAGCTGGATGGCTTTCAGCTCTGCAAACTAACTTGATCCACCTTGTCCCTTAATAGCTTCTGTGACTCACTGCATAGGACATACAGCTTTTAATTTTTGATGTATCCCTACAATACAGCAGGAAGCATCAGTTAAGAGGATGTATCATTTTTCTTTTTCAGGTGGTTGATTATATGGTGCGATACCTGTAGCAGATGACACCTTTTCCTTCTCCTAGCTGCAGATAGTCCAAAATTTTTGCCTTCAGGCCAATTCGTGATGATTTCCAAGATCCCTGGGTAACTAGGGTTTCCTGTTGGAGCTTGCCATGTGATCAGTGTGATCCACTTACTCCACATAGCAACTGTGGCTTGATGTGTGGAAGGGACTTTCCTTTTAAACATCAGCACAGCAGTGGCTGTCAGGGTGCCAAGAGGAGACAATAATTTCTGAAGCAGCTTGAACCCCTTCATAAGCTGCCAGTATCTCTTTTTTTGGCAGGAGTGTAGTAGGCTTTGCCTCTTTTGTATTCCCAACTCCCCGGCTACTGCATAAACAGTCTCCTGTTTAATTTGTTAAAAAGTTTGTTGTTAAGGACCCCATTTGAAACCATTCTTCTTCCCAGTCACTTGATAGAGAGGGCTTATGATCTGACTGTAATCTGGAATGTGCATTCTCAAAAAACCCACAGCACTGTGGAAAGCTTGTCTTTACTTTTTGCTGGTTGGTGGGGACATAGCTGAAATTTTCTTGACCACATCCACTGGAATTTGATGGTATCTATCTTGCCATTTTACCCCTAAAAACTGATATTTTGGGGCAGGTCCCTTGACTTTACTTAGCTTTATGGCAAAACCAGCCTTCAGGAGCATATGAATTATCTTCTCCCCTTTCTCAAAAACTTCCTCTGCTGTTTTGCCCCACATGATGATGTCATCAATGTACTGCAATGTTCTGGAGCCTCACACTTTTCCAGTGCAGTCTGGGTCAGTCCATGGCAAATAGTGGGGCTGTGTTTCCAGCCTTTGGACAACAGAATCCAGGTGTACTCAACATCTCTTCAGAATATAGCAAACTGTTGCCTGCACTCTCTTGCTAAAGGAATGGAGAAAAATGCATTAGCAAAATATCAATGGTAGCACCACTTTGCTGCCTTGGACTCCAGTTCATACTGAAGTTCCAGCATGTCCACAGCAGCACTCAAAGGTGGCATGACTTTGTTCAGGCCATGATTAGTCTACTGTCAGCCTCCCCTCTCCACTGGACTTATGCTCTGGCCATATAGGGATATTAAAGGCTGGCTCGCCAGTTCATGAATCATCTAATGGATAGGGGTCCTGGAGTCCTGGTTTGTGCGGTACTGTCGATGGTGCACTGTTGTTGTAGTGATCGGTACCTGTTGTTCTTTGACCCTCATCAGTCCCACAGCAGAATCACAGAATCACCAGGTTGCAAGAGACCTCTAAGATCATCAAGTTCAACCCATGCCCTAACACCTCAACTAAACCATGGCATCGAATGCCACATCCAATCTTTTTTTAAACACATCCAGGGATGGTGATTCCACCACCTCCCCAGGCAGACGATTCCAGTACGTCACCACTCTTTCCGTAAAAAACTTTTTCCTAATATCCAACCTATGTTTCCCTTGGTGCAGCTTAAGACTGTGTCCTTTCGTTCTGTCAGTTCCTGCCTGGAGAAAGAGACCAACCCCCACCTGACTACCACCTTTCAGGAAGTTGTAGAGAGTGATAAGGTCACCTCTGAGTCTTCTTTTCTCCAGGCTAAACAACCCCAGCTCCTTCAATCGTTCCTCATAGGGCTTGTGTTCCAAGCCCCTCACCAGCCTTATTGCCCTTCTCTGGACATGCTCCAGCATCTCAACATCCTTCCTGAACTGAGGGGTCCAGAACTGGACACGGTACTCAAGGTGCGGCCTCACCAGTGCTGAGTACAGGGCAAGAATCACTTCCCTGGTCCTGCTGGCCACACTGTTTTTGATACAGGCCAGGATGCTGTTGGCCTTCTTGGCTGCCAGGGCACACTGCTGGCTCATGTTCAATCAGGTGTCGACCAGTACCCGCAGGTCCCTTTCTGCCTGGGCACTGTCCAGCCACACCACCCGCAGCCTATAACGTTGCAGGGGGTTATTGTGGCCAAAATGCAGGACTCAGCTCTTGGACTTATTAAACTTCATCCTATTGGACTCTGTCCATCCATCCAACTGTTCCAGGTCTCTCTGCAGAGCTCTCCTACCTTTCAACAGATTGACACATGCTCCTAGCTTAGTGTCATCCGCAAATTTATTAATAGTAGACTCAATACCCTCATCCATGTTGTCAATAAAAATATTGAACAGAACTGGCCCCAATACAGATCCCTGGGGGACACCACTAATGACTGGCCACCAACTGGATGCAGCACCGTTCACCACCACTCTGGACTTGGCTATCCAGCCATTTTTTAACACAGCAAAGAGTGGTCCTGTCCAAGCCATGGGCTGCCAGCTTTTCCAAGATTGTGCTGTGGGAGATGGTGTAAAAAGCCTTGCTGTAGTCCAAATAGACAACATCCACAGCCCTTCCTGCATCCACCAGGCGGGTCACCTTGTCATAGATGGAGATCAGATTGGTCAAACACAACTTACCCCTCCTAAACCCATGCTGGCTGCATCTGATCCCCCACCTATCCTGTAAGTGCTGCGTGATGGCACTCAATATAAACTGCTCCATTACCTTGCCGGGTACCGAGGTCAAACTAACTGGCCCGTAATTACTAGGATCCTCCTTCCTACCTGTCTTGTGAATGGGCGTTACATTGGCCAGCTTCCAGTCATCTGGAACCTCACCAGTGAGCCAAGACTGTTGGTAAATGATGGAGAGCGGCTTAGCAAGCTCATCTGCCAGCTCCCTCATCACCCTGGGATGGATCCCATCTGGTCCCATAGATTTATGAACATCCAAGCGGCCCAGCAGTTCTCTGACTGCCTCCTCCTGGATAACAGGGGGACCATTCTGCTCCCTAACACCATCTGCCAACCCAGGAGGACAGTTGTCCTGAGGACAAGCCATCTTCCCACTAAAGATTGAGGAAAAGAAGGCGTTAAACTCTTCCGCCTTCTCCCCATCTGTAGTTACTAAGTTCCCTCCTGCATCCAGTAGAGAACAGAGGTTGGTCTTACTCTTCCTTTTGCCATTAATATATTTGTAAAAACATTTTTTATTATCCTTCACAAGAGTTGCCAAGTTGAGTTCTAGCTGAGATTTGTCCTCTCTAATTTTTTCCTACATGCCCTAGCAACCCCCTAAAATACTTCCTGAGAGACCTGACCCTCCCTCCAAAGATGATACATCCTCTTTTTATTCCTAAGTTCCTTCGAAACCTCCTTGCCCATCCAGGCTGGATGCTTGCCTCGTCGCCTCATCTTTCGGCACACAGGGACAGTCTGTTCGTGTGTCCTCAAGATCTCTGTTTTGAAGCAAGCCCACCTTTCCTGGACTCCCTTGTTTTTAAGAGCTGCTTCCCAAGGAACTGTCCGAATAAGTCTCCTACATAGGCCAAAGTCTGCCCTCCGGAAGTCCAATGTAAAAGTTTTATTGATGTTCCTCCTCATTTCACCAAATATCGAGAACTCTATAATTTCGTGATCACTATGCCCCAAGCGGCCTCCAACCACCACATCTTCCACCAGCCCATCTCTATTTGCAAACAACAGATCCAGCATAGTCCTTTCCCTGGTGGGCTCACTCACCAGCTGTGACAAAAAGTTGTCCTCCACACACTCTAAGAACTTCCTGGACTGCCTCCTTTCTGCTGCATTAAGTTCCCAGCAGATGTCTGGTAGGTTAAAGTCACCTACAAGAACAAGGGCTGGTGATCCTGAAACATTCTCCGGCTGCTTGTAGAATAAGTTGTCCACCTCTTCTTACTGGTTGGGTGGTTGATAATAGACTCCCAGCAGGACGTCAGCCTTGTTGGCCTTCCCCTTAATCCTTACCCATAGGCATTCAACTCCATCATCATTGATTTCAATACCCATGGCATCAAAAGCCTCCCTAATATAAAGGGCCACCCCTCCACCTCTTCTCCCTTTCCTGTCTCTTCTGAAGAGCTTGTAGCCATCCAGTGCAGTGCTCCAGCTATGTGAGTCGTCCCACAACGTTTCCATGATGGCGACTACATCATAGCGTTGCTGTTGTACCATGGCTTCCAGCTCTTCTTGCTTGTTACCCATGCTGCATGCATTAGTGTACGTGCACTTCAGCTGGGCTGCTGGTTTCATCCCTAACTCTGGCTTACCCACCCTGGGCCTGCTTCCAGAGAGCCCAGCTGCATCCCCTTCCCCCTTCAAACCTCGTTTAAAGCCCTCCCAATTTCATGGACTAAAAACCTTTTGCCTTTAACAGAGAGATGGAGCCCATCTGGTTCCAGAAGGCCAGGTGCCATAAAAGTTGCTCCATGATCAAAGAACCCAAAATCCTGCTGATGATACCAACCCTTGAGCCACTTGTTGATAATGTGGGCTCCCCTATTCCTTTTGTTGTTTGTCCCTGCCACCAAAGGGACTGAGCAGAACACTATCTGTGCTTCTGCCCTATTGACCACTTGACCCAGAGCCCTAAAGTCCTTTTTAATTGCCCTAACACTTCTCTTTTCAATCTCATCAGTGCCAAACTGGAGTATCAACAGTGAGTAATAATCAGTGGGCTGAATCAGCCCAGAGAGTCTCTCAGTAATATCCCATACTTGAGCCCCAGGGTAGCAGCAGACTTCTCTGTGGGATAGGTCCGGTCGACATATGGGGCCCTCTGTTCCCCTCAGAAGGGAGTCACCTACTACAACTACCCTTCTTTTCTTTTTAATGCTAGAGGTAGTGATCCGTCTGACAGACAAAGCGTAATGGGGAGGCCCACTGGGCAGATCATTTCCTTCTGTGTCATCTGGCTGACCCTCTAGATCCAGGGCCTCATACCTGTTCTGAAGTGGCACCTGGATAGGTGATGGGGGTCGGGAGGAATTTTTATTACCTCCCCAGGCAGGAACCCATTTCCACTCCCCTTCATCCACCAGGTGTCCTCCTATTGCCTGACGGTGGGAGGCATGGGAGTCCTCAGACTCCTGGCAGGCTTCCCTCAAGGATGGAAGGGTGGAACTCACGAATCTATTTCCCTCTCACTTTCCCTAATACTCCTTAGTCTTCCTACTTCCTCCTTAAGCTCAGCCACCAGCGAAAAGAGATCATTCACCTGTTCACAGGCTTCTTTTGCATCGCACCCTGGTACCATTGACAAGCTCAAACACTCCTCACAGGAAGGGGTCTGGACAGACACATCCTTCTTGGAGGGTTCTGTTTGGCTACATACACTTTACTAACTGCAGCCCTTGATTGTGTAAAAACCATTATTAACAACAAAACCCCAAACCAACCAACCAACCAACAAAATTGCAACAACCAACCAAAAACCCCGCTAGCAGGAGGAAACCTGCAACGTTGCCTGCTCGCCCTGCCTGCGCAAACTGCCGCGCAAACTGCCGAACCATGCCCTTAGAGAAGTGCCCCGCTCCTGTTTGCCCGCTCTTGTCCCCCGCACTCCCTAGAATCCTTTTTAATCACTCCGTTGCTGACCAGAGGAGAAACCCCACCCTGCGCCTGCGTGGCTAACAAGAAGGGTCCTCTGAGAGACCAGACAAAGTATTCAGCTGTCTAATTTCCTCTGTCTCCACAGCAGCTGTAACAAAAGCCCAGCAATGCCCTCTTGGGTCCTTGAAATACCCTCTCCTGAGTTAATCTATGCCAAGGACACACAGGGCCTCTGGGCCAATCAGAATGGGGTGTTTTTGCCATTCATCCCTGTCAGGCTCATTTCAGCTCCCGTCCTGTCAGCTGTCACCCCAGAAATAGAGTTAGATTCTGCCCCTACAGATCTTGATGGCATCAGGGTACAATGTGTGCCAGTGTCAACTAAAGCCTCATACTCTTGCAGGTCTGATGCACCAGGCTATTAGATCCACACAGTCCAATAGACCCAGTTGTCCCTTTCCTCCTGCTGGAGGCAAGGCCCCTCTAGTTCTAGTCATAGTAGTTGTTGTTCATGTCTTGTAAATGTGAACTTGAGGTCCCTTCAAGAGGATCAGAAATAACATTCAGCCCTTCCATTGTGTCTGAGGACTTGCCCACTGGAAAGTGGAGCAGCATTTATCCTTGAAGAATTTCCTGTGGTGGTTGTCCTTCCTCTCCACTCACACACCTGTGCTGCTAGGGCAGAGGTAGGTTTTCCATCCCACTTCCTGATGTCCTTTCTGTGGTCATGCAGGTAAAAGCACAGATTACCTTGTGGTGTGTACTGTCTCTTGAGAGCAGGTGGAATGGTACTTCCCAATTAAGTGTCTACTGAGACCCTCCAGACCATGCTGCTGCTCATTTCTTTCCCACCTCGCCCTCCCTCTGCCCTCTGTGGCAGGCTGGACAGGAGAATTGGAGGTACGAAAAGTAGAGGTCATGGGTTAAGATAAGAACAATTTACTGGAAACTGCAGTTAGATAAGAAAACAAACTGTAACAGCAACAATACTAAAAAGTGTACAAAAGAGAGAGAATGATTGACAGGCAAAATACTCAATGCAGAGCCCGACCCAACTGCAGCCACACACCCTGACCAGAAAAGACCTCTTAACCCTGTAAGACTCCCTTTTCCCCTAGCAATGATGTGAGGTGATACAGAATAACCTCCGGGTTCTAGACATGTTCCCTCTTGGTTACTGAAAAAATCATCCCTGTCCTTGCTGGAACCAGGACAAGTTTCAACTCCCCTTCCATGAGCATGGACTTCTTCCCCTAGATGAGGTTGCTCAGAGCCCCATCCAACTGCACTTTTAATGCTTTCAAGGATGGAGCATCCACAACTTCTCTGGGCAACCTGTTCCAGTACCTCACTATCCTCAAAAAAAGGAATTTCTTCTGTATATCTAACCCAGATTTCCCCCCTTTGAACCCATTACTCCTTGTTCTATCTCTAGAGTTCCTGATGGGGAGTCCCTCTCTGGCTTTTCTGTAGGTCCCCTTCAGATAATGGAAGGTTGCTATGAGGTCTCTATGCAACCTTCTCTTCTCCAGGCTGAAAAGCCCTGACTTTCTCAGCCTGTCTTCATAGGGGAAGGACTCTAGTCTCCTTATCAACTTTGTGGCCCTCCTCTGGACTTGTTCCAACAGTTTCATGTCCTTCTTATGTTGGGGGCACTAGAAGTGTATGCAGTATTCCAGGTGGTGTTTCACAAAAGCAGAGTACAGGGGGAATCACTTCCCTTGACCTGCTGGCTGTGCTCCTCTTCATGCAGCCCAGGATTGGCTTTCTGGGCTGTGAGCACACACTCATGATGAGTTTTTCCTCACCTGTCACCCCCAAATCCTTCTTCACAGGACTGTTCTCAATCACTTGTCTGCCCAACCTGTAGGTGTTCCTGGGATTGCCCCAGCCCAGGTGGAGGACCTTACACTTTGCTTTGTTGAACCTCATGAGATTTGCATTGGCCCACCTCTCAAGCCTGTTGAGGTCCCTCTGGATGGCATTATCCCTTCCCTCCATCATATTGACTGCACTGCCACTTGCCAGAGCTTGGTGTCTTCTGTGAACTTGCTGAGGGTGCACCAAACCCACTGTTCATGTTGCCAACAAGGATGCTGAACAGTGTCAGCCTCAACACCGATTCCCTGAGGGACACCACTTGTCACCAGTTTCCATGTGGACAATGAGCCATTACCGCACCACTATTTGGGTGCAGCCATCCAGCTGAATCTTTATCCACTGAGTGGTCCATCCATCAAATCCATGTCTCTCCAGTTTAGAGACAAGGAAGTCATGTGGGACAGTATTGAATGATTTGCACAAGTCCAGGTAGATGATGTCAGTTGCTTTGCCCCTATCCACTAACTCTGTAGTCTTGTCACAGAAAGCCATCAAACTTGTCAGGCATGATTTCCCCTTAGTGAAGCCATGTTGGTAATCACCAGTCATCTCTTTGTTTACCAACATATTTTCCAGGAGAATGCTCCTTGATCTTGCGTGGCGCAGAGGTGAGACTGAATTGTCTGTAGTTCCTTGGGTCTTCCACTTTCCCTTTTTTAAAAATGGAGGTTATATTTCCCTTTTTTCAGTCATCAAGAACTTCACTCGACTGCCACAATTTTTCAAATATGGTCGATAGTAGCTTAGCCACTTTGTCTACCAGTTCCCTTAGGACCCACAGATGAATCTCATCAGATCCCATAGACTTATGCACATTCTGGTTCCTTAGATGGTCTTGAACTTTATTCTCTCCTACAGTGGTCTTAGGGTCTTCATTCTCTCAGTCCTTGCATTTGCCTTTCATGACTTGGGCGGGAGCATTTGCTGTTGAAGACTGAGGCATAGAATTAATTGAGAACCTCAGTCTTCTCCATATTCCAGGCTTATCCAGGTAGCCAGGTCTCCCGCTTCCTTCTGGAGAGGGCCCACATTATCCCTAGTCTTTTTTTTATTAGCAACATACCTATAGAAGCTCTTTCTATTGTCTTTGACATCTCTGGCCAGACTCAGTTCTAACTGGGCCTTAGCTTGTCTCTGCTTCTACCTTCTGTAAACTTCTTTTCTATCTCCGAGGTGCTCAGCTACTCCTTATCCATCTATAGATGCCTCCTGGCATTTTTCCCCCATGTCCTCTTGTTGAGATACATTGTTCCTGAGCTTGGAGGATGTGATCCTTGAATATTAGCCACTATTCTTGAGCCCTTTTTCTCTCCAGGGCTCTAGCACATGGGACTCTATCACACAGGTCGCCAAAGAGGCCAAAGTCTGCTCTTCTGAAGTCCAGGGCAGGTGATCTTGTTGCGTATGGTTTTATTATATGTATCATATATTATCTATTTATTATATATTAAATATATTTATTGAAAGTTTATTTCAGGTACCTATTTTTAAATATGAAAATTAAAAATTGTTAGATTTGTGTCTGATGTGTTATATTGGAGGTTGTTTTTTTATAAAAGGCAACAGTGGTTTGAAAATGCTTAATTCTGGAAGACTTCATTTGTTGTCTTTGGATGTCATTGTCAACAAATTCAGTGATTGCATTGTATTTGAACAGTTTCCCCAAAAAACTAATTCACACTAACATCTCAAAAAGAAGTAGTCTGCCAAAAGGAAGGCTTGCTTTGGGAAATACTAAGTAGCAGATTGCTGGTTGTAAAAGAGGAATATAGCAGCCTTTCTTTCTCTCCCACATCTGAAATTTATCCTTGTTCAGCTCTCACATTTATTTGGTGGAATGAGTCATCTCACCTCATCTTAGCTGTCTGAAACCACAATGATCACCTAAGATAATCTTCTGGCTCATTTCTCTCACTAGTGGGGGAAGGCAGGCACATCAAAGAGGAAGTGCTCCCTTTCCTGAGGAAGTATGTGACAGGCAGGTGGTTTATCATAGATATCCATCTCAAGGACTTCCATGAACATCTTTGTACCTGATTTCTATAAAAGATTAGTGCTAGGTGAACCAGTTGACTTGAATAAATAAAACCCCAAAACATGACCAATCATTTTAACTGCTTATGTTTTCTGATTCAGTTCCCAAAGTTCAAAACCTGAGAATGGGGGAGGTGTTTGCATATTGGAAGAGTACACATTCTTTAGAGTTTTAGGTAGCAGGAGAGGGAGACGAGTAATTTACAGGACTTGGTGCTGAGGAAGTGCGTAGGCTGTTGTTTTATTGAAAATCATTCAGTAAGCCCAAGTTTGCTAAAGTTTCTGGTGCAGGACTTCCTTTAATAGGCATGAAGGAATTTATAAATATGAAGTGAAAACCTAAACTATTTAAGGTTTCACTTATAGTTGACTAATGTTGTCAAAAGTTTATCTGACTCAAGGTGAGTTGAAACAAGCTTTTTACCATCCTGCCAAGGCGACTGAACTTATCATTGTTGCACTTTCATGTTCTAATAATAAAAAAATACTTGCTTATTCAAAATTTTTGATGTTTGTATTTTTATTCAAAGGAAGAAGGATATTTCAGGAAACATGAACAAGGCAAAGCAATTACTTGGGAAATGGCATATAAATTTTTTGGATTAAAAATGACGGTGTAGCAGTACCGTGTGTTTGCTCTTTGAAAACATGTTTTTATTTCTTCTGAATGTTGTGACTTGCATTTTTTGTATACAAAAGAAGTGACAGAAGATGGCTATCCAGCCTAATACAAATCCATTGGGTCACAGGCCACCAGTTACTCTATTTTCAGTGTCATTTTGAGGATTACTACTTAAGCCGGCTTTCTAGGTTGTGTCTTTTCCTCAGTGGCACATACATTTTATATATATGCAGAGCCTTAGATTAAGATATGGCAGACTGTGGAATGAATAATACCTGCTGAATGTTGTAAAAAGAGATGGTGAGCTTCTGGGTTACTTCCTGTGTATGCTGTACCTCTCCCACCAATCCTCTGTTTGAATGAGTTTCAGGGATTTGCTATGCAAACTGTGGAGACATATGTCCACTCAGAGGACTGAAACTACTGCACATATCCATTACACACATAACCACATGTAGTCTGCTCTGATACTTTTGGACAGTGTTAAGTATCCTGTGTATTTGCTTTACAGTTCTTTTACACCCCAACAGGCAGGCAGATAGTGTTGCAGGGCATCTCTCAGACCTTCTATGTGCTCATGCTTAGATAGTCTGCACATGCTCTCTAACTCTGATATGACTCCAGAATATCAGATTTATCAAATTTGTACATTATAGTGAGATGGCAGATGCACATCTATTTCTGTGTAGGAATTCTTTGATACAGTTCACTGCACACTGAACATCTATTTCTCAAACTTATTAAGAATTTCTTACCCGTAATTATGGTGGTTTTCCAGAGAAGAGTGAAGAACATGCTGAAGATCAGAAGGCAGGGTTTTGTCTTTCAGTTCAGCAGATGTTTATCTTCCAAACTTTAGGAGCAACTCTTGGTGATTTTGGGTGTGTATACTGAAGCCAGCTTTTATGTAGTCAGATCTACTTCTGATTACTATTTTTTTAATTTCTAAAGTTTGTGGTTGTTTTTAATATTTTTTTAAAGCTATTTGAGCTGGCTATCAAAGGAATGTTATCACAAATGAGTTGATCTTGGAGATGACCACTAAGATCACTGAGTCCAACCATTAACCCAGCACTGCCAAGCTCTTGCTAAACCATGTTCCTAAGTGCTAGAGGTGAAATTGATTGAATTTCAAGATTATTTCAGCCACCTTGAAACAGAATTTTTCAGCTAATAAATTTGCCTGGATTCCCTTCAATCCATTTAGGATTATTAAAAAACCCCATATACTTGGAATAGATTAAAGGCAATGATCACCAGACTCTTATTTAGTACAATTAATTGGGAGCAGCTGCTGTGAATCAATGAATCAGCAATAGTCAGAGATAATGGATAGTAAGACAAAGACAGTGTAATTTTTTTTGACATGAGAATGGCTGATGGTGTGAGAAGCAGCTGTACTTCTGTTTTTCTAAACGATTGATGCACGTAGTACATTGCATAATTTTCTTCCATGAAGAATGTTGGTGTCATGAAGCAACCATTACTCACTGTGCTGTTACTGAGCATGAAAGACTCCCCATAGTCTGCAGAGGAGGCATATGAAAGAAATGAGGAGAAGAAACAAGGAGGCATATGAAGTAATACTTACTGTTTGGATGCGAAAGTAGTGAGTTCTGTTTAATATAGATGGGATAGTCTAAGGGTGGCTGCTTGATCTAATGAAAATCATAGCATTTCCTAACCTTGTATAGTATTTCTACAACAGTGTTTCTAAATATACTCTAATACAGTTTTGCATATGTGTACATCAATCATTAGGAATAACAGTCATTTGTTAACAGATACTATCCACAAGTTCCTTCTTATGGCTGGATTGAAATTGTCCTCTCTTAGCTCCTATGTTAAATTTAAAGTGATTTCTATTTCCACTTATTTCAGTTATGAGTAGGGGACAGACAGCTGATTAATGGAAGTGATTGTCCTGCTCTGCTCTGCACTGGTATGGCCTCACCTTGAGTACCATGTGCAGTTTTGCGCACCACTATATGAGAAAGATATTAAATTATTAGAAAGTGACCATAGGAGGACCACAAGTATGGTGAAAGGTCTGGAGGGGAAGGCTTATAAGGAGTGACTGAGACCACGTGATCTGTTCAGACTGGAGGAGACTAAGGGGAGACCTCATTGCAGTCTTCAACAATCTCACGAGGGGAAATGGAGGGGCAAATACTGTTGTCTTCCCTCTCATGATTAGTGACAGGACTCAAGGAGTCTGAGTTCAGAAGCCTTTGGGCAATGCTCTCAGGTATATGGTGTGATTCTTGGGGTGTCCTAGGTGGGGTCAGGAGCTGGACTCAATGATACTGATGGGTCCCTTCCAACTCAGCATATTCTATCATTCTGTGATTGTATGATTCTGTGATAACTCATGGACTTACATATATTTGCCTGGCATCATTGTAACTGATTTTTGGAAAGTAATTTTTGTTGATTTCATGTATGTAGCTCCAAAAAATTTGTAGACTTCCAAAAGTTTTCACCTGTCAAGGTGTGTACTAGGTCTCATGCTGGGAACTGACGCTCACTCTCAACCTATTTTGATTTATACTAATCAGATTTTTGTTTTCCTTTTCTTTAGATTGCGGTCTTTGGTAAAGCAATTAGAGAGAGGGGAAGCTTCAGCTGTAGATCTAAAGAAGAATTTGGAATATGCGGCAAGTGTTCTTGAGTCAGTATACATTGATGAAACTAGGTGAGATAACTACAGACATCAGCACTCTTATATCTAGCACCAGTTGTAATTTACATGTCAACTGTGAAAGTTGTCTGAGCCAAGATTTATTACTCACAGACAATATGGTTTAAATCATTAGAATATTGTATTCTGTGTAGTACAGATCTTCAATCCTTCATTTAAAAGCTTCTTTAAGTTTCCTGGGACAAGGAAGGAGATCAAAACCAATCATAAATGTAATATACTTTTTCTTGGATAAATGTTTTCATAGTAATTGTGTTCTGCTTCTTCTGACAGTTTCTAAATTTCTACTCATCTATTTCTTCTGAATAATGTTAAATTTTTCACTTGTATGATGTCTTTGAAACTTAAAAAAAAATTGCTCATGACAGAGGTAGACTGGTAAGACATTGCAGAGGAGTTTCCTCTCTTGGCTACTTGCCATTTACCCAGTGGTAAATGCACTTGTAGAGTCACCACAGATGACCAGAATGGGAAAGTAGACAACTGTATGTTACTAACTCAGAAACAAGAAATTCCTAGAAATGACCATAAATTACCTTTGAAAGCAGAAGGTTCAGAAATATTGATGAGCTGAAGATGTGAAGCCAGTAGATGATTATATAGTTGTGCTTCAGAAGGCTGATACTTCTTGTTTCTCAGCCTAGTAGTGAGTTTTACAATATGAAATGTAAGCATGTAAGACCATAAACAAACAGGTGAAGATTTGTACTATTGTGTTTTACTAGGGCTGATGAATCAAAGACTTTTAACAGCTGCTTTAATTAGAATATATGTGAGTTTCTTTTTTGTTAGTAATGTTGTAGTGCTCTCAAAGGAAATCTGTTCACCTTTCTGTTTCCTTATTCTTCTAGGCGTTTACTGGACACGGAAGATGAGCTCAGTGATATCCAGTCTGACTCTGTGCCCTCAGAGGTCCGTGACTGGTTGGCTTCTACCTTCACACGGCAAATGGGGATGATGCTCAAAAGGAGTGAGGAAAAACCCCGGTTCAGGAGTATTGTCCATGCAGTGCAAGCTGGGATATTTGTGGAAAGGTAAAGTATCATATAATTACTTTGTTCTAGTAACTGCCCATTACAGATTGCATCTGTAGTATGTGATGGCACGATCACAGGAGGTGGAGAGGAGTACCTTAGGTCAGAAGACCTCAGAGCACTAGTATAAGACTACTGTATGAAGAACACTTCAATGTGCTTCTGTTAATGTTTCTACACAGATCTGGGTAACACCTCAAAACCCGGGATTCAGTAAAAGATTGCAAACTGACACAATACCTAGTCCTCTGTTCTTACTATAGTACAGATGTAGTAGCACAGTTGGCATAACTTTGACAGATAATATGCACTTCTGCATAGTCCTAGGTCAGGAGTGACAGCATTTAAAATTTGGACAGATCAAACTCTCCCTTGCTTCTGTTTACCTCTGTGGTCTAGTATTTCTTATGAAGAAGTGCTAACATACAGAACAAAATCTTTTACCATAGTATTATTGGAATGAATTATAGATCAAAAGTGATGTGAAAATTTTGGAGCTCAGTGAGGATTTCCAAAAAGTCATTGAGTCCTCTCAGCCATCCCTCTTGTGATTTACATCACAACCTTTTGCTAAAACTGATTTTACTTTTTGAACCCTTCAAAACATTTATTTATTTCAATTTGGACTCCCAATCTTACCTTTTCTTATCAAGTAACCACTCTTCACTGACCTTCTTGGTTCAAGCCAGAAGGAGGGCTGGCACATGTGAAACTGTCAGCAGTCATTAGACACCAGCACTCAGATCTCTGGGGTAATTTTGTAACAGCAAAATTCAAGTCAGGAATGGAAGAGCAGAGCACCTTTCACTGTTCATCAGA
This sequence comes from Lycocorax pyrrhopterus obiensis, assembly GCA_014706295.1. Classification (NCBI taxonomy): domain Eukaryota; kingdom Metazoa; phylum Chordata; class Aves; order Passeriformes; family Paradisaeidae; genus Lycocorax; species Lycocorax pyrrhopterus. Next base: position 56,168,600 of record JACSVZ010000002.1, on the reverse strand, counting down.
ATTGCAGTGACAGCCTAACAGCCCTCTGTGCAGGAGGTTGTGTGTATCAGACAGTGGACCACAAGCCACACAGAAGCCTCCTTCGTCATGACTATAGCCAGTATTTTTATCTGTGCACCAAAGTTACTGTGCATGTGTTAAGAGCGTCAGCAAACTGTAATAAGACTAAACTTCTCATTTCTCCTTGGGACAGGTTTCTCCAAGGTTTGACAGGCTACTTGTGAATTAACCCTCACTCTCAGTGGGGGACTTGCTCAACAAGGAAGTAAATGCAGAAAGCTGGCTCAGCAGGCTGTTTTCCAGCTGACCTGGATCACTGTGACCCAAAGAAGGAAGTGGAAGGAAGTGTTCAGATATAATATGACACTGGAGGAGGGTTGTGACTCTCCTGAGCTAAGGGAAAGGGGTTCTGCCTCAATTGTCTCTTAAGAGAATGCTATGGACCTTCTGACTGGAGAAAGAAAGGGATAAGAAATTCTGTTATTTGGGGAATGGATTAATATAAGTCTCCAAAGGGGAGTGATTTTTTTCAGGTCTGAGTGCAGAAGATGACAAAGAAAAATGGCAGTGAAGGAAGACTTTGCACAGGATCATTTCAGATGGGAGAAGAGAGCTTTCCATCATCTCCTTTAGTCCTACAATGCTTTAGGGCAAAAAAGGGTGATATTCTGTGGAAAGACATTCTAGCTGTGACAGTGTTTCTGCATTCACCAAATCCAAACACAGTGTGTCCTGAAAACAAGTTTAAAAACTTGTACATACTTTATAATCTGTTTAAAATATACTTTATAATCAAGTTTAAAATGTGGTACATGCATACTTTGATTAATAAGGTTACAGAGGTTGATTATTGCCTTATTCTTTCTCTCTCACTTCCTGAAACACACATATGGCAAACACCCAAAAGGTTTTATACTAATCTTCAAAACATTCAGACAAAAGTAATGGCTATATCACACTGGAGTTGATTCACTACATACAAATGGTTTCTGAAATACACTCAGAGTTAGCTTGCATGTGAGTCAGCATGGACTCAGGGAACTGAAAGGTCAGTACAGTTATGTGCAGTGGGAAATGGGGAACATTTTGTTTAGTTGAGTGTAGCCTTGCCAACTGATGAAGACCTGATACTGGCAAGTTCTTTGTCATGTTCAGCTGGGTAACCAAGTTACGAGATGCTGGGGAGTGTATAGTCTCAAATTAAGCTATACAGTAAGAATAGTGCAGAGAATATTGGGCAAGTTAGGAACAAAATGGAAGGAAAAAAGGTCCATATTCCAGTTAGAGTTTTCTGGGCTAAATAAGGTCTCCGGTAATGGTCTGTTACTTTATGAGTTTTGTTGATTGTTTGTTTTGTTTCATTTAATTCTATTTATGTGTTGCTTTATCTATTTCATCTTGGTAGAATGTACAGGCGTACTTCAAATATGGTCGGCTTGAGCTACCCACCAGCTGTAATTGGAGTGCTAAAGGTAATCCCAATAAAAAGGTGTTGAAGGGGGGGTCTGTACAAAGCATCAAAATAATACTGTGATATTTGACATAATAAGTGGGATCTTAGTACTTGGCCTTTCCTTCTCTCTGACATTTAGTTAGTTCACATACTTTAATCATTTAACTGGCCTAAGGGATTATCCTTTCAATAAAAGAAAGAATAGAGTTCAAGACTGTGGCCATTTTCAGGTGTGAAGGTTTCAATTCTGTTCTAGATTACAGTGATTAAAAGGAGGATTTAGGAATCAATCACAACATTCCACAGGGAAGAAAGAAAACACAGATGGAGAGAGATGGAGAAGGAAAAGGATCTGTTGCTGTAAGAGAAGGGAATTTCTTGCATTGTTCAGCTTCAGGTCTTCAAAGTGACTATCAGTTTATGAATGTGGACCCTTCTGTGAGTTTTGAGGTTTCAGAGTGGAAACAATTAGTCAGAAGTAGTCTGAAAAATAAACAAAGCTTCAATCCATGGGACAATTGCAAGATTCTTGACTTAGGCAGGAATTATCAAGCCTACAAACAGAAGTTAGCAACCGGCTGCCTACACAGCAGCTTTGCAGACTACATGTGGTTCAAACATGCCATGCAATGGTGAAAAAAGGTGATATAGTAGGGCAATATAGAGGGATATTAAGTGTAAAACTCATTAAGACATCTTGCAGCATTTCTCCACATTGGAAAGATTTACAGTTAGGGTATCCTTTTCATTTTGGATAGTAGAACTCATCAAAAGATGTGGAAGAATTGCAAGAATGATCAAACATGTCTTTCATGTACAGAATCAAAGTGTCCATCCACACCTTTTTCCAGCTGCATGTTGACAAGTGCTAGCTTCACTCCTGCAAATTCTAAATGATTTGTTCTTTTGCAACTACACTCCATAGCCAGCTTATGAGGGAACGTATCTATAATGGTACCTCTTCTCCTGAGTTCCTCCACAGTAACAAGACAGTCGAAGACTCATCACCTACTCTAAGCTGACTTAAGAATTAAGAATTAAGAATTAAGAATCCTTATAGAATTCCTCCCTTCTTTCTATGTTTTCAAATGATTAAGTTGTAAAAAGAAGCGATCATGTTAGAGTAAGTTAAAATAAACCAATAACAACAAAGTCATTGACTAATTTTTCTTGGAGTGAAATAGCACCTACCTGGTCACTGTGCACTCTAGAATATATTTTTTTCCAAAACTGTTTTGAGAACATGTCTTTGCCTGGATGTTTTTGGGTTTGGTAATGGATTTGGTTGAAATGGGAGTTACTTTGAAGAAGTCAAAACAGGCTCCCTAGCAAAGTGGTCACAGCACCAAACTTGATGGAGTTCAAGAAGCATTTGGATGATGCTCTCAGGCACATGGTGTTACTCTTGGGGATGTCCTGTGAAGGACTAGGAGGTGGACTTGGTGATCCTTGTGGGTCCTTTCCAACACAGGAAGTTCTATGATTCTGTGAAATCTTCTGTCTTAAAAATAATGTTTCATCCTAAATTTCTCAGTCCCTTCTCTTCCACTGAAAATGGTGTATTTTGTTGCTTGCTTCAGTCCAGTAAGGTCAAGTAAAAAACCCTTACAGCTACCTGACTGCTTAATGTGGTCTGTAAAATGACCTGATGATTTAGGCATGCAAAAGGGTATAGGAGCGTACCATACGCACGTCTTCAGCTATTCTGGATTGCAATAATCAACATTCCCCTCAGAATCATGCGAATAAGGACATGGATTGAGATGAAATTAAGTCAAAAAAAGCTTATTTTTTAACTACACATTCTCATTTTTGCTGCTATGGTCAAGAGGACATCTTCACTTAATAACCCAAAGCTCTGTCACAGCTTTGTGACAGAGGTAGGTTTTAATAAAACTGTGAAATACTGCTACAAAAAAGTGCAGACTGTAGCAGTGCAAGTCCTAGATCTGTCTCACTTTTTCAGTGGATGAGAAGTTTGGAATTTTTTTTAATTGATTGCACAGCATCTCTCTCTCTCTATATATATTTTATACTAATTTTCCTACTCCAGTAGTCTGTTGCCTTTCTGTATGACATGAGTGTGAAGATAGAAGACGGATTGCCGCAAAAGGGACAATCAACCTTGTCTTTCATTTGAATAGTGGCTAAACAAACCATTCATACAGACATGTTTGAATAAGGAAGTATGTTAATTTACAGAGTACACTGTGGTGCTCTGCCGTTCACCAGTGTAGTGCTAGAGATGGAACTTCACATTAATTAATGCCGAAGGAGTTACATGCTTTAGAATTTATTTTTCAGCTTTTTCTGATGCCCATGCCATCACAGGAATATTTTCTAGGCTAGCTAATACACAGGTAATGAACACAGAACAGGTAGTCACTTACAATGCCTGCTGTATAGACTTCTGCTTTTCTGTGGCTACAAAAATGTCGTGCCTTCCAGTAATGTTGAGCAGAATAACATCTCTCCCTGAATTTGCTTGTTGACTTCTATAACAAGTCCCCAAGGCTAAGAAGAGACAGAAAGCTAGGGAACTGAGCATTTAGAAAGAATTAGTGTTTCTCTTCATCTCTTGCTAGATAATGAGTGCTGTCACCTCCCACAGTCTTCCCTAAAATTTGAGTTTTGAACTCAAACTTCTGCATGAAGGTTAGACCTTAAACTCAAACTGTATGAGCTGAGAAGTGTACCTCCTCTCCTTGATCTCTTGGCTGACCAGCCTGCAGCACTAGTATGTCATTTACAGCTGACTGTCACTTTCCCAACTGGAATTAGATATTTATTTTTCTGTTATAAATTCAGTTGGATTTTTATAGAATTGTTAGCATTTAATGTATCATGTCAGCCCAAATAGGACCATCTCAATGTCTCAGGTACTAAGGCAAAACAGGATTTTTATCTTTTAGGATTCATCCTTTGGTGATTAAATTCTGGTGTAGAAAATTGCCATGTTTAGAATAAACAAACAGCATATGTGTTCTTAATGGAAGCTTCTTAAATCACACAATACTGATAAGTATGCTGATACTGTAAGTACACAGATGATTCTGCATTGGTTAAATGGTTTTGAAGAATTTATAAAAAAGAAACTATACACTTACATCACTACTGTAATTCTCAAATTGTAAGAGAAAGTGAAGAAATTCAATTATCATGGTAAAACGGATAAACTGTCTTTTCTACCTGCTCTTGCAGAATGTAGACAAGTGGTCCTTTGATGTATTTGCACTAAATGATGCCAGTGGGGATCATGCACTGAAATTCATTTTCTATGAACTTCTCACACGCTACGATCTGATCAACCGTTTCAAGGTCAGTAGTTAGAAGATGGCTATCTTCATCCATCTTGAATTTTGTTCAAGTTCCCTCTCATCCTGCTTTTTTCAATTCAAAATGCAATTTTAGTGATCTTTGAAGAATTTGTGAACATTGCACTTTCCCTAATAAGCAAGACCACTTGTGATTTAGGTAGTACTTTCAATTGCAATGGGGCACCATGAACTAGGTGGGGTTCCAAATTAAATCCATGGGAAATACTGCATTTGATCCTCTGAGAATGATGGTATCATTTTCCTGAGCTTTATAGGACCCTCAAGCATGCACGCCCAAAAGAGAACAAGAGAATATGAAAGCAAATTCAAATTCATTCCAATTAGATTGGCCAGCAGGTCAAAGGAGGTGATTCTGCTCCCAACTCTGCTCTCATGAGACCCCATTTGGAGTACTGCATCCAGGTCATCCAGCTCTGGAGTTCTCAGCACAGGAAAGACATGGACCTGTTGGAGCTGGTTTAGAGGAGGGTCACAAAAATTATCAGAGGGCTGGAGCACCTTTCCTGTCAGGAAAGGCCAAGAGAGTTAGTGTTGTTAAGCCTGGAGAAGAGAAAGTTCTGGGGATTGTTTATTGCAGCCTTCTGATACTTGAAGGGGATCTATAAGAAAGATGGGGGAAAACATTTTAGCAGGGCTTGTTGCAGTAGGACAAGGGCTAATGATTTTAAACTAGAAGAGGATAGATTTCGACTAGATATAAGGAAGATTTTCTTATGGTGAGAGTGGTGAAACACTGGAAAAGGTTGCCCAGGGAGGTGGTAGGTGCCTCATCCCTGGAAGCATTCAAGATCAGATTGGACTCTGAGAAACCTGGTCTAGTTGAACATGTCCCTGTTCATCACAGGGCCAGGATGACTTTTAAAAGTCCCTTCCAGCCCAAACTATTCTATAATTTTGTAATTGTTACAGAAGTTTCCTCCAACTTTGAACAGGAAACATTGCCATTCAGTTCTTGACCACTCTCCCCACGCAGGTACTCTGTCGTCCCTTCTACTACTGACATTTCCATTTCCCAGGGGTTCCCACTCACTTTTACTAGAAAGAGTTTACAGATGTCTAGATCCCATAGTTCTTCAGGAACTGCCTATGCCTGATAAGAGATCAAGATGTCTGGTCATAACTGCATCCTCTGCTTATATGTACCTACGAGGAGAAGAGCAGTGATCTTTTATGTGGAAACCTTAGCATTTAATGTCTTTCCTGTCTGAGCAGATAAAACTCAAGAACCCATCTTGCCAGTTGCGTACGTTACCACCTGCATAGTCTCCTTTCTAGAAATCCCCTGAATTGCATTTTCTCAGGTAATTTCAGTTACTCTTAGAGTTAGAAAAACATGGCAATCCCACAGGACAGGCAGGCTGAATTTTGCCATCAAAACCCAGAGGTCTGATAAATGATAGTCCTCTTAGAGTATTTAAGATTTTCTATATGATGTGTTTCATTAGAAAATCTTGAATGTGAATAGCAAACAGGGATATATTCCACTGGATTGTGTGAAGGTAACAGGAGTTGCCTGCAATCGATTTAGAAATATTTCTCCATGGGCAGTCGATCAAGTGGTTGCTGTTACTTTTCATACTCTCTATGTGTTCCAGACAACATTTCATAGTATACTTATTTCTGTGTATTTATCTCTGGAAATGATTCACCTGTAATGTAATTATGGATGAAAAAACCAGTTTGAAGTAGTAACCTGAATTCACTCTCTCTTGAGTGACTGTTTCAGATGTTCTAGCATTTTGTTTATTTGTGAAGTACAGATGGCTCTTTGAGAACCTCTTATCAAAATACTCCTATCTGAATGCTATCCATCAAAGCTGGGTTTTTTGGGGGTTTTGTTTTTTTTTCCTTTAATTCTGTTCTGCTTTACTTAGATTCCCATTTCTGCCTTGGTGTCTTTCGTGGAAGCTCTGGAGGCTGGATATAGTAAACACAAAAATCCTTATCACAACCTAATGCATGCTGCAGATGTCACACAGACAGTCCATCACCTCCTTTTCAAGACAGGCACGGTGGTAAGTAAAAGACTTGGCATCCTGGATATATAGTGAGTTTAAAACAGTTTTTGATTAATAATGAGATTATGATTATCCACAGTAGAACCTGTTTACACTGTAGACACACTTAATTTGATATGGCTGGGCTAATAAAGGTAAAGGCTTCAGATTATTTAGAAATAGAAGGTAAGTGAAGTTGTTGATAACTCTTCTAACAGTGATCTAAAGAGGATGAATGAGAAACCCAGCCTTGGTTTTCACTCTGCCACAGATATTCTGTGTGAATCTGCCAACACACATTTGCTGGAATTAATTTCACCTACTATGAAGAATTGTATTGCCTAAGCTTTCTTCTTAACTTGAGGTAGGGAGACCATACATCCAAAGGACAATTCATTCCACTTATCTGAGCATAACAAGTGCTGGGATCTGGAAATGCTGATGTCCATCCACTTCTCTACAGCAAAAACATCTGAACTGGCTTGCACAGAAACTTACAGACAGCTGAAGTCTGACAACAATGCCAGGAATGGATAGAGGGCTTAAAACAGTACTTAGTGCACAATATATGCACAATATGTGTACTATGTCTTGAGAACCACAGTGGTTCTCAAGACAAACAAAAGAAATACATTTGAAGATGGACTAGAGAAATTGAAGGAAGATCGATTCCAGAATGATGATCAACCATTGCAGTTTGGATTCAGCTGGAGGCTCAGAAAGTTGCTGGCCCACACAGTTAGGGAGAATAAATAGCAGGGAAAGCTCAAAGGGTACTGGATACATATGTGTTCATTTTCTTCTTTCTCCTGGTTACTGCTGCAGCCAGAAAAAGGAATTAAATTACTTTTAGTCTGATTCCGTGGAGCAGATCTTTTCCACACATTATTTGCCTCACTTTTTTCATGCATCTAATTTGCCCTTGCCCTTGCATTGGTAGAAGTGTAGAGGCAAAGGTGACAGTGAAAGGGAGGTTCACCTATTCAATGTTTTGCAGTTATCTCCTGTTATACCATGGCCATTCAGTGATTGCTCTGTTTGTGGTTGGTACTTGAATACATGTAATTCTGTTCTATTGCACTTCATTTTGCTGAAGTCCTTTCACTAACCAGTGTGAAACTCCATAACCAGGGTCATGGAGTCTTTGTAGTGCAGAGCAGACACATGAACCTAAGTCAGCAGATGTTGAGGCTCTTACTGCAGCTCAGGCCTTCTTGAACACTCCCCAGTAGTTACAAACTCTGTATTTGGAACCATTGGAAAAAAGAGATAAGGAAAAATCATGTGTCTCAGCCCAACTAAATTCCAACACTCTTTTTCATGCAATGAGCGCCTTTTATAGGCTATACAAAATTGCTATACAAATTGTCTGTCAGCATCACTTGTGGTGATATTTGTATGCTGATGATACCTTTTTCTGTGCAGCTCAGTAAGAAACCTGAAAAAATGCTGCCACCAGTGTAGGAGTATAGGACAGAGAGGTACAAGTTAACAAGGCATAGTGCAGCTCTTGCTATGTCTTTTAGGCCAGTTTCAACAGCTGTAGAGTTGCTCGCTCTTGGAAACTATGTTTTGTGCACATGATCTGCCTTTCTGCAGTTCCTTGACTGCCACACAGGTATTGCTTTCAATTCTGAAGCCAGAACTGGATACTCTTCCCTGAGGAATCACATGCTCCACTGTAAACATCCCGAGTTTCCTGTGTTGAATGTAGATTGCACGTGTGAATTGCAGTCATACTGCAATTAGAGCAGTAAACACTGCTGTTTATGAGAAGCAGATTTGGAAGGAGTCAGGTGCTGTCTGTCTCAAGAGCTGATTCAGACAGACTGATCCTGATGGAAGTTGTGTCACTTGCTTCTGATTGTGCCTTAAGTAAAAAGGACTTAGGTCAGAATTGCAGCTAATACACTTACCTACTCAAAACCTCCTGTGAGATACTAATTGGTCACTGTTGTTTTTAGGACCATTTGTTAATGAAAATGCACTGCAAGCTGTATTCAGTAGGAACAGGTGCAATGTTGAGTAATGTGAGTTGTATTCTAGTGGTAAGGAAATGGATTCCCTTTTTCTCCTCAAACCATGGAAGAAGGGCAGTTTTCACTTGGGGCTACTCTGCTCCGAAAGGTTACTTGATTAAAACAGCTGCCCAAGTATAGCTGACCTCCACCCTATGTATGTTTGGAACTACCTTTTTTTCCATCTTGCTGCTTCTTGATCTGTTAGTCATTTAGCAGCAACTCAGATGGGAGTGAATGACTAGTATTTCATTCTAGCCTGTGATGCATCAGTGCTGAATAGGGTTTCCTATCCTGTCTCTGAGTGCAATAAAGCAAGGAAAGTGTTAAAAAGGAGAACTGGAAGGACATGAAAATACATGAGTAAGCGATGGAGAAATTTGGACTTTTTCCCTCTGAGAGAGAGAATGCAGCGGACTAAAAAGAAAGAAAAAAACAAACCCAATATAACCCCACAAAAACCAAACTAAGCCAAACCTCTGTTTCAGAGGAAATGGTGTTCTGAAATCACAGAATCAACTAGATTGGAAAAGACGTTTGAGATCATTGAGTCCAACCTATGACCTAACACCACTGTATCAACTAGACCATGGCACTAAGTGCTACATCCAGTCTTTTCTTAAACACCTCCAGGGATGGTGACTCCAACATCTCCCTTGGCAGCCCATTCTAATGCCCAATCACTCTTTCTGTGAAGAACTTCTTCTTAATATCCAGCCTACACCTCTGCTGGTGCAGCTTAAGACTGTTCTTGTCCTGTCGCTGGTTGCCTGGGAGAAGAGACAGACCCCCACCTGCCTTTCAGGCAGTTGTAGAGAGTGATAAGGCCTCTCCCCTGAGCCTCCTTTTCTCTAGGCTAAACAACGCCAGCTCCCTCAGCCACTCCTCATAGGACTTGTGTTCCAGACACTTCACCAGCCTTGTTGCCCTTCTCTGGACATGCTCCAGCATCTCAACGTCCTTCCTAAACTGAGGGGCCCAGAACTGGACACAGTACTCAAGTGTGGCCTCACCAGTGCTGAGTACAGGGCAAGAATCACTTCCCTGGTCCTGCTGGCCACACTATTCCTGATACAGGCCAGGATGCCACTTGCCTTCTTGGCCACCAGGGCACACTGCTGGCTCATGGTCAGTCTGCCATCAGTCAGTACCCCCAGGTCCCTTTCTGCCTGGCCACTGTCCAGCCACTCTGTCCCCAGCCTGTAGTGCTGCAGGGGGTTGTTGTGGCCAAAGTGCAGGACCCAGCACTTGGTCTGTTAAACCTCATATCATTGTATTCAGCCCGTTAATCCAGCCTGTCCAGCTCCCTCTGCAGAGCTCTCCTACCCTCCAGCAGATTGACATTCACACCAAACTTGGTGTCATCTGCAAATTTGCTAATGGTAGGCTCGATCCCTTCATCCAGATCATTGATAAAGATCATAAACAGGACTGGGCCTGACACAGATCCCTGGGGGACTCCACTAGTGACTGGCCACCAAATGGAGGCAGTACCATTCACCACCACTCTCTGGGCCCAGCCATCCAGCCAGTTCTTAACCCAGTGAAGGGTGCACCTGTCCAAGCCATGGGCTGCCAGCTTTTCCAGGATTATTCTATGGGAGATGGTGTCAAAGGCTTTGCTGAAGTCCAGGTAGACAACATCCACAGCCTTCCCCTCATCTACCAGGCGGGTCACCTGGTCATAAAAGGAGATCAGGTTGGCTAGTCATGGCTGGCCCCCCCTAAATCCATGCTGGCTGGGTCTGATCACTAGGCTATCTTGTATGTGCCATGTGATCACACTCAAGATGAACTGTTCCACAATGTTGCTGGGCACTGAGGTCAGGCTGACAGGCCTGTAGTTTCCTGAATCCTCCTTTGGCCCTTCTTATGGATGAGCACCACACTGGCCATGTTCCAGTCATCTGGGACCTCCCTGGTTAGCCAAGACTGATGATAAATGGTGGAGAGCAGCTTAGTGATCTCTTCTGCCAGCTCCCTCATCACTCTAGGATGGATACCACCTGGCGTCACAGATTTGTGAGCATGGAAGTGGCTCGGCTGGTCACTAACTGCTTCCTCCTGGGTTACAGGGGATCTATTCTGCTCTCTGTCCCCATCTCAGGAGACCAGTTGTCCTGACGATGACCTGTGTTATTTGGTGAAAACTGAGGCAAAGAAGGTGTTAAATACCTCAGCTTTCCTCACCTTTGGTAACTATATTCCCCACCATGTCCAATAAAGAACGGAGGTTTTCCTTGCCACTCTCCTTTTTTTGCCATTAATATATTTATAAAAACATTTTTTATTATCCTTTACAGAAGTGAATATGTGCAATATGTATAAATATGTGCAGAGGTCAGAGAATGTACACATACCAGACTTCCATCTAGAAAAGAGGAACTGGAATGTGTGTGCTTGTAAGCATATGTACATGCTTGCACTGCAGTCAGCCTGAACTGAGCCCATAGCCCATGTATTCCTACTACAATAACCTACACACATAGTAGCCCATGCAGACCAGTATGATGGAGTTGTAGTCCAGAGGAGTGTCTTCTGCTTCCCAGGAATATTGCCAAGCACTAATCATTCCCACACCCAAATCATATCTGTAATTTGGTTTAGGATCTAATATAGCACAATAGGAAATCACTCCACAAACTCGCAGCATGCATGCCAACAGTGACATTTCAGCTGTGCTTTTCTTGTTTAAATGTTTTTTTAACTTTGGTTTTAGTTTTTTGTCTTTTTTCTCTGTTTTCACCTCACCTTCCCTGCACTATACAGCCAATCTCAAAGTGCACAGATTAATGTAGTTTGAAAATGAGAAATGATGACCCTAGAGGTCATCAGTCCTAATGTCCTGCTCACAGAAGGGCTAGCTTCTTACATGCATAGTATGTTCACACACGGTAAAGAAATGTAGGGGGCATTTTCCTCTTTCCAGGATTTGCTCACATCAGTATGTTATCATTATTGTAGTATATATAGTTCTTTAGTTCATCACTTCTACAATAATTGTGCAAGCACCTTGGGCATGCTGGAACACAAGACTTTGGTTTGAGAAGTGGTTTAGGGCCATTGGTTTAATTCTTCACCAATGGGATGAAAACAACTTGTGAAAAAACTATATACAAAAGTAGAAAACCACCCCCTCATTTGTCTTGCTAACTAGTTATTTGTAATGTGGGAAAAAAAGCTTTTTTAAAAAAATAGTCTATATAGTTAAAATTTGTTCTAGTCTTAAATGTAAGAAACGTGTTTCTGGTTTGTCTTTACGTGGTTCATTTGCCTTTGTCATGCCCCCTTTATTTATGAACTCTCTGAAGAGTTTTGTTTCATCCCTCATTTTTGTTTTATTTTATTTTCAATTAAATCTTCCTTCCCTCTCATTTCCTGAAGTTTCATTAGTTTTCCTGTTATTTTTTCCCTCAGAATGATGCTTTTTGAGTTAGTTTGTTATACTTTACTGTATGAACTACAACGTTTTTGGCTCTTTCATAGACAAAATGTTGAAAGAGAATTTGGAATTAATCTCATGTTTATCTTATAGAGGATTGGCCTACAAGCATGATGTGCAGGAACAGCTTCCAAGACCTGACACACTTTTTGCTCATTTCATTTCTTCCTTTATTAAACTCTGTAATTAAGCTCTGATTATTACTTTCTTTGGTTTTGTTTTCTGATTAATCTTTATAACTGTTTGTAAATACCATGATTTCTTTTTTAACCTGGACAATGATGTGAAAATTGTAAAGCTTAAGACTTCTTTCTCTGATACTGACAAGAATTACAGGAGACTATTTCCTGCAGCAGACCTGAAAAACTGTGGAAGTACAGGACTTATGTCACATCTTTTAGTACTAAAGGGAAGTGAGATCATCTTCTCCACTAGTCTATTGTTATTAATAAGCAGGTCATCATAAGCATTGAAAATTATATCTACTCTGGAATAAAAGTCCATAAATTCTTGGGAAGGAAACTAGTTAATTACTTACATTGTAGCAATTTCTTGGAAATGCATTCTTTTTTTTGTTAGATTTGGCAACACTACTCTTTACTCTTCCTTCTTCTTTCTATATACATCAATCCTTTTGTTTACATGCAAATGAGCCACCCTAGTAGCTAATGCTTCACACTTATTGTATATTTTTGAAAGACAGTCATGCTTCCATGCCCTCTTTTTTTCAGTCTGGAAGTCAATACTTGGTATTTCATGCCTTTTACCCGCCGCCATTTCTGACCTCCTACCATCGCATAAAGTTTGATATGGTTTTATTCTGGATTGGTTTTGTCAGCCCTTTAGAAATCAAAACCATTCACATTTCCTTGCTCTTTTCATCTTTTGTGACAGTGCTCTGATATTCTTGATGGCTTTTTTCTTTAAAAATTAGCTGTTTCCAAGATTAAGTCCACCACAAAGCAGTGAAATGTAAAGTCAGCACTTTGATGGAGATTGCATCCATTCTCTGTAGGCTCTTTGCTGTCTTGCTTGCTTTCTCTTGCAAGGTCGTGGCAGGAAAAAAGGGACTAAGGTTCCAATTACTTCCCTCCTGTTACTCACAAGCCTATTTTGACTTTGTTCTACTTACACTGCTTTATTTATTACCAACAGTTCACAGCTGTAATTCCAGTTTTATTCTCAGTGATCTTCCTCAAATGCTGTTATGATACTTAATACTGCTAATAAAAGATAGTGCTAATAATAAGATCTAATACACCCTATTTGGAAACCTACATTACCCAGAATTGTTCAACAAATAATGCTTTGATAAGGTATGCAAGTCAGCACTTTTCCTGTATATGACTTAAGAGACAAGGTAGGAGACCTCAAACACTGTGATTCATTGCCTTAGTGATATTTTAAGACTTGGGTCATGAGATCTTGTTAGTGTGGGACTTGTCAGATGCTGTCCAGAAGGTCTGAAATGGATGCGTTGGACTAGCTGAATGTGTCCTGGATGAGTTCTGCATGCATAATACAGGCTTGCTCTGGCTATTACTGAGCACTTGTGCCCTGATTCTTTTCTATAATTTGCAGTCTCTCCTTTTGGGAAATGGCAGACCACAGTTAGCAGTGAAAGTCCAGATCTAGACATGTAGTCTGGAAACCCTTAGTTCCATTTTCCCCCCCCCATTGCAGTTGCCAGAAGTTGTTGCTTGAAAGTTGAAGTAATGTTCTTAATCAGTTGGAAATCATTCCTTTTTCACAAGTCACACCTGGACACCAAATTGAACAGACTTCTCCACCATCAATGCTCTCTAGTTATGTCCTGGATCAGCTGTGTAGATATGAGAAAACAGTGTAGTTTCTGTTTCTGATCATTTCTTGCACTTCTCACCCTCCTCTCTCTCTTACTCTAAAAAAACACCAAACAAAAAGAAAAAACCCAAAACCAAGAACTACCTCGATTATAGTCAGTAGCATTGTGCAAAATATCTCTGGGCTATATTTTCAAACTATATCTTTAATGTAAAAGGATCTTTAATACTGAGACTTGCTCCATTCTTCACTAGTTTTGCAGAGATGACTGTGAAATGCAGACAAAGAGCTAGACAGGTTTCTGTGTGCAGAGTCGCACTGTTACCTGTGCTTCCCTGGGCATGCTTAAAACACCAGTGGTGGTCCCTGAGCTATAGTAGATGTCTAGAATAGACTTTGGAAGCCTTAGTGCCTTTGCCAGGCTTTGACTTAAAAGGCAGTTTGTATATGAATGCCTGTCAAAACGTTTTCAGGTTGACAGTGAGGTGTTACAGAAGTATTTGGAAATCACTGTGGTAAAGGCTTTTTCTAAATGCAGTACATTTAAGCACTTCATACAAATATTTACAGCATCTACAGTGTCTAAAACCTTTGACTCCAAAGTGCTTGATCTTAACAACACTCCTTGTGGGCTACCAGTGGAAAACCAGACAATAAAACGATTTATTGACTCAGATAAAAATTATTAAAACCATCTGAATAATTTATAAATCTAAGGCAAAAGAGACTTAAGCATTGTAAAATAAGGCTTTGACTAGGGAATTAGGAAAAACCCCACAAACTTCAGGGCTTTCTCAAGTGTTTCTAAAAATGATAAATAAATAACAAGATCTACATCTTTTGAGGTTATCTTCCTTGTTCTCCTCATGATTCAGTGACTGACAAAGACTTTTAGTTTACTGGAAAATAGTGTCATTCTTCTGTATCTGAGTCTCTGCTACTCAGGTAAACTGAACTGAAAATACATACCCTGGGGGTATGTGTTTATCTGCACATATATCATCAAGTTCCCCTTGATGAACCTTGATTTTCTTGAGTTTTCCTTGTTTGTCTTCTTCAAACATTGCTCTTTCAGAAGGGCATATGTTTCCTCTTGCTATGCCTTAAACCTTACTAGCTCCTGAAGCCATTTTGCTGAAGTTCAATTTATTTAGATGAAGTCCAGGATGAACACTGGTTTGGCTTTTATGTATCAACCAGAGAAGTTTGCTTTAAAACAGCTGACAGGCTGCAGGGGAAAGGTAATGACATGTAACACTGACTGTCAACAGAGGATAGGTAACTTACCTTAGAAGACAAAAGCCTGAGAAAATGACAACTTATCTGATTGTACTGTAATCTCTTTTCAGCACTGGCTGACAGAGCTGGAGATCTTCGCTATGATTTTTGCAGCTGCAATACATGACTATGAACACACTGGAACCACCAACAATTTTCACATCCAGACACGGTGAGGCCACTGTAAATCATGATGAAGGGTTGGGAAATGGAGGGGGAAACCTTTGAAGAATAATAGCATAGCCACCTTAGAAAAGTGCAGGAACTTCTGCTTTCAAGTGTTACAGAAGGAAAGTTCACTTCCTCAGGTTACATTTAATTTTCTCTTGCTCAAACATTCATAATGGAATGAATGTATTCTAGATTCCTGAGCATTGTTTCATATCAATAACCAGGAAAAAGAAAGGTCCAAAAATATTTCCATGTAAAGTTTTCAAAGACAAATGGCTGTATAGAGTGATGTATTTTGATGAAGATAAAGTTTTGAAGGAGATACTATAATTTTACAGTTTTTTCTCCTTGTTGAATTTGAAGAATCAAACATTAACGGCATAAATCAGGCATTCAACCATGTTTGTTGCATTCGTCAGTGAACACGAACTCTACACATACTATTTTTACTTGAGTGGAAAACCACACCTGCAGCAAGGGAATATGCTTGCCACTATCTAATCAGGGAAATATTTTTTTAAAGCATCATAAATTGCTAGAGAGTAATTAACTGATCACAAACTAGACTGGACTGGTGTTGGTGGAAGAGAGGAAAATAAGATGAAGATGGCAGCAAAATTTAGAATTGTGCAAAGATTATGAAGTCTCTAGTTTCAGTGATAATTGGGCATCTAATGTCTGTGTATTATTTTGACAATAGGAGTGTACTGATAGCAATGACAAAATGTCTAAATGTCCTCGGCTGACACTGCACACTTGGGCATTTCTAACATGCATTGTAATTAAATTAGATTACATGTCTGTAATTAAAATAGATGTCTGTAGTGTGTCAGCTGAATCATGCTGTGCATCAACAATGGTTTCTAGGATAAAGCACACATATGCACAGTAAAGACTGGGAATGGAGAAAGAAGTTTCTGTCTCTATTCTGGGTGAAGCCACACTACTCTTCTTACAACTTCATGCATACAGGAATTAAGGATCTGCTGTATTTTCCAAATACTTATAAAAATATTCAAGGAAGGACAGTCATAATTCAATTTTTCTAATATTGAACATCAGAGGGTGTAAAGTGTCAGAGGATGAAAATATACAGTGCTCTATGTGAAGCAGCTCTGAGTGAGGACTGTAACAAAACATATTCACCCTCTGTTGCTGTTAACTTCTTGGTTTTCAGACCAGTTTAAACAGTCATCAATCACAGATATCTGCTCTGGGGCTTAAAATCAGGCATGAAGTACCTTTGGTCTTACTCTATTCCACTGGCAATTGCCTTTCCAGATAGCATAGTCTAGCACACAGATGTCAGAAATCACTTATATCTTGCTTACAGCCAGTTTGCTGTTCTGGAAACAGTATTTGGTCACATCTCGCAATTGCTTACTTGGGTACAGTCAGGCTTTAATATCAGAGAGACATACATAAGAACTGGGGAAAAGCCTCATGGTTCTACTCCAAGTTTACATATCTCTCACAGCTTTCAGCACTTGTTTTCAAGTATGTAACAAGGAAGTTATGTGAGTCTCATCTAGTGAAATAGATTTTGCAGTGCTTTGATCTTTAGATTTCTTTTACTGAGTAACAGCAATTAACAAATTATTACAAGTACTCTTAAAATGCTCAAATCTGTTCTATACACTTAATTGCTGTAGCTGATCAAAGGAAAACTTCTGAGTCTCTTTAGACAGGGAAGAAACAACCTTTCCTATGTTTTCTTTTGAATGCTAGGTCAGACTCAGCCATTCTATATAATGACCGGTCTGTGCTTGAGAATCACCATGTTAGTGCGGCGTATCGTCTTTTGCAAGATGATGAAGAGATGAATATTTTATCTAATCTCTCAAAGGATGATTGGAGGTAAAAATGAGCATGGTGGCTGCCTAGGAATATTAAAGCATCATCACAGACTGGTATTACATTGTTTTAATAGCAATATGCATTATTGTATATTACATATTAGTATTTCCATGCTACAAGATAAAGAATGTTAAAAGGTGTTTGTCTTGTTTATTCCTGCTTTCAGTTTTCACTTCTGATAGTGAGACTATACTTTGTGACAATGGGTTATAGTATACAAATTGGCTCCCATATAGTTACTAAGTATCACAGTGACACTGTTTGTATACATGTAATTGAGTGTAGAGCTAGCCTGCTGTTTCTTTATCCTAAAGCACAAATATAACCTTTATCTACTTTAACACTTCTTGCCTGGAAATTATAAATGGGACTTAATGCAAAACATAATTGAGTCCAGGGGGCATAGATCAGTCTACTATATATGCCAAGGAGATTTAAGAAGCTGCAATTTAAAATAAGCCTCATGAAATATATGATTTATCTGCCAAAATGAGCCCATGATTAACTTTCTAATAACAGACAGTTTAAAGGATGACAGTTTTCTGTTTTTACTGGATTACTGAATTTCAAGGGGTGATAATTTAAAAATAGCCTAGTTTGCTAGACAGGAAGGCTCCAGCCCTATGGGAGAGGAAGCGATTTGTGAAATCCTGTGACAAAGTGCCTTCTACATATTCTTAAATATGACATAGTGCTGAGCAGTTGTTTCATCTAATTTTCATATAAATGTGGGGAAATGAGCCTGTCTCTGGGGCTGACTTTTACCAAGATGGTCTGTGAAGGCTCTGCTTGCTAATCTGTTTAGCCTGAATTTCCTATTTATTTCAACTTGTTGACAGTCATGTGATCCTATAGCCAAACATCAGGAACTTACAGTGCTGATTTCAGTCAATGTGAGTGTTGTGGAGGAGTATCCTGAAAATTCTATCCCCCAATATACAGAATAGTGTCATGGTGGGCAGCAAAAAGGAACAGAAAGAAAATATCTGCACTGAGATGTCAAAAATCTATTTTAGGTACAAACGGAAATGCCTTGTCAAATATTGGCAGAAAATTACTGCTTCCTTTAATGTTGGTGAAGAAACATAAGGAACTAAGTGTGTAGAAACATCAGCCTTAGAGCCACTGTCTACAAGGAACAGCCACTGTTTTTAGTGGAGCAGCTAACTGAGTATGCTTCATTGCATAGATACTGACTTTAAGCAAACGGTCTGCTTTTAAGCTTTAAACTGTTTAAACTTTTTGATTGAATCAAAGCCAGTTTCAGATATTTCTCATTGATTCTGTAGTGCCAATATGTGAGTTCTGTTGATGCGATGTGCTTAGAACCAAAGTTTCAAAGATTAACCCATCCCTTTAAAAAATACTGTAATTGCCTGAGCAAAAACATTCAGTAGTTTGGATTGCTTATTTGTTCTCTCTCAAGTATGATTTTATAGCTGCTGATCAAGCAGCAGTGCTGCAGAATAAAGGGCATTGTCTGGAAGCGCTCTAATTCCAAAACATTGTGATTTCTATGCGCTTTTGCTTTTGACTACCAGTATGAAATCCCATAGGCAAACATTTGGGAAGCACTGTAAACATCAACTGACTTCAGCAAAATCGGAGGTATTGAAAAATAAAACCCAAGAAGCCCAGAGTTTCCCCATTCTAGGACTCAAAAGTAGGATCGTCACTATTGAAGGATGCTTTGGGCAACTAATAAAATGTGTCCAAATTAAACTTCACTTTTGTAGACTGATAAATCTTCCTCTGCAAAACACCTGAGTGATGTTTTTTGAGAAGTAACTTTGAATTCAATACTGACTTTCTCAGTAAAGCTGCTTGGTGTTTTGTCCCTCAAACAATTCTGAACCCTCCTTGTCAATCACTGTTATTTGTTTCAAGATTGTGGTGAGAAACCATGATTTTTTTTTACTGACTTTGGTCATACTCTTTTTTTTCATAATTAATAGTGTGTGCATGGTTGCAGAATCATGTAAAATTTTCATGTAAAATTTGGTTCCTATGCACTCAGGATAGGTATATGCATACTCTGAGATTTATATCTTTAGCGAGAATCAGCTAATGATGATATTTCTTTTAATGTAGTGTTTTCTTATTAATTTCTGTAATAATAAAGTGCTGAGACTTCGACTGAACAAAATTAGCCACATAGATCAGTTCAGGAAATATAAATATTGTAACTGTGCACTAAGTTTTCCTGTTTAAGACTTCTATAAATTCCTGTCACTGTTATCAGACTTCATTGTCTGTGGGTTTCTATGTAAGCCAGCTCAGCTGGTTTGCTGTAAAGATTGATGGAGATCAGCATCTTTAGATCTTGGCTTTTGTTTTCTTAGAGAAGTGGAATTATCCTTTGAATTATCTCAGCCTGGTGAGAAACGGGAAAAAAATGCTGCCACCAGTATGTACTGTGTGATGGAGCATAGAAGAGAGAAGTGCAAGCTAACAAGGTGTAGTGCAGCTCTTGCTATGTCTTTTAGGCCAGTTTCAACAACTGTAGTTGCTCACGCTTGGGAACAACATTTTGTGGCTACGATCTGCATTTCTGCAGTTCCTTGATTGCCACACAGGTGTTTCTTTCAACTCTGAAGCCAGAACTGGATACTTTTCCCTGAGAAGTGTCTTGGTTGAAGACAATTTATGGGGTGGAGCTTGGGAAATGAACTACCTTCCTTTTCAGTTTTAACCACTTCCCTTTCACCAACAAGGAGAGACGAATGCAAGAAGATACAAATGAAAAAATAAGTTTGCTAAAAAAAACACCAGCCACAACCAAGATAAGAGTAATAACCACTGGATACAAAGGTCCTGAATCCTGTGGACTCTGCAAGAACAAAGAAAACAAGATGGCAAAGAAGCCCCTCCCCCAATATAGAGACTTCTGTAGAAGACTGCATCAGCCAGAGGACAAAGACAAGATGGTGGAGAAGATCCTTTCTCCCAACCATGTGATAGAGAGAGAGAACAAAGGAAAGAAAAAAACCAGCAGAACAACTGAACCTCCGCGATTACAAAACTCCCGCTTCCCCCAAACATCAACCAAGAGGGAACAAGGATAAAATAAAGGAAACCTGGAGAACTATTCCTGTTCAAAACCAGTCAAATGTTGCTGAACCATTTGCTCCACGCCACCTGACAGGGTCTCTCCTAGAGGCGGCAGCTCTGTCAACAGTGGCAGCTGGAACTGGGGCAGCGGCTGTAACTCATGGAGGAAGGGGGGAGGACCAATTTTCACAGCATGACTCTCCTGAGTGGCAGCAGCAAAAACAAAGGTCCCAAAAAAACTTCCTCTACCAGCTCCAGGAACACGGATTGCCCCTGGCAACCTTGGCCAAAAAAGGTGTTAGAGCATTTCCTCTGAAACAGTCTAGGATTGACAAATGCAGTTTCTCAGAGACCTGCACCAGGCAATTTCCCACAGAGTTCAGACAGAAACTAAAGAATGCTTCTGCTTCTCTCTGCCCTGGCTCAGAGAATATGCCCCAAGAAACTCTCTTGGCAGCCCATAGAGAAACAAGAAAGAGAGCTCTGTCTGAGTGTTCCTTCACTCTTAAAGGGACCCCAACACCTCCAGTCTCCATGGACCCAGGGCAAACCACTGGTTCCAGTTCCACTTCAGATCCCTGGGTCTTAAAGGGAGAGTAACACAAACTGCATGGACTGACATAGAGGACTAATGGAACACAATTCACATTTTTTGGGTCACCCAAGACTTTATCCATTCCTTATTCCATATCATCTGTATCATGCCTCAATTAGTACCTTTTAACTATATGCACACACACATACAAATAACTATATACAGATGCGGGTATTATTTCAGTAGTCACTGATTTTTTCCCCCAGGATGTGGATTGAGTTCATTTGGTCCATGACTTGATATAATGGGAGCAGTTCTTTCTCATTGTCCATGGTATTTCCAACATGCAGTGGCATTGCCATTCAGCAACAAGTGTTACATATGCAATTCAACATTACTGACTGTTCTCACCCAAAGTCAAATCCCCTTGAGGTACATGACATATTTCCCTGTCCCTCTGCATTACCCAAGTGTAACCAGGTCCTCAAGCAAAAATAATCCCACAGCTGGGTTTGCATTTGCTTGAGGTGGGATTAATCCAGCCTGTCTTTCCTAACATAGCTCTCATATGCACCATGGTGACTTTATCTCCATCTACTGTACACAGGGGTAATGACTGGGCCAGTTCAGATAATCGAACCTCTGGTGTTAACTAACCTTTGCTAAATGCAGATGCCACAGTTTGAAGGTCCCATCAACCATTGCCTTCAGTGTGGTTTTAACAGTCCATTGCTCTGCTTGACTTTCCCAGCAGCTGGTACATGATGGAATACGATACACCCACTCAATGCTCTCAACACCATTGATCTCTAGCACCAGGTGTTTATAAGGCTATTTTTGAAATGAGTCCCATTGTCTGCTTAATTCTCTCAGGGGTGCCACGTTGTCATAGGGCTTGTTTTTCAAGGCCCAGCATAGTGTTCTGGGCAGCGACATGAAGCATGGGGTACATCTCCAGCTAGTTTCTACCATTGTGAGCATGTACTATTTGCCTTGGTGGGTTTGTGGCAGTGTGATATAGTCAATCTGCCAGGCCTCCTCATACTTACATTCAGACCAATGCCCCCCATACCAGAGGGGCTTTACCTGCTTGGCCTCCTTGATTGCAGCCCATGTCTCACAGTCATGGATTACCTGGGATATAGTGTCCGTGGTCAAATCCACCCCTTGGTCAGGAGCCCATTGGTGTGTTGCACCTCCTCTTCCCTGATGACTTGATGGGCCCACCAAGCCAGAAAAAATTCACCCTTTTGTTGCCAGTCTATATCTACCTGAGACACTTTAATTTTGGCAGCCCAATCTATGTGTTAATTGCTGTGATTCTCATCATCAGCTTGACTTTTAGGCACATGTGCACCCACATGATGAACTTGCATGATCATTTTCTCTACCTGGTCAGCAATGTCTTGCCATACTTGAGCAGCCAAGATGGGTTTTCCTCTGTGCTGCCAACTGGCTTTTATCCAGCTTTCCAGCCACTCCCATAGAGCATTTGCTACCATCCATGAGTCAGTGTAGAGGTAGAGTGTTGGCCACTTCTCTCACTCAGTGATATCCATAGCCAGTTAGACAGCTTTCAGCTCTGCAACCTGACTTGATTCACCTTGTCCATTTGTAGCTTCCATGAGTCACTTTATAGAGCTCCGTACAGCTGCTTTCCATTCCCTATTAGACCCTGTGATACAGCAAGAACCATCAGTGGAGAGAGTGTATCGCCTCTCACTCTCTGATAGCTGCTTATATGGTGGGGCCTCCTCAGCATGTCACCTACTCATCTTCCTCTTTAGATGATAGTCAAAAATTCTCACCTTCAGGCCAGTTCAGGATGATTTCCAAGAACCCAGGGTGATTAGGATTTCCTATCCAAGCTTGCTGTGTGATGACAGCCATCCACTTACTCCATGTAGCATCAGTGGCATGATATGTGGAAGAGACTTTCCCTTTAAACACTGAGCCCTGCACTGGTAGTCAGGCTGTGAGAATGAACTGTGCTTTGGTGGTAATCACTTCTAAGTTGGCTCAAACCCCTTCATAAGCTGCTAAGATCCCTTTTCCTGTTGGGGTGTAGTTGGCCTCAGATTGTTTGTATCCCTGAAACCAAAGGTCATCCTCGAGTTTCTCCAGGTACCTTCTGCCAGAGGGTCCAGGAAGGACCATTCTCTTGGCTGCAGTGTAGAGCACATTCTTCTCATCCTGTCCCATCCTGACTGACCCAAGAGCTACTGCATGGGCAATCTCTTGTTTGATCTGTTCAAAGTCTTGTTGCTGTTCAGGGCCCCGCATGAAATAATTTTTCTTATGTCACAAGGTCACAAGGAAGAGAGGGCTTACAATCTGGCTTCATTCAGGCCATGATTAGTCTACTGTCAGTCTCCACTCTCCTTTAGACTTATGCACAGGATAGATGGGGCTATTGAATGGTGAGCAAGTATTGCTGACTGCTCCTTGGATCTCCAGTTCATGGATCATCTTATAGATGGGAATCGTAGAGTCTCGGTCGGTGCGGTATTGTCAATGGTGCATTGTTGTGGCAGCAGTTGGTACCTGCTGTTCTTCAACGCTCAGGTGTCCTACTGCACAAGAGTCCTCTGAAAGACCAGGCAAGGTATTCAATTGTTTAATGTCTTCTGTCTCCACAGCAGCTATTCCAAAAGCCCAACAAAGTGCTTTTGGGTCTTTGAAATAACCACTGCTGGGGTAATCTATACCAAGAATACATGGACCCTCTGGACCAGTCAAAATAGAGTGTTTTTCCATTCCTTCCCAGTCAAGGTCACCTCAGCTTCCAACAGAGTCAACTGCTGAGACCCCCTGTCACCCCAGAAATGGAAACAGGTTCTGTCCCCACCAGGTCATGATGGTATCAGAGTACATTGTGTGCCAGTATCAGCCAAAGCTTTGTATTTTTGTGGTTCTGATGTGCCAGGACATTGGATCCACACAATCCAATAGACACAATTTTCCCACGTCTCTATCAGGCTAGAGGCAGAGCCCCTCTAGTTCTGGCTATTGTTCCCTTCCTTGGCATGCATTCTGGAGGTCCCTTCAAGGGGATCAGACATGTCATCTTCACTTCTATTCTGCTTAGGAACACACTCACAGGAAACTGGAGCTAAATTCATTCTTGACAAGTTTCCTTTGTTAGAACTTTCTTCTTTTAGTTTATGTACCTGTGCTGCTAAGACAGAAGTGGGTCTTCCATCCCATCTTCTCATGTCTTCTCCATGCTCACAAAGGAAGAACCATAGGTTGCCTCATGGAGTGTACTCCCTCTCCCTAGCTGAGGGACACCTACTTCAGATAGCAGGGATTCTGGTCTGTACTGGTGAAACATGGAAAAGGCCCTCCCTAAGCTCCTTTCTGAGTTTCTGATGGCTTTCTGATGGCTTTCTGATGGCTCTCTGATAGCTCTCTTCAGTCCTCTCTTCCAATTTCCACGTATACTTGGTCAGGTCTCTTTCCAAGGCTGAGACTTGGGCTCAGGTTAGGATGTGGACAGTGTCTTCATATGACTGTAGCCTTCTTGTCATAGTACTCGCTGTCTTGTTTTCTTCATTCCGTTGCAGCGTCACTAGGAAGTGCGAGTACACTTGTGTCCCAAGCTGTGCAAGTTTCAACCACATTCATGTTGTACAGGGTCTGGAATTCTTGTGTGTTGGTCATTATTTGAGCAAATGATCTCTATCACAGCCAGTTCTCTCAAGCTTTGGATTCCTTGCTTGGTGGTTTTCCACGGGCCTTGATGCAGCTGGAGGTGTTCTTGGCAAGGGTATCTCTCCTTCACAATTGCTAAGAGTTGCATCCAGAGGCTGAGAGTTTGGGCCTCCTTGCAATCCCCTGGTTGATACCCACATCACATGACAGAAATCCCAAGTGCCATCCAAAATTGTAGCATCACCTGCAGTGTCCCAGACTTGGATCAGCCAGCTCAATATAGACTCGCCCATTCATCAGGTGAGGTTATTCTGCAGACTGCATAGACTTTCTAAGGATAGCGATTTGATGATTACTTCCAGCTCTGATTCCTCTGCTGGCTGTGAGGGTTCTGCCTCCCTGTCATCATCCACCAGGCAAATGCATTTGGTCTTGTATTTCCTCCTCTGAACAGGGGTGACTACTACTGGCTTAGGTTGCCCTTCTGGTTTAACTGTAGCTTGAGTGGCAGGGGTGTCTGCTGATTTGTTCCCCTTCCCCTCCAGCTGTAGGTGCTGCTGTGCAGTAATGAATAGCATAGAATAAGCATTATCCATGGCCCAGCACAGTGCAATAAGTTGCCCCTCTTTGGAACTGCCACTGTAATTTTCCTTTAAATATTCTGCTACCTTTTCTGGGTTCTGTATTTGTTCAGGGGGAAATTTCCAAACCATTGGACTAGGACATTTCTTCAAAATCTGGCCTATATCCTCCCACATTCCATGCCACTCAGGATTTTTCACCCCCGGGGTAAAACTCTAGGCAACCTCCCTGGAAATCTCAGCCCTGATTCTAAACATGTTGTAGAGTTGTACACAGGCGACATAGCAGAATTAGCAACAAGAATATGATATCTTAACATCCAGAGCAAATTCAACAATCTCAAAAGATGATGTGCTAGACCTGAAGAGGTAGAAGGAGGTGAAAGGCTGGAAAATATCATCCCATCCTGTTCCCCCAACAGGTTGGGTGAGATTATTAATAAGCCTCCAGAAGTAGCAGCCCAGACCAGGACAAGCAAACAACAATGAATACACATCTGAAATGATCTTTATTACCTCTGATGTTATCTTTCCATAAACTGACATCACGGAGTGTATAAACAAAGCAATCTTGGTTTGTATTCCTGATCTGAAAAAGAACACGTGTATGGGTGACTGCTATTTAATTTTAGCCTGTGATGCACCAGGGATAAATAGGTTTTTTTATTCTGTCTCAGGACACAATAAAGCAAGGCAAGTGTTAAGAAAAGAGACAACTGGAAGGACATGAAAATACATGAGTACGCATTGGAGTGATTTGGTCTTCTTTTACTCTAAGAGGAGAGAGAGAACATAGCAGGCTAAAAAGGAAAAAAGAAACCCTGAACTGAAAATAACCCCCCTAAACCAAACCAAAGCAAAGTATATTAAAAAGTCCCAATGTTTTTATTTATGTTCAGAGCAAACTTGATAATGAATTCCTTGAAGTGCACCAGGCCTGTCAGTTTATTGTGTTCCATGGTTTGCTGCAAGCGTGGGTTCCTGTAAGCTGTGCTGGATACCTGCCAGTCTACTCCATGGCTCTATGAGGGAACAAACCAAATAAATCTGTTGATTAGAAACCAAGGTGTAAAAAGATAGTTGACAGCATGGCCTGCTACCTACTGGCTGTGAGGTTAAAGAACTTAAAACCAGAGGAGCTATGGAGTTCACAGAAGTATTTTTTTTCTGTAGAGACTGTTCACAGCAAAGCTCTGCTTCTATGTTTGATTTCTACCTTTTAGATGAAGCATTTTTCCTCCCATGTCTCATTAACTAGAGACGCAGTGTATCTATTCTGCACATTGGCAAAGAATACTTGCATCCGAATGTGTTTACGCTTTGATCACTAAGACTCAGGAAAAAGGAAGGAGAGATTGTACCCATACCTTGTGTCCTACCACAAAGAGTGGGAATGCAACCAGGGGAAATTAAGTATTCTGTACATTTATTTTTTTTTACAAGGCCTTTGCTCTTCTAGATAGCAAAATTAACAATAGGGAAGTACATGTGGGAGCTAAACGTGAGGTTTTCCTATGTGGTATTGGGTCAGGGAAATGATTTAAATGTACTGGAAGCTCACCAGTCAGGCCCAATCACAAGCCTTCTCTTCTCCCAAATGCACAGTGCAGCAGCAGGTCCCTCTGCCTGCCCTCATGTGCCATGTGACCCAGCTACTCAAGATCTCAGAGGTGCTGGAATGGGCCCTCACCAAGTATAGCAGTGACTTTCCTGTTCTGGGGAGTCCAGGATGAGACACAGGGGTCCACATGCAGTCTCAAAAACGCCAGATAAGAAAGGAGAGTGGTTTTTTGGTTTCTTAAATAGGGTTTTTTTGCTTAGTTTTTTACTAGATCTTTTTTTTAAAATTTGCGTCATTTTTTACTATTTTTTTAAATTGCTTATTGGCTAGTCTTGCCAAAACACCCAAAAGTAGCAAAGAGGGGCAAAGGGAAGGAGAGGGCCTGGCCTCTTCTGAGCTCCTGTGCAGGGGTGATGAGAGGAGTCTATTGGATTGGAGGTCCTTGGGGCCTGGAGGTGAGGGTTTTAGTCTGAAAACAGGAAGGTCTTTGGGGCATTGCTGTCCCTGGCTCGTTCTTGCCTCAGCTACCAAATGGGTAGTTGAAGATGAAGACAGGGCCGCCCCAGCACTGCACAAAGAATTGTTGCAGATCAGTTGTGACTGTAGTCAAGGCAGGACTGATTTGATATTGGCTACGTGCTCTTAAGGAGAGTGACTAGGATGAAGGTTGTGTATGTACTTCTCCCCCATCAGCTGATTCCCATGTAACTGGAGCTGTGTAAACGTTGTTGAGAGCTGTGAAGGAGGAAAGGAGGCGTTTTTCTTTCCTGTACAGTAAGTAAATGACAAACAGTCTGCAAACAGAAATCATGGTGTTGTTGAAAGAAGGAAAATGGAGCTGGTCATGAAGGTATTTCTGGTGATTGTTTGCTGTGTCTGTGCTGTTGTGGTGACAGCAGATCCCAACATGCCCTGAATTAACCTGTATCACTCAGTCCCTTGTTTACAGAGCATATCAAGAGACAGAAGGCAATACAGGCTTTGGAAGCGTCCACTGGTGACATGGAGAAGGTGTCACCTCTCTGCTGTTTCCTTGTTTCCTTTCTCCCTTTGGCTCATGCTTTTTTTGTCAAGGCCACCATGCAGACTGAATCTTTAGAAGATTGTCTTTTCTTTGAGTTAGATTTTTACTAGCTTTTATGAAAGAGAGAGAGAGAGAGAAGATGCAGTTGGGGAGGAGGTACTGAAGAGCGTTGTTATTTTCATTTAATGAAACCCATTGTGGATTATGGAGCTCTCAGGACATCTCTTCTCTATTCCTACCATACTTGTTGCCATGACGCCACATGACCAGGAGTAAAATAGGAGATTGATTTAGCTCTTAATGTGCAGATGGAAGGTTGTCTCCAGGGCATTTCCTAGGCCTGAGTTGATAGGCAAGCTATCTTAACTGGAAAATATTCTGATATGACCACATTTGTGAATACTTAACCTCGTGCATCTGTGACTTTCTCAAAGAAGGATGTATCTAAACTTATCAGTTTGATATAGTGGGTAGATTATAGGGGTATAATCATCTTTCCTTTTTCATCAGCTTGCACTATTTCTTCTTTTCTTGGATACAGTTTTAAGTTACCTATGTTTTAAAGACCTGGACAATTTTTCTGAAGTCAAGTTATGTAAGAAATTACACAGAACAATTAGTATTTGAGTGAATTAACTTTTACTCTTCATGAACTTCTTCCTGAATACAAAACTGTGTTTGAATACTATAGAATAAAGGAGAACGAAATATTGCACAAATACTTGGGGGATATCTGACTTTATAGTCTCACTGGTAAGATGAAGAGAGAGCTGAATCTGCCTGCCTGTTCACCATATGTCAATAATAATTTTATAAAGCCTAAGTATTCAGTCCTATGGTTTGGACAGTTTCATAGCAACATGTTGGTATTTAAAAGTAGTGCAGCTGCTTCTCTTACCTCATTTCTTCTTTGAGATTGTCAAATATATTTTGTAAAAAGAAAAGAATTGGAAACTGTTTCAGCTGACTTGCTTTTCCTCTGCTTTTATATACTGTGCTTCTCTAATAGAAAGATGAAAACCAGACCACTCTGAAAGTACATAATGTAAAATATTAACAGGCTTTTGGGCATTATTAGAATAATTAAATATAGTCAAGAGACACTTCAGTGGAAACAGGTCTTGTAAAATATTACAAGATTATATAGACAGCTCTATTTAGCCAGAGCTGCTAGGCAGCATGCAGAGTACAGCACAATAATGTGTAGTGTAGACTTTGAAGATGATTGCAGAAACAAAGAGCTCAAGATGGTCAGAGCAAAAATAACAGCTGTGTGTATCCCAGGCTCTAATCTGACTCAGATGCAAAACCAAGAAATGGATAAATATCTATCTTTGATTCTCTCTATAATGAATTTCAGCATTATATCAGCCTGGCAACAAATGCACTAACTTATAATCCTCTAGTGTTACATATTTTGAGATCTCTCATGCATTAGCTATAACTTTTACCTATTAATTTTCAGTCACATGCTGTTGTGATCCCTGTTGTTTGAAGTGACAAATAAGAATTTTTCAGTAGTGAAATCTTTTATTTTTTACCATCTCTGAAGTATTTTTCATCTCTGTTTCAGAGAAAATGATGATCTGAAATATGTGCAGAGGTCAGAGGATGTGCATATTCCAGATTTACACCTATAAAAGGGAAAGTAGTATCTGTGTGCTTGTAAGCATATGTACATTCTTGCATTGCAATCACTCATTTGCCTGAACTGAGCCCTTTGCTTTTGCATTCCTACTGCAATAAGCTACACACAAAGTAGCCCATGCAGAGCAGTATGATGGAGTTTTAGTCCAGAGGATGTAGTGAAAAGTCTGCTGTTCCCACAGCATTATCACACTCTTTACTTATAAAAGTATATTTCCATGCGTTCAGGTTCTTGTCTCTTGGTTGTATAGACAGAGACATTTGTGCTGCTGGGAACTGACCAGAACTGCGCCCCCCCCCCCCCCCCAACAAGGTGAAATAATTTAAAATTAGTTACTTTTCATCCATCATATGGTTATTTGGAATGCTGTTGACTATGCAACTGCTTGTACTTATGGGTTGGGAGGAGGAGGTGGTTATAGGGGTGAAGACCAAGGCCAACTGATACCATCAGTGTTGCAGAACTCTGGTGGTGGAGAGGCATCATTATGTGCCATCCATGGCACCAGGTAAGCACAGCAGTCTTGGGTCTCACAGTGATGGCCTGGGACTGGAATTTGAGCACAGCTACTAGAGGCAAGAGAGGAATGATCAAAATAGACTTAATGAGACATTCATAAAAAGGAGAATAGTAACTTACTTTTAAATGAATGTTGACCCATTTCTGAATCTTCTAAATCCTGAGCTGGTGTGCTAACCTTGAGCTGTTCTTCCTCTGTTAATCTGTAGAGACCTGAACTGAGATAAAGAGAAAAGAAATTTGTATTGTGTGCTAGATCAGAACATTCTGGTATTTTAAACTGTTTAGGACATCCATGTCATCTTCAGAGAAAGTCTGAACAAGTGTTGTAATACTACTACTACTAATGATGATGATGATGATAATTATAATAAGAGTAATGAAAATGTGAGAGAGAAATAACACCCAAGAGAAACAACTGATGAACAATACCATTGTTCACCACCTGCTGACTGATGCCTAGTCTGTCACCAAGTAGTGATCACTGGCTCCAGTTTATATATTGGGCATGACGTTCTATGGTATAGAGTACGCCTTTGGCCAGTTTGGGTCAACTGTCCTGGCTATGCTCCCTCCCAGCTTCTTGTGCACCTGCTCACTCTCAGAGTATGGGAAACTCAAAAGTCTTTGATTTGGAGTAAGTACTACTTATCAACAACAAAATCATCAGTGTGTTATCAACATTATTCTCATATTAAACCCAAAACATAGCACTGTACCAGCTAAGAAGAAAAGTAACTCTATTCCAGACAAAAAACAGGATAGCAAGTTTGCTTAATACCGGAATCGTTTGAATTAATAATAGCAGAGAAGTAGTGCAGGTTCTCAAAGGTCTTTATTTCATATATGGTCTTTATTTCATATATGCATCATATATACTAGGCAATTTTTTTTAACATGGTGATTTTCCACCATATGACTCAACTTTAAACATGCATATCAACCAGTTGAATCAAGTTACCTGATTCGGAGCCTTTAAACAGTCTTTTCCCTACCTTCTAAGAATTCCCTATAAAAGAAAACAATTTTAAAAGCTTAA
The DNA here is from genome assembly GCA_014706295.1 of Lycocorax pyrrhopterus obiensis. Classification (NCBI taxonomy): domain Eukaryota; kingdom Metazoa; phylum Chordata; class Aves; order Passeriformes; family Paradisaeidae; genus Lycocorax; species Lycocorax pyrrhopterus. The sequence continues at coordinate 56,137,631 of JACSVZ010000002.1, read as the reverse complement.
TTGAAAAAGGAGTACTAATACCAATGTGCTCTTCAGAAAACATCTAATATTTGTCTTACCAAGGATTAGCCACCTGGCTTCATTTGCATCCCTCCCATTCCTGTGTTTGTGCAGAAAATCCTTCATCCTCTTTCCCATTCCTGAAAGAGGAATAATATAAAGAGTTACATACAAAGGCATTGCTGTCAGTAATTTGCAGATAGACAACAAAAGAAACTGGAGTGTGTCTGATGCTGGTTTTTGTGCTTCTCTTTCCTTTCTGCTCTCATCGTGATGCTATCCAAAAGGGAATTTAGAGCTCTAGTGATTGAGATGGTGTTGGCTACCGATATGTCCTGTCACTTCCAGCAAATCAAAGCTATGAAGAATGCTTTGCAGCAACCAGAAGGGTGAGTCACTTCACAACATAATGCAATGAGGGGGCTGCATTTCAGCTGGTGCTTTGCCAATGTGTTTAACTTCAAAAGCACCTCTCCAGAGGCCCTCTCTTTCTTTGATATCCACAACAATTTTCTTTCTGCTGTTGAATTTTGAATGAATTCACTTAGGAAGGGATGGGCCCATGCCTACATGCACATCTATATTCTGTGCTGGTGGCCCAAAGCTTCCAAAAATCACCATTGTTGGGACCAGCCTCACTGGGCAATTCCCTAGTGGGTAATGTGCCAGAGCTCGCAGTCTTTTGAGTCTTGGATTATGATTTCTCAGAGCAGAGCTCCAGCAGTACACAGCAACCAGGAACAACCACTCCAACCCTTAGCTCTTCCCAGGGCTTGATTTATAGGGCTAATGCCCGCCCTGCAGCCACAGCTGTTTGTAGGAGGTTGATGAGCACGTTAGGTTGAGGTAGTCTCAATTAATAATTGGATCCTGGTGTGGATCCTGGTCTTGAGTGAGAGTTTGGCTAGCGCATACCATCAGGGTTTAAATGTATATTACTACAGGTAACATCAAGGACATGATTAATTTGAGTGACCTCTACAATTGATTATGACGTAAGGTTATAACACCTGCAGAACACAACTTGCACTTTGCCCTTAGGCACATGGTATCAGCTGTCACCCCTGGAAGGGGCCTGCTTCATAACCAGAGAACAGATGAAAACTTGAGACCCGCTGAGGGAAGGACTGGAAAATAACAGATGGAGCAGTACGGGGGAAGCCTTTTCTTCTTCCCAGTATGCCACTGGGAGCTGTAATATTTTGTCTACAGCTCTTCCCCAAAGAATTACTTTCTATATTGCTCTGAGCGATGGTCAGTTTTTCACCCTGGACACAGTCATGTCCAGAGCCTCCCAGAATTATACCTGTATCAGAATTATGCCTATATCAGAATTACACCTGTATCAGAGCAGGGTGTGGCTAGCCAGCTGATCCTCTCAGAAGCTACAACTGTTTCAACCATTTCAACCATTTTGGATAGCCAAAAAGTGGAATTAAAAAATGAGACCACCCATTCCAAGAAAGCATTACTGGGTTCTTGGGCTAGCCTCCTAGGTTATGATCGTAAGAAATCACCAGCCATTTTTCTGTGAAATCAGGATTCCCTTCTGTTCTCACACTAGTCTTCTATCAGTGAAACATTTATCACTTACTGTGTAGACTTGTCACAGCCCAAGAGATCCCTACTATTCATTACAGTGGGATGATAGGAACCATCTTCTCTTCTAAGCTTGCATAAAAAACAGCACAGATGAAATGGGGAACAGAGCAGCTGTTCAAGACTGTTAGTGAGGACAAGCAAGCCTGGAAAGTTGCTGAGCAAGGCTGAGCAACATTTCCTTTTGCATTTCTTAGTATCTCTTTTAAAACAGGAATTGTGTATGTTGGAGAAATAAGACAGTCTTTCAGAATTGTCTGATTTTATGATCAGAGAAACCACTTCACCAATACACTGGCAAAAGATTCTAATTACCTTATTTTCTTGTAGGTAAGATTTTTGTCGTTCTTCGCTGCAAGAGCAGGCAATTAATTTTTTTGATCCTTTGGGTTTTCAGAATTGACAAGCCGAAAGCCTTATCACTGTTATTACATACAGCAGATATCAGTCATCCAGCCAAGGCCTGGGATCTCCATCATCGTTGGACGATGTCTCTGCTAGAGGAATTCTTCAGACAGGTAAAGCTAGGGAAGTTCTTTTCTTTTCTGCAGCTGGGAGGGAGTGTGTAGGAAAGGAAGGAAGTAAGAAAATATGAACACAGGTATTTTCCTTTTTCTCTGATGTTGGTAAGAACCTCCTAAATGGTATGAAGCTTTCTCCTCTAGCACCATTAGCACTGGCTATTATGCCTCTTAGGAAGCTAGTGTCTGATACACTCCCTGTAGATATAAACATTACCTACATAGCAGAAATCCTAATTTGGGAAGCTAGCATGTCTTTCAGATTAGAAAAACATGGAATATATGTCACTCTATTTAGCTCTAGAACCATAAAACCAGATTTGTGTAGCTGTATTTTATAGAATTCTACTTACATTGTTGTGATGCATGTGAAAAAGTCTTACTTTGCCCTTACTTTAAAAGAAGTGAACTGATCAAAATTATAGTTCATAGTGGACCACCTGTTGGCAGACCCACAAATCTCGACAAATCACTGAGCTCTGTGTGATGGCTACAAGGTCCCCAGGTGATTAATAAAAAGCATTTAAAGAATTAAAAAACCAACTAACCAAACAAAAAAAAGTAAAAGCAAACAGATCACTTGAGTGTATAGGATACTTTTCTCCAGTATGAATTACTAACCTAAGCAGTGCTAGCACTTAAGTGCTTATTTTCCCTCCAAAGTCCAATAACTTCTTGTTCTATACTAAATCTAAGTGCAAAAGGGAAAATATGACAATTCTTTAAAAGTTCTGACAATTTCTAAAAATGGTATCTGTTTTTAAAGGCACTGCAGTAATCCCTTTTTTTTTACAAGGGTATTACAAAAATTTGCTTTGAAATTAATCCTTTGGTCTGTTTTTCAAACCAAGAATCGGTTTACTGGGTGGAAGCAGATAGATCATACCTGCAACTGATTCTGTCTTGTCACACAGGAGGCTCAGGCAAGTAGGATGATTTTAACATGAATTTTAGGGGAAAATCTGTGCATATTTATGCTTTTCTAGCTCAAAGTTATACTAAATGTTTTAAAATACATGACTGCCAAAGACTTGTGAGGGAATTTAGATTGCCTCACACTAAGATGTGAGACCACAAAACCGCCACGTTTTGATTTAGTTTACACACGTAATGAAGACAAAACTACTGTTTTATATATTTTAATTTCAGCCAACAAATTCTACTTTAATTTTGTATGACAAATGACAACACTTTTAGATAAAGATATATATAAAACTCATATTCTAGTTCCAAGTTCAGACACAGTGTTTATTTCCTCTTCAGGAAAACCATTAAGCTTACCATGAAACATAGATTTGTGTTCATTGAAATTATTTAGTACTAGATCAATGAGGACATCCCTACTAGACATTAGAAAAAAACCACACATACTTCTTACAAATTGATATCCTAGTTCTGTCCAGGACAGGGTTAATTTTTGCAGTAGCCAGGAGGTGGCATGACTAGGATCAGGAGATTATTCTACTCCATCTCACTTCATTTTCCAGGGATGGAGGAAGGGCTGTCTTCTGGGTTGGGGTAGTGTTTCGTTATCATTTGCATGTGAATCACCACTTCTCTCTTGAACACTTTTTTGATTCACATTGTTGCTGTTACTGTCCTTTTCTCATCTCATTGCTGTTTCCAGTAGATTATTGTTATCTCAACTGCCGATCTTTGTCTTTTGTGTCTCCAATTGTCCTCTCCATCCTACTGCAGGGGGAGGGGGAGGGAAAGGGGAAGAGAGGAGTAAGTGAGCAGAACATGGTTTGGAATTTTTTAGTGGGAGAATGTGCCGGTTTGGCCAAAACTTAGTAATATATCTCTTGAGAGAAAACTAGGTTACAACCACCCTTCCCCCCACCAGGTTCGGGAAAAAAAAAGGAAATTTTTCCTCGAAGGAAAGTGAAAGAAATAAAAACTATTTATTTTAACAAACACACAGGAAAAGGATAATGATGCTAAATAATGAAATGAAATCTCTCGCTATAGAGAGAAACTTGGGAAGATTTCAGAGTCCTTCTGTAGGTGTGGTCTCTCTCCTCCTCGGAGCTGGTCCGTGAGGGGCCCACCCCCGGGCCTCGGGGAGGAAATTCTCTTGAATGTGTTCTGATGTTGTTGAAACAGTCCAGAAGAAAAGAAGGGAAAAACTAAAGTCCCAGGAAACAAAAGTTCAACTCTCCGTCTCACGCTGAGAGAGGAAAAGGAAAAAAAACCAGCTGGCTGAAGGAAAAGCGAGCAGGGTGCTCCCTCTGTGTTCCTGCAGCCAGAGAACGCAGAGGAGTGTATTTCTGTGTCTTTGAGAAACTGCTTTGAAAAGTTCGTTTGGGTTTTTTTTCTCAAGCTTAGTTTAAAGGCACAGAAAAGGCACAAAATTACTTTTTGGGCATAGAGCATGATAGGGGATACACATGATAGAGTCACCCTAAGACAGAGAACTAAATTGAAGAATACCATTCCTAAACCAAAACAGCCTAGTCTGGCACTCAATGTGAGACTCAAAGAGTTGAGATAACAACAGATGTGGCCACAGAATGCTGGAAAGAAATTTGATCTAAGCATTAGTCTTAATAATAAATTTAGGTATGGAGCCACTGGTCACAGTGTTGCTTGGTCTTCTCACAAGGCTGTGGTACCTAACCCTGTATATACTTAATATATGCACTAAGTGTGCACCATGACGTTCTTTTCCATGAGTAGGGAGAGGGATCAGGATTGCTTTGTTGCTGGGCTATGTGATATCGGCTTTGCATAGTGAAGGTTCTCACAATGGCAGGAAGAGGCAGGGCCATGAATCGCCCCCAACTGGGCCAAGAGACACTTCAGAGACAGAGTCAGAGAAGTGGACATTTGCTTTATTCGGCGCCAGGTGCGTGGGGGATCGCTCCTCCTGACACACACACAGAGCACTCCATACAGTCCAGTATTATGGGTAAAATTTATGAATATTCATCACATTCCTTGGGATAGGAGTGGTCATACAAATTACTTCTTGGAAGTCATAAATATCATTAACATATGTGCCACGTTCGCTGTGTATCCTGGTGGTTGCACTGAGGAAGGCTCCTTTTCTTCCTTGAGGGCCTTTCTGATGAAGATTAGTAGTCTTCGTCACAATGCACTTTTTACCTTTCTGGAGTATGTGCAGTCCTTCGTTGGATGATTCAGCAGTTTTTGTGCTTGTTTCAAACAAGTTCTGTTCCTCTTATCTTGACAAGATTAAGGTGAATCCTGCTTCTTAGGTTTTGTGATAAACATTTGCTCTCTCTTAATAGTTAGCTCATGCTTACATGAGTTAACTATTGATCAACCCCTTTCTCAGCCAGAGACAGTTGCCCGATCCCTATTCCCAGGTGAGCTGCAAGATATGTGAAAATTCTTCAGCTGCCAGTTGGGTGAGCCCCTGGTGACCTGCCTGGTCCAGTGCTGGGATATTGCGGCCTATATTATGAAACTAGATAGATGGTAGTGAAGCCATGCAACTGGGATCTCTGTCCCGGGATGTGGGCATTGACAAAGGGATTGGGAAGAGGACAGAAACTCTTAGCCTCTGGAGCAACTCCCATCAAGTATGAGAGAAAGGTATTCATTCTCGCAAGTATGTTCTAGTAGCATGCTCAAGCAGAGGAAAAGCTGTGGAGAAATGTATCCGGTACCTGAGAGAATTAGCCGTGCTGGAGGTAACCTATAAGGATTCAAAAAACAGATTCAGATCAGGTCCAGCTGACACAACACATGTGGCAGAAGTTTGTATGGAGCGCACCATTGTTGTACACCAACTCATTAGCATTGATCTCAATGAAAGAAAGAGAAAAAAGAGGGCTTCAAGTGACTACACAACAATGAAATAATTTTTTTCCTCCTCACCAAACTGTGCCTCGCCTGTGGAAAGACTGTCCAAGACTGCAGACAGACTCAAAAGATTCAAGCATGTTAGAGAGGAAATGTCTTATGCCCCTCCAGTGTGCACCACAGTCTCTGCTATTGGAAGCATGCACTTGCTGGCTTGAGAGAAAGAGTACACACCACGAGGTAACCTGCGGTTTTACTTGACCACAGAGAAGACATGAGAAAGTGGGATGGAAAACCTACCTCTGCCCTAGCAGTACAAGTGTGTGAGTTGAGAGGAAGGACAACCACCACAGGAAATTCTTCAAGGATAAATGCCGCTCCACTTTCCAATGGGCAAGTCCTCAGACACAATGGAAGGGCTGAATGTTACTTCTGATCCTCTTGAAAGGATATCCACTTCATATTTGTAAGATATGAACAATGACTACTAAGACTAGGACTAGAGGGGCCTTGCCTCCAGCAGGAGGAAAGGGACAACTGGATCTATTGGACTGTATGGATCTGATGGCCTGGTGCATCAGACCTGCAAGAGTATGAGGCTTTAGTTGACACTGGCACATATTGTACCCTGATGCCATCAAGATCTGTAGGGGCAGAATCTAACTCTATTTCTGTGGTAACAGGGGGATCCCAACAGCTGACCGTACTGGAAGTTATAGTGAGCCTGACTGGGAACAAAAGGCAGAAACACCCCATTCTGATTGGCCTAGAGGCCCTATGTGTCCTTGGCATAGATTAACTCAGGAGCGGGTATTTCAAGGACCCAAGAGGGCATTGTTGGGCTTTTGTTATAGCTGCTGTGGAGACAGAGGAAATTAGACAGCTCAACATCTTGCCAGGTCTCTCAGAGGACCCTTCTGCTGTGGGACGGCTGAGGGTTGAAGATCAACAGGTACTGATCACTACCACAACAGTACATCATCAACAATACCACACCAACTGGGACTCTGTGACTCCCATACATGAGATGATTCATGAACTGGAGAGCGAGGGAGTGGTCAGCAAGATTCACTCACCCTTTAACAGTCCTATATGGCCAGTGCATGAATCCAGTGGAGACTGACTACTGTATGCTGAACAAAGTCACACCATGACAGAGCTGCTGTGATGGACATGTTGGAACTTGAGGACGATCTGGAGTCCAAGGCAGCAAAGTGGCACCATCATGTACATTGCTCATGTATTTTTCTCCATTTCTTTGTCAAGAGAGTGCAGGCCACAGTTTGCATTTATCTGGAGGGGTGTTCCATACACCTGGAACTGATGGCCCCAGGAGTGGGAGCACAGCCCCACTATTTGCCATGGACTGATCCAGACTGAACTTGAAGAGGGTAAGGCTCCAGAACACTTGCAATATGTTGATGACATTATTGTGTGGCGCAACACAACAGAGACAGTTTTTTGAAAAAAGAAGATAATCCACATCCTCCTGAAGGTCGATTTTGCCATAAAGCAAAGTAAAGTCAAGGCACCTGCCTAAGAATGTCAGTTTTTAGGAGTAAAATAGCAAGATGGATATCATCAGATTCCAATGGACATGGTCAACAAAATAGCAGTTATGTCCCCACCAGCCAGCAAGAAGGAAACACAAACTTTCCTCAGTACTGTGGGTTTTTGAAGGATGCATATTCCAGATTACAGTCATATTGTAAACCCTCTCTATCAAATGACACAGAAGAAGAAATATTTTAAGTGGGGTCCTGAACATCAATAAGCTTTGTAACAAATTAAACAGGAGATTCCTCAGGAGCCATAGGCCCAGTGAGGACAGGACAAGATGTGAAAAATGTGCTGTACACTGCAACCAGGGAGAATGGTCCTTCCTGGAGTCTCTGGCAAAAGGTACCCTGGGAGACTCAAAGGTAATCCCTGGGATTCTGGAGTCTGGAATACAAAGGATATGAGGCTTGTTACACCTCTGAAAAAGAGGTACTGGCAGTTCATGAAGGAGTTTGAGCTGCTTCAGAAGTGATTGTCACTGAAGCACAGCTCCTCCTGGCACCCCAATAGCCAGTGCCGGGCTGGATGTTTAAAAGGAAAGTCCTTTTCCCACATCATGCTTCAGATGCAATGTGGAGTAAGTGGGTTGCACTGATCACTCAGAAAGCTCAAACAGAAACCCCTAATTGCCCAGGGATATTGGCCTGAAGGCAAAATCACAAATCATGACTTGGCTTCAAGGCAAAAATTGTGGACTATCATCACTGGAGGAGGAAAAGATGACATGTGCTGAGGAGGTCCCACCATATATAATCAGCTACCAGAAAATGAAAAGTGATATGCACTCTATACTGATGGTTCTGCTGTATTGTAGCAAATCAAAAAATCAAAAGCTGCTCTGTGGAGTTCTATGTGACGAGTTGCAGAAATCAGACAAGGTGGATCTAGGCTGCAGAGCTGTAAGATATCCAGCTAGCTTTAGATATTGCTGAATGAGAGAAATGGCCAGTGCTCAACCTCTACACTGACTTGTGGATGATAACAAATGCTCTGTGGGGATGGCCCGCAGACCAATGGAAAAAGACCAGTTGGCTGTGTGGAATAAACCCATCCAGACTGCTGATGTGTAGCAAGACATTGCTGCATGGGTTGTAAAACTAAGTCATGTAGATGCAAGTGTACCCAAGAATTGACCTACTGAAGAGCAACACAACAATGGATAGGTGGATCGATCTGCCAAGATTAAAGTGTCTCAGGTGGATCTGGATTGGCAGAATAAGGGTGACTTATGTCTGGCTCGGTGGGCCCATGATGCCTCGGGTCATCAAGGAAGAGATGCACCAGGGAGGAGATGGGCTTCTGATTGAGGGTGGACTTAACCATGGGCTCTATCTCTCAGGTTATCCACAACTGTGAAATATGCACTGTAATCAAGCAGGCGAAGCAGATAAAGCCTCTGTGATATGGAGGACAATGGTTGAAATATAAATATGGGGAGGCCTGGGAGATTGATTGCATCACACTCGGGCAAACCCACCAAGAAAGTGCTATGTACTTACAGTGATAGAAACAACCACTGGAGATGTGCTCTCACGCCATACCTGTAATGCCATCTTGGGCCTTGAAAAACAAGTCCTGTGGCAACATGGCACCCCAGAAAGAACTGAGTCAGACAATGGGACTCATTTTAAAAATCACCTCAAAGACACCTGGGCCAGAGAGCATGCTATGGAGTGGGTGTATCATACTCACTATCATGCACCAGCCTCTGGGAATATTGAATGGTACAATGGGCTCTTAAAAACCATATTGAGAGCAATAGGTGATGGGATGTTCAAGCATTGGGATCTACATTTTGTGGAGGCCATCTGGTTAGTCCACACTAGAGGCTCTGCTAATCGAGGTGTCGTCCCCCCCCCCAATTAAAACCTTCACGTACCATAGAAGGGGACAAAGTCCCTGTGGTGCTTATGAGGAATACGTTTGGAAAGACAGTTTGGCTTAGTCCTGCCTCAAGCAAATGTGGGATTGTTTTGCTCAAGGACTTGGGTGCACCTGGTGTATAATGCAGAGTGACACGGAAGCATTATGTATACCTCAAAGGGATTTGATTTTTGGGTGAGAACAGTCTGTAATGTTGAATTGTATAATATTGGTTGCTGAATGACACTGCCACTATATGCCATAACCACCATGAACAATGGATATTGATTGCTCCAGATACACCAGTTGTGAGCTCCTGATGCAGCTTGCAACCACCCAACAGCACACCAGCCCTTCTGCCCTGGAAGACACCTAGGATGGATAGTATATACAGTCATGGACTAAATGAACTCAACAGACATCTTGGACGGGTGGCCATTGACTACAGATCTGGGCATGATGCAAATGGTATAGAATAAAGGGTGGGTACTGTCCTGGTTCTGAACAGGACAGGGTAAATTTTTACAGCAGCCAGAGGAGGCATGGCTAGGACGTGGAGGTTATTCTATACCACTTCACATCATTTTCCGGGGACGGGGGAAGAGTTTTCTTCTGGGGCGCAATAGTGTGGCAGCAGTCAGGTTGGGCTCCATGGGGAGCATCTACATGTGAATCACTTGCCGTTCTCTTGTACAATTTTGCTATTCATATTGTTGCTATTACTGTTTGTTCTCTTTTCTCATTGCTGTTTCCAGGAGATTGTTCTTAAGTTATGATCTATATCTTTTTTGTGCCTTCAATTTTCCTTTCCAACCCACTGCAGGGGGAGGGGAAGGGGGAATGGGGAGTGAGAGAGTAGTGCATGGTTTTGAGGTTTTTAGTGGGAGCACTAAACTGGAGAATACCATCCCTAAACCACGATTTTGAGAACTACTACTAGCCAAGGGGACTATGGTTGAAAGGAACTTGCTTGACCTAGGATTAGACATGTATTTCCTAATGGTCTTTAATTGCAAACCCTTTCCTCTCCTTTCTGTTAAGTATTCTGCAGAGACATAAAGCCTGACTTAACCTATATCAGAAAAGATCCCCAACCCTGTTGGTTTCCCAGCATTTTGAGATGAGATATGACACAGGTCTTTGTACACCAAGTGACCATGCCATAGGTGTGAAAGATTCTAAGTACAATACTGTTTTTTTATACTCAACATCTATGAGCATCTCTTAAAGCAAATATCTTCCCTTAATTAATTAGTTCTACTAAAGTGTTTTAGCTAGCTATTAGGGAGCTGCTCAAACAGCTTAGAAATCAAGTGTCTCTCTGAGCAGTCACAAAGGCAGGCAGGTGTTCCTTTCCAAGACAATTAGCCACTGGTGTTTTTAGGAAGTCTAATGAGTCAGAGAAGAATGAGCAGGCATTGAAAGATGGTTTTTCTGACTGACACAGCTGACACAGTAAAGGAAAGTTACTTGGAAATATTTCTGTGTTTGGTTTGTGTTTTACCCTGATATTTGTAAATCAGGCTCCTAACATAAAGCAGAATTGTTCTGCAGTAGAAGGATACTATTGCTTGTTGTTCCACACAAAATCCTAACAGAACTTGTTCCCCCATTTTATGTATATCAACAAAAATAAGAAGAATTCAGCTCTTCTTATACCCACAGAAGCTTTTCTCTGGTTAGTTTCCTGAATATTTTAGCTTCTATTTGATGTTAGTCAGAACATTGGCAAGAACTTCAGCACAATTATAGTGAGCTGCTAATTTAAGGAAATGATTTTACAGTATATTTAACAGGCTATTTAAATTTGAATTCTCTGTGGGGAATAGTGCAGCTATGTCATCCTACACATATCTTTTCAGCATAAAGCAATGTTATAGAGTGACTGAATTAAATTAAAGGGCCTTTTGAAACATATGACATATGAAAAACTGGAAAACTGGGAAATATGAGGTTATAACACTTGATCTTCTACCATCTTGTGATGCTAGAAAAGGACTTTCAGTTCCAAGGCCTGGTAGGCATGTTTCGACTTATGTAATTAAAATGTAAATGAAATCTAAAGGTAATGTGAAATGTCATATTCATAGCATCATAGAATACCAGGTTGGAAGGAAGCTGAAGGATCATCTGGTCCAACCTTTCTTGGCAAAAGCACAATTTAAATAAGATGGTCCAGCACCCTATCCAGCTGAATCTTAAAAGTCTCCAATGCTGGGGAATCCACCACTCCCCTGGTGAGATCATTTTAATGGCTAATCTCATTGTGAAAATTTTTTATCCTGCATCTAATCAGAATCTCTTCAGGAATAACTTGTATCCATTACCTCTCATCTTTTCATGTGCCTCCTTGTAAAATCCATCTTCTTTGTAGCCATGGTGGAACATGGTGATAAGGTCTTTCCTAAGCTTTCTTTTCTCAAGGCTTAACAAACTCAGACCCTTCTTAGATGGCAGGCTTCCCAGTTCCTTTATCATCCCTGTAGCCCTTCTCTTAACCCTCTCCAGCCTATCCACTTCTTTAATTCATGGGGGGACCAAAACTGAACACCGTATTACAGCTGTGGCCTGGAGGTGCTGAGTAGAGTGGGATAATGATTTCTTTATCTCTGCTGGTGATGCCCTTGTTGATGCAGCCCACCATCCTGTTGTTTTCTTCACCAGAGCACCACAGTGTTTACTTGTTGGGGTGCACTATGTGCTGGAAGAGAGATAGGCCCTGAGGGCCAGAGAGAGAGCCTCTTTCTTGGACCTGGAGGTGACCCTGGGAGTGTATCCACGTCACCGGGGATGGGCTGAGAGAGGATTGTGGGTTTCTGAACAGTGTTGGGCCTATGAGAAGTGACAATTGTAGTTTGTGGCCTTATAGGGTATTGTTTACCTGTACCATAATAGGTAACATCTGTGCAATACCCCAGGTGATTGGGGGACACTGTGGTGAACATCTTTCCTGTTTACATGATGTGATATCCTGTTAGGTGCTGGCATTTAGGGAATTCTGAGTGAGCAAATAAAGGCTTTGCACTTTTTCCACCGTGTGTGCGGAGTCCGTGCCCTTGCGTGATTACTGCAAATGGTGCCCCATGTTTGTATATTATTTAAAAGGGGCGATAAGTGGCTTGGTTTTTGCCTCTGGCAGTATAAGCCTCATGGACTACAATCCACTTGGGAGAGAAGTGGAAAAGCTGGCCAGCGTCCAATCCCTGATGGTTTTTTCAGGTGAGCCGTGAGTAGCCTAACGTGCACAATCCCGGACAGGAGTGCTTTGAAAATGGGCATTCAGACTTCTCCTGCTGACCAGCAGTTTGTACTTTACTCTTTGCCCTGGCTGCTGGACGCCTGTGAGAAGCCCTACACCCCTCAGTCCCTTGACCGCCTTTTAGCGTGGACTGCTGTCTATTATCCAGAAGTAACCTCCGAAGATGCCTTTCCTGTTAGCCTTTCGGACACGGTGGGGACAGACTTGTGGACTTTGGCCACCCAGGAGGACACGGCGGTGGCTGCGCTGTTGCCTCCCTGGCGGGCAGTTATGGAGGCTTTACAGGAGGAGGAGAGAGCCTTAGCAGCCCATGAGCCTCCGGCGGCTGATTACCCCGCGGCTGGCGCCGCCTTGCCCCTCCCGGCTGTAGCTTCGGACTCTCCCCGGGCGGGAGTGAAAGACCCTGATACCGCGGCAGCGGCGGCGGCGGCGGCCGCGGCGGCGGCACCTCTCCCTGCAGTGCCGCGTCCCCGGGCGGAGCGGGGAAGTCCCGTAGCGGCGGCGTTACTAGAAGTCCCGTGCCGGCGCGGAGGGGGGTGTGGTCGGCGCTGGCCCGCACGGCGGGGAGCAGGTGGAGCCCATTCGTGAGCCCTGTGCTGGGGGTCTTGGAGCGGGGTGGCCTACTCCCCCCGTTCCCATGGATCCGCTTTGTCCACCCTTGCCTGCAGATAAGTAGGGCGACTGGGGCAACCCTTGGTGCCGTCTTTGGAGCCCTCCGCTGTTCTCTGTGGGGCGGGGCGGCTCTGTCTGAGGCCCTGGCAGAGCTCCCAGGAGCAGCAGTGGCTTTTTTCCCCCCTTTCTCCCCCTCGCTGCTTCGTTTTCGCTGTGTATCACTGAGCCGAGGAGGGCAGCGCAGGGGGGGCAGGCGAGCCCTGGCATCCTCACCACGCTCTGCTCGGAGGACCCAGATACATGCGGGGGGGGGGTGCCCAGGGGGGCCCGTTCAGGGCTGCGCAGCTCCATTCCTGCATGTTTTTTCAAGGTGCTTTTTTAATTAATGAAACTGAGTTGCAGGGAAATTGTTTAACTCGAACAAAGGGAAAGACCAGCTTCCAGCTTCTGCCTTGCTCTTCCTTTCCCTTCTTGTGTTCGTGATATGAACAGGTTACCACTAGAAGAGCTTCTGAGAAATGCATATTACTCGTGTTAAAAAATACGTTTTACTATGCATCTCAAGAGCATTTGTGGCTTCTGTTAAAAGTAACATATTTTCAGTAAGCTGTGAATTCTGATAGGATTGTTTACTAAAGAAGTTCAAGATTATCTATACCGGTACCCTCAGATTCCTCCTTGAGAAGAGCAATTAGCTGACTGAATTCCTTTCTTTACTCCCTTATTAACGTTATCTTATTCAAGGTTTATGTATAATTGGCTCATGATTCTTCGCTGCAAAAGCAGAGGGACCTGTGCCAGCTTTACTATTTTGCTTGATCTTTTGTCCCACAGCTTTACTAAGGTCATTTTACTGTGAATGTTTTGCCATGAATGAACATGCAACAGCTTTCAAATTAGTACAGCTATTTAGTGGTTCAAGTGTAGATTTTTCCTTGCCACTTCAAAATTAAGATTGGATTTGATATCAAAAGTTTAAGTGTTGTAATGAACCAAAAAAGTTACTAAAAGTGATACTACCTTACAAAACAGACTTGCTCTCTGAGTATGTGTTACCGGCTCAGTGACTGAGTTTCTAATATTTGCTATTCTTATGCAGACAGAAAAACAGTAAACAGTAGTATACTTCTTTAAAATCATTTGAAACTATGGCTTTGTACCTGTTTATATGCACTTGTCAGTTCTATGCACCCATTGACCAATCAGAGTTACATGTGCAAAACTCAGGGCAGTATTATATGACTAGGCACTCAGTATTTATCATTGCCTTTAATAGTCCAAGGTCAAATCTATTGTGCTGATAATCACAAAAGGCTGTCTTGCCATCTGCGAACTGCTCAGGTTTTAAGTGCGATTTGCCAATATATACACTGTTGTCTCTTTTCTGACAAAAAACATTCATGGTATTCTTCAGCACATCTTAAATATCGCCAGAGATTTAATGATTGTAATGTGCCTTGTAAAGCTGTGTCTTAAAAGACTCTAGCAAAATTGTGCTAATGCGAGGAAAGTCCTAGCTGTGAACAGATATTTTCATTAATGTTTATAGTTACCACAAGCAATTTTCATACCTAAATTATGTAAAATCACACGGTATTTGCAACACTTTTATGATCTCTCCAGTAAATCATGTTGCTGCTATTTCAGTTATACATCAGTTGTTTGCTTGCTTATTGTTCACTGATGTTTATCTGTTGTGTGACAAATTTTTGCTAGCTTTTTTGCAATGATGGAGTCAAAATGAGTTAAATTCTGTTGTATCTAAAATTTTTAAAAGAATACTCTCAAGTCTAACAGTTCTGTTAAATTAAAGTGATGTTAGTTTTCAGTTCTGTTATGTTTCAACTTTGTACAGTTTAAGTGATCCTAAAGTTCAGTTTTGTTAAGTATTGTTACATTGAAGTAATGTTAAGTTTAAATTCTGTTAAACTTAAGCATCGTTAAACCTATGTAATGTCAAATTTAAGTTCTGTTAATTTGAAGTTTTGTTACGTTTAAGTTCTGTTAGGCTTAAGTTCCGCTGAAGTCAATTTCTGACAAGTTCAACTACTGTTCAGTCTTAAGTTTAAATTCTGTTATTTTAAGTTCCGTCAAGTCTAAGTTAGAGTCAGATTGACTTCTGTTTTCAGTGATGTTAACTTTAAGCTTTGTTCAGTTTACTTTCTGTTACTTTTGAGTAACATTTATTTTAAGAGCTTCTGCTGAAATATGCTCATTTAAATTGAACTATACAGCTCTTTTGCTACCGAGATAAGAATAAACAGATTGCAACAATTATGATAAAAAATTGGTAAGTGACCGTTTATAAATATAAGATAATAAGTTGTAAAAATATGTGCAAATTCAGTTTGCTAAATCCTTAAGTTCGTTAAAAGTTCCATGAGTATAAGTGTTCTGCATTGCTCAATTAAGATGATTATTCATTACAATCTTTGCTGTTTTATCTTTCATAGGTTGCAGAAAAAGATAAGTAACAATTGCAAGTTATGAATATTGTTGATTGTAAGCTGTTCAGTGCTTTGCTTTATTGTCTTATATGCATAGATGTCTGAAGAAGTATACTCTCAGTTTTTTAAAATGTTACTGTAGATGTATTATTAATTCTGAATATATTCTTAATTTCATAGCGTAAATTCACCGACTTTTTATAAAGAGCATTGTCCATAAGATGTTATTTGATGTTATGCATATGCATTTCTTTAATTGTTTGCAGTTTGTTTGTAGTACCAT
This sequence comes from Lycocorax pyrrhopterus obiensis, assembly GCA_014706295.1. Taxonomy (NCBI): domain Eukaryota; kingdom Metazoa; phylum Chordata; class Aves; order Passeriformes; family Paradisaeidae; genus Lycocorax; species Lycocorax pyrrhopterus. The sequence goes on along the minus strand of JACSVZ010000002.1, from coordinate 56,121,716 downwards.
TGACTATTTAGCTAAAGATAAATGATAAAGCCGGCTATTTTACAGACTTTCACATACTGTTATGTAGCTATCTGCAAAATGTGTCATTTTTAAGAAACTTTTCTAAGAGTTATTAATACAGGCTTGTTTCCAAGATATGTTAAGGGAACCCTTCCAGTTAAGGCCTTGGCTCTGGCCAAGCCCTAGCCCTACCTAGTCAGGAGGCATATCTACAAACCCAGGTGTTTCTGCTCTAAAAATGTAATTGAGTCACTTTGACTTGCTAATTCAAATGTATAAAAGCTAAACCCCTTTCGAAGTACACTTGGAAGCCTTGTCCAGAAATGTTCTTCAGGTCCTCATTTTGAAACAGAGTTCACCAGCTATGGCAAACTCTGAGTGATAGTCCAGTGTTTAAGCAATTGAAAGTGTATTGTTCTAAAGCAATATCCTTTTGTCATGTGATGCTAGTTACATGTCTTGCTTTGCTTTTGCTGAGTGTAAGTTTGTTGTTTCATTACATATATTTCCTTGCTTTTATGTTGCCTTCACGTTCATAGTGACAAACACATGTTATCATAAAAACAAAAGGGGGTATTGTTGGGGTGCACTATGTGCTGGAAGAGAGATAGGCCCTGAGGGCCGGAGAGAGAGCCTCTTTCTTGGACCCGGAGTTGACCCTGGGAGTGCATCCAGGTCACTGGGGATGGGCTGAGAGAGGATTGTGGGTTTCTGGACAGTGTTGGGCCTATGAGAAGTGATAATTGTAGTTTGTGACCTTATAGGGTATTGTTTACCTGTTACCATAATAGGTAATATCTGTGCAATACCCCAGGTGATTGGAGGACACTGTGGTGAACATCTTTCCTGTTTATATGATGTGATATCCTGTTAGGTGCTGGCATTTAGGGAATTCTGAGTGCGCAATAAAGGCTTTGCACTTTTTCCACCGTGTGTGCGGAGTCCGTGCCCTTGCGTGATTACTGCATTTACTCATATTAGCTTGTTGTCCAACAGGACCCTCAGGTCCTTTTCCACAGAGCTGCTCTCCAGCTGGGTTGTTGCAAGCTTGTGTTGTGGTCCTGGATTATGTTTTCCCAGGTGCAAGACCTAACATTTGTCCTTGTTGAACTTCATAAGGTTCTTGTGAGCCCACTCTTCCAGCCTATCCAGGTCTACCTGCAGGATGACTCTCCCTTTAGAAGTGTCCTGTTTCCCACTTGGTTTGGTATCATCTGCAAACTTCACCAGGGTATGCTTGGTCCCAACATCCAGATCACTTATAAAGATATTAAACAGCATTGGGTCCAGTGTTGATGGCTGGAGTATCCTGCTTGTGACAGGTTGCTAGTTTGAAAAGAAGCTATTTACCACCGCTTGCTGACAGGCTGGGGCCTGTCAGCCAGTTCCCCACCTGCTGCATGGACCACTTGTCTATACTATAACGCATCTTTAGGAGGAGGCTGTTGGAAACCATATCAAAAGTCTTGGAGAAATCCAGGTAGACAATGTCCACAGCTTGTCCCACATCAACCGAGGAGGTTACTTTCTCATAGAAAACTGTTAGTGTTTTCTTTGGAAAAAATTACTAATCTGCATCCGGCTGGCCTTATCTGAAGCACTAAAAAAGACATGCAAAGAAGTGCAAGCCCTGAAAAATCAGTCCTGACACTTTTTTTTGTCATGAAGGATTTGCTCTGAGAACTGAGTTCTCTGGAGAACTGCAGTGAGAAGCATTGTTGTGCTCAAGTGGATTTTTAGTTGGTGCATAGAAGTAGCAAGCAAGCAGGGAAAGTGCTGATGAAACATCATTGGAATCAAGATGCTTAATTCACCAGCTTCTCCTTGGACTACAACTTTTCCAGCCAGACTCAAATTCTCCATAATTTATGTTGAAAACAAACAATCTAAACAAAATCGAAACTTAATTAAAGAAAGTAAAATGAGAGGCTTTTACAGTCGTGACAAAAGATATTAAAATGCAATGTGTCTTGTCTTTTTTAAATTTCTTGTCAATTTTTTTCTCCAGGGTGACAAAGAAGCAGAACTAGGGCTGCCCTTCTCTCCTCTGTGTGATCGGAAATCTACTATGGTTGCTCAGTCTCAAATAGGTATGTCCCTTTTGGTGCATGCAAAGTAGCATCTTAAAAGAAAAACTTCATCTTCTCAATAGTGCTGAGATCCTAGTGATCTCATAATTTGGAACTATGTTAAAGAGAGTAAATAAGGCACAATGGCTTTATTTCCTCCACATCAACAATTCAAAGAGGAGACATTAAATTTATGGTGATGGTTCCATGCAGTAATCAAGTTACCTCTGATGTGTCTGCAGAAATAACTACAGTACCTGGTTATGACACTTACTCCATGGTTTTGTGAGCTGTGAAGACAAGGCACACATGGGAATATCATGTGAATGAGTGTCATTGGTGTATATGAAAATGTAATGTCAGTTCCTTTGATGACCTGGGCAAAACAATTTAATCCTTCCACCCTTTCCCTCCCAATGCTTTAAACCAACCATTATTTTTCACTGAAGCCAAACAACTAGCAAACCTTTTTCTGTGTCACCCATTCAGAAAAAGAGATCTTTTTACAGACTCACCAACAGACTTTCTCTACCTCTCCTTCAGTTACTGAGTGAAAAAGTAGGGCAAGGATGAAGCAACAAGCCTGACGTTTAGTGAAAGAACAGGAGGGGCTAAGTGAAGTGAAACTGCTCAGGGGACTTGGTGCAATGAAGAGAACATGGAAAAGATGAATTTATGGGTGGATTTTTATACCTTGGAAGTAAGTGAAGTAGATAGAAGAGCATGTTCCAGCCTCAACTGGAGAGTAGGTAGCCAAATGGAATAAAGAAGGAAAGATAACCTGGACGCTAAAATTGAGGGAACTGAGAAAAACAGAGACAGAAAACATATTAAAAAAACCAAACAAAATATTTGAAGCGAGACATTTCTCTTGAAGAATGAAACAAAGATTTCCCTGAATCTAGGAAAGTACAGATTCATATGTTTGGCTAAGGGCTGCTCCCGTTTAAAATTATTTCATTGCTCCTGGTAGGCAAGCCATTGTCTCAGAGACAGCATCCCAAATTTTTCTGGCTTTGTAAGTTTAGACAATTCACCTCAGAATCTGAGTTTGAAGAGCCCTATACGAGCCTGGCTTGGTTTGTCAGGCTTGTAGCATTTACTCCTCTGCAACAATAACCTGCCATACAACTGTGTGTTCTGCCAGTAGCTCCCTGGAGGAAAGCAGCAACCAACTTGAAGTGCTACAGTTTCAACTAAAACTCATGTTGATGACTCCGGGACATAGGTTTATTGTTGTACTGTGGGAGAAGATAAACTCTCCCTCTCTGGTTGCTTTGAGAGAAAGTACAGGTAGATACTTCTCTTACGCACCCGTTTTGTCAGCTTTCAGATATGTTCCTCACTCCTTACAGGGAAGAGGGGTTGTGCCTCCCCTGGGGTCCCTCTACATAGGGTCCCTCTACATAGGTCCCTCTACGTGTATGCTTGGGAACCAGTTTTCCTGGTCCTCTCCTTTGTGCTCCTTTGCTCAGAAAGACCAGGAGAGGAAAGAAACTTCTGTTCTGATGCCCGTTGTGTCAAGCCACTGCAAAATTAATGCTATATTAAACCATCACAAATAAAATTTCGTTAGAGGCACTTGTCAGTAGGCAAAGGCAGGCTTATTTAGTCATATACTATTTCATGTGTGTAGTTTAATAATCCATTTACATGAATAGACTACTCTTTATTTTTGCCTTCTACCATTATAAAATTATTAATTTCTCAGTCTGGTGCACATTTTGACAGTGTCTTTTTCTAATGTCCCTTTTGTTAAATCGAAACCACCTATGTTTTCTGGCTATCTGCTGAGATAAGACTTTCAAAGTTGTAGGCTAGACTCCCAGACAAATAATGTCTTTTCATTCATTTATTTACCTAATTAATAGCCTCAACAAATTGTTTCCTGGACTAGTAATTACATTTCTTTGCAAAAATAAGTTCTTACTGAATTCCAAATTGTGCTATTGTATGGTTGGACTTGATGATTTTAAAGGTCCTATCCAACCTTAGGGATTCTATGATTGTTATCTGCACCAAGAAGCCATCAATTCTCAAAAATAAAAAACCTTTGTTCTTTGTGAAATAAAATTGTACTTTTGATTCTATCAAGGACACAGCCTAGAAATCCTGTTCTGGTGGCTCAACTTGTTTGTAGTTGCTGGTTTGCTGCTGTAAGGTCACTGTAGATGCAACAACAGTGGGAACACATTTTCATTAATGAAAACTTTTCACAAACGCAGACTGAAGGTTTTGGCAGTATGGACTTTTTGCATGAAATTAAGCAATCCAACAGAAAAAAACTCCTCAAAGGAAAGAATGTGTCTCTCCTGTTGTGTCAGGTTATAAAAAATTGTTCAGTTTAAACTGATAAAAACCCCATGAACATCAATTAATGAACTTTATTTTGAAAACTTACTAATGTTAATTATAATGACCAATTTATTATCCTTTTTCTTATTCAATAGAATGAGTATGGCAAATATTTCTGTACCATAGTGAAGTACAGAAATTGGGAGAGATTTTTGTTGGGAAGTCAAGCTGCTTGTCAGAGAAAAAAACTACAAAGAAAACCAGACCAAGACTTTAATATTTCTCTTAAAGAATATCAGGAGCTAAAACTTCTCTGGCTCAAACTCTAGGAAGCTTGTGTTACTGAAGATCAGCCTTTATTGTCATTGTCCTCTTTTGCAGCTGATAAATGCAACAGCAGGCTTTTATTTTTGTCCTTTTACTGTCAAGAAATAAAAATGCACTTTCAGAAAACATTGGCTAAAGGCTGATGAGTGCACGCTGCTGATTTTTTTTTTATGGTGGACTTTAGGGAAACTGTCCTCTACCCTATTTTTTCTGTGTTGATGTTCGCACATATAATGAATGAACAGTAGGCATATGCCTGGAATTCACTCCTAGCATGCAGCATTAACTGGTAAAATCATCTTAGTCTCTAGGATACAGAAATGTTTATCATGCTCATTCTACTGAAGGAGAAAAAGGATGATAAACTGGCCATTAGCATTAATAGGTTTTAAAACTCAGGCTCATTGTTTGTTATTCAGGGTTTTAATTAGCAAACTAAATCACCATATTTAAATCTCAGTGTCTTCAGGTAAAGACTGAGAGCACACAAGAGGGGGAGGCATGTGAGAATATGGCAAAAGTTACACAATTTTTAATAAAGTCCTAATTTTTTTTTCTACAATAGCAGAAATTCCAACTTTATTATAATCCCCATTTTAAGGTAACATAGTTGAATAACTTATTCATGTTATAGGGAATAGAGGAAAAAATGCCACTTATCAGAGAAAAGTTTTCCTATGTATTTGAGTTTGTTTACCTGTGGCACCTCTGCTCGTCCTTGTTGATGAGACGCAAGACCTCTCACAGGGAAAACTTGTTTCTTAAACACAACTGTTTAATGTGTTTACGTGCAACTGTTCAGTATCTCATGAAAAAGATCCCACTGTCTTGCTGCTGAAGTTGTGACATATTCATATGTCTGATATCAGAGATTTGCATGTCTCAGGGTTGTTAGTGGCGATGGAGCAAATGGCAGTGGTATTGCTGAGCAGAATGACAAGGTACTATGACTTGGGTTTCTTCGGTCATTAAGAGGTAAATAAGTTTTTGAGTGAAGGGGAATAGAAGAGACATATAGACAGACAGACACACAAACATGTAAATCAAGTTCTCATTATCCTTAGGATTCCTCTGGCACACTGAACACTGTTCTCAGTCAGTAAAATTCCCAGTGCTTAAAAAAATTATATGAAGTTTACTGGGACTCTCTGGGTTGTGATCTAGCATCCTGTTCAAGCTTTATACTGCATGCATTTCTGATTAACTACCTGGGAATTATTTTTTTCCTAAATTTTAATAGATAAGACTGACTCAGTGTTATGGAGGCACATGATTCACATGTTCAGATAAAGACTGAATGTGTCTCCAGATTTACAGAATGTTACTTGAAAGTAACATTTTTAATTTGATTGGTATGAAAATACACATAATAATCCATCCTTTCAGAAATTTAGCAAAAATATGGGGAGGGAAATGGAACTAGGAGGATGCTCAACTGCTTTGCACTCAAGATGTGGATTGAAGCATCTGTGAATTCAAGTGCCTGAACCACATGGTCTCTTCTTCTTTTGTTGTTCAGTTATCACCTAGAATCACCAGTGCCATAGAAACATATCTTTGGCTAAGAGCTGTTCCTATTTAAACGACCTGGAGTCGTGGTTTGACACTAGCCCAACACCAGGCACCCATGAAAGCCACTTGCTCACCACCCTCCCCTGCCACAGCTGGGCAGAGGAGAGAAAAATTTAACGAAGGGTTCATGAGTTGAGATAAGGACAGGGAGAAAACACTCCAAGGGCAAAACAGGCTCAACTTAAAGTTGCAAAGTGAATGTATTACTAACAGAGTCAGAGGAGGATAATGAGAAATAAGTCCTTAAAACACCTTTTTTTCCCCCAGCCCCTCCCTCCTTCCCACTGACAGCCCAGGAAGACAGGGCATGGGGGTTTTGGTCAGTTGGTCACCTGAGGCTTTCTTCCGCTGCTCCAGGAGAGGAGTCCTTCCCCTGTGGGCCCGTGGGGTCCCTCCCACGGGAGACAGTTCTCTGTGAACTTCTCCAGCGTGGGTCCACTCTCACGAGCAGCAGTCTTCCCAAAACTGCCACAATGTGAGTCCCTCCCACAAGCAGACAGTCCTCCCAAAACTGCTGTGGCATGGGTCACTCTTGCACAGGGTGCAGACCTCCAAGGACAGGCTGCTTCAGCTTGGAAGCAGGGGCCCCCTCTCTCCACCAGGTCTCCCACTGGATCACAGCCTCCTCCAGGCATCCACCCGCTCCAGCGTGGGCACCTCCCCCACAAGCTGTGAGTGGATCTCTGCATCCCCCATGGACCCCATGGACTGCATGGGGACAGCTGCTTCACCATGGTCATCACCACGGCCTGCAGAGGAATCTCAGCTCCAGCGCCTGAAGCACCTCCTGCCCCTCCTTCACTGACCTTGGTGTCTCACATGTTCTCACCTCCTCGTCTTCTCTCACTAGAAGAAAAAATGTGTGTGCCTACTTTGTTTTGATTTTTTCTTTAATGTGTTGTCACAGAGGCATTACCAACCTTTCTATTTGGCCCAGATTTGGCCAGTGGCATGTCCATCTTCAGAGCCATCGGGGATTGGCTCTGCTGGCCATGGTGGAAGCTTCTAGCAGCTTCTCACAGAAGTGACCTCTGTGGCCCCCCTGCTACCAAAAAGCAGGCTGTACAAAACCAACACACCTGGTCAGAGAAATTACAATATTATTAATGAATAATTAACTGTTGATAATTAACAAATATCTAGAAATTGTAATAGTAGGGATTTGTAACAGTAGTAATTGTAAGCTGGATCCCAGTGTGCCTTAGGAGGGATTAAGGACTTCGTGGTTTCCTTGGCTACCTGCAGCACTAAGAAATTTCATAAGTGAAGTGCTAAAAGAATTAGGGAAATGTATAAGCTACTGTAAGCTACTCACTTCCACATTCTATTAATGTAATTTGGATTTTCCTTCATCTCATGATCTTATGGCCATAGGGCTTTTCAGTCTGCACTTCCCAACGTTCAGATCAGAGCTATATTTGTCTTTGTCAAACTGTATACTGCAGTAGAAATTATTTAGGTCTTTATTTTTTCCCCCTTTTTTAATATTAAAAAAATGTGGGAAAAGCATCTAGATCTGTTTTATTATCAACAAGAAAAATCTGGCCAAGCACTGAGGAGAGAGAATTCACAGCAACATACTGATACACAGTAAGGGAGGTTTAAGCTTACTGCTATTATTACTGTTATATTAATTTTCTTCTTTGAGAGAATTCTTCTTTGAAGGTGAACTTTATTTTTAAGTTTTATCAAAATCTGCTAGGAATTTGACTTCAATATCACACTACTCCTCATACAAAACAAGTCTTGATGATTCTGTTTATGTTCTCATTTGCCACGGTTTCTTTCCAGTGTTTAAGTAGGTACCTTTTATTGCATGCTATATTGAGGGTCTTGGGTCAGTGATTAATGTATAATTCAGTTTTCCCTTTCTTGTATTTGCCTACCCCTCTTTCAAGGTACAATTTTTTTACTCTGTTGTTTACAGTGTGGTCATCTGTATTCACTGAAGCAGGGACTCCACATAAATCCTCCTCTTGCCTGCTTGACTCTGCTTGTGTTTCTGCTCAGGTTTCATTGATTTCATTGTGGAACCCACCTTTACTGTGCTGACCGACATGACAGAGAAAATTGTGACTCCGCTAATTGATGAAGCTTCCCACTCTGGCATGTCTGGATTTAGGCGTTCCAGGTGAATAACCTTGCACCCTCTCCCTTCACTCTGCACAAGCTGCCATTGCAATCAACTGCCCTGGTTTCCCCCCTCCTACAGTGCATGTCTTTCTTGTGGCTTAAAGACCCATATCTGCATTGTCAACATTGCAGCTCACCTTGTGAGGTGACTTTGTGCAGGGAAAGTCCAGCCTGGAGGAGGTCCAAGAGGGAGGAGGGTGGCATCAGCCTTCTAAGACAAGGAGCACAAATGGTTGTAGCCATACAATCAGATACACTCTCAGATACACTCTCAATGCTCTCTCAGTCATTAATGTCAGAGAGAAGGTGATGAGAGTAATTGAGAGGCACTTGTTTCTTCATGTCTAGAAGTATAAATGGGATTGAAACACAAATGATGGCTGCAAAGAATAAGCCCACTTTTGTGGTAGTATTTAGGGTTACGCAAATGTGTGAAGAACCACCAGAATTCACCTAGAGTTTAAGTGTAGGAAGTCTTGTCCCATTCAACCTGCACTGCTGTTTTACAGATACTACTCTTTTAATAGCTTAATTGACAAGGCATATCTTGGGATTCAAATTCCACATGAGTAGTGCTCCCTAGAGTAGGGCTACCAAGTCAGGATTAGCTCTCCCAGGTGACTTCTTTGCTCTTGAGCAAAGACCAAACACTAATATCTTTCTATGTCAGTAAGCTTGCTGCCTTTATTAAAATGTTCACAATAAAGCATCTATCCTCAAAAGTCAGCTGTAGGATCTGTAACAGAAACAAGTGCCTGAGCCTCAGCTGAGGTCACCAAGCCCTTGACAGAGATTGACCTATGCTTAATACCTCCCACTGGTGAATTTTAGGAGACTCTTCCTTTGATATATTTGATTTCTAGAATTGTCTGACTCTCCAGTAATATTTAGGGAGTGGAGATACACAAAAAAGTAGTGACAGCACTTTGAGTGATTCTATTTCTTAGTGACTATGAATGCCAAAAAATACATAGGGAAAAGCAGCCCTTTATTTCTAATTACTTGTACTCTTTTTTTACAACTGTTTTAACATTGGTTGGCCTGGGGTGGGAGAGAGGGGAAGGGATTCAAGCTTATTTTTCCAGGGTGGCTCTGTTATCTGACTTTCAACCATTATTTTTTCTTAGCTGTATTTGAGTGTATGGGATACTGATTTCTTCTGTGTTTTGTGATATTGTGTCCCAGTCTGAATAGCATTAGTCCCTCCGAAGTTAAAAGATCAAGTGTCAAGAGCACTGGATCCGAAGGAAGTGCCTCACTCAACTGCTCCATACTCACTGTAGACTTCAAATGTTTTAAAACCACCTGGACTGAGGTGGTGCAGCAGAACAGGGAGAAATGGAAAGCGCAAGCCACCAAAGGTAATAGCCAGGCTTCTTAGTGAAAGAGGAAAAATTCTGTTGACCTCTTCTTCTTCCAGCTCATCTTCAATCTAACCATTCTCAAAGTAAGCACTGATAGTTTGAAAGAATCTGCTTTTTGAGTTCAACAACTCACTTTGAATTCAGAAAGATAGGGACATTGTGACTCATCTGTGCCTTATATTCTTCTTATGTGGTGTAAGTGTACATAATGAAGAGGATGTGAACAATGGGAGGAAAAAAAATTGAGAGGGAGTTCCCCTAAAATCACAAATCAGACTCACAGTGGGTGCAAAAATAGTTGGAATGGGATTTGTAGGTATAGGTTTATAAATAGTTCATTGTTCAATTTGAAACAAGGTGGTAGTTTTAGAGATGGATGGTAGTTGGGGGATAGTTCAGGGGAGGAGTACAGGATATTCTGTATTCACAGCTGGTTTCACATTTCTGATCGTAACTTGGAAAATTAATTAGGAACTAAGCTGCAAATGTGTGTGCTGTCATCAGTCTGGGAATGACTGCAAACATTTCAGAAGAATATGAGAATATGTGTTGGTCTAAAGTTGATCAGGGTTCAATACTGTCATGAAACTGAAAAAAAATCCCAACCAACATCCCACCACCACTGAAAAAAACCCAACAAAGCAAAGCAAAGCAAAGCAAAGCAAAGCAAAGCAAAGCAAAGCAACCCACCACACACACACACACACACATGCACACACAGTAAAAAACCCCCCGAAAGACTTTGCTTCTACGACCTGTCTGGCATTCTTCTCATCTTTTCAGCAGTAACAAAGCCCTCAGTGCTGTTCTGTGTCCGGTTTTGGCCACTGCAGTTGATAAAACATATGAACCAGTTGTAGACAATGCAGAGTACAGCAATGAAAATTATGAAAAATTGTTTATAGGTAAGAAAGTCTATAGCTGAAAGCAGTTTTTTGAAGACTACTGCAGCTGCAAAATAAGGAAACTATTTTTAATTCAAATACCCTGGACCATTAAGAGGAGAAAAAATTGGCAGGTTATTACAAACATTATTATAATGTCTAATAAGTTAGACATTAGCAAATCTCTATTATTGGAGTTCTTTTGGAAATACTGAGAGCCATCTTTTGAGAATCATTTAGGTATAATGATAAAATTTATTCTCTGATCTGAATGGTTGTTGCTCAATCCCTTATTTAATGGAGTTGTTTTATTTCATATAAATGGAAGGAATTTGATTTTAATGTATTATGTGGCTGTGACTTTAGGGATTTGGCATAGTTCTCCAAAGTGTCAGAGCAGATTTTTCCTCTTCAACTGAAAGACCTGTCTAAAGGTTCAGGAAATCATGTTTTATTCCAACCAAGTTTTCCTTTGTGATTAAAATTTGCCATTAAGGAAAAACACTTTATAGGCATTCCACAAAAGTGAAACCAAAACATAATTCAAAATCTGTTTATTTCCCAGGGACTTTATTTTTTTTGGTGGGTTTTTTGTGTGTGTGTTTTGGGGTTTTTTTTGCTTTTGTTTTGTTGTGGGTTTCTTTGTTTTTGTTTGTTTGCTTTAATATCTGTTGGTTCCTTATGGACCAAATTAAAGCTAACCAAACAAGCAAAGCATTTAACATGTTCAGTGTCTCACAGTATAGGAGTGTTGAGTGAATGAAGTTACAATACAGGTAACTAGTTTTAAGAATTTAATTTCAACATGTACCATATGTATTTTCTTGACAAAGCATTTGCTATATAAAAATCCTGTGTGCAAGACAGACCTGTGGGGGACTTTTACATAATTTCTGTGTTTCTAGGTACATTTAGCAGTACAAGCATGCATATTTTTTTAATCCTGAAAGAGTTATATAAACATATGGCTCAGCATATCTTTGTACGGGCTAAGGACTAAGGAACTGGTTTTGGACTGTAGCCCACTTGCATCAATATCTTTGCTTGGCTGCTATTTTCTCCTGACTTGCAGCAAGTTTCTGCACCACCCTACTTGCCTGTCTTGCAGCAAGGCCTGCCACAGAGCAGGGGCTTAAACTGCTGACCCTTGTCAAACTGGTGTCTTGCACTCAAGATGCATTACCAGTACAAACAATTATTATTAAGAGAATACAGAAACATTTACTGTTTGTTGACAGCAAATAGAAATTGGGGATCAGAAAGGAAGGAACCTATTATTGCTATTTTTGTAGCTAATATTGTTATTAAATTATTTGTACAATACTGCATTCCCTTTGGTAATGGCACTGTCCCTAGAAGCCTCAGTGAGCTGTTTTTATCCTATGATATTTATAGAAAATTTCTCATACTGTATGAGAAAAGTGAGTTTATTACTGATTTTTTTTTGCGTAGATGATCATCATTAAAGACCTACAAACAAAAGAACTGACTAAACGAACACTCTAATTTACAAAGCACCATTTAGATAAAGTATCTTCTGACACCACTTTTTGCAAGAGACACTCATCCAATGGTGTTGTAGCAAGCCCGATTCTCCTGATGCAAAGTTCTGTCCTGTGGTCCAGGTGCAAAATAAAGCTTTTTTTTTTCAGATCCCCAAATGAGAGGAATCCTTCTATATGCCATGAGACCCCGAGATTAGCTCAGATGGTTAGAGCATGGCCTTGACCTCTGTATGGCCCATTCATATAAGAGTTGCACGTGATGGGTCCCTTTCAGCTCAGAATATTCTGTGAAATCTGTGAGACATCCCTTCAGCATTTAGTAGCTAGTGTCTCTTTTTGCCTTTTAAGAATTTTGAGGAACCACTTTTTCAAAGGTGAACCTTATATGGTAAAAAAAGGACATGCACATAATATACATTTAGGACAACCAGGGGGGTTATTTTCAGAATATTTTGTTAAATGTCCTCTTATGTTCTTTTTCCATTGTCAAATCAGTTTCTACATTTATCTAAGTATATTCGTTTGCATGTGAAAAGCTGAAGTAGATTTAGACACGTGAGTTGTTCTTATCAAATTGACTGATAGTTGTGATTTCTTTCCTTGTTTGGCTTCTCTCTTTGCTGAGGATGCAGAAGAAAAAGCTAAGAAAGAAGCAGAGGAAAATGCTTATCAGGGAACAGATGAAAAGGAAAGAGATGAACAGGATGGGAAGCCAGGTGAAGATGTCAAAGAAAAAAAGACAGAAAAGAGCAAAGAACCAAATCTTGGGGAAAGCGAAATTGCAGATTCCAATCAGAATCCTGTAAAGGGTACTTGGCAAGGTGGTATGAGCAAACACGAGGCCTATCAAGGGAAAAACGCACCTAGGACAGATAAGAAAATGGATCCTCATCACGTTATGAGAGAAGAGAAACAGTATGTCCAGAATGGTGAGTTCTCTCCTTCCACTGAAACATAAATCCAGCCCTAAAACCAGTATCTCATCTTAGCGATGGGGGAACCTGATGTCCTGAAAATGCATTCCTGAGCCCAGAGTCTCTTCCTGAACATAGGCATAGTCACCTACATATGGGAATCAGAAACTAAATTAAATTCCAAGTAGTGTTCTTCTGTGATGGGGTTCATCATACCTGCTTGGAAAAAAGGAAAAATTATTTTTCCCATGGAACTGAAGTAGCCTCTTACGATACACAGCATGGAAATCTGTATGCCTCAATGAACATCTTAATTGCTTGAGTAACTGACAGAGGAGAAACCAAAGTTGGCTTATAAAGTAATTTTAAAGGCAATTAAAGGCATCTTTGATTTGAGCCTCAGATAGAAATATGTTTTGGAACAGAGAATTTTTCTCAACTCATTTTTTAGGATTTATTTCATCTATCCTTCCTTTGCTCCATTAATTTTTTTATAAGGACAGTCCTTTATTTTTTGAGGGTTTTTTGACAGAAATTTTATTCCAGTGTTTTTAACTTGCTGTAGAACTGAGTTAAAATAAGAATCCCATTCTGCACCCAAAAAAGGTGGAAAAAATGTTTGAAAATTCCATTAAACATTAAAAACACTTATTAAACCCAATAGAGGAGATCACTTGTCTCTTGGCCATTTCACTGTCCTTCCCTGCACACCTCCTGCTCCCTGGAGCCAATATAAAAAAATGGCAGTACAGTCACATGTGACTTGTCATAAACTTCGCTAGTATCATGCAGTCCAAAAGTAGAAAAAAAACCACTTAGAAGCCTCCTCTTAGAAAAAGACAGAATGAGCATTTAGGCTTTGAAAGTCCAGGCTCAAGCAGTGAGTTTAGATGGCAGCAGATGCAGAAATTGAGTTTAAAAAATTCCTGATGTCATTCTCAGGGTTGCTGGCCTTTCCCAGTAATTCCTTCATAATTAGGGGTTTTTTAGATTGGAAGGACTGTGGGAATCAAAGCTGTCATTCCCTCTAATGTATGGGAGTTTTCTTCAGACAGTGTTACATGTGTGAATGGAATGGGCCCCTCAGGAAGACAAAAAGGTCAGGGACATATGAAATGCCAGTTAGACTGTACCAAACTTTTCTTCTGCAATCCTTTGTGTTGCATGCTTCTAACAATATGGGGATTAAGTGTACTCTAGTGATTTTGCTCGTACCTTTTTTGGCAATGTGTCTCTGCAGTTGTCAAAAGTGCTTTGAAAGGAATTATAATTCCTGAAAATTAGTGTCTTCCTCAGGAGTGTATTCCTCTATTTATGGGATAAGGCCTTTATGAGGTACAATCAATGCAGAGTCTCCGGGGCCTGATGAAAACTTAACATTCATATCTCTGGATTCACCACAGCTTCCTTTTTGCCTGTATGTTAATATCTCATCTAATGTATTTGTCTTATTATTTCTCTGCCTCTGCAATCCCTTTCAAAAAGATCATTACGATCATTATTCTGCTCTGCTGCTGGCAGTATGACATGGTAGATATAACATTACTCAAAAGTCCCCTTTTCATAATATTTACTGAAAGTTCAGAAATTGTGTTATCAGGTGAGTTTAAAGTCTCTCTGTCATTCATGTCTGCCCTGTGCTTTCTCTGAGAGATTGAACTCTGAAATAGTGCATGTGTAGATGTTCAGCATTTTTCCTGCACGCACTTAAGGTCAAGCAACTTGTTCATGCAATGGTCAAAACAGCATTGTTAGCTCATCGTTACCATCAGTCGTATGATGGTGGAGGAAATGCAAGAAGACTTTTGTGCTTTGCTAGGTGCATTTTTGTTTCAGTTCCCCTTTTTTCTTAAGACCGCCTTCATCAGACACCTAAACCCTGCTGGATCTGCTCATAACCTCTCTGTACAAAGACCCCAGTTCAGTGGCAGTGTGATCAGCTGAGAAGGGTGCTGCTAGTCCTGTATCATCTTGCATTCTTTTTTTTTTTCCACCCACACAGTGAGTTTAGGAAGATAAACATGAAAAGTTTTGAATAAAAGCTGAACAGAACATGCTTTGCTTCCATCTTGTTAAATATTTTAGGGTTTGAAAACCATTCCTCTTTTATACTATGATGAAGCTTAATTGGAGAGAGAGATTGATCCACTACCATCCAAGAATAATAAATATGCTAATGGATAAGGCACATTGTGGAAGAGGGAGACCTTGTTTCTCTAGAATTTTTCTTTTTTTGAGCTGTTCCAAAAATAAATATCCACTGCCCATGAGTATTTTGAAAGCAGATCACATCCTCTTTAACACTTAATACCTTTAATCTTGATCCAAAGGCTGGGAAGTAGTTATAGTACCAAAAATAGTAATACAGATGGAAAAAGCATCACTGTAATACAGCCTCACATTTACAAAATTCTGAAGTGAGACTTTTACAGCTTTTTGTGTTGAGGTGTGCATCATGAAAGGAAGAAGACCCTTCATACTCTTTGGACACTGCAGCTGAAATAATTCTGTTCTGCTACAGCTTTCCCTTTAAGTTATTTTTTTATTTGATCTAGCATTCGGCATTCTCATTCAGTGAAGGGATGGTCTGGTAAGGTCTGATGTGCTTTGCTGTATGACTAATAGAGGACCGAAAAAAGAGTGACTCTTGGTTGACATTTCTGGCTTCATAAAATACACCCCATCTTAAGTTGCTATTTTCATTCTGCATGAACCATTTCTCTGCCAAAGGCCTTGATTTTCTGGTTTGCTACAGAGACTCTAAAGGCAATGATCAGTGCTAGGAGGATTGTTCCCTGATATCAAAACGAATATGTAGATAAAGGAATCTGGTAAGAGAAAGTAAGGCAAAATTACACAGGCCTGTTCAGGGTATCTAAAATGGTTCTTTAAAACAGACACTTATGATGAAGCCTTGCAGGATCTTATTTCTTTGGAAAGCATAAATGTTTCAGACTCCTGATTCTGAAATGAAGCTTATGATCAGGTTTTTACTGGCCTACATACAATCAGAGGAATTGTGAGTTTGCATATGAACTTTAAAAGTTTTGATAATTAGAAGACATTTAAAAGTAGATTATAAAGCTTGCTTATCTGTAGGAGTTGGATAAATTTTTTCTGGTGCTTTGTTCTGTGAAAATGTGTTAATTCAGTTCCTTTTGAATTCAGACCTCTCCTCCTAAGGAACATCTCCTTTGGGTGTTGCAATTTCATTGAGCTACAAGCATTAAAATGCACTCTGCATTAAAATGCTTATAGTGTTTCTTATTGCTTCTTATTGCTTATTTCTAGGTGAATTAAAGGAAGACAATAAATTGGACAGAACAGGTAAGTTTAGTGTGGGGGATGAATCAAAGAAAACAGATGGTAAGGACAACATTTTATTGCATTTTTGACACCCATTTTTATATGCAATCTATTGTTTCCTAAACATCTCCAGTTTATTCTAAAACCAAAAAAATTGTGTGGTAACCAGAAACAGACTTAACAGAAACAGTCATTAGATTTGAAAAAAGCTATTGAAGCGTTCTGAGGGAAAATCATTCCTTTCACATAATGCCTAGTACCACTTAGTTCCGCTGGTAAGCCTTATCCATCAATTTTTGTGCAGTGCCTGAAAGAAAAATCCTGGATTATTAGAGTTGCTTAATAGGAAATGCAGATTTGTGAGATTCTATCATTCTGACTTTTTTTAGACTGTATTCTTCTGTCTGTAAGGACCGGCTGCACTGGACATGAAAAAAACAGACCTTAGAAAAATGCTGCACAAGAGGTCCTATTAAGGATGCTATAAACATTTTTTAACTGTAGCAATCCCAAGCCATAGGATGGTTTCAAGGGCATCTGGGAATAATTTCAAATGAGTCTGAGCCTAATGTAGAGGTCCACAGACATTTTAGCAGCCTCAGCAGTTTGGAAAAACATCACTAAGTTCTGCAGTGTGCTTACGCTTTTGCACTTCCTCACCTGTGTACCACAGGCCTCCGAGATAGTATCTGAACTACATTGCCTCAAAGACAATTGCTGAATTATTGGGTAGCAAAATAAATGGGAACAAGTTTTCTAGCATTTTCTTTGTGTATATATCAGTGAAATTCACTGAAACATAACTATTCCTAAATATAAATAATACAGTGCTTTGTTTTGATGGTCAAAACCATCAAAATTATTTAAATCCCTACTGCTCTAGTGGACTGGTAAATAAGAAGAAAATATTATTCCTCAACTAAACATGTAGAAAATTTAATCTAGAAGCATGTGTTAATTTCAGACAAATTATTATGCACTTTTTCTTAAGAGGCCCCTTAGTAACAATTGTTTAGAAAAACTCAGTTCTTTTGTTAAGAGGTCATGTTACTTATATACTTGAGTTAAATGTCTGTAGGAAAAACAGTCTTGAACAAGTACCAATCATAGCTCTTACTGCAGTCATGCAGAAACTAAGCACAAATACTCAAATAACATGTGACTCTTCAGATTTTCATGAGTATGTGCAGTTCTGTATGTAACTATCAAGACTCCAGGAAGATTAATGGGCAGAATAACTACTCTCCCTACTCTGGTGGGTGATGGCTGAGCAACCATTGTGCTGGAAGGCTGCAGTCCTTGCAGGACCAGGTGAATGCAGCAACACTGAGGCTTTAGTAGGAGGACTCAGGAGCACCAGTTCAGCCAAGAGAGTAGACCCATGAATCTCTAACTTTGAGAAAAAGGTTACATTTGAAGGCCGTCAATCTCAGAAAGATTAGGGCCACCTGTTTATTATGGCTGGAGGACCAAGAAGTGAATGTTTCATACTAACTTGAAGATTGAAGATTGAAGATGTGAATTTTGTTCTTTGCAAGTTGCTTATCTTTGGTGTTATATATATTTGTTATTTATTGTCTTGTAAGAGATAGCAAAGTCCATCTCTTCAGGGAACAGACCAGCACCATGGGACCAATTGATTACAGTGAATAGGCAACTCTAACCATGCAAAAACAATTTGTAGGCTGTTTCTCATTCAGACAGTGTAGAGGCAGATTATAGGTAATTATCTAATTGATAAAAATCAGAAAAAATATTGTGAATTATGTACCTTAGAAAGAAAAACACTGGAATGGAGCTTCTGCTTTGCCAAATACTGCACAACCTGTTCTGTCCACTACCCACTCCAGAGCAAATCTCCTGACCAGCCATGTGAATGGTGTGGAGAAAGGAACATTATCCTACTATCCTACTACATTATCAGCAGACTACTAAAATGTTTACTCGAACATATACTTTCTCTTGTGCCAGTGCATGGTCTTTCACATGTCACACGCTGGAAAAAAGATTCAAGAATTAGAAAGATTGAGATTATGGCTATAATGTGCTCACCACATGTAATTTGCTGGTGGGTGAAACTCAGCCTGGACTTTTTTCAGGGTCAAGGGTACTTGGGTTTTACAATCTCTGTTCTGTTCTTGGGTTTTACAACCTCTGTTCAGTAGGAGAGTGTTTAGCTGGGGAGTATTTGTGTTAAACAGGCCCATTTGTGTATGTTTAGCATAAGATCTTCAGCTTTCTCATCAGTACCCTTTTGCATCAGCTGAAGTCCTGAACCCAACTGACAACACTCTGTCCTACTGTGCAGGCATCCTGCACCCAGAAAAGAAAGCTGCAGAGTATATTTTGCATAAATCTTTGTAGGATATGTATCCAAGTTGTTTTTTAAATTATATACAAAGTAAGCTATTATAATATCTTCTTATAGGCATACATACATGCCAAAATGATTCTAATATGTTTGTCCTTCTATTACATGGGGAATCTAATGACTAGAGGGACATAGGATAGCTAGTCATGTTGACACAAAGATGTTGAAACTACATGTGTACCCTGTAGTCACAGGTGTGAAATGTAGTTTCTGTGTCAGTTACCTTGAAGGTACAAAATAATACTTAAGTGGGCATGCCTCCAGGAACAAGGATCAAGCTCACTGAGAGTGTGAGGAACTACGTGTCTAGCCAGAGCTTTGTATGACTAAGTCTATCCATAACAAAGCCAACTGCAGTAAAGCTAGTTTGAGGATGGCTGTGTAAGTTGCAGTCATACCTTGGATTTCAGACTTAACTGCTTTAAAATCCTGTGCAAGTCTCTTGAATATAGACTAGTCGTCTTCTCTTGTTAATCTGATTTTCATATTATTGGGTTTTTTTTCCTGTGGGAGATACTGCTTGTTACTCAGTACTGCCCTTTTTCTCAGTTTCAAGAAAAGAAATACGGGGATGCCATTTCCCAAATAAAGATACAGTCCTGTCAGAGACATCATCAGCACAAGTAGTTCATCAAGTATTTCCTGTGGGATAGAGCATTGTAAACCATTTTGGAAAACCAAATTTTCCCATGTGAAATCATTGCGTGGCAACTCTTTGAATGGAAAATTATAAGCAGTCCCATGGACATAATTTTTCTTTACATTCCAAGCTTTCTTTTTTTGAAATACATTTTTTTTCCCAGTAAAACTAACAGGAAATGAGAAAATTATTCTTCCCCATTACAGACTTGATATCGTAAGAAATCTTTTACAGTGATGGTGGTGAAACACTGGAACATTATGTCCATTGAGGTGGTAGAAACCTCATTGCTGGAAACATTCAAGGTCAGGTTGAACAGGGCTCTGAGCAATCTGATCTAGTTGTAGATGTCCCTGCTTATTGCTGTGGAGTTAGACTAGATGACCTTTAAAGGTCCCTTTTCAACCCAACTATTCTGAATGTACAATCCTATGATTAACACTTTCACAGGTTATTTCTACCACGTCCTCTTTTTTTTTTTTTTTTTTTTTCTCACTGGAAAAAGATTCTGCAATGTTAATTCAAAGTTTTCAGTGTAACTTCTTGTTTTGGGGACCAAGCACAGTTCATTCAATCAAATATACTCTCTCAGCTACCACTTGTAGACAAATAAAAGGTTCCTTTTTTGTGTGTTTGTCCCAGGAACATATTACTCTAGTGGTAACATGCATGTTTTAGCACAGAAATACACAAAATATTTGCTTCTTCAACACCTTGTACATAGAGCGAAAGCCCAATGTGCTCTGGCTATGTGGTGAGCAGTGCTGCCACCTCATGGTCAAATGAAAACCTGTTTTTTGACAGGTCTTTGTTTCAGTACTACATTCTTCTATGCAGTGCAACACAATAGAATAGAATATAGCCACTATAATATAATGTAACATAATACTATATGTAGCCTTTAAAATATATGGACTATATTTCAGGCTTACCGGAGATGGAGGTTTTAGCTTTCTTTATTTTGATTTTGTTAAGATATAATGTTGCTTATCAGTAGTTAAAAGCTTTTCCTTTGAGTTCTGTACATTGTCCATGCCAACATGTAGAGCTGCCTTTCAGTCTTAATTTTTCTTGAAAATGATTTCTTGATCAGAAAGTGAAAAATTCCCTGATTATTAAGTTAAAGCCTTCATTTCTTTCTGTCCCATTTGTCCCAAAAATCAAGTGGCAGAGTAGCTGGCACAGAATGTTGTTATCCGATAATGCCTTTGGTATAGGAACATGGTGGTGAGAAAACACCATGATGAGGGCTCCACAATTATCCAGAGAGAGTTGAATTAACAAGATTCTTCCCAGCTTCATTTGTCAAAACTTCTCAATTTTTGTATGTGTCAATCTAGCCAAGACCACTGCATTGCAATGAACACTAAGTAGACTTCTGATGAAATCCTGCTTATTTAATATGCATAATTTTGATGTTGTTTTAAATCAGGTTACTTAAGCGTGTAAATGAAGAGCATTTGTCTATGTCTCCGAGAGAGAGGTAAAAAGGTAAATTTCAAGTCATATAAATAATGATGCCATTTCTAATTCTGTTTAGAAAGATAAGCCGATCTCTCCATTATTATCAGAAGCAAAAAGTCCATTTCCATTTGTTAGGCAAACATTGTATTTCTCCTTGCTGCTTGATAGAGCTCTTGATATTATGTGTCATAATCCAGCAGCACAGGCAAATTGGAATGACAGTAGTCTAAGACTACTTACTAAAGACAGTTTCCTTCCTTTTCTCACTTCTTTTTTATGGCTTGTTACTTGAATTACATTAACGACTATTGCCTCAAGTTACGAATCAGAAAGACTTGTTAGCTTCTGGGAAAACATGCTTGAAACATGAAGGCATTTTGCCTTCCAGAAAGACATATTTCACTGTAATTTATCTCTGCTGAACAATTGTTTCACAGTACTGCAGTATGGGATAACTGGGGGCTGGAATAGCTTCTGTGCTTTTTAAAATCCTTTTCTTGCTCTTTTGAAAAAATTAGTTTGTCTAATTTAGCAAGTGGCACCTGAGGCAAGCTGGAATTTGCATAGAAGAATGCATTCTGAAGAAGGTTTTATGCAGTTTTAATAGCAGATGAACATGATGTGATGTGATCTTTGAAGCTAAGTGCAAAATACATTGTTAGTATCTAGACAGGGCAAACGGTACATCACCATGGTATGTATGCTTGGTGAGAATATAGGGAATATGTAGAAAGGTACCTTTTATAATTATGCAGGTGATTTTGCAACTTGTCAGTTTTGTGTGTGTTTGTAAATCTTACGGAAAGCACCTGGTTTTCCTTTGAGACTTTCACGTGTCTCTTTTTTAGCCTGCTTTTTATTGTTCAGGCCATAGGAGCCTAGATACATGGTCTTTAGGATGCTAGATTGCTTTTTGTTTCTTCTTTACATGAAGTCACAGATATATGTGCCAAGCTGAAAAATTGTGAATTCCATTTGTCTTGATTTAAGTGAATATTTGGAATATTCATGTGCATGGTGAAAAAAAAATCATCACTGGCGGCAACTTAACTAAGGTTTTTTGAGTAGTTACCTTTATGAGGAACATTTTTCCATGTTACCACTGGTCCTTTACATATAGTTCTGCTCAGAGATGGCATATGGTTGCATTGCTCCTCAGGGATAACATTCATGGTCCTAGAGACATGAAGGAATGTGACTTACACAGTGCATTACAGAAATTCTTCCTTGATTTTGCACCATCAACTAATTTATTGCACCAGTCAGGGACTACAGCTGTGACTTTGCTTCTATTATAGTCCTTATCCCATTTAGGAAAATTTGCCTGTGCAATGATGATGTATAGAAATTTTCCACTTCAGCAAGAGGAGAGTCCTCCTTGCTCCCAGCTGAAAGAATTATGTTCGATACAGTGACAATCAGCTTCTTTTTCCTGATGCAACACTCAGTCCTGAAAGAGAAACGAGATCATGTATTTTCATGAGAAGAAGGAAGAATATGAAGTGGCTCCTCAAAAGGCATTGGTGACATTTAGAGTGCATCTTATTTCTTCCCCACAGAACAACTAGGTTCTAATTTGAGCATACCAGCTACAGGAACCAGATAGGACTCTTATAAGGTGTAGCATCCCACCCCAAAAGACAAAGCAACACACAAGTGCCCAGATATTCATGATTGAAAAGTGTAATCTTTCTTATAATCATTAATTGATCCATCACTAAGCAATTCATTCTTTTTTCTCCTTCTAAGCCACTTCTTTCCTTTTCTTAACTTTAAAACCTGGTACTTGCAAGCAATGACTAATGTAGAAGAAAATCAACAAGTGTTACTAGTTGAAAAGTGTTTTTTTTGAGTCAGGCTAAAGTGTTTAGGAGTTTAATTCAATACAAGTGGTTGTCAAAAACTGAAGAGATATTGAAAAAATTCAAATGAGAATTTTTGCTTTTAAATGGTGTTTCACATTTTTATCCAGCATTAAGTAAATGGTAAACATAAAAGTTTTGTTTTAGTTAGATGAAAAGCTCAGCTTGATCTTTTATTTTCTCTCTATCCACCCCACTCCCCCCAAAAAACCCTAATCTCCAACAGACATTTTGCCATGCGAGAAAGACACCAATTCCTTGTGTCTGACCCAGAGCTAAGCATCATCCTAATTTTTTGTTTTAGGCACTCAGCCAAAGAAGCCCAGTGCTTATTACAAAATTCTAATTCACATATGTGGCTGAAAACTTTGTTGGCTTTGATTATTCTTCTTCCTGTGGAAGGTAGTATTTGATTTGCATGGGAAGGTTTTGGTAGCGGGAAGGGCTGGAAGGGTGGCTTCTCTGAGAGCCCGCTAGAAGCTTCCCTTGTGTCTGACAGAGGCACTATGAGCCAGCTCTAAGAGAGATCCACTCACCAAAGCCAAGCCCATCAGCAGTGTATGAGAAGTCCTCCCCATGAGGAGCAAGGAGCAGCAGAGACAATGTGTGAGGAACTGACTGTAACTCCCATTCTCTGTCCTCCACAGGTGGAGGAATAGGTAGAGAATCAGGAACAGAGTTAAGCCCAGAAAGGAGAGAGGGGCGTGAGAAAGATGTTTTAAGATTTAGTTGTACTTCACATTAGCCTACTCTGATTTCATTAATAGATTAAAGTAGTTTTCCCAAGTCAAATATGTTTTACCTGTGACAGTAATTGGTGAATGATCTCTCCCTGCCCTTACCTCAAAACATGATCCTTTCCTTATATATTCTCTCCCTATGTCCAGCTTAGGAGAGGAGTGATAGAGTAGCACCTGGTGTCTAGCCAAGGTCAACCCGGCACACAGCTCATACCCCTTGCTCCTTGAAAAGGACTGGGGTTTTCCTTTCCATCCACAATGGAATATCTCTATGAAAACAATGATCTAGCTTTTACCCCAAACATATGCAGAGGTTCGAATTATGTTTGATTATCAAATACAGAATAAGCTCTTGTACCTGATCTTCTAGGTGTCTTTACATAAGAAGTATCTAATTTCTTTCATACATGCTTTATTCAGGAAACTCAATCATTACTTAGTGTAATCGAACCTTTGCCAGTGTATTCATTATATTTTTATCTGCTTTTACGTATTTCCATAATATGCTGGTAGGCAAATAACATATATTAAACCAAAACTAATCTCTTTCATCACTGATGTTATCCTAGGCAAGTGGAATGCAAGCTGTCAAGCAAACATAAAACTCAAAGTCAGTGTGAAAAGGACTAGAAATTGTTTGGCATCATGAATGGTTTAGGCACAATTATGTGCCAAAGCTCCAAAACCAGGATACCTTCTATGCTAATGCTATTTCGCCTCATAGCAAAATTAATGTTATGCACTTGGGTCATGTGCTACACTGGAGTCATGTTATTTAAATTCACTTACTAAACAAGCATTCAAAACTTTTTCTCAAGAGCATTTATTCTTGGTTTCCCTTGCTTTAAAGAGAATGCAAGCACCTTCAAATAGCATTTTGTTTTCTCTGAAAAAAATAATCACTCTAAAATTTCTCATCCATTAGACATACTGATAACAGAGATGAATTAACTTATGATGCATATTTCTTCTTTATTTCATTGATCTTCTGAATTTTGCTTCTTAAGCCTCACACATCTCTGGTGTAATGGAAGAAAGAAAATACCATAACTACGCAGATTTATTTCTTCATGCTCTTAATTATCTTTGAAAATGCTTTCAAATGGCTTTAGTAGGAGACAGGATCATTCAGTGCTGAGAACTGAGTACTTAGATTTTCAACATCTTCGTTTTATTTCAAGCACTAGGAATAGCTTCAATGGTGCTTTCCAGGTGGAAAAGCTACAGATTATTACTGAGCCCACTTTAGCACTCAGGAAGACAAGAAATACCCAGGTTTTGGGGGAAAAGCTTACAAAATTAAAACATCACTCCTTTACATCCTGTAAGATGCTGAGTGAGTCCACAAAGGAATTAAAAAGGAATTAAAAGTGGCGGATTTGGTGATCTGTCTCAGCAACTGCAAATACCTCTGTCATTTTTAGTGGGAAAGACTGGATTATAGATTATGTGAGATGCAATTACTCAGACTACTATTTCACCTCATTGTGCACTGCATCAGTAGTAATTGTTTTATGATATCAAAGGCCATGAAAGAATTAGCAATTTCTTTTGTCATTTCACAGTGCTTGGAGGGAGCTGGGTTCTGGGGGAGAGCAGAGCTTGCAATAAATAATCACATTTTGAAAAGCCTATGCTTTTAATTAGTAAGGGTAGAAGCTACTTTCAAACACCATGTGAGCTTTGCTATGAACACTTGAACAACCTTACTGGGTTAGACTAAAGTCCCTTTAGTTCTCCATCACCTGTGTGACAACATTTCACAACAGAGATCTTAATGAACAAACACCAAAATCAGAGCAATGGGTGTACCCCACTACAGTTTTCTGTGTTCCAGAGGGCCAAGGCAGAGGTCAGATCTCTGACTTAGATACACTCTGATGGATTTTTCTTCCATTATTTTGTCTAATTATCTTTAGAGCCCTGATACTTTTGTGTACTGGGCACTGAGGCAACACAACTAAAAATTTACTTAGGCATTATGTGATAAATCACATATTTTTATTCTTCTCAAATTTGCTGTTTGATAGGTTTGTTTGGTAATTCCCTTCTTGGATTGTGAGAAACAGTGAGTAATTGTTCCCTTTTACATTCTTGGTGCCATTAATAATTTCATTTCCTTTTTATTAGACTCTCCCTGGAACTCTGTTTCTAGGCTAAAGAGTCATAGCATATGAAGTTTGTGTACTGAACTTTACTTCAAGTGCAACCCTTTTGCTATCTGCTATGTTAGCATGTAACACTGACAGTCTATGTTACACACGTTTATTGCAATGTGAGAAGAGAATCTGATTTTAATAAAAATGAGATAACTTCTCATTTTTTCCCCTGTATTTTCAATAGTACAGTCACGGATGCTGTGCTGCATGGATTGCATGGTGCTGTTATCTTGTGCTTCCTTTAGAATTAAGTATGGTTATAATGCTTCAGAAATTTGAGCAGAGAAAACAAGGACCATGCAAGAACCTGACTAACACTTTCATTCACAGGGATTCAAGCAGGCTAAATAGCTTGTGAAAAAAACCCCAAAACCCCTGCCCACAGAATCCTTAATCCACATCACACTGTCCCACAGTCTGCATTCAGCATTTATTTTTTTAGGAGAGAAAAGAGGTTTTTCTTTTAAATGCAATTTGAAAACCATAGGGCTTGGTCTTGTCCTGATACCCTGTCCTGGTACTGGATGCCATTGGGAGATGTCTGTCTTGGTTTAAAAGACAAGTGTCTGCCAAGGAAGGTGGGAATCTTCCTGAGAGGGAAAATATGACCCCCTTCCCTCCAAATTATTATAACTTTGAGATTACGGTGTTTTCAGGCAAAAATATAGAAAAATGAGTAACAGTTCTTTACTAACATATGTATATATAACAAGAGAAACAAACAACAACAGTAGCAACTACAAACCAAACCAGTAACCCAGTGCCAGCCTCTCTCGGCTGTCAGGCCCTTTCCCCTTTGCTGCAGTTACGGCCACAGCCGGCAGGGGGCACCGGTGGCTCCCGGCTGGGCAGGGCAGGTGCGATGGTTCCCCCGGCCTGCAGGGGGCGCTGTGGCGCGAGCTCAGCCACCTCTGCACATGGGTAATGGAGGCTCAGGGGGCGAGAGGGAGGGAAAAGGGGCTCACCTTGCGGAACTTATGAGGAGCAGCCATCAGTGCCTCTCTGGGTGGCGAGCTGGACTGTAGCAGGAACCTCAGAGCAGCAGGCTGGAACAGCAGAGAAAAGCACCCCCCAGGAGGCAAACAAAGTGTAGCAAAGACCAGGAAGCCATGGCAGGAGCAGTGAGGATCCAGGTGGATGCAGAGTGTTGAGTTAAAGTGTAGCAAAAACACTGAAGCAGCGGCAGAAAACAGTGGGGGCTAGGTGGCCCTGGGAGGAGAGAGAAGGTGGAGGGAGGGGGTTGTTTCGGGTTTTCCCCTGACTCTCACATCTCCCGTATGATGTCCTGGGGATGCTCCTGGCAGCCAGACTCCAGCGAGCAGCTGGGAGGTGCTCCCTCCAGAGAGGGGGAGGGGGGAGGGGTCCCAAGCTTCCCCTGAGGCACCCAAGCAGATGGTGAGGGTCCCTCCCAGTGAGGTCAGCTGTTGAAAAGGTCCCAGTTCAACAACCACTCTTGCTAGCAGAGGCTCACCCACGGTAAGGAGAAGCAGTGAAGGACAAAACTCTGCAGTGGCAGCAAATCCTCCAGGCAGCAGCAGTCCCGCACCAAAACCACAGCCCTCTGCCCTCTGATCCCCCAGAGAGAGAGAGAGAGAGAGAGACAGGGCTGAGCCCAGCCCCTGACGCCCAGCCAAAGGTCACGGTATATCTACACTTCCCAAGAGTGCAGAGCTTCCCTCCTGTTATAAACGACTCAGATCCTGAGTGGAAATGAGTTACTAAAAATTTTATTGAGGACTATAAAAATCAGCAAAGCAAAAGGGACAGCGCTGGGAGCATGGCCAGGTGCCAGAGGCTCGATCACAAAATGGTGGTCTTGCCTTTTATACCCCTGTGATTGCATCAGCCTTATGCATATTTATTTACAGTTTTGCATAGTCTCGCCCCATGTCACTCTTTTAGGTGCTGGTGCAGTTCCGTCGCTGTGGTCATCGGGGTCCTCACTGGATGGAATCCCACTCCTTTTATGGTTGTGTCTTCAAAGTTTGGCTAGCAACAGCCCGTCCCATGCAAACTTACAAGGCTAACATCAGAACACACAAATCATACAACCCCTGCAAAAACCAACCTCACAACCAGACTACTATAACAATCATTAAACAGTTTTCAGTATGTACCATTATCTTAACATTTTCCAAAATCAACATTACAATATTCGACATCAATTCATACAAATTCAGCGAAAGCCAATTTTACTAACTTGTTTCTTACACCTCCAGCCACGAAGCTCACTCCCCCAGCTGCAGCAAGACTGCAGCAAGCTGCATCCCTTCCCCCCTCCTCCCCATCTGGGCTATATCTTTTGTCTCTTAAGTACCCATCATTCCCATCTCTTAGGCAAAAAATGGGAGAAAAACTCCCTGAGAGAAAGAAAAAAAAAAAAAGAAAAATCCTAACCTTCAGCAGTGTCCTAAGCCCTCTCTGAGCAGCACTGGGTTTTTGGCAGCTGGAGAGGAAGGGATGGAGGTAAAGGGCAGGCATTTATCTGGAGCAGTAGAGCTGGCCACCATCAGAAGCAGTGCTGGGAGAGGTCAGCTCTCCACTTCCAGTTGGTGCAACCAGCATCACGCCTGTGATTTATGCTTGGTGGGGAGCATGTGTAAATACAGAACAGATGTTTCTGAGTTAGTCTAAACTCTCACCTCAGTCTAAATGCTTCTGGGTGTCCTCCAACTGTGTTGAGAGAGCAGATTTTGAAAGTTTGATCTGGAGCAGATTTTGAAAGTTTGCATTAGACAGGCATAATAAATGCCAACTGTTAAAATGGATGGCTCTTCTAAGACTTTGGACTCCAAAACATTGTTAAAATAGATTAATTACTGTGCAAAACTGACAGTCGGCTTCCTTGCTGTATGGGTATACTCATACACTTAGTAATTCTGCGTGAAGAAAAAGGTGAACTGCAGTGTATTTCCATTTCAGTGTGTCAGTCTGTATATTGGTATAATCTAGAAACTGATAGCAGAAATGGACTCACAGTGGGTGCTGGTATCGCCTGAAAAGTTGTAGAAGTCACTGGCATTTACATTAATGATCTAAGTGAAGGCCAGTACTCAACCTTGACAAACAATGTAAGTTCATCAGAGACGCTGAAGGACTGAGATATGTATTCAGGCAAGGCTATTTCAGAGAATGACATTCAGTATATGCTAAGTGGACCACTTAAAGTCTTAGGTGTACAGAGCACTGCATATTCATTCTTTTTCCTCTTTCAATTACCTCTGTTGATAAATGCTAGTATTTGCACTAGAACTATTGTATTTAAATGAGAAAGATGCTGAATCATATCCAAAGCTAGGGTAGTTGTAGGGGAATTCTATTATATCCAATGGGAAATTTGGCTAGGAAACCAGAACATCTGTTCCACCAAGCAGACAAACAATTCAAAGCAAACTCTATGCTGGTATGTTCTTACTGGAGCTGATGATGTAGCTAACAAAAGTAAAAAGCTATCACAGAATCACAGGAAGTTAAGGGGTTGGAATGGAAAGATCATCTAGTCCTAACCTCCCCTGCCATGGACAGGGACACCTACCACTAGATCAGGTTGCTCAAGGCCTTAGCCAATCTGGCTTTGAACACTGCCAGGGTTGAAACATCCACAGACTTTCTGGGTTGACTCAGTTCTCCATAGGGAACTTCCAGAGGCTGGAGAAAACTTTGCATTTTCCCTTGCTTCATTAGCAGGGATGGGAGGGGTTAAAGTTCTTGTGAGTGTGGATGGCATAGGAAGAGAAGCATGTGTTAGGTGGTACTCCGAGCTCAGTTTCAGATTCCTGGTGTGATTCAGCAAATCCTTTAAGAAGTTCAGAAATACTTACTGCTCAAATTTAGTCCACCTGCCCCAAATGATTACCCTTCCTTCTGGGTCAGTCTTTTCTCTTTAAAATGTGTCTAATGATACGTGTCATAGGATATGACAGTAAATCAGGCTGAATGTTTTAGTTGGGAAACATCAAGGAAATGTAGTACTGTTTTTATGGCTATTAGTATTGCCTATTGTAGATTATGCTGGAAATCTGACAACTCAGTCTAAATAAATCCAATAAAATGCTGAAAGCCTAATTCTTTAAAACAGTGTCTTAGAATTGCATCAGTGAACAAGATTTTGTACTAGAAATTTACAGGGGACTATCCTGAAAGGAAAGGTTCCCCTGCTGTCTGTGTGGTAGAAGATACCAACTCACTAGTAGATCTGTGCAGCCACTGTATACATTGATCACAGACAATGCAATCCAGCAGCAAAGATCTTTGTTTTGGCAGTCCTTTTTCTCCTTTGCCCAAGTACCATTAAAAAAAAAAAGAAAAAAAGAAAAAGAAAAGGCAATATGTTATTGAATGCAAAAGAAATTGGTTTCCTGAAAGGGACCAAAAGATGTTTTGATGCAATAATGTGTTCCAAGGCATGCCCAGCCCTACAGGTAAATTAATCTTTCCTTGGGCTGAATCTCCTTTGTTGAGAGACTCTTTCAAATATGCTTTCAAACTCTGCTGATATAAGCATTGTCAGAATAACAGTAGCTAAACAGGGTGCCAGGTGTACTCAGGTAACCAGTTAGAACAGCCAATAAAGAGTAAAATACTCATGTTCCTGTTTCAAGCTTCTCCAGAGGATTTCTAGAGATGGTTATGAGGCAAATTGGATTGATTGTCCTCTTTCATTAGAAACTGTCCATTGTCACTAGAAATAACAAAAAAGTTTTCTTGTCTATACTTCTTTCTCAAGGAGATCTGTTTATTGTGAAGATACACTTGTAGACTACATAGATACACTTAATAACTACATAGAAAACAGTTATGTTTGTACATTCAGGGTAATGTTAGTCAAACATAGCCTAATTATGAGGCCAAGAGATTATAAATATTTGACAGAAAAGTCAAGTAGATTGTAAAATGCACATATTTTGTTATAACTTTGGCTCCTCTCCATTCTTAAGGCTGTGTTTTTCACTGAAAGCTCATTTAGAGAAAAGAGCTTTTAAAATGTAGTGTTCTTTTGTGTTTGGAGCATTTTCTTTTCTTCATTTCAAACCACATGTACAACATTCTTGCCTTCATAAGCAAAAAGGTATTGGAAAAGCTGTTGATCAAGGATGATGAGAGAGCCCTACAGCAAAGAAACCTATTAAAATCTCTTGATCTAAGCATGCTGGACTTTGTTATGCAATCTTCTTGATGCCTAAGTTTGAATTCCAGCTGGATTAGTCTGATCATAATAGAGTTCAATTTGTTTAGGACAGAAGGATATTTCCAGTTGAGGCCATAAGAGGTATTGCCTTGGCGTGCCTCATCTTGCACCCTTTCAACAGTTAAGCAAAGCTTCACTGCTTGCAGAAAATGAGGCTGTCTAAACTGGTACCCTTATTTTACTTTCCCAGATTACCTACCCTTTGGGCAAAGAGGAGAAAGGCAGCATTTGACACTTCTCTATTTTTTTTTTCCAGATACAGAAGAGTAAAAATATATTTAAAAAAGAGACTGCAATTCTCTTTCATCATTTTATCTGACCTTCTTCATTCCTGTTGTCCTACTGCTGCAAAGACCAGTTTCTGGGAAAGGCATTAAACAACTTTCAAAACACTCATCCTCTCACTGGCTACTTCACAGCTAACAACTCTGGGTTCAAGGGTGGGGGCCTTGTTTTTTTGGTTATTTGTGTTTGTTTGTTCATGTATGTATGTTTTTCTATTGTTGTTTTGGAAAGTTTTTTTGTTAAAAGGTCAAATTGTGATTTCCTGATGCAAATAGTTCCATTTTTCTGGATAGGTCAAGGAAATAGAAGAAAGTATTCTTCAAAAGCTGGTTTTGCCTTTTGCTATGCCTCAGCTTGTGAAACCAACACTAGGATGATGCAAAAGGATATAAAAGGAAAACAAAAAACCAAAACCAAAAATTCTTTGATAACAACTCACTTTTACTCTTTCTTTTCACTGAAAGCGTTTTCCAATTACTAGTCGACAGAATTTGGTATCAGTTTTACCCCTGCTGTAGAAGATTTTATTAATAAGCATGGTGAATTTGTAGATTTCTTAGGATTTTATATCTTTCACAGATAACACAATGACAGAAAAATGTTTTTCTTTCTAAACAGCAGTCAGACTCACTCAACCCTTGATTTTGTTCTTTTTTTTTGCAGTTAGGAAAGGAATAACCAATGAAAGTAATATTATCTTGGGGCGAATTTTGTTGTCTGACTCTGAGAACATGTATTAATGTATTGCGTGATGTGCCTGCTTAACCCGATATTGCAGAAAATTATCTGTTTCCCACATTTTTTCATGGGCCACTAGTAATAGCTGTTTGTCTGACCTGAATATCTAGGAGAAGAGGGGCATCAGGGAATCACATGGATCAATTCTTACTTTCATCTCAGTTTGATCTTTCATCACAGACTGAATGGGCAGGCCAAAGAAAAGGAAAAGCATATTGGATAAGTATGGACAGAAAAAAACAAAATAAGAATGTATGAGGAACATCAAGCACATATGTGTTTCTGGCTTGGGATCTTAATAGGAATCCAGCTAATTGTAAGCAATTTTGCCTGTTTATGTGGAAGTCAAGACATGTACATATACATACAACTATTTTTGCTGAACAGCTTGCTGTTCAGGATGAGGTCTTGCTGTGTTACTCATATACGTATGTTTTAAAGAATCATATTCCTGTCAGGGATCTTTTCTATGTAGAGAACATGCAAAACATTGGCTTAGGAAGGTAAATCTTTAGTATTTCCTTTTCATGTTCAAGACCACACAAATTTGCAACCAGATTTTTGGTCTCTGTTCTTGCTTAAACTCTGCATATATAGGGAGGAGCATCCTGTGACACTAGCAAAAATTACAACAGTAAACTCTGACTAAATCCATTTTAAAAGTGAACACATTCTTAATTAAGAGTGTTTAGTATCTGGGATTTTCATTATTGAGGCTAGAGATATTTTAAGGGTTTTTTTTGTACTCCAGTTTGAATTTGTTCAAAGCCAGAGATTTAGATTATGTTCATGCTGTGAAAAGGCATCAATTCAATCACGTGTTTTCAGAAAGAAGTACAAAAATAATTCTTGAAGTTTTTAGAACTCTCAATTGGCTTCACTGAACCAGCTCATTTAAATGAAATATAAGGGTATATATTGTTCCCATTTGTGAGTTTGTGGTTCAATAGTAGCTCTGGTGTAAATTTCTGAGGAAAGTGAAGTGCTGGGAGGACAGTGGCTCGGCCACCATCTGCACTGAGCACATTCCATGTTGTGACAGGCTGTGTCACCTCTTAGCATTTTTTGACTCCTCTTTCCCCTCCTCCATCAGCATTCAGCCCCAATGAGAGTAGTAGAATATGAATTTCAGCCCTGAGCAGGCTCTTTGAAGGCACACTGATGAAATAACTATAATGCTGAGCTAGAATAACTATATATAATATAATAACTATATATATATATATATATAATAACTATAATACCACAGTGGTGACAGTCTGTGCTTAGACTTCTTCCTGCAGTCAGGGAAAATATACTCTAACAGAGTGTTTGGTCAGAGGTACTCAGTGATTTAGTCAATATTTTTAAAGTTACTTTTACTTTTTACTGTGACTAAAGATGCCTTAGATTATGCACACTAGAAAAATAACATTTTAAAATAAAACTATATATTTTTCTTCACCTGTTTTGGATATATATTTTCTTTCTTTCATTCGTTCTTTCGTTCTTTCATTCTTTCTTTCTTTCCTTTTGTTCTTTCTTTCATTCTTTCTGTCATTCTTTCCAAACTGCTCAATTCATAGCTGGTCAGTCCTTGTTTATCATGCACTGGCACAAAGGTGTGAAATCAGACTAGAAAATGTTTTTCCTCAGTTATTAGAGTTATTCACTATTGGCAGGAGCTAATAAAGGAAGTGGTAGATTTGATGCCTCTTGGGGGCTGCAAATAAGAGCTGCTATTCTAGAAGAGATGCTATGGGCAAAGTTACTGATCACACAGGTGTACAGCAAAATGCTTTTTAGTATACAGACAGTCAGACATAGACCTAACAGTCTCCTCCCTTTAACTTATTTGTGGAAGCTACTGTGGATTATTAGCATTTTTTAGGTTTTTTTGGTTGTCTTTTTAAAAAAGAAGTGAAAGCTATTAGCTGGGAAAATATATAAAGTGAAAGTGAAATCTAGAAATCAAAAAAGAGACTGGGCCAGGTGAAGGCATCTATTGTGGGGTTGCCTCCTTACTTTGCCTCCTCACCTTCCTGAAATACTCTGCAGCTTTGTGCTGGTGCATCATGAGCCAAAGTATGGTATGTTTAGACACCTCCCAGTTAAACTAGAGATCAGCCACTGTGCAAATGTGTAAAAAAACCAATAAAAAGTAATGATAAAAAATGCATAGCTGCTTTCTCTTATTTTATTCCACAAAAAGAATCAATCAAAAACTGGAAAAGGATTAGGTGTTCATCAGCTAATGGCCTATGTTTATAGTGTGAGAAAGGATTTCTGTTTAGACATCTTTACCTAACTTTCCCCAGGTGTATAGAAATTATGTTTTCAGATGCCTTTCTTTTCCATCCTCAGTAAGACTACACAAGCAATGAATAAGCCCGAAATTCTGCAAATATTGGGTCCACACCATTTGCCTTATGCTGAAAATTTACAGAATTATATGGAAGCACCCATCTGTAAGCGCAAAGGAGTCTTCTGGTGCCAGAGTGCTGTTTGCAGAGGGCAGCACAGGCTAGGAAGCTGTGTGATAAATACGACACTCTTCCACTTCTGCACAGAGACCGCTGGTGCTCTCAGAAAGCTCTGCCTAGTTGAAAGAGCACCACACGTCTTCCAGGCACTTTCCCCTCTTAAAATAGAGAGGATGCCATTGGAAGTATCCCTATCAGTGTTTTGTTCTTTATCCGGGACTGGTGTTCAGGGAACTAGCAGATCTTGGACTCATGGTGACATAGTACTTGGAATTGTGAAAACACTAAAGAAAAAAGTGTCAACATGTTTTCAGAGAATCACAGTATTAGAATAGTTTGGGTTGAAAGGGACATAGAAGATACATAAAAGCCATCTACCACCCCTGCAACATGCAGGGACATCTCAAACTAAGTATGGTTGCTCATAGCCTCATCCAAAATGGTCTTGAATGATTCAAGGGATGGGGCATCTACTGCATCTCTTGGGACACCTGCAACAGTGCTTCACCAGTGTCTTAGTGTTTCATTGTATCTGGTTAATTATTTAAATGGCTCAAAGAACAACAGAATAGGGATGTCACCATTATTTTCTGTTTGAGAAAAAACACTGATGAGAGAAGCCAAAATTTTATTTTTCCCTGGAAGTAAAATAGGGAGCAAATAAAAAAGAAATTGAGGTTTTAGACACATGTAAAAGAATTCATATAAGTCAATCTAAGTAGACTGAAGCTCACCTAAAACTGCAGCCTTTTGTATAGCTCAACCCTAACCCTGACCTTAACCCTAACCCTAACCCTATACCTAACCCTGACCCTAACCCTAACCCTAATCCTAACCCTGGTATCCATCCACTCCTCTTTATACAGTAGTGTAGTGGTTTGGTTTGAAATATCTATAACTTACTTATTTTCTTTCTGTGAGATAAGAATTAGGAGAAAGCAGGCACAAAACTTAAAAGAATATAAAGAAGTTCATTAACAGAAGTAAAAGAAAGAAAAAACGTCAGACTAACCCTTCAGAACACATCTTCTCCCCCCACCTTTCTCCTTTCTCCCACTGACAACATAAAAAGACAACCCTTGAGATTTTCAGTCAGTTTACCACCTCTACAACAATCTTTTTCAGTTCACTTAGGGGGAGGTGTCTCTCTTGCTCATGCTATGGAGACATTTCCACAAGAAACAGTCTCTTGTGACTTCAATGTCACAGCAAAACAGCCGCCCGGGATGGTTTTCTGCTTGCATGTGAAAGTCCCTTCCCTCGACTTACAGCTTTCCCCACAGCTGCTTTCGAGGGTTCCTTTAGCTAATGGGGTACCATTTTTAAGGATGAGCTGTTCAGAAACAAAAGCCCTTTTCACCTATCTCTGGGAGCATCTTCATCTTTAGGAGCAGAGGTCTTCTTCTTCCCTGGGAGCAAAGGCCTTCATTACTTTAATCTCTCTCTGTTCAAGTTTCTCATTAAATCACAGCTACTTCAACATTTGCTTGTTGTAGCACAGGTACTTTTGCTCACAATTACAGTTTGAACGCTCCAGCCCCTATGCTTTCATGAAATTACAATGGGTACTTTGCTATATCATAGTCCATCACCACAGCCTTACAACAGAATTTCAGCTTTTAGGTTTAAAGCATCTCCTCTTTCTCCTCTCTTGGGGTTTCAGCTTTTTCTTTTTCAGTGACTTGGGTGTTTTTATGGTGTTTTCTTCATGTGCCCTCACTTTTTCCTTTCCTTTGACTTGGGAAAGAATTGATGTCTGCAGGCTTCTGTTCTGGAGGAATCTTACAACACTAAAAGAGTTAATCTCACCCAGGCTTTGCGGCTGGAATTCGCTTATCTCTATTGGTAACATGATCTTTTGCCAGGCAGTGGCTTCAGATGAATTTCGGCCGCACTAGGTGAGGGCCAGCCTGGCCGAGCTG
Source organism: Lycocorax pyrrhopterus obiensis (assembly GCA_014706295.1). Classification (NCBI taxonomy): domain Eukaryota; kingdom Metazoa; phylum Chordata; class Aves; order Passeriformes; family Paradisaeidae; genus Lycocorax; species Lycocorax pyrrhopterus. Next base: position 56,085,516 of record JACSVZ010000002.1, on the reverse strand, counting down.
TGGGGCTGCCTGCACGGAGCAGGGCTGCGGGGGCTGCCTGCACGGAGCAGGGCTGTGGATGGAACAGGGCCGCGCAGCTCCAGGGTGGCTGTCTCCCAGCCGGCCCAGCCTGCACTGAGGGGGCTGCGCTGGGTGTCCAGCAAAGCAAAAGCGGCTGAGATCTTAGCCAAGCCACGCCTCAGCTGACCTGGCCGGGCTGCACCGAGCAGGGCCCGGCCCGGCCCCGCTGGGCTGCGCTGTGAGCCTCCCCCCAGTTACCCGTTCAAAAGCTGGAAGCAAGAGAGCTTTCCTGGGGTTTGTTTGTTCTTAAATGTGGATCACAGAGGCGTGTCAAGCTTTTTAAGTGGCTTTAAAAAGTTGCCAATATTCAAACTAGCCAGTTGATTGGTTCTATTGGGTCCAGAGGAAGCTGTAAGCACCTCTTTGCAAAGAATCACTTCCGTGGCTCATGGAGCCCTCTTAACTGAAAACCCAAACTATGGTAAAGCATGACAAGTAGGATGTTTAGCATCAGAATGAATCTGACATTTGGGGACCTGGTTCCTGATGGATGTATTAAAGAAGCAAATTCCTTTTTCTAGGTGTTTATTTTTTCAAGCATAAATTTTGTGGTTGGACAGAAGATTTCCAAAATGTAGTTAGTTATGCTAGAGAAGAATGGTGTATGGTGGTGTTTTTGCAAACTATCCTTTGAGTATGAAAATGCTTCTATGTATACTTACAAAGTCTTACAAAGTCAGTCCGGAAACAAATATATTTCAAATTAGATAGCTGATAGTGCTATGCTGCTTTGTAATCAGAAGGTCCATAAGCTCACCTAGCTAAAGGTAAATGCTACCTGAATTTCCTGTTAGTTCTTGCAATTTCTACAATGGCTCCCAAATCTGTCTTTTAATTGAAAAGCACAATAACTCATTCAAATTAGTAAGGATGGAAACTGACAAGTATAGTACTTATTTTCCTTTAACGAGAATAAAATAGTATGTTTCTAGGAGCTTGTGAGATGGGCTTAAATATTTCATGTCTCCTTTTTCCTCACATTTCATTTTAAAATAATGAAATTCCTCATCCTTTGATGATTTATACTACAGGTTAGCCATTTAGACTAAAAAAATGAGAGCAGAATCAAGTCCTTTTCTTTTAAACTTTTTAAATCCATCACCTCACTTAATAATTAAAAATGAATTATACTTTGCTTTCATGTGTTGAACCAGTGCTGATCTCAGAGCTTTACTGGCATGGTATCTGAACATCATCACTCAAAAGCAGAAACATGCTGGCTGAGGAAAGAGCCCTCTGGCACTGACTGCATGCAAATTACTCCAGGGACCTGACATCAGTGCTGGCCAGATAGAAAGGAGGAAAAAACTTTGTGCTTTCACTTTTCATAATTCATCTCCCTCTGAAGTGGAGGGAGGATTTTCCCATTTGTGTTACCCACAACATGAGTAGGTCTTCTCAGTCTCAGTTCAGTGTCAGTTGAGCATCCTAATATGCGGCTTCTCCTGCTCCCATGAGTAGACAAGTTTTGTGATCCCAGATATCCCTTTCCATGTCTGACTGCTCTGTAAAAGCAAGATCAGCACGGAAACAGCACAGGTGGCCACTGCCAATGCCATTATTTTCCGTTAAAATTAAATGCTCTCTGTGCATTTCCACTTGCTGAGGCTGCTTTCCTGTCGCTGAAACATCTCTTTTGATCCCTAGTAAGCACAGAGGATTCTGGTCTGTACCCAAGTAGGACCAGGATGCAGGCCTGTCTTTGAGGCATTAGCTCACCCTACTCTGCAGACTTGACCACCAGGTAGAATGAAACAGAACTACTTCCAAGCAAGCTGGCTGAGGACCTGAAACTCAGTTTTAGCAAATTTATTTACCCTAATACTTAAGCGCAAGACAGCACACACTCACGAGCTTCATAGCACACTCTTGGCATTTTGTATTATTTTGGTCTCTTCCAAGCACATATGTATTGACTGTTGGGTACTGACAACACCCTGAGTTTAGATGCTATCCAGTGGCAGGAGCAATATACATAATTCCATTGTCTTTGCTGGTGGTTGTAGGAGTGCAGCTATCAGACTAAATGACTTATGGCCATTGGGGTTTTCTAGAGATAAAATCTAGCAGTAGAATGACAGAGTGATCATTTTGCTTTTCTTCTTGCTTGGGTGATATTTTTATAGATTTTTATATGCAATTTTAAAAAAATCTTTACTTTTTTTATAGTCGTGTTCTTGTTAGATTTTTACCAGGTCTTCTGGTTTTCTACAGGCCCAGATTCTCACAGTAATATTTCACTACCCCTTTCTCCTCCCTATTCTTACTTGACAGACAAAAGTCATTGCATTTGCAAATCAGCTTAGTGCAAAATAACACCTAGAGCCTGACCAGTCTTTTAGTTGCACTGAAATCAAAGGACATCGCATGCAAAGTTCTGCTAGTCCCAGGGCAGCATCTGGGGACAAAGACTAAACAACAAAAACATACACAGCTCACCAAACACAGGGCATTCTGTGTAAAGCCAGTGCATCAGGGTGGGGCCACCTTCTTTTGTTGTGGTAGGAGCTGATTACACCACCATGAGTTTTATAAATGAGAGACTATCTCTCTCTTTGTTCTGATGTTACACTTCAAAGTCATACCCTAGTGCACTGTCTACCTTCAGCAGGGAGGAAGGGTGAGGGCTGTGGCTTATCTGTGACAGTAGATTTCACTGCTCTTGTGGTTAACCCTACAGTGACAGGTTCTAAATAAAGTTAAGAAACATTAAACCTCTTTGTAGGAGCCATAAGAGGAGATCAATCAAATTCAAGGATCTTAGTCTTTTAAAATAACCTTTTCTCAGCTGTCATTTTGCAGGGAATTCTATGTATGAGGTTGATAATAAACTTTAGAGTATGTTTATGTAAGCAGAACTGATTATAGAGATGTCTTTCTTGAGCTGAATTAAAATGAACAACAGACACCTGTTCTCTAACATTTTTCAAGGAAGAAAAAAGACAGGTTGTTATGCTATATTTTATATTCAGGAAATAGAAAACAAGTTTAAATGCATGCTGGAAACAAAACTCAGCGCAAGTTTGCTCCTGGGACTGGGTGGGCAGGGTAATGAAAAAACCTATTTGGCTTGTAAAGACTAAAAAGGAAAAAAAATGGAAAACCAAAATGAATGACACCAAGTAATGGCAAATATTCTCAATTGTTCTGAAACTAAGTTTTAACAATATGTACTTATTTTTAGTTCTTGATTTGAAAGAAGAGGCTTGTGGTCTCTAAAATATTTTTCAACATTTTCAGTTTTTCTTTAACTGAGTTCATGTATGTTGATCCTGTTACCAAATAAAAACAATGAGACCTCCCCTGCATTTGAATTCAAGTAGTAGAAGGGTTCTTTTTTTTCTTTTTTTGTGCTTTTTACATCTGATGCAGGCATGGTGCTTGCTGTTTACTTTTCATCATCTGGCTCCCCAGAGAGTCCTAGTAATAATCAAGCTTTTTTTTAAGCATAGGGGGAATATTGCTTGGACTTCGCCCCCTGGGAGAAGTTAGTGTCATTACCTATGTAATTTCTAAAGACAGGGAAACTAGCTTATTTAGGCACCCCCAGGTAAATCTCACCTTTCCACTTTTCTCTTGACTGAAATCACAATCTGTGAGAGTATCTAAACCAAGAACAGCACACCACAGCTCAGCAGCGATTAGCTCAGCAGCTTTAGACAAGTTATCAGTACTATAACTTGTTGGTTTATCCAAAGTTCCTTTATAAGGAACTTTGTCTGTCCTCACTGGTGCCAGTTCCTGTCAGGAAACATGGAGTGTTTAACTTCAGGATTGTTGAGTCAGGCTAGTCTCAGCATTCTTCCAACACCAAAAGCGGCTTGATCCCCCTTCTACATCCACCACTGATGGTAAAGGTAAAGCTGCCCACTTAGGCAGAGCATCCTTCTAAAGAGGCTACTACTTTGGATGTTTGCACTCAGGATTTTCTTGCAGGTGGCATTTAGAGATCTTGCTTTTTGGAGAGATCTTGGAGAGGTCTTGCTTTTTGAAGAAAAACATTGTTTTAAGGAAAAATTGAGGAACGAAACATTCATGTCTCACTACACCTATAATTCTTGTGTAATGTAAATAGATCTAATCTTAAAACTAACTCATTTTTATACCCATATTTGCATTGGTCTCTTGTTTATTTTTAATAAGCAATGCTTATTAAGGACTTTTCATCCATTTCTCCAACTCTTTTCCACCTTTAACCCATTGATCTGTTAATGACAACCTGCAAACAACAAATTGCATATCCTTTATGTACGATACTTCTGAGCCTGCAGACCACCATTATAATAAGCAGGTCAGGGTATAAATGCAGAAAAGAAGGTTTTGGCCTAGAGCTGTAAGGCCCCAAACAACTTGCTCAGTGAGATTTTGAACAGGGCTTAGGGTTGTTCGTGTACTCTAAGTTAGATGCATGGGAGAAATACTGACAAGATATTCTCAAGAGGTCAAAACAAAAAAAAAGACATACTGGCAACTTTGGAAAATCAGTGAAATTTAGCAAAAGGTTTAGTACAACATTCAATCAGCATAAAACACTTCTCAAAGCATTAACTTGGCCCTTCAACTTAGCAAACTCTAATCCCATTCTATTAAGTTACCCAAAAATTCCAAGAAGAAAGAATTAGAAAGAGAGAAAATAGAAAAGATATAGAAAAGCACACACATAGCTACCAACTTCTGGGTTCCAGTGGTGTTTAGATAGAAATTCCAAGAAGTGGAAGGGTGAAGACATATGATTGCCTCTTATTTGGCCTTAAATACCCCTTGGCCTTCCTGGGCCGTTCCTGGCCAGGTGGGATTTCTGGTCATTTGGCCACTCAGAACCTTGATTAGGGGCTCCAGAGGTGGGTGTGGAGCATTGCCTCCAGGTATTGGCAGGTTCTGCCAGGCTGGGATGCGGCTCCAAGGGGGTAGGGTGTACAGGGTGATGTATTGCCTCACCAGGGCAAGGCTCGACCTGCCCGTTTCCCCACACACATGCACCCCAAAATGTCTTGAGACATCAATCTTTCCAGTCTCTCACAGCTACTAAGTACAGTCCCATCATTATGACTTGCTAAATGACCTTGCTCAAATTCTTATTGTGTGCCCAGTTTCTTCATTTGTTTGAGAATGATAACATTTAATCCCCTTTAAACATATCTCCCTACATAGGGATCTGTTAACTGTTTTGATTAGAAAAATAGCAGTAGGGAGGATCCACCTTCAAAAGAGGGGAGCAATCAACCTAACAGTGTTCCTTTTTTGCATAAAGACACTGTGGATTTGTTGCCAGTCAGGCCTTGCTTCCAATAGCAACACTCATTGTGACAATATCATGTTAAGTTAAAGGAAGGTGCCTTCTGTCTGGCACTTCCAGAAATTACAAGCCTGTGTTTTATCTCTCTCTTTTTTAGAAACCTACTACCTCAGTGTATGTTTTGGCACCAATCGGATTAGGCACAGAGTGGAGGTTTTTTGATTTGGCTATTTTAACACTGGTAACTTCCTACCCATGCACTGTTACTGTGGCTTATACAGCAATCTGTTTGCTCTGGTATGGTTTGCAAATCAGCCGTTTCTGTGCTGTTATTTAAGGTATGTGCTGGGGAGTAGGTATTAGTACAATGCTTTCCATGCATATAGTCCAGTGCTGATGACATATTTTGTTTACAGCTATTATTGTGTTGTTTCTCTATGCTCTATATAGATCTTGTTTTGGGAGGGTTGGTTTTGCTGGAAGCAACCACTAACGTAGTTAAGAAACATTCTGCTGTAAACATACACACACATACACACACACAATTTTCTAATTGAGTAAATGTTATTGTCTTGCTGTTTTTGTGCAAATTGCACTCAGCATCTTGAATAAAAAGGGGAAGCTTTATCACATTGTGTTTAATATCACTTTTAAAGGAGTGAGGCTGACCAAAAAAGGCATGTGTGTGTATGATCCCATCCATCTCTTTGCCAGCAGGTTGGTCAGTCTTCCTCACTGCTGTGTTTTGAATCTGTACCTTGTCAATTTTAAGTGTAAGAGAGGACGAATCACCCAAAAGGTCACACAGCTGGTCAAGTTTTATGAGGTGAGGTAGCTGCATACAGGAGAGAGCCCTGACAGTGTTCCTGCCTTGACTTGAACATTGGTGAAACCAGAGTCTACTGGCAACTCAACAGCATATCACAGCACCACAGGGAGCCCAGATGCCATGGGCACATCTGCTGCCCCTTGGAATGACTCCTTTTTCTCAGTGCAAAGAACTTGAACTAAACATTTCTCCAAGGTACCTGGACTAAGTATGATGAGAAAGCACAGTAGGGGTATTGATAACCCAGATTATTATTATTTGCAAACACTGAGTGCCCATATTTTCATTTCTGTGGCTTGGAAACATTTGGAAGTGTACTTCCGTCAGGGTCATTGGAGTGCACAAAGGCCTCAGTGTCTGGGACCAGCCTTACCCAAGACCCCCACTATCTCCTGCCAAGGATCCAGGGCTGATCCCAGCTCAGCCTGGGACTTTCAGTCTCTGCCTGAGCCCTGATGTAGGTGTGCCCATCTCTGTCCCTGTCTTCTGGGTGAGACTGGGACCTGCACTGCAGAGAGCTGTTTCCAGGATGGAACCCTCAGACCTGGATCTTAGCTTGTCATACAGAATTCTAGGAGTAACATGCTCATTTCTATTTCTATTTCTATTTCTATTTCTATTTCTATTTCTATTTCTATTTCTATTTCTATTTCCTGCACACCATGACTTAAATGATGAATAGCAATTTCATTTGCCTGAAATGCCATGAGTTTTTCAGCACCAAAAATGCTTTCAAGGACACATAACACAAAGGCTACAACTGGTACCAGTATTTTATTTTTGGGTTTATTTATTGTTATTTTTCTGAAACTATTTCAGAGTCCCTGCTCACAAGTGTTAACACAATGCCCATGTGTAGCCAGGAGCTGAGTGATGCATCTCAGTTTAGTTTGAAAAAACATCCTTTGCAGTCTGTCAGTCTAACAGAGCTACAGAAAGCAGCAGAAGGAATACAGGGCAAGCAAACCCTGTTTCCTGAAAAGAACGTGAATAATTAGGTTCAGTAGCAATCACACAAAGGAAGAAGATAAAAGAAGATTGCGTGTGTGGCACAACAGGCTATCTTCATGGTGCATGAGCAGCGGCAGCAACTTGGCCAAAAGGGACTGGAGGAGCCTAACCAGTGGTCATGTTTGATACTGCAGAGGAAGGCAAAAACACCGCAGGGATGAGTACAAATCTGCCCTGGGGGAAAATTGCTTCCTGACTCCAGCATTAGGATTGACTATTCCCTGAGCATGTGAGAAAAATCCATTTCCACATCATCCCACAGGTTGGTCAAACCTCTCAGGAGATGTTCAAACCTTATTCTCCCTCAGTCTGGAGCTATCTCAGGGGCCACATGCTCCTGGGGGGAAGAATTCTTCCCATGCCTGGCAGGAGACCAGTGTCGGTGATTGAGGCACAGACCCAGACTGGCAGGGAATCTGAATCTTTTATTCCAAAGAAACAAGCTGGTTTTATACACTTTTTCAAGGCACAGTATTTCCTTACATGGCAATTCTCACTACGTGACCTATCCCATGTTGCCACATCAGCAACACACTTTCTAAATGTCCTTCTGTGGGATGATCACTTGCTGTTCACCTGTCCATCAACTCCTGGCAGGCTCCTCTCCGTAGGGGTCTGCTGTGTGACACGTCCTCCCCCAGGGTCCGGTGGAGACAAGCCTCTCTGTGCCGCCATGTGCTCCTTTGTGCTGCCACGTGCTTCTTTGTGCCACCATGTGCCTCTGCAGGCACGTCCCACAGCTCACAATCCAATTCTATCTTATCTCTCCCCACAATTCCCTCTTTTTTGTTTTATACAAACAAGAATCATGAAACAAAACACTTCTAACATTAGAACATGTTTGGCCTACTGTCCGAACCAAATAAGCTCCATTCCTCACAAAAGCAGTATATTTCCTATGAACAGGGGGATACATGAAAACACACAATAACTAGTCCTATGTATGAAGACAGTGATTAAACAGCTAGAACTTTGAGAAACAACGAAAAGTTGTCTAAAACTTTTACCATCACTCAGAGTCTGTAATTGCTGGGAGGTCCTATTTCATAGTGAAGACTTGGAGAGTGTCTTTCCTAGGCAAGACTTCCAAGTTTACCTCGAAAGAGGGTCTAGCTTTTGTAAGATCAAATCAACAAGTCAAAGTGACTTGATTACACCTTTAGGGCAGAAACACCTGGGTCTGATGGTATAATCCCCAGTCAGCCGGGGCTAGGGCTTGGCCAGAGCCTCAAGTCTTGACAGAGGGTTTCCCTAAAATACTTAACAAAATTGCCTAAAAATTTTATTAATATCAGTTAGGAACATGACTTCAAAAGAGTTTATCTTCCCCACAAGCTGATTATGAAGCTGGAGTATCCAAGGCTGGTCAGACTACTTTTGCAGGTACCGATCTTGGACTGGAATCTGTGGAAACACAAGCATATCTTTGCCTCCAGGTTATCAATGGAAAGGGGCCTTCCCATTTTCCACTTTCAAGATTCCTAACAAGTACCTCAGCTTTTTCTAAGTGAGCCTGTGATCATTCTGAATGCGATTGAAAAATTAAGAACATATAAAGCTTTTTGCAGTCTTTTGTAGGGCTTATACCCCATCTTTGCATCCCCCCTTTTTTGTTTTAACAATATGGACTTGACAGCACTATGGGCCCATTCTGCACGTTCACCTGTATGGGCGGAAGCAAAAATATACGTGGAAAGGGTATCAATCGTAACAAGAACATATTTCAACTTACCAAATTCAGGAAAATGTGTAACATAACATGCAGCTTTCTTACTATGAACAGTAAAACAGTACATCTAATAAAACAAAAAGTGCACACCGAGTAAAAATAAGCAAGGTAATATCGTCAACTGCTTAAATACTGTACCATTTCACAGAATGTATAAAAATCCAGGCCTCAAACATTACAATTATAATAACATTAACTCTCTAAGTGGTTTCAAAAGGTAACAATCCCCGAGTCAGAAGTTGCTGCAGGATGAGAGGGTTATGGTCTTTTGTTCCAGTGGTAACCTTTTCCACGTCAGAAAAGCAGCAATGTGGGAGCTGTTCTTCCAGTTTCTTCAAATAGGGAAAGAGTACTTTGAAAAAACATATCAGTTAATTTTTGCTTGAAAAGATAGCTTACAAATTATGATTATTACAGGAGCATCTCTAACAAAAAGCAGTTAGAACAATGCAGGGAGTCACAAGGTGGTGTGGTAAAAAAACTAGTTTTAACAGTGAGGGTCCAGGATTGTGGCAACATTCTGAATAACGAAAACAGAAGAGTTTTATGGACCAGCTGCAGGAACAACATGCCTAGCCCGCAGCCACCCCCGCACAAGCTGGTGCAAATGCTGCAGTTCCCCACCCCCGCGGAAGGGGCCATGGGTCCACACAGGTCTTTTCTCCAGCACAGTATCAGCTCCCAAGGGCCTGCAGGAAACGGGAGCCCTGGCTGTAGCGGTGCGGGTCGGGCGGCCACGTGGGTCGGGTGGCCACGCGGGTCCTCCCAGTTCATCTCCTCACTTCCCACATGCAGAGAGCTGCGCTCGCCCCGCCAGATCCGCTGTGTTGCCGGCGCAGTGTTCGCTGCCGCTTCCCGGCTCTGCCATGTGCTTGCTGGCATGGTGCGGCTCTGCCATGTGCTCGCCGCCATGTGCTCGCCGGCGCCATGTGCTTGCCGGTACCACTATGTGCCGCGCCCCCGTGGCCCCGCATGCTCCCCACTGCTGCGTCTGCTGCTTCCGCTGCACTCTCGCAGAGGGCAAACGGAGAGGGAACACGCTACCAGGAAGGTTCCCCCGGCTCCAGCCACTCGCCAAGACACGGCTCCAGCTGATGCCGTGTGGTGTGGGGCGGCGCGAGCTCTTCTATGATGCCGTCCGGCTCTCCTCCAGGGTCAAATGGGTCGGGGGACAAGGGGCCATCTTCTGGTTCTCCTCCCACAGCCCTGACAGACTTCTGGTCATTCACTGGCGGTGCAGAGGGGGTCGGCACAGCTGCTGCAGTGGCACAAGCGTCTTTCTTTGTCCGGTCTCTGGGTGCTGCATGTGCCACAAGTGCCTCGCACACAATCTTCCATGGATAGAAAAGCTTTGTCAGCACTGCATTGCCTTGCGCCACTCGGTCCCACACCTCCAACGAAAAGGCAGTGCTTGGGTTTAGTGCGGGCACTTTGGAAGCTGCCCAACGCAGCATTATTTTAAGGGATTGGGGAGGCTTTCCATGTTTTTCAAGTAAACGAGACATAAATTCAAAAACATGGCTGTCCGATGAGGACTGTCCAGCATGTCCCCCATGGCTCACCTGCAACTGCAAGGATTGATCGCTGGCCAGCTTTCCTTCTTCTTTCAGCAGCACTTCAAGTCCCACGGGGCTCACCGATGGACGTGCAGTTAGGCGTATAATAGTATCCTCACACAGGGCACCATTTGTCGGCAATTGAGGCACAGACCCAGACCGGCAGGGAATGTGAATCTTTTATTCCAAAGAAACAAGCTGGTTTTATACACTTTTTCAAGGCACAGTATTTCCTTACATGGTAATTCTCACTATGTGACCTATCCCATGTTGCCACATCAGCAACACACTTTCTAAATGTCCTTCTATGGGATGATCACTTGCTGTTCACCTGTCCATCAACTCCTGGCAGGCTCCTCTCCGTAGGGGTCTGCTGTGTGACACCTCCTCGCACCAGGGTCCGGTGGAGACAAGCCTCTCTGTGCCGCCGTGTGCTCCTTTGTGCTGCCACGTGCTTCTTTGTGCCACCATGTGCCTCTGCAGGCACGTCCCACAGCTTGCAACCCAATTCTATCTTATCTCTCCCCACAGACCAGTGAGTGCTCCAAAGCACTTGGAACCCTGGTAACAGCTCTGCATCCCATTTCTTAAAGCTTCTGCTCCTGGCTCCACAGGAGATGATGGTGGAAAGCTCTCTAGTGTCACAGTGACTGACCAAGAAGTAGCTATCTTTGAACTTTCCTTGAGGTGTCTCATTGGATAAAAGTGAATTTTGTATATCCACAGATTTTCTTAACACTCTTAGGAGACTGAGTCTCTCCAACTTTAGACCATTTCTTGAATGATTCTAATGAAACACAGTCTTGGTTCTCCTGCTCCTTTGTTCTACAGATCTTTCTGATAATTACAGCAGAAAACCTCCTTTCTTGACAAAGGCTACAAAAGGGAGAAAGAAGATTTTTTCCCTGAAGTCTAGGCTCATTTTTCATGTGCAGTTGTCGACTAAGCATTGGCTCTGACATTCATTCTTTCATCTGTTACACAAATCAAGACATGATGTAGACATAGGCCTAGGTGTTTATATCCAGTGGCATCTCTCCAAGAATCAAAGAAAGAGTTGTATCAAAGAAGGGTTAAGAGGAAATACCGTGCGCATGCTACCCTAGCCAAATCTGAGGTTTGATCTATAAGACGGTGGCTTGCACATCCCACCAGTCAGAGCAAACAGAGTGGCTAATGCACTCAGCCTCCTTGCTGAGTTAATGTCTTGACAACACACAGTCTATCTGCGTGATGCTACTTGTGTAACTCTTCTAGTCTACGCTGGCACTGTTGGTAGTACAGTGGCGCTACCAACATTGTGCTACCAAATATGTTTTCTCTGCTTTCATTGCCTTCGTGATAGATATGATCTTAAAAAAAAAGAATTACTTTTCCTAAATTAAAAGAAAAAAAAAGAAAAGAAAAAAATACTTACATCACTCCATGTGTGAAGGTCCTGAGAATCATAACCTATTGAAGGCCCTTATAAAAACTCTGTGAGGTAAGTACTGTCATTTTTATTCCCATTTTACATGCAGAGAAACTGGACTGAAAGTTATAGTCCAGTTAACACAAGAAATCAGTGAGAAATCTGGGAACAGAATTCTAGAGCCCTGACAGAGTCTTCTGCCCATCACTTTGATGCACTAAAGTCTTAAGAAGTTAAATGTCATGAGTCACCTTTATTTACTTCTCTATGAAGATGATAAACAGCACTGTCACTGTTCTGGATAAATCCCCTTAAATCTATTAGCAAAGTCATCTCTTCTGGCAAAATTTCCAATAAAATTGCTGGTAACAATAAATATTTCCCCACACTGAGCAATGGAAAATTCAATAACAGTTTGGCTGAATCCATGCTGAGTACAGAAAATTGAATTAATATGACAAGTGAATGTGCCTCAAAGAACAGTAATTCTCCTGGTTATTTTTCAGCCTTTTCATGAATATGAAACTAATCTAGTTGAGAACAGGAAGGATTATGACTATGCAGAAATCCAGATGAGCATTTCTAAAGTTTAGAAAATCCATAGCTTTTTGTTTCCCAAGACATTTTAGGGTGTGACTAATCACTCGAGGAGTTTAGCAAGATGGGAGTGTAGCATTTGAATCAGTGATGTTAGCTAGCTCCCACAGTGGAATCTTTTTTGCTTCTTAGGATTCCTGCTAAGAACAATGACTTTTCTTTTTAAATCTTTGTCATACTAATTATTCAATTGGTTATTTTGCAAATAATAACTAAGCGTAAGATGAAAATATTTTGATCATGGTCATGTTTAATTTTTTAGTCTATCTATGTAAACAAGTAAGAAAGCAAGACGTAGGTTCAAATAGAGTCAAGAAGTTGAGAATGGCCAGATTAATACATGTAGACCACTTCCAACTTTCACAATGGCTTGTAGTTTATTGGAAAATCAGACAAAATGCCTATCCACCTATTCCTGAATTCTGGGAAACATGATCAAAATTCAGATTTATTGCCTTAAAATTACCTTGATCAACAATATTTTGAAAACAATTAAGTGTTTTGCTGTATATATGTAGATAGATAAGTATAAAGTTGTTTCTTCATTTAGTTTTGGCAGTTTCATCTGCTGTCTGAACTGTTGATTTCTAACCATGAGAATGTTCCTTCCTGTGTTGATGTTGTCTGCTGAGATGTTGGAATAAGGGCGTGATTTCAAGATCCAGTATTCTGTAGTGCTTAACTGCCCTAATTTCAATTTTGGAGATGCCTATGTTTCATTTTAGAGTTTTACATCTATATTTATTATTTATATTTTCAAAACTTTTTTTTTCTGTGAACTTTTTCCTAACTGTCTGTAACTACCCATTAACCCAAAAGAATTCTGACTTGCAGGCTGAGAAACCCTCCTTTGCACAGACAGGCTGTGCTGAGTGGGATGGATACAGCTTCTGAGGAATCCATGTCTTCCCCACAAGTGAGTGAAAGCTAGGCACAGTAACCATCGTTGTTCTTCCTTTGTCACCACCAGCCATCAAACCTCAACTGCATCACCTCAGGAGGCCTACTCACAACCCAGGAGACTATTTCCCTGCCTTACACAAGAAATTGGAGGAACATCCGGTGAGAAGTAAGGTGTTTGATGAGAGGGGAAGAATGAAGAAAATTCAACATATTTCCCAGAGCTGGAATAGGAAATAGCAGAAAAGATAAAGAGGCTTCTTCTGGAATAGCAGACAGAGAACATTGTGGAATCATCACAGGCCACACTACATTTGCAGCAGCTGCAGTTCTAACTAAAACCAAGTGTATGATTCAACTATACAATATAATGGATATTTTGTTAGAAATGTTTTCTGTAGCCTTAAAATTGCAGCATACGTGCACTTAGTACTAAAATATTGGTCTGTTACCTTAAAAGAAGTAATTGTATGTGACACCTCCTGTCAAATTAAGCCAATGATTTCCTAGATTGTTGGTTTCCTTATGGTGTTCTCAATGTGACCTTCTGCCTACCACAGGTAAAACAACAACTCCTATTTCAGACAGCATGGGAAAATTTTTTCTTGCCTAGCAGTACTGAGAATAACTGTCCTCCTGTCATAGTGTGATAGGTATCCAGGAGGATGCAGGTAGGAGGCTGGAGTACAAAGAGTCCTCTCACTTCACTCACTGGAAAAAGAACATATAGCACAACATTAAAATTGTTCTTTGCTCAGATTCTCTTGAATGTTAAATAACACTGATTGTCTTTTATGGCATTAATTTAGTTGAATTTGATCCCATACTTTCTTTCAGTACACAGTGTCCCATGGGCCTGAGTTTCACAGTTGAACATGTCCCTTGTGAAAAAGTTCCTCTTGCCCCCAGATTTTGTACTTTGAGAAACAGTGGCAAATAGCTTTCTGTCCTCTTTCCCCCAGCCCCTGGTGGTTCACATACTACCTCAACTGTCCCTTTGCAGTCCTCTTTTTTCTTTGCTGACAGGCAAACCTACTCTACTTTTTATTTTCCTTGCTTCTCTTCTCTATATCCTTCTTGCTTTTAATCTCATTTTGAAAGAAGAGAACAAGCACTGCATACTGCTCAAGTTGCAGGTATACCAGAAATGTTTACAATAATGTAATTACACTTTCTATTTTACCTTCTGTGGCTTTTCTAAATAGATTTTAATGTTGTACTTTCATTTTTGAACCTCCTTGAGGACTGAACAGTAGTTTCTGTAGAATTATCTATAAAAAAATCCTAATTAATGTTTAGCCCAAATACACATGCGGAGCTGTCGAGTTAGGGTTGCATCTCTCTATATGCATCTTTCTGCACTAACCAACACTGAATTGGTGGATTTGCCAACTACACTGAAGTAAGCTGCTGCTTCTTCTTCTTTTCTACTTCTTCACTTTTTCTTCATTTCCATTCCCCACTTGCTTTCTTCTTCCACTAACAACTTCTCTAAATCACATATTCTGGAGAAGCACATTGAATAGCAGAAACAACAATCCTTTACTATGAATCCTGATCATTTAATCACACTTTTTAATTTATTAATGCATTTTTATTTTTCTCCCCATTGTTAACTAATTATTTACCCATCTTAAGATCATATGTTGCAATCCTCTTTTAATCCATGAAAACTCAGTAGCTTTGACATTCCTTGGATGAGGACCTTGGAAAAATGGAGAACTGCAAACCATTGTTGGCTCCTCCAAGGAGTGTCAAGGTTTGTGAAGCAAAATTTCTTGTACAGAAACTTGGCTAAACACTCATTGTTTTAAGTATTCTTGTTAGAAGTATCCCTGCCACCTACCAATTCTATTATTTCTATTTCTAAAAATTTGCTCACTGTTAATTCGCATTTTTATACTGTACAAGCTTGTAATCGTGTCCAATGTTAAAACTGCACCAGCTGGTGTATGTACCACTGCTGTGTGACAGTCACATTAAAATCAAGGCTGGTTGTCACATGAAAAAAGCCAAGGTGTTTTTCCAGTGCTAGAGATGCCCTTTACACCCTTAAGAAAGGACCAGTGCAATTCCGGGTGCACTCGCCTCAAGATCCCCTTTTTACAATATTTTGCTAGACATCTTCACTGCCCAAGTACTCTGATGTCACCATGTTTTAGTTATATTCATCCTTTGTATTCTGTGCTTTATGTTTGTGATGTTGACCTTCACCACCACCAGAATTTGTGACTCCAGCAGCAGGGCTGGGTCAGTGCCTAAACACAATGCTAAAAGGAATGCACTTTAAAGCCTCCTGCTTATGAAATGTGATTTGTCTCTAGGAATTTTCTAAGAACTGCATTTTGCTTGTAGAGTACCCTAAAATGTTTTACACAAATTGGCTGTATACTGCATATATTGCATCCATATATGTATGTATATGTGCAAAATTATATTGTCTTTCCAAACATATTTTCTGTCTGTGTCATTTTTTCCCCATAGGAGACTTTACCTAACAGTGTTCTGCCTGTGGACAGCAAGTGGACAGCACTAGGTCACTTGTAGAGGTTGAAAGAGAAACCTCTTTTTTTTCTTTCATTATTATTAATAGTTTATTTGTGTTATTGTTCTCCTGTCACTAGCATCTTGCAAAGGGAGAGATTTTTGTCTTTGCTTTCCTTGTCCACACTCTCTCCTTTGCCATGAGGCAGAGATAAGGTGTCATCTTGAACGTACTGCTACGTAGTCAAGACACAGGGTAATGAAATGACCTACCTGAGGTATCATCACAGAATCAGAGAATGGTTTGGGTTGAAAGGGACCTTAAATATCATCTCATTCCAACCTCTCTGATATGAGCAGGGACATCTTCGGCATGGGCAGGGCCCCATCCAGCCTGGCCTTGAACACTTTCAGGGATGGAGCATCCGCAGCCTCTCTGGACAAACTGTTCAGTGCCTTACCACTCAAAGTAAAGAATTTCTTCCTAATATGCAACCTGAACCTATTCTCTCTCAGTTTAAATCTATTCACCCTTGCCCTATCACTGCATGCCTTTGTAGAAAGCCCCTCTCCATCTTTCTTGTAGGTCTACTTTAGATACTGGAAGGTGCTAAAAGGTCATCCTGGAGCTTTCTCTTCTCCACGACAAGCAACCACAGCTCTCTCAGCCTGTCTTCATAGAAGTTCTCCAGCCCTCTGAACAACTTTGTGGTCATCCTCTGGACCTGCTCTAACAGGTCCATGTTCTTCCTGTGCTGGGCACCCCAGAACTGGACTCAGCACTGCAGGTGGGGTCTCACCAGAGCAGAACAGAAGGGGAGAATCACCTTTTGTCGACCTGCTGGCCACGCAGCTTTTGATGCAGCCCTATGACATGGTTGGCTTTCTGGGCTGCATATCCAGCTTCTCATCCACCAGCACCCCCTATTCCTTCTCAGCAGGGCTGCAAGTGATCTGTTCGTCACCCAGCTTGTATTGGTACTGGGGGCTGACCCAGGTGCAGCACTTGGTTTTGTTGAACGTCATGAGGCTCACATGAGTCCACTTCTCAAGCTTCTCCAGGTCCCTCTGGGTGGCATTCCATCCTCCAGGAGTGTCAGCTGCACCACTCAGCTTGTTGTGTCATGGGGAGTGCCTATGGCTTCTAAAATTTAGTGGAGTTCTGATCAGGTTCCTTTGCTTTCACTTTCTTCCAGCTAAATCCATGCTGTGCTGAACTGCTGTCTAATGGAGTCCCCTCTAGAAAGTGGCTGTTCACCCAAGGGGTTTAGAGGAGTTTTTTGGTTTGTTTTTTTTCCCTGGAGCTGGAGAAGGTGAATAATGCTGCCAGACACTCAATGGTATTGGAAAGATATCTCAGAATGTTTCTTCCCTCTTCCAAAGCCTGGGGCTTTTGGCTGAAATAAAATACTGCTAAGTGGAGGAGAGAGTGTATTGGTGCAGACTGCTCCTAGTAAATATCAGATGCTTCACAAAAATAATTCTCAAAAATATTCACAAAAAAATACCACTCAGTTGTGTTGATGGCATCCAGCCTGAGGTATAGAAATGTGTGATGAAATGGATGGGCTCATCCACTCAGTCCAACCCTGACATCTAGTGTACAAAAAGGGGAGATTTTCCACTCAGTCGAACCCTGACATCTAGTGTACAAAAAGGGGAGATTTTCCACAAATAAAATCTGGGTTATTTGGAGGAGGACCAGCTTTGCAGTGCACTCAGCTTTCTTCTGTATTTATTATTTCTGAGATTAACCCTTGCTCCCAGCGTAGAAATAAGTCCGTCCCTCTTAGCAAATTTTACTATCAGAGACTTACGATGCTGTTTAAACTTGTTATCAATAAGTCATTGCAACTCTCAACACTTGAAATTTTAATCTTTTTTTTTCTTTAGTCCATTCTTGAACTGAGTCTGAGGAAAAGAATTTTGGTGCTTGTTATTTGAAGAGTTCTTCCTTTATTTTTTTAGGAAAGGATTAAAGCCTGAATTAAAATCTGAATGTTAAAATCCACAGTGAATGAGGCATAGAGGGACTCTTGAGTATTCACTCCTTATATTTTGGGTATTTCCTGGGAACTCCTCATTGCTCCATTGCTCTGGCGCCCTATTGTCATGGTTTTAAAACTAACTTATATTTACTCTGAACTTTTTGCGAATTTTTAACTTCATGTGATATCACTCGCTTTACCACTAACTTTTTTCCTTATCCCTCACAGACCTGCTAAGCATCACTGGGCAGCTCCCTTAGTATGGATCCTGGGCTATAGTCACAGAATCACTAAGGCTGGATCTTGGCTCTGCAGTTTGAATGTTCATATATGGTCCACTGAGGCAGGTTATAAAGGTCTGTGTCCAGTTTGGTTGTGAAAATCTCCAAGGATGGACACTCTACAACCTCTCTCACACAAGACCAAAAGCCAATATCATGGAGTAGAAACTGGCTTTAAATGTTCACTCTTTCTATTTATAGCTCTATATTGCCAAAATTTAGGTATTTCTGTGCAAATGCACCACCTCACTTTTTTGGGGGAGGATGTAAGGAACAGAAAAATATCTCTTTGGGAACTTATCTAAATACAAGTGAGAGCCAAAATTTTTGATGTGCTTCACTGACTTGCATTTTTAATTTTTGCTTGTAAATGCTATTGCTGGGCAGTCTCTCTGCATACAAGACTACTGTAAGGCCATGTGTAAAAAGTGTAATCTCAAAAGGTGGGAATTGCATATAACATACAGGAAGAGAATCTGTTATAATATCTAAACGTATCAATTAATTTTGGTGGTCAAAGCATTATACAATTATCCATTTATTAACCAGCAAGACAAAACTTCAACCAGACAAAAATTCAATGTAAGTTTTGCTAAACTCAATGCATGCAAATTCTGCTTTATCTGTGAATATAGTGTGAGTTTACAAACATCATGAATATTGCTTTGAATTTGTTTCACATAACTTATGAACCTAATATTTAGCTCTACAAAAATGCTCATCACAACCCCTTAAGATGGGCGATGGGCTTTCTGTAATCCTTAGTTGAAAGTTGTTAAAGCGTAAGGCCATTAAATCCCTTAGTCCCAACTTTATTGTAAATGGATGCGGAGGCAAAAGAATGGGACATCACGCAGCGATCAATTTGATTATGTGAAGCCATTTATTATTTGAAGAATATACACTTATATAGCATTTTTAGTTCTGAATACGTGATGATTCGAACATCGTGCGGTTAAAAGAAGTATAATGACTGGATGCTTGCTACTGTTAGCAAGTTGCGTCTAAACTTCTGATTGGACACTTGCTGTGACAGCTATTCACCACATTTCAATTTCTCACATCCTTCTTGTTCAGCATAATGTATCAATCTTGTTTGAACTAAATTATTGTTTCAGCAGTTCCTAAACTATAGTTCTTTCATATTACTGAACTAACTTATTGTTTCAGCAATTCCTAAACTATATTTCTATTGTGCTGTGGTCAATACATCCTTATTTCATATCCTTGGGTTGTTTCTCTTCTTTCCTCCATGGTGTTATTAAAGATAGCGTATCCTTTACTCAGCTTGATTCAATGCTGGGAAAGCTGGGTTGTGCATTCCCAGTGTCCATTCTCCAGTGTCCGTTCTCCTGCAAAAATTCCTCAACAAATGGAGACCTATATCTTAGTTTGAAAGCAAAATGCTCCTGATCCTGTTACTGCAGGGGAACCATAAAATACATACCCTTGACATCAATAGTGGCCATAATTTGATGAGCCTGTTCTTGTATAGTAGCTATCAGCTCAGCAATACTTGGGACTGCTGCGGTGAGAGGCCCCAAATTTGAGTTAAGACTTTAATAGTCCACTGTCAGTCTCCAATTGCCATTTGGCTTGTGAACTGGTCAGACAGGAGGATTGTAAGGAGAATGTGTTGCAATCATTATTCCTCTTTCTTTCAAATCTCCCATAGCTGGGGTGATTCCTTCACTGGCTCCCAAGGGTAAGGGATAAGGTTTGACATTGGTTACTAGAGCGGGGGGAAGAGCAAGGGCAGAACTTAATAAACACAGATGTTGGGTTTCCTTCCCAAAAGCCCATATTTTTCCTTCTTCATCAGTCCAAGACCTTCCCTTTAGGAGGTCTAGCCCCAGTAAATCTGTAGGAAATTTACTCAAAACCATTAGGGTTTCATCTGCTTTCTCCTCTCTTGGTAATCAGCATCTTACCTTTGCTGTTGTCTGGGGTTGTGTATTTCCAAAATTATCCACAACAAATATACCTTTACATGAGGGAGTGATTTCACATGAAGAGGCATCTTCAATTTTAAGGGTGGACACTTGAGCACCAGTATCTACTAGAAAAACTACAGGGATTTTGTGGGGACAAATAGGACAGGTTACTAAGAAGTCTTCTCTGGAGTTTTTGGTAAGCCGTCTGTTGTAAATCCACCCTTTGTCCCCCAGCTTGCCTACTGGGGATGAAGATAGGAGTTTCCTGTCACATCCCCTTTCTGTGATCCCTTGAGGGAAGGGGCTGTAGCAGGGATAGCTGTTAATGATCCGGCCTTTGCTGGCCATTCTCAAATTAATATCTCGAATTTATTAGTGGGTTGGCCATCCATTAGGGTTTTTGGGATCCCTTTTTGTAATCTCACTTTCCACAGGGTATTTCTTTTTCCCTTGTGTTCTTCCCCTGTGTTAGCTTGTCCTCCTTGCCCAGAGGAGGACATTATCTTTCGGAGTCTTACTGGAGGCACAGTTGTTTTGCACTTTATGTGCTGAATTGATTTAAAATCAGTTGTACTTGAAGGTATTATTAATTAATAGTTCTTTTGCCACCTACCCCCAGGTCCAAATTTTCTTTTTTCTCAGTTACGGTTGGGAGTAATAGCTGCCTCCAAGGTGGCTACAGCTTTTTCCCCTTTCATGAGGTTTTCTATTTGTCCTTTTAGCTGGATGCCTATGACTTTCATAGCTTCAGGGCGGTGTCTGATAAGAGGTATCATTATTTCAGGGTATACAGTCGTCATCATAGGAGATTCATATCGTGGTGTTAACTCCCTATCATGCATCATTTGTAAACAAGCAGCTTTTTCATGCTTTCTACAATCTGATTAATGTTTCTCACTATAACCAGGGGATCTCCTCTCTCCAGGGGGCTGAGTCCACCAGCCCAAAAAGCTGCTTTTTGGGTAAGAGATCAGGGTCTGTTGGGGTGCTTTGGACCACTTGGGGTCTGCCCGCCGCCCATCACGTCATGCCTACCCAATGGGCTGATGAGTCAGAGAGCGAAGGGCAGTCTGCGGGCGAGGCCCAGGTCTGAGCCCATACCCCTTCTCTAGAAGGTTCTGTTAAGTTCGATTGTTCATTGGTTTGTTCTGTAAATTCCCTCCTCTGTAACTTAGCCATTGGTTCTGTGTCCTCGGGATCCTCCCCTGGGCTTATCTTCGATAGGTTGTTTGTTCGGTACCACCCCAGTTGAAAAAGCACCTGTAACCCTGGCCCTACGGCCACTCCTCCCCTTTGCTTTCGGGGGAAATAAACTCCTGGAAGGTTTCACGGAGTGGTCCTCTCCCTTGCCTCTTTCGCCTCTGGGATACCTGAGGGACTTAGACCTCTGGGTCTCCTCGCATTGGGTGCGCCTGCTGCCACAGAGCCAGTGCTGCCCGACCACGCGGCCGCCGAGACTCAACACTTTCCAGTGCATGTCTGCGGGAAGGTCACTGTCGCCTCTCCAGAGCGGGACAAGTGCCCCCTGAGGCTGACCCCTCTCCCAGGGCAGTGACAAGGGTCATCCCCCGCCCCCCAGAACCTTCTGTCTCTTTTTCTGATAACAGAATTTGGTCACCCCAGTAAGAGAGACTCTCCAAACATACTCAGTCTCAGATTCTT
Source organism: Lycocorax pyrrhopterus obiensis (assembly GCA_014706295.1). Lineage (NCBI taxonomy): Eukaryota > Metazoa > Chordata > Aves > Passeriformes > Paradisaeidae > Lycocorax > Lycocorax pyrrhopterus. The sequence goes on along the minus strand of JACSVZ010000002.1, from coordinate 56,063,838 downwards.
TAGGGGTTTGGCTATATTCCTTTTTCAATTTAACCAATGCAGTAGCCATATATGGAATTTCTTTCATGGTTATGTAAGGTGTGTCATCATCTGATGACATATATGTATCATATATGTATTCTGTTTTAATTAAGGGACAAAGCGAGACTGGCAGCTTCTCTGATTGATTATGCAAAGATTCTAAGTCAGAGGGGGGATATGTTTCTTTAGATACTCCAGCTCTAACTCCTTTTTTTTGCTTTGCTTGCTAATCTTGCATGCTGCTCCTCTCGGAGCACATGGGTGGTAGCCCTCTGATTTCTTATGTCTTCCTGGAGGAGGTAGATGTTAGCCTTTTCTTCTTCAGTTGCAGTTGCAATGCTTTAACCAAATCTTGTAACGGAGAAATAATTTCCATATCAACTTTTTGTTGGTGTTCTTTGTGTTCAACTGCAGCTAACACAACAGCACCTAAGACAGAACAAACAATAGGTTTTCCTTTACTTTTTCTGACTTTTGCCCATGCATGAAGGGAAGACATTAGATCAACAATTGCTTGGATATTACACCAGTAATTTTGTGCCCACCCCATTCCTGGAGGTGACAGTTTGGCACCAAATTCATCCAACAAATTGACCAGAGTTTGTGCATTGTGTTTCATGTTACCACAAAAATGTGGTAGATTTTTCTGGAGGGTACCTTGTGTAATTTCTAAATTAACCCCTCACCTCCAGAAAAATATTTTACAAGTTACATCACAAAGGTGAAGTGATTGTTTCCAATTACAAAATTACAGCTGATTTTCAATTTTCACTCCTTCACCCTAGAAAGGCACCTTGTATACATTTCATGAAAAACATACACACTGAGGTGATCTTTCCTGAGGGGCACCTTGTTTAAAATATTTTCCAATGTCTCACTTCTTATGCCTCAGGAACACCTTGTTTTAAACACTTAACCATAGCAATATGCCTCAGTTTTGAGGGGCACCTTGCATTAATTTCATCAAAAAGCAAACAGCTACAATGTGCACTTTACTTACCAAAAAAAAAAAAAAAAAAAGGAAAAAAGAGAAAAGTCATAAAGGTATCTTGCTTTGTTTCTCTAACACAAAATGATCAATCATAAGAATTAGCAATTTATCAATTTTTTGGAATCAGCACTCCAGTTTTAAGGGATTCATGTCCCATGATTAAATGTTACAATCCACTTAATTATGGAGGATCATTCATCTCTGTGAATTGCAGAAAGAACTTCAGGTTTGAATATTCCCCAAAACAAAATTAAAATTCAGAAGAAGTTATGTGTTGACACCAAAAAAAACCCCAAACTGATATTTTTACTTTATTAACTGTAAAAGAGGCAAAGAGAGAGAAAGGGGAAAGTAGAGAAAAGTTGGAAAAAAGCTAAGATTACTTTACAAGCATAGGATAGTTTACCAACCACACTTGCTACCTTTTCGCTGACGGGGGTGGGGGCAAAGCAGTTTTTGCCTTTTTTTTTTCTCTGCTACTTGGAATAGCTTATCTGCTTTTCCAGTCTTGAGGGTTAGCAGCTTAGCTGGAATGCAGTCACTTACCTTCTGAAATGTAGGTGTAGCATGTGGTCCCTGCAGCTGACTTTGGTCCACTCTTGTTGCTCACACCAGAGGATGCAGGAGCAGAGGAGGGTTTCCACAAGTCACATGTGTGTCACAGTAGGTTGCTGTTTTCCCCAGGCTGGAGGCATCCAAGGCTTGGTGGCATCTCAGCTCTTGGAGGCTTTAGGTTGTTTTCGCAGCTGCGAAAAACTTGGCAGGCAGCAGTGGCGGGGGGAGAAGGTGAAGGCCCGACTTTCTGTCATTCTCTTCCTCCTCCCCAGTTTTGCACAGGTTTTGCCTTCCTTTTTATGGACCTCAAGGCAAGCTGCTCTTAGTATTAAGATGTTCAAAGAGATTATGATAATGACGAAGCAGTTTTGGAGGCATTATTTTTACTATCAGGTCCTTACAGGCAAGGAACACTACAAAACCTCCTATTTACTTAATTGATCAGTGAAAAATTACTTTTAATTGCTCATGTTGCTTCTGGGTGGAAAAAAAAAAGAAAATGCTGAATTGGCAGGCTGTGAATATGCAATTTTAAAAGAATTGCAGACTATGATGTATGTTGCAGCATTCTTATGTCTGGGCTTTAATTTGATGTATACAGGCATGGTAAATTAGGCTGCTGTGCCATTAGAGATGTCACTCAGACTGTAACTCCTCTTTGCCGAGCAATATACAGCGCTAGGCTTAAAGGATGTTCTTTTTTTTTAATTTTCTATTAAACTGTATCAGCATTTCCCAGGCTTGGAAGCAAATCCTTTTCAGAGCACTAAAGTCAATCACATCCTATCTGTGCTCCTGCTTTGTGTTGTTAAACCCCTGCATGTCTAAACATGTAGATTTTCATGGCTAATCCATTGCTGATGTTCATTTGAATATTTTCAGGACTCCACACTCTCACTCTCGCTGTATTGTGCTGTATTGGGTCTGGCTGAGATAGAGTTCATTTTCCCTTAGCAGCCCTCACAGTGCTGTGTTTTGTGCATTGGTATAGCTGGAAAGGCACTGGTAACACACCAGTGTTTTTGCTACTGCTGAGCAGCACTGGCACAGCATCAGCACTGTCTCTTTAACATTCTCTCCCATGCCTCTGATCAAGGGGCTGGGAGTGGGCAAGATCCTGGGAGGGGACACAACTAGGCCAGAATAGCTGACCCAAATAAACCAAAGGATATTCCATACCATATGACATCAGCTCGGATATAAAAGCTAAGGGAGAGAGGAGGAATAGGGACATACGTTATTTTACCATGTTTGCCTTCTGGAGCAACTGCTCCAGAAGTGTGTGCTGAAATCCTGCTTTCTGGCAAGTGGCTGAATATTGCTCACTGATGAGAAGTAGATATTAATTGTTTCCCCCTTTGCTTATGCATGTGTAAACTTTTGCTTTTTTTTTCTTTCTTTTGTTTACTTTCTCTCCGCTGTCCTGCTGTAAAGGGGAGTGATAGAGCAGCCTGGTGGGCACCTGGCATCCAGCCAAGGTCAACTCACTACATGTACACCGAAAATACTCACCAACTTCACCGGTAAAGCTAGACCTGAGTCATGTACTTGTGACATACTTTACTGTGGATCTTACATTAATGTTGTTATTTGAACTATTGATTGTTTGTATTTTAAATACTATCTTGTCTCACTGATAGATTAATAGGATAAAAAACAAGTACACTTTCTAAATAACAGGCATCCCATTAATAATACAGTGGACCTCTTGCACAATTTAATATGCAATTATTTATTATAAGCTCATTGATTACATCTTGAGAGTATACATTGACATATATTTGTGACTGGATTGCATTCTCATTAAAGATGCTGGGTCAGTCACAGCAGCAAATGAAGTCCAAACTACTATGGTCCTCAGCTGTCTGCCTAAGTGAGTTAAAAAGATAAGTAAATTCAGTCTGCCAGGCTAGATAATGTTCAACCTCTCTGCTCAGTTCCCTAAGGTTTCAGCTGGCTGTTCTACTCCATCTAGGCCAGAGTTATTAAGGCAAGCACAAAGTGTCCAGTTCTATCTTTTTTTTTGTAAAATATTCTACAAATACCCATCTCTCTACAAATGCTGAAGGCTGTAGCTGGCTGTGAGAACAGATCTTGTTTGAATCATTGAGGTAAACTATTAAAAAAGTCACATAATGCTGTTCTACCTTGCAGTAAGCATATGCCATTGAGTAACATTATTCCTTTTACTGAATTTTTACCTTCCTGCTGTGATTTTGAATCTTTACAACCTCTCCTAACTTATGACCTAGGACTCAGTTTAAAAAGCAGATGTCAGAAGAAATTATTTGGAGCAAAAGCATCAACTATCCAACTATTTTATCTTTCACCATCCCAGTGGAGACAACTGTGTAACACTGGTGGAACAAGCAGGCTTTGCACTTCCTTAGCATTTCTCCACTCAGATCTCTGTCCTCCATCCTGTTTGCTGTGTCTGTCAATGCTGAGAGCCCTCAGGCGTAAATTTTCATTCTACAGTAAATTCATCTTTTCCTCCTTACAGACACAATTCATGAGCAGGCAGAAGAAATTTTTGCTTTGCATTTTAGGGACTCTGGAGTTGACTCCTGCCCTCTCACTTTCTTCATCTATCCCATCAGCTCTGCGCATGGGAATTTTCACTGTGGTCAGTGTTATTCCAGGGAAGGAGAATTGACAAATGAGGTAAAGTGTCCAGCAAAAAAAGCAATCTGAATCATTAGTTGATGTTTTACTGCTCTGCACTACCACTTCTCTAGTATGTAGTGCCAGGTACTGTATGAGTACCACACTGCACAAAGCTAGATCTGATCTGAGGTGGATTCCTCATTGACAAAAATGCTAGGAAGCCACTTGTAGTAAACCGACAGAATCCTTCAAACCCTTAGTGTAACTGAAATTTCTGCCATCATCTCCAATGATACTTGCTGGGAATTATGAGATGCAGATAAGCAGATAAGCACTTGATGATAGTTTAAATTCAAGTGTACAATTGAGAAAATAATTATTTATAAAGATGAAAGAATTTTTTTGTATGTGCTGCCACTTTGAATGACCCTTGATTATTTACACTGTATTATTGAAATGTCGTTGTAATTTAACTGTGGATTGTGTCTCCATCCTTTTCTTCATCTTCTATAATCACTGTTTGTTCTTCTTCTGTAAACAGCTTAGTGCCTTAAAAAGAGAAGACCACAAAAACCAACCAAACAACCAACCAAACAACAAACAAACAAACAAACAGATGAAAAAAGGAGTTGATTTAATGTACTACTTTTTAGAAAATATCAGGCTAAAGAGAATTTTTCAGTTCTCTCTTATTTCTTGATTTTAATGTCGTTTTCCAACATCATGCAACTGACTCCTCATTTATTTTTGGCATTTCAGTCTCCTAATATTTAGGGAACTAGAACAGAATCACTTCATTTTTAGGTAAAATTATTAAGCACTCTTAAATCCAGCATATTTTTGCTACCTGTAAAAAGAGACTCTGAAGTTTCATTTGGGAACCTGTTTGTTAGAAGGGTTTGGGTAGCTAAATAAGGGAAAGAGCTTGCATGATGAAGGAAATACTGTAATTAATCTTTGTGACTGAAACAGCTTCTGTGGACATGTATGTTTCCTCTATGTATACAGCCATATTACTTAGATTTTGCAAGTGCAGGTGGCAAAGGAGACAAATGTTAAAATACCCACATGACAAGTGCCATCTCCACTGAAATTATATAGTATCAATAAATTGCAAAAGCTTCTGAATTAAGAACAATGTGAAAATAGACTTGAGTTGTAAGACTGTACCTCCCACAAATCTGTCTCTTCCCCTTTCTCTGTTTCTCTCTTTCTCTTTTTCTCTGTTAAACCAGTAAGTCCACCCTTTGGGGATCTGGAAGCTTTTATATGATACCAAGGTATAACAAATACTGTAACTGCTCTCCTCATTAGAAAATAAGTAAGAGTGATGTGAGAACAATGCATTAGGTACAAAATGTTTTTGAAACTTATTTTAACATATTGTGCTGGATTTGCCTGTTTCCAGTAAAAAGCAAGTGACCTCTGTGATGGATTTTATGCCCACATGCCTTCGTGTGGATGTTAACAGTCTACAAACAGGATGAGGGATACCATTGCTTTGAGACCAATGAAATCTCTCCTTTTTAATTTGATCTCCTACTGTTTGCTAGCCAGCCAAGCTGTTCTGTCAAACCAAATTGGTTTGCTTCTTTCTGCATCGAAAGTCCTTTCACAGAGAAGGCTTTCAGTCTTGATAAGGTCCGAAAATAGGATAATACCCCAGAGGAAGATTTTCTTCAAATTTAGAGTCTTTTCAGAGGTGATGAATTAATGAAAATATTGACCTATACTGCCCTTCATTTAAGTTAGCTCCTGCTTCATTTATATGCCGTTCTTGTGAACTAGCTGGTTTCAGCAGCACTGTAAGATAAACTGAAAGGCATAAATTAATGTTAATTTGAAACACAAAGGACTTCATTTGTTCAAGCAGCAATTGAGTAACCATTGTTGTTAACTGCAAAGAATGATGTCATTTTATGAGACGGATGTAAATATTACCCACACAGACCTCTATCCCTACAGGCAACATAGGCAAATACAGATAAATTTTTTCCTGTTGTCTTTGGGGTTTGGGTTGTGTGTTCTCCAAAGGGGAGTGGGGGTTATTTGTTGTTGGTTTTTACATCCTGGACCATTTAAGGAACAGGGAAAACATAACTAATATATGCTTAAAATGTACCTTCAAATGTGTGACAAAATTCAAACTATGTGCATTTGCTATTGAGATAATGACAGAAACTAATGCAATTTTCAGTTGTTTTCAATTATACCTCCAATGACACTTGGTTGCCTACTGGTGAAGCCACTTACGAGCACTTGGCACGGGATCAAAGCAACCTGCTAAGATGCTGCCTCTCTGTAGAGGGCTTTTCAGATCCTGTATTCTGGATCTGTTTTCCAGTGATTAACTGCCTGTGGCAGACTTGTGTCTGTATCGGGCAAGGTAACCTATGTAGTTAAATGCCTGAATTCCATTCCCTTCCTATTCTAAGGATGCATATTTACTTTTCAAGATACATACCAACATACATCATTCTGCTGGTTGAAATTCACCAGTGAAGGCTCCATGATTTGCTATGAAAAAGTGACTCGTTTTGGTTGAAGGCTGGTCCAATATTTGCTAATTACTTACTTTCAGATTTATTCCATCGGGTAGCACAAAGAAACTAAGCTCTTGTGGAACTGCTATGCGAAACAGAACCTGAATTATAGACTTGGAGACCTGAGAAGACCCAGCAGGACTATGTGAGCTAAATAAATATAGACAGACCTTTCTGTCCTGTCTCCTTGTTATTAGTGTTGCTGCAGTAAGCAACACTCAGTGCTACATGGTGTCTCCTGTGACCTGCTAATGAGGACTGTCACCATTTCTAATATATCAGATCCCCTGAAAACCACTTTTAGATACCAATTCAAGAAACTCCACTTAATTCTAGTAAAAGAGCTTAATTAATAGAGTATCCACTTGACCAGCTGTCCACACAAATAGTTTGTTGTAAATGCAGCTAAAATAGCGTATGTGTTATCCCTCTTTGTTTGGACCAACACTCCTAGGACAGTCCCTTTCCCTTTTGGGTGGTCAGAGAGATTTTCTGCCACAAATAGAAGCAAGTCAAATGTACCATATAAAATGAAGAAAATTAATTTCTCTACTAGGTGGCATGTGGTCTAAGCGAGAGGCAGAAACAGTTTTGCACCTTGCAAACATCCAATCCAATTGGGAAATGCAGATAAAGAGAGGAGGTTACTAAATTAGTTATCTCAAATCTCCTCTACAAGGGTCAGGCTTCTAAATGTATTCAGCCTTCAAACTTCTACTGAAGTGGCACAGTTAATATTATGCCATGTCTATACAAATGAGTCATGAGCAGATGTCTCCTTCAGTGGCAAGTTTTCCTTCAGTCAGCCAACACCTTGTCTTTCTGAAGGGACTGGACCCAAAGACAAAATACAATCAGAATTCTAATGATCTTTTTTTCCATATCACTTGACAGTAAATGGCTTGAATCTGATCCAAGCCTGTAGTCAGCTCTGGAACACTCTATTGTCATCCCCACTTAGCAATATATAGTGCATTAACTAAATTAATGGTCTTCAGGCCTGTGGGTTTGAGCTAGAATGTAAATACATGTGTAAGTATGGGAAAGCAGTTCCTGAAGTATGGCTGCCTGAGGTTTCCTAATCAGTCAGAGATAACTAGTAAAACCAGTTTCAAAGCCTCATTCTCATAGCCTAGAAAACCAGTTAAGGTGGTTCCTTTAGGAAAATGCCACATCCCCATTGAAAACCTCTGGGTGAGAAGAATGGAAGTTTAACCATTCACCTCTTGTCTCTCCCAACTCAGCTGCAGGAGTTGTCCGTAGGCAGTCTGTAGACACGTGCTATCTTGTTTTTCTGATTTGTAGCCCAGGAGGAGTGGCTTAGATCTAGGTGGCACCTGACAAATAGATGATTTAAGACAACTTCTGCCTAGTGTTTAGCTTTCTAACAGAAACATTCATGTTTCTGTGAGCCATTGTTCTAGAGTCTAGCCAAAAGTTGCAAGTACTTTCAAGTTCTGTTGGGAAATTATGATTACATTGTATTTACCTTCTGTTTTCTTTAGTCAGATCCCTTGGCAGATATTAACAGAACAACCTACCAATCCTTAAAGTACATCTGCAGGACGCAGATATAATTCTGCATTTCAAAATACACACAGCCAGGAAAACAGAGGTAGGGAGGCTAAGTGATTTATTTAAACATCAAACAGGGAAAGACTAACTTAAAAATGTTTCCCAAATCAAACATGCTTCTCACTCCTTTAAACCCAGAACTTCCCAGCTGCATTCAGTAAAGCACATTTTCTTCACAAGTGATCAGAGGCATCATATAAAAGAAAAAACTACTTTCCTAGTGTTATACAGATCACTACTGTTTTGACTTCCCATTTGTATTCCCTTTCCATTGTTTTGCATTAAAGTGCTGATTTGCCCTTGAAATTGCTGGTGGTCCATGGAAAGTTTATAACCTGCATCTCTGGGCTACATCCCTCTCTGAGCTTTGAATCCTGAACTCTACTGGGAACCTTTGGAGTTCATCAGTTAGCAAAGTGATTCATTGGTAATGATCTTGCTATTGACTGTGGTAAGCATCTGACCCATGACTAGCATGGGTCCATCTGAGAGCTGGGGACCTCTGTTTGGGTCTTACATTTCTGTTGTCTCTAGCATCTGCTCTAAAAAGGCTGGTTTATGTGCTATAACTAGACAATCAGAATTACATAAATATACTTTTCCTTCATCACTTCTTAATTTAAATAAGAGAGGGGACATGATTCTAAAGCACAGTGCAGCTTTATTTAGTGTACATTCCTGAACTCTTACTCCTGAGTTTACCGAAAAAACAGGTTAGCTCTATTCAAATAATCCATTGTAGGGGTTCCCTTTCGCTCCCCCTTCCCCTTCGCCTTCCCCTTCCCTATTGGTATGCTATATATGTAGTGTGTATGTATTGCATGTTATGCCAGAAGCACAGAATTATCTTCAAGGTGCTGCTAATGAGAAGTTCATCACCACTTGGCTTCCTCAGTGCATGTTAGGGAGTGAACAGGGAATTAATCAGTACAGTTTTGCTCCAGGTTGTTTGAGGCGTTTTAGTGCTGGTGACCTAAAAATTTCTATGTGCTTAGGTTTGAAAAGCAGGGCAGTAGTTGGCTTTTCAGAAAAGTAGGATTGCAGTTTGCAAAAGATAATCGAGTGAACAAATGCCTTTTCTTTCTCCCTGTCCTTTCTACCCCCAGAGCTTGAACATGGGTTATGTAATAGACTTTTCATGAACCCCCACTGCTATTATATATTTAGACCAAATAGGTCCAGTTCAAAAACTGCTAAGACACCAAGCAGAGAGCAACCTCCTTTCAGCCTTCCAAGTATCTCTGACACTAGCCACTTTTTGCTGCCTCTTAGGAGGATCTTTACCTAAGTTTCTTACCTATTATCAAAGGTGGGATGTGTATTGCAGGTGTATCTTTTCTCCTGGGCTTTTTCTGCTCCAGTTCAGTGATTTGAGAGACTGGACTCACTCTATCTCTCTGTGACTTCTCTGTGATACCATACCTTTTCAGCAGATTATCAGATGAGTCTGAAAGTATGCCTGCAAGCAAGAAATAAAGAAAATGCTACTTTAGCTTGTTTACATTGAAGAAACTTTCACCTGTGTAACTTTCCCAAAGACTACTCTGAAGTACAGTGGCACAACTGCATGATCTGCTGCATGATGTACCTACCCGACATTTCTTTCAAATTAATTATATCCCGTAGGCTCTAGAAAATGATGCTATCATAGGCCAGCTGACTTCTGACTGTACATAATACACTAAAATGCAGCCCATTGAAATTGTGCGACAGATGAGTGTAATCTCCTATTCCAGAACCTTACACATTTTACCACAGCATCTTAATCACACAGATGATCAGGATGTTAGTTGGGAACAATGTGACCACACAGAAGCGGCTATTTTAACTAGTGAAACAATGTTTTCTTTATGACATGACAATTGCAGGAAGAAAATGCAGCTCTCCAGCCTCTGAGCTGCTCTTCCTAAGAGAGAATTGCTGATGGAAGATACATGTGAAGACTGAACATAGTCAAATTCAGTATCTGGATTACAAATACTGGAAAATCCCAGTTGCTTGTTTTTGACTTGGTGAATTGTTGTAGATATAGAGAGAAGCATACAAGTAGTTACTAGCTAACTCCTCTGTGTATGTGCAGCATGGGAAGAAGAACTCAATAATGTAAGAGCACAGGTCTCTCCCTGGAGAGTATAAAAAGGACTGCTTGTTAGCTGAGAGTGACATTTATTCCCACTGCTGTTCTTGGATCATTAGGTTTCAGTGGCAGACTCCTGCTTATTTTTCGTTTCTCCAGGTTGGTGGCATTTGGCTCTCGAACATCTGTATTTGTGCCACAGCAGGCAGCATCCTACAAGGAGCCCCTTTGTTGCTGTGATGGTTTCTGCCTTCCTGAAACACCTACCCTTTGCCAGAGTCCCCATAAATACATAAGCCCTGTGATTTCCAGGAGGAGCATCCTGCAGTGGCTTGTGCGCTTCACTGGTCTACTCCCAGTCTCATCCCCATTCAGCCTCCCGCTGTGCGCTGGATGTGAGTTTCACGAGAAAGTGCAGGGGCTGGATTTGATCCTTTTGGAATTTGGACCATATCCAATAGGGACATCTAACATGGCTCAGCAGCTGCCAATAAATACACATCATTTCACACATAAATGTAACATCATTTAGCAGCAAGACTACGAGCTCCACAGGAGCATGTTTTTCAGAGCATAAACCTACCCACCTTGATACTCCCAGAAGTAAAAGCAAACCCTTCAGCTAACATGCAATGTCTTCGAGAAAGTCAGACTCTCTGTTCACCTGCCTTCCCAGGTGCACATGCATGGAGCTGTGTTCCTGTCTGCATCCAAGGGGACATAACTGAATGAACGTTCTATAGACTTTCACCCAGCTTCAGTCTCTGGAGACGAACTGGGAGTTCAAAGTCAAGAACCTCACCTGTTAGAAGTGGTGGGGTGTGCAAAGCTGGTGTATCTTTTCTCTTTGGCTTTTTTTGCTCCTTTTCAGTCTTCTGGGAAGCTGTGAGGGTTTTACCTTTTCTTGGGTTTTTTTTGAGGTCACAGCTCTTAATCAGCTGCTCTGAAAGGTCTTCTGAAGGGAAAAAAATATAATAGAAATTGAAACTTAGGGGAAGTAATAAACCAGATGGTGAAAAGAAACACTTTGATAACGGTGCTTTAATCCAAATAAATTAAAATGCCCAGGAAGAAAAATCTCTTAAATATTTAGAAAGCCAACAAAAAGAGGCCTCTGTGCCACACTACACTGGAGTCAAGTGACTTAGGTGGTCCTTCTGTGTTGTTGGCAGTAGACATAAAACTGAGAGAGAAAGTTGTGGGCAGCTTGTGTGTTTACATGTCAGAGGGAAGGCTGCATCATAGTGTGCAGAGGTTCCATGGCCACCCCTGTTTCATCCAGTGGCAACTGTGTGGATTGTGTCTTCAAGAGTTAAAAGAGCAGTTTTGTGAAGGAAAGTTTTACATATATAGGGTCAGTCTGAGGTACTGCTAAAATGAGCCAGTCAGTATATTGTTCCCTTCAAGAGTTAGCTTTATTTCCAGAGGTACTGAACAATTGGTATTTGCTCTTCATTTACAAAACATTACACTGTATTTTTTGTTTTCCTTTAAAACAATCCTTTACTCAGATGACTCAGAGGGTCAATATGACTTTTTCTGCAAGGGTCTGTATTTCTGGGTGCTTATGCAAGCTGAAAATACCGAAGATAGCTTGTTGTGGTAGTACATCCCCCTCCCTCAACTCCTCTTTGGGCCTGCTCTACAATCTCAGCAGCTTCTGACAAGCCTTAGTTAAATCAGCTGAGTGAAGTGCCCCTTAACTGTGCCAGTTGGGTGGTGAAGCATCCATGACCATACTGGGTGCTCTTGTAAGGTAAAGGTAGGAACTATTCTGACCATATCAGGAATATCAGCAGTCCAACCAAGGTGAGGAACAAAGGATAAGCAGTCATTCTTATTAGCCTTGATAAGTAATTTACCTCAGTCGTAGAGCAACTGAAATGGTACCATTGTTATGAGACCTTTTGAAAAAATGAATTGTAGCCTGAGTGTAATAGTACTACTGTTACTGGACTTTTTGGGAAAAATCATGTTATGATGCTACAAACAGCAGCGCTAAGTAAGGCTGTTTGAGCTCTCCTGGAACACAGTGGGCCTCTGAGTGGGATGCCTCTTGGAGCTTGCGAACCCTGAAGTTTGCAATACTTGAAAGACCGTCGTTGACAACGAGGTCTAGGCAGACACCACTGCCACACATACATACTCCTTGAGGTGCAGCCCATGCCTGTTGAGAAACACCTAAGGGATTTTATATGAGCATTGCACTGAGCCTGAGGGGAATTTTTGATACGTACCTTTACACTAGTAGATATAGATGTATACATTTTTTTTCGTGTGTTCATGCAAGCAAACAGATTACGGTATGAATGTTGTTGAGTATATAATTAACTCACTGTTACAATTGTAGCAAATACTATTGAATTACTTTTAAAAAATATTAAATTAGCCAATGATTAAGTGCTTTTGCACCCTTTTCTTAAATCCATATGCTCTGCACCCTTACCCTCTTGCATCCCCAGCCTCCATGTAAGTCATTCCAAATTGCTTCTAATCCAATTTACTTATGTATGCTTTGTCAACATAGTAAGTAATAGAATGAACCTTGCCACTTAACTCTGTTAAAGCTGCATTCTCATAAATTCATATTAACTCCTACTTTTTGCCAATAACCTTGATGATGATTCTTTAAGCATTTTAACCACTCATTTGTGAACCTCTCATTAGTATCATCACAGAAACCAATGCTTCAAATTCTTAAAAGCTGCTTGTCTGCCTTCAGCTGGGCTCCCCACACCCTTACCCAACCCGACTGCAGACTTGGATGCAAGCATGACTTTGTTCCAGACTCTCACACTATTAAGGCAGCTGTTGTATCTGTGAGCCTGCAGGTAGATGTGGGAAGGATGGCCTCTGGGTTAAGGCCCTGGAGATGTGGGTTCTTTTTCTGGCCTTCATAGGCTTTCTTCCTAGTCCTAACGAGGTCATTTACTCTCCTACTGCTTCAGTTTCCCAATAGTAGAATGAAACTCATTCTATATGTACTTAAATAAGCAATTTTATGGACCAATTATGTTTGGCATAGCAGCAGTTGTAAAAATGGTGTCTGTGGCTAGAAATGCCATGTAGCAGAGACAGAACTAGGATTCCCTCCTTGCAGTACACGTAAACAAAATTTATAAAACCTGTGGTGAGACACATTTTTTTACAAGGAAGTGAAATTGCATTTGTGTTGCATTACTGTCATCACAAAGGTAACAACGAGCAAAACAGATTTTTGTTTCTGGGCTTCTAAATCTTCAGGATAATTTTGCAAGGTATGAGTGAAATCATAGCACTTGAAGCAGAGGCAAAGACCATGAATATGCAAAAAGCGTATCTTTCAAGCATGAAGTCTGGTAAACAGGAGTGTGGCAGAGTAAAGACAACCCTGTAAAGTGTAAAAGTTGTGTGAAGTAGCTTCAAAAGGAAACTGATGATGAAGAAGAAAACATTTTTAGAAAGCTGTCCCAATGATGGCAAATGGAATGCTTGAAATCTTTTGCATATGGAAAATATGGTCAGGGAAAGCTCAGCTATATCCTAGCTTTCAATTTACTGTGGTATAAATAAGAAATTGCTCTACTTTTTCTACCAGGGAAAAGATCAATGCCTTTTTGCTTTCTCCTCTTTAATTAACTTCACTCTAGAGTTTCAGCTTATATTTATATGCAGGAAGAACACTCTTTGTCTTTCCATCTGGCACTAGAAGTGTCAGCAGAAGGTGTAATCTATCTGTTTCCACGGGGGCTTAGTTGTATCGCTGGAGGGGAAAAATGGACACTGGACAGGACTTTATGATTTAAAGGCAACACCCCTCATTAGTGCAATGACATCATCAAATAACACTTACCTAAAGGGTTACACTGTGACTCTTGCTTGTCCAGTCTGTCATCTGGCATATTAAGTGGCTGAACACATTCTGTTGACATCATTGAAACAGGCTTTTCTCCTCCTTGAAAGATACTACATCACATTAAAAAAAAGAAAGTCAGCAGCACGACATCAAACAGACACATTGGTGTTACCTAACAACTGATGAGTTCTTGTCTTCCAGCAGTCTGCTGACCTGATTTTTTACTCACACATGCTGCGATGCATTTATTCACTGTCTTGCTTACACACACAGTAACCTGTTTTTCCACCTACCTTGCTGTAAGCAACCCACACTAGCATGGATTTGTGCTACAGAAAAATATTGACTTCGAGCATACAGAAAGTACTGTCTCATACAGAAAGTGCTCTCTCATACAGAAAGTAAACACTAGGGAATAGGACGTTTTGTTCTGGTTTTCTTCTCCATTTTTTCTCAACTGTAAACTAAGGATCATATTTGGTGTTTATTACATGAACCAACTTTAATTATGAATTCTGTTGATCTAGTCTAATAAGTCCAGCTCCACTAAGAGACCTTGCATACCGCAGAAGAACCAGGTGTAAAGTGCTACCTCAGAAAGATGGCCAGTGCCCACAGACCCCAAAGCCATCACATGAAGTAAACTTACTCATCACTTTGGTAAAAGCATGGTGTGTAGCGTTCAGTTCGAAACTGGGCGGAAACACCAATTTAATATAGTGGTTTCAGTTTGAACTATCTATTACTTACTAATTTTTCTTCTGTGAGGTAAGAATTAAGAGAAAAAAAACAAAGCGGGCACAAAACTTTAAACAACTACAATACAAAGAGTTTTATTACTAATAGAATTTAAAGGAAAGAAAAACAACAAGAAATTTAAAGCAAACCTCCCCCCTCCTCCAGCACTTTCCTTTTTCTACTCAACTCACACAAAGGATAACAGAACACGGGATTTCAGTCAGAGTTGCAGTTCTTGAAAAGTCACTTTCTTATGCTTAAGGAAAAAAGGGTTTTCTTTTGCTTCACCTGGTTCCCAAACTGCCACCAACAGCAGAGACTTGCCCGGGAAGAAACAATCTGCTGTGGTGTGAAACATCTCTCCCATGAAAAATCTCACAGTTCCTTCACACTGCCAAACACGGGCCATCACATGGGGTTATTAATCTTTTAAGGATGAGTTATTTTGGCCTGAACAAAAAGGCTTTCTTCGTCACAAGTCTCTAAAAGCCTTTCACTGCTTCTATATAGCCTGGCATAGGTACTCTTCACAGTCTTCACGGGCCACACGTGAATTCTCCATCCCCCCATGTACTTTAAATGGATTAAAGAGACAAACAGTTTGTGGTATTACAGTTTCTTACCACGGCATGCAAAAAGTATTTTTAAGCTAAGCGCGAGAAACGCGGCACTGCCCCTTTTCTCCCGCCGCCATCTTCAGCTCCGTCTCACATGACTCACTTTCTCTCTGACTCTGAAGCCGCCACGTTGCAGAGTGTTTTTGTTCAGGCTTTACGAGAAAAAAGCCTCGCTCGCTTTGTGCTGCTGGCTGCATGGTGTCTTCTTCAGTTCGGCACGAAGTGTACTGTCTGCAGACAGGAGACTCCGCCGGCTCCCGCTGGCTCCGCGTGGTGAAGGCAGGGACCCGCCGGTCCCACGAAGCCGCGCCGATTTAGTTTAGCTGTGAGGCAGTCCATGGCTGGCTTTAGCTGCCTGCAGCTCAGGGATACTTCCCCCTCCCAGCAACCCGTCCGTGCCGGGGCGTTGAGAAAAGGGGAGGAGGGCAGGGGCCCTGGCCCGGCCCGGCGGGGCGGGGCCCGGAGGTTCCGAGGCCCCACACCTTCAGGCAGGCGGGCTGGAACGAGAGGGGAGTTCCCGCTTTTCCGCGTGGTTTAAATAGGTAAATTGCGAGAAGCGTCATTAGTCTAAAAAACTGTCCATCAACTCAGGGTCAACCCACTACACATGGGGAACCCATTTCACACAGCTGTCTAAGTGTCCATACTCTGTAAGTCCCACTGGATTGCTTTTTGGGCTATTTTGTCCCCCTTTGCCTATAGCTGCAGCGGATGTTGAAGCCCGTCCTCATCCATCCTCCCACCTGAGCTTCCCCAGCACCTCGCAAGCTGAGATTTGATCCTGGGGCTGCCACAGATGCCACCACAGAAAGAAGAAAATTATGCTGATCATTTCTATGGTTGCTTAGCAGAAACTCATCAGAATGACAAAAGCAATGTTAAAGGGAAACAACCTTCAATCTGAAGGTGCAGTCCAAGTGATCTCAGTATCTGCCTTCATCCAGCAACAGCTGTGGTAGTTTCCTATTCACAACCTCTGTTCACCATTTTCAGGGAATAAGAGCAGACTGTGACTTCCTTGTAAGGAGGAGAAAGGTAATGAGGAAAAGAAAAAAACTGGAGACATTATGACTAGTAGATGCAAGACAAGTAATTGGGAAAAAATAGAGAAAGGGGAGGGAGAGAAGGAAAGGCAAATAAAAGAGAAAGGTTAAAAAAAAAGGCAGCAGGAGAATAACAGTGAAAAGGAGGATGGGCAAATAGGAGACTAAACTGTGGGAGTTTGGTTTTATCTTGCTGCAGGAAAAGAAATTACCTTATTATTTCTCTGTAAATTGCAATTTTTTTTGCTGACAAGAAACAGAACAGTAGGGGAGTTAGTCTCATTTCCATGACTAAACTTGCATCTGTGTAAAGAACAATTAACCCTTGAGCAAAATCCAGTCACAGAAATAATTGCACAAGAAAGTAGGAAAGGTTGCAGCAATGTAGTTCTTGCTATTCATGTGATGAAGTAAGGTTTTTTTCTTGCACTCTGTCTCTTCACATAATGATCCACATTCATCCTTTGTGCATCTGCAATGGTTACATCGGAGGTCTAATTCACACTCAGTAGAAGATACTTCCTGAGATTATATAGATTTTCCTATACGATTTAGGATTTAGGTGTCATTTGGACAGAGACTTTGGTACAGTGTAGCTAGGCTGTACCACCCTCTGCAGAGATATGTGCCTAAATGAGTCACCTCAAGTTTCTTATTTCTAGGAAAAGAGAGAGCTGATAGACACCTGGAATGCTTTCCTGAAAGTTGAGGCAAGTTC
Organism: Lycocorax pyrrhopterus obiensis; assembly: GCA_014706295.1. Classification (NCBI taxonomy): domain Eukaryota; kingdom Metazoa; phylum Chordata; class Aves; order Passeriformes; family Paradisaeidae; genus Lycocorax; species Lycocorax pyrrhopterus. The sequence continues at coordinate 56,046,518 of JACSVZ010000002.1, read as the reverse complement.
TAGCTTTGCCTACATAGTTCTAAGTTGCTCCTTGTTAAAACTTTTGGCATTAAGTTGGATTGGCTCTACTTACAGACAGAGGAGGGCAATGAATGATAAGGCAGACTGAAAAGCGCAGGTAGTACTAAAAGCTACTTCAGCCTCCTATGAAGGAGGTCTCATGCTGAATCACACTTATAAGACATGGTGATTCAGACGAAAAATATTTGAACTTTTCACTTTCTGGATATCAGCTTTGGATTTTTATATAGCTCAAAGCACATACTAAAATTTTTTTCAAAATTCTCAGTTGCTGTACCTGCTTGATTAAAGTGCCCAAACAAAGCTATCCTATCACTCACTAACATAGTCCTAAAACACACAAATACTTGCAAATAATAGGATTACTTTCTTTGCTTAAATTTTTGGTTTCCATAACAAAGTTCACCAATGCAGACAGTTCCAGGCTTCAATTAGATAAAAATATTTTGCTAGAGACAGATAAAGAAACCTGTTTTGGTTTACTGTTTTAATGCACAATTGGCTTAATGTAGATGTTTGTCACAAGTAATCAGCCTAGAGTTTAGGGAATACTCAGTACACCTACTCTCATATAAGATGATGTGTGCGAACTCCCCAAACAATGATGTAAATCTTTCAAGGCCATCTGATAATACGACATTTAAACCAACTTAAAATGAAATCTCATGAGAAAAACCTACCTTGTAAGATAGAAAACTAAAGCTTTGAGAACAAAACTAAAGAGCCAGACTTATTTTTCATTTGATCTTGAACTAGGCATGGAAATGGCTTGGGGGGAAAATCTCCATTTCTTGTCTTCTCTTAGGGTTTGAAGGATTGTAGGGGCTATGCAACTACATGGAATTATGTACCTATGGATAGTTGTATGTAGTCTGAAGGGGCAATGCAGTTCTCAAATGAGTCACCCATAGGTGATCATTCTTACCTATGAGATGGAGAAATGAAGTTCTGATAGGCAATTCTTATAGAAGTTTACAAGGGTTATGTGGGCATCAATGTCAATACTCCTCACCATTGTACATTAAGGCTCGTGATTTCTTTGTATATTGAATACTTAGAATTTCTGATCTGGCCCTTTATAAGGTAATCCACAACCTGTGCTTCTGAAGACTTCAGTAGACCATGTGGTGCATGTGGTATTATATGTGGATTTTTTTCTTGTTCAGGAGAGTGTTTTGTTTCTACAATTGACAGAATCCTGAAGAAAAGCATGCTAATTTACAGGGTATACATAATTATTTAAAAAACCACTGGCATGTTGACAAGGATGCTACATAAATAAAAGTACTTTTGAGAGCATCCTTGTTGAGTGACAGCAGTCAATCTGAATTTAATAAGTTCATTTTGATAGCTGGCAATAATGTTGCCACAGAAGCCTGTTTGACCCTATTTACTTATCTTCTGAAGCCAGAGCAATTCCTAAGAACATAGAAAGAAGCAGAGGCAGAAACAGAGGCAACTAGGGTCCTGGGGTGGTACAGCATGCACACTTGTTTGTCTGCATTCTCATAGGCAGGGCTTCGCCTTGCTGCTGGTGTACTCAATAGTTGGAAATGGAAGTATGTAGGAGTATCTTACAGGTTGCTGCCAAATGCAGACACAAGGCAGAGGCTGGACTTCACTAGTTACAGTCCAGCCTGGACAAAAAGCAGCATTCTGCTGCCCTGCCCAAAGAGCTGCTCTGGCATGAGGGTTTGTTCTTTAAGACTGGTACCTTTTCTCCCACTAGGCATGCACTTATAGTTTCCTGGTGGGGTTTGATTATTAAATTATTTTAAATTGGTTTTCCCCTTTCTGTCTTGTTGCAATGAGCACATGAGCAAGCAGGGATAGGCAGGCTTCCAGCATCCTTACCTGCTCCTTCTTCCCTGCATCCCTAAACCTATGTGGGAGGCAGAGAAAGAGACCTGTCATTCCTTCTGTAGCAGAACCCTCTGTGGAGGGTTCTGTAGTGTGAGTAGGCCCCTTTTTTGATTGAAGTCATTTACAAATGCATAAAGAAAGAATAAGATATTGGATGAAGCCATCTTGCACACACTTGCCCTACACAGAAATCATATGAAACAGGTCAGGAGTCTAGGAGAATGGTACAACATCTGGCTGCATTTGGCTTCTACCTGCACTCAGCAGGCAGCCGTGGTACCTTTATCAGAAAATATGCACCTTCACCTATACCCCATCCTATCCCAGCCCTATTACAACTGCTTCCTGGCAAATCATGTGAACAAAGCAAGATTACAGTGGTCAGAGTAGAAAATAGATGTCCTACAAGTATAAATTCTCACTGTTGCTGCTCTGCACTCCAAACCTTTAATTACAAGTTTTACTATCCGTTTAACATTACTCTGTTGGAGTATAGGGTACAGAAGACAGCTTCATGCTAATGCACAGAGTTTCTTCTTCAGTTATTTAGGCACTAGGCTGCTCTCCACAGGCATATCATCAGATTACTCTGATTTTTACTTTTATAAAGCATATTTAAATCTTCTTAGCAAATACTTAGATATTTGAAAGCCTGATCCGAGTGCCTCCCTCTACCCAAAACTTTTGCTACTAATAATAGCATGGATGCAGAAGTACCACAGAATTGTCTGGGAGCAGACAAATTGTCTGTTTCTTCTCACATACAGTGTGCTTCTGGGTGCTATTTCAAAAACCCTGTCTGGTTTGTGGACTGATTCCCACTACTAGCCATAAACTTGTAAAATAAATAAAAAGATTTATTTGTTTGATTGAAAAAAATGTGAGATACATTTGCACAGGTTCTGTTCACAAAGTTTTTGTCTTTGGAGATAATAAAAAATACAGTCTTCCCTAAATTTTCCTTGAGGTACAAATTAACCCCTTGCACATGCCAGACTTAATAGTGAGATAAGAAGTCTTTATACCAGTTCCCACTTTGCTGACTTGCACTTTCTGGTTGTGAACTGTGCCAGCAGTTGAAGTTAGTGCTTTAGTTTTCTCTAAAACACTCTCCTCCCCATTGCCCTAGCCACAAATTCCAGACTCAGTTCAGTCATGCCCCAGCCTTCCCCATATAGGATCATTCCCAGCCCATTCCTTATGCAGCGGGGACTCTGTGCTTTCCTGCTTGTCCCCAGAGGTGATAAGGCAACTTGCTGGTGGTGGCTGCTAAAAAAACCCAAAACAAACAAACAAACAAACCCACACGCCTCATAAAAAAAAAAAAAAAGTTAATCAAGAAGCCAACCAGCCAGGAGGAAAACGTGTGGCTGAAGTACTTACTGAGTGGTGTGAGGTAGTGGGGAAGGTGCAGTTTGTCGTCAGGGCTCACTGGAGGATCTTTCTGGACTGGGTCTGCAGCTGATGCTCTTGCTTGTCTTATCCAGGGATAAGTGGGAGCCGTCACTATGGCAACGCTGCACTCAGGCGTCCTCCTGGAGGCTAGGGAACAGCACGATCATTCCCTGCCCTACTAGCAGATTCTAATCCTGTTTCCTTCCTCTTCCACAAGTTGCAGAGGCCGAAGGAGAGGCAAAAAGATGCGAGGGAGACCAGCAGTGCCTCAAGGCTGAGGCATCATTCCTGCCAGATGACCAAGAGCCACAGATGCTGATGCTCTCAAAGAAGCAAGGGAGGATGTGAAAGCTTTGGCACAGAGAGCCAAAAGGTGAGCTGCAGCTGCTATGTTTAGAGCTGCAAAGAAAATCACAAGGGGAGGGAGTAAGGCTGATGCCGTCAGGGACCCAGGGGAGAGCTGAGAATAAAAGTGGAGCAAGAAGGCAGGGTACACATCCAGGAGCAGCACCACAAGCATAGAAACTGATGCACACTGTCTCCAGCACTGAGCTTCAGTGATGACTGCATTTTTGTGTGTATATATCTTGCCACAACTGGTTATACAAGCACGGTGTTTATGAGACCAGGGAGGGAGTCTTCCAGTTGTGTGCCAGCAGAGACCAGTCTCTCTTATTTTAGCTCATGCCTTTGGATGGAACTGTTACTCAGCTGAGGGAAAGAAATAAAAACATGTCTGACATTGGAAAAGCTCTGGAAGAAATATTCCACTCAGTGGTGGGACTGTGAACTGCCCTTCTCTTAGTATTCATTTGCAACAAAAATGCCTTCGTCTATAAAAACTCTGAGGGCTCACAGCTGCAGTTATCCTTTCTTTTCCCCCACTCAGTGACTGCAATTCAAAAGCACCAGTGTGCATGGCATACTTTCTTTCATAAACAGTATATTGGACAGAAAGCCCAAAAGGGCAAAGTGCTAATTGCCTGCCCTGCAAATTGTGCTACACCCTTGGATCCTTTATGTATCCTATGTGGTTCTACAAAATTCCAAGCATGTTAAATGCTCTAAAGACACCACCTGAAAGAACTGTGAGCTTTCTTCATTGATGCCTGGGAGAGACAAGTACATTCATTACTTTGCAAAGTGTTAAGTCATCTGTGCTTATTGTGTCTTAGTGGCCCACCATTAAAAGCAAGTTCATGAACACTTAAATTATTCCTGAAAAAATGGAGCAGAAGCTCCTAAGAATATTTTGTGAAGATTAATATTTCTAAATTAAAAAAAAAACCAAAACAAACAACCCAAAACCCCCAAACCTCCAAACTCCTCAAACCACACAAACCCCAGCCTAGCTTTTTATGAGTTGCCCACCTCCATCATTGTCCAGACCTCTCTGCTGCAGTGAATTTTAAATGAAAAACTCTCTAATTTTCACTGAAATGTCTTTTACTTAGAAACACAATTATTTCATATTTTTCTATGAAGTCAGAAAATCAGAATGAGGTGAATGAAACAAAATGGTCAAATCAGAAATATGTTTTGAAACTCAGCTGAAGATTGCCTTTTTATTGTCCTGATTGAAAAAGTCAGTCACTCATTTATAGCACTAAAGAATTCCCTGAGGACAAGAAAATAATTTCCTGTTCTAGCCCCCAGATCCCAAGGTTGCTTTGGGAATATTAGAAGATAGGGTTACTCAAAAGGAAAACAGCCTATCAGCTATCTCAGCAAGATTACACATCCTGGTCACCTTTTAGATTTGTTAGCTGTCATGATGCCATGAAGCATTTAACCGCAGCAGCAGATTTATCCCAGTCTCTACAGGATGTCTGTCACATTATCGGTGTGATGGAGGATTTACTGTCAGATGTGGTCTTTAAAATGTTTACAGTTGTTGTCCTGCTTGTAAGAGGGTTGGAACTCCTGCCAGCTTTCTAATCTTTTCTGTTCGGTTATTTCACAAACACAAGCTGAAAAATAGTCCTCTTCGCACGTACACAAGTACTCCCATCCTGGGAAAAGTAGTTCTTGGAGAACTACTCATGTAATTAAAGATAAGAACATGTCTAAAAGTTTCCTTGCTAGTGCTTTAGAAGACAAGTGATGCAGCTTTGACAGATAGGAAAGTAGGAGAAGATCTAACAAAAAATTCAGGTAAATACAATACATAAACATATATATACATATGTACATATATGCATGCATGTATGTATATATAACTATTACCTTACTGTGCATTTGTTATTGGTCATGGGTGTGGAACAGAGCAGCTGATGCTGCCTGCAGAGGCTAGAATGAGTCTGCTGGAAAGGAGAGAACCAAGAACACTAGAGATCACCAGGTAAGTCATATCACAGTACCTTCCCATACAAAGCCCTGTCTCTAAAGAGGTAAAGGTGAACATGATTATCAGTACCAGGAAGGCCTGTTGCCTTAAAGATGACATAGCTGTCACCTCTGTATGTTCCGTATCTACTGCAGATAGCTATGAAAATCTTATAAAACTAGTATACTAGTAATCTTGTGTACAAGCCAAGACACACGTACCACTGTTGTCCTGTGGGGGTTTGTTACATTAAGTTTACATTGAGGTTTCTTCAGATTTTACTTTCAACCCTGGCACTACTTTCAAATTAAATAAGAGGTGCTGATAAGGTGCAAGTGAAGTGTTATTTTATTTTAACAGATCTTAGGTATCCGAAAACTGTTAATGATTCAGCCTTAAGTCACCTCTCTATGCAGTAGCATGTGGTTACATCCAATATAATACTCACTTCAGGTAAGAAAACTCAGGGCTCACACTCTCCTGATGTGCTTAAGCCCACCCTCAGCCTGTGCTCTTATTGTGTGTGAAAGTGTACTGTGCTGTGAAGAAAGCTTGTTCCAGGTTTATGCTAACTCCTAAGCTGCTGCATGCATGTTCATGCCCAAAATAAATTTATATGTGGAAAATTAGGGAATTGTACCTTGTAAGGACCAATTTATTAATTTAATCCCTTCATAAATGTTGTCATAGATATAAAACAGACTGCAGTTGATTAAATAATTTACTTTGCAGCCACAACAGTTTGATCAATAGGTTAATGGGCTGTGCTGGATTTTTAATCAAACAGATTACCTGATTGTACAGTCAACACTTGTCTTTGGCAGTTTCCCTTTAAGTTGTGGAGGTTAAAAGTGTAGAAGACTGAAACCTGCACTCAATGCACCCCACTTTTCAGACTTACTATTATAAACATTTACATTTCCCCCTATATGAAATTGCATATAGGGACATAAGTTGCATTTATCACAGACACAAACATAAATATGTCATATTTTTGAAACAGAAGGCTTGATGAAAATCATTGCCACATCCTGAAAAACAGCATATTTCTCCCAGGTCCAAGAGGGAAATCATTTGTATTCATTGTACTGTTGAGTAAAGCCTTTAAGGCTGGAACACTCTAAGGCTAAGGGGAGTCTGGGATTTGTGTCTACCCTCATAGATGACTCTTATGCAAATGTCTTTCCTGATGCCCCTACAAAGGTTAGGGACATTACAAAGGAAACCTAAAAGTCTGGAAGACAATAGACTCATTTAGAGTGGCAAAGGAAATTTGTATGTCAAGAATCAGGGTCATACTCAGATTCCTTGTGCAAAGCCAAGGAGAAAAAACTATCATACTCAGTTGACAGGAAAATTATTATAGGTTAACCTGTGCTTTACATTTAGATAAAAAATTTAACATTTTCTGATGTATCTAGTTTATAACAAAGTCTTCCTTCTTATTTCAGGAGAAGCAACCCAGGAGAAAACATGGAAGGAAAAAGATGTGGCTTTTCATGAGGGAGAAATATTTTCAAGTTTCGTGCTTGTAAAGACTCCAGTGCACAATTTTCATTCCTCTTTATGTCAGAGGGCTTTGGGAGAGTTAATTTTAGGGAAAGACAGATGTAAAATCCAGCAAATGGCAGATGGTAGTGAAAAACTATATTCCAGGGAGACTCAGAACAAAGCAGGAGCAGATGACCTCTGACCCACGTAATTTGTGCTTCTCCTTATATCCATCACTCTTACGCAGCATGGAGCAAGGTGGGAGCTGAGATGAGGTTAAAGCTGGCCTTTACCTCCTAGAGAAGTCTCCCCCCCTCCCTTTCCAGGGGCATTAGATCTGTAGAATTGCTCCTTTTCCTGGAGTTGCTGTTTCTCACTCTAAGTTCTTGCTCTGGTTAATTATGTGCTGAACCAGTGTCTTCCTATGTATGGATACAAAGGGGTTTTCCTGCTAAAACACCGTAGACTTGTCAAGATTACATAATTTCCAACTCTACATTCAAGGATCTTTTAAAATAGTATCATAGTCCTCCTGCACTTGGAGCTTATATTATTAGACAGCTTCTAAAACACTGCTGTGTTCACGCCCCTTTTTAACACCCTCCACAATGTCTGCTTTATTTTATTAGACTGAGAACCTGGAAAGAAAACAACTTCTCTGACTGGAAATTACACATATGAGTGTGAGAAACATCAGTGCCTACAACATATGCCTATCCCACAGATTAGAGACAGAGACTCATTGGTAAGCTTGGGCTGTCCCTCAGCCTTTTTGTGCCTTGCTGCAGGATGGCAAGAGTTGTAGATGTCTGACACAGCCTGTGAACTTCCCTGGCAAAGAATATTTCTGCATGTGTTATCCAATAAACTATTAAAAGAGGAATAAACTAGACTTGATTGAAACCACACCAAAAGTCTATCAACACAGGACATGAAACAAAGAAGCAAGGAGCAGAGTGATCCACATAAGAGGGTTTTCAAAGAAACTCAGGGAAGGTTTCTCCTCTCGACTTCCCTGAGTTTCCAGTTTACTGCAAGCATCTTGAAAAATCCTTACTCACTCTCTGTTCTTCACATTACAGCAGCACCACAAACATTTTGGTAGTTACCGCCCTGCCATGCAATGAGACTGCACTGCTGTGCTGACAAACTTCCAGTTTGTGGGTGACTCGGGTCTTGAGAAGGGGATATGGCTGATTTGTTCAGCATTGCTCAGTCAGTGGCAAGCTGTAAGCTTTGCATTTTTCAGCACTTGCCCTCTGTAGGAAGGAGCAAGAGCATACCTTTCCATCCCCTGAGGTGTTTGGTTTTTTCCTTAGAGCTTGAGAAAAAGAATTATGGTCTGGAAAATTCAGTAGATGAAAAACTGTAATAGGTTAATTGTTCCTGGCTAGAGAATACAGAGGATGAGAGTTCAAGGGAGCAGTCTTCTACATGTCATGGCCGTGTTACTTCATTCGGGGTATCATCATTGACTACTGTGGTCAACTGGCTGGCCAATCAGAGACATGATAGCCATCATGTAGCCCTGATTTCTGAGGAGAGTAGCTCCTCAGAAAGCTGTGTGAAGAGCTGAGGGGGAAACAAGAGGATATTGCAACCTGTGCTGGATCCTGAGAAATCTTAGCTAGCCCAGAGGACAGCACTGGCGATGCAGCAGTGGTGGCAGTCATGCAGGGCTTTTGCCATTGTCTTCATCCTACATCTCTAGACTTTCAGACTGATGCTCCAGCCCATACAGCAAAATTGAGGGAAGGAGGACATCTACTAGTGGTCCTTGCTTGGTTCCTATTGCTAAGCAGATTACTGCCTGCTATTCAGAGCAGGATGGTGTCCTCTGTCTGAGACCATCTCTTCCATTACAGGTGATGGTGCAAAGTAGATAATGCAAAGTATTTCTAAGGGGGAGAAGAACCCCTCCATTGGGTGGAATTTGAAACCAAGTCTAAAATGCCCCTAATTTCACTGCCTGCATTTCAAGCTTGCACTTGTAATAGCAAAAAGCTGTGTTGGTCTTTAGCATTTTATCTTTTTTTCTACAATTTCAATAGAACTGAGCCCACTGGAGGTTTGATGGCAAGCTGTTGAGCCCAGCATGGGCACATTACATTTCATTCATTCGAGACATACAAGCTCTGCTTCATGTGGGATTTGTGTAAATACTTGCACAGATTCCTATCTGCAGAAGCTTGCTCCTAGGAAGTTGTAAACTCATTAAAATAGCAGACAGAAAATTGTGCTCCTATAATTTCCATTTCAATTATTATAGAGTTCACAACATACTAAATCTACTGCAGTTTAAGATAAAACTTCTACTGGTTTAATAGGGCCAAGATGTAACAAAGTTAATTCCCTAACATAGCATAAAAACTGGGAACTGTCCCAGAACAGTGACTTCAATGGAGTCTGGACCTCAGGAAATTAAATTCTCAGTTGGTTCGGAAAGGCAAATTTTGTGCCTTACCAGAAAGATGTTTCTAATGACACAGTCATTAGAATAAGAAACATCGCCATGATACACAGAAAATGTACTTGATTAATCAGCTAATGTGATACTTTTCCTGTTGTGCACATAGAGTTTGGACATCACCAGGATAAACCAGGTAACTTTTCTTTCTCTAAAAGCAGTCACATATATTTTCAACTTCAGCAGTACTATTCTGACCCACAAGGCATTGAGGAAATGTCTTTTCTGAAGTAGTAGCATAGTCAAAAGTGACTATTTGTGTTATGTGGAGAGAACAGTGCTAGGGTAATGTCATAGAGAGGAATGTTCATGAAGCTGATATGCAGCTGTTGGTATCTATTTCAGTTACCTTAATAAAGACTGCTTCAATTCAAGCAGTGCCCAACCATAAAGTGCCTCTTTGGCTGTTGTTTAATTAAATGCTTGTTCTTTGGTTAGGTTATTTGAATATGTAATCTATGATGAAACAGCAGAACAATAACTGCTGATATCAGAAAATTTTGAAGAGGCACATGAGCTCTGCCTCTCTTTTTTAATGGTCCAGTGAGACCACAATGGACTTTTTTTTTTTTGCCGAGGCCAGGAAATTATTCATATGAAACATGAAAGAAAAGGCAGACAGATCTTTCAACAAGTAGGTTTTGAAAGCAAGTTTGTTACCAAAAATTCGGTAAAATAAAAAACTCCTTAACACTAATATAGCATTAAGAAGGAGGTATTCTTTACTCAGCCAGATGCACAGGGGCATAGCTCCTGCCAAAAGCCGTGCATGCTGGGTACAGGAAAGTTTCTGTTTATATACTGTATTTTACATACATATTCATTGATTGTCCTGGACTAAGCATACATATGATAATCATTTCCCCAAAATCATAAACTTACTTCCCTTCCCCTTTACGCATGCATTCTTCTGTCCTGGGGATCTCTCCAGTGGTCCCTGGTGGTCGGGGACCCCAGTGTTCTGGTCGACTCATCTCACTGAGATGGCAGGGCACTAGGGCTGGTGAACTTCCAGTTCTCTTTGTTACACCATGGGCATCATGGAGTTCCATAGGCCAGTGGTTTTGGAGAACAAGCATTGGGTTAGCTCACCAGGTGTAGGCCATTTATCATCTGGTAACAAGTTGAACTGAACCCTCTTTTCATTACATAAAGTCTTATTCATCAAAGGTATTGATGCCATGATGATTTTTGTCTTTTCTTTTATACCCCTGTTATACCTTTTTACAACTTCTGTATTCTTAGTGCTTTAGCCTACATTCTTGGACTTGTTTGTTAAGCTAGGAGACTACATTTTAGAGGTTTTGTAGTTAGGGAGCAATATGCCCCAGACCCCAAGGTCCTCTCCAGAACACATTTTGTAAACTAAGATAGAACCATCCAGGGGAAGGTTCCTTGGGGAGGGGGGCTCACTCAAGCCTCTCATTGGGGAATTTATGATAGATATGCTAATTAGTAAGACCTATAATGATATACCAGATCTTTTGGGGGTGTGGATTGTGGTGTGCATGGAGGTGCATTTGACCTGGACGTAGTGCACCTAAGGATCCTTAAAATAAATACCAAGGTAAAATCCCTTTTTCCCTTCTAACTGTGTCTGACTCTTGATTTTAAGACCAGGAAAAGGCATCAGTATGATGCCTGTTAAAACCAAACACGATGAGTTTTCAGCCACAAGCAAACCTCAGTGAGGATCTTGTAGAAGAGTAATAGCAGGGTGCCCACTTTCTATAGCCACTGTCACAAATGCTCTTATATATGTGGAAGGAGGACCAAAGACATTGTGAAAGCAGCAGTGTGGGTCCCTGCTGAAGGTGCTCTGGTGAAAGTAAATCCAGCCTTTCAGTTAAAGATCTGGATGCACTTAAAAATCCAAAATAAATGCTGCAAGTGCATTTCTGTAAAGCCAGGAGGGAGCAGAAGAGCCTATTCTCCTCCTTGCTCCGTCTGCTGCCCTCCTCTGGAATAGTACTTTTATGGCTTCTCCATTAGAGCAGCGCAAGAAGAGGAGATGATGGTGTTAGAAAGATGCAGGGGGGAAGGGTGGAGATATGCCAGTGTGTATTCCACTTAATATTAAATTATTTATGTAAAGTGAAACAGCTTCATCCATTTAGGCAGCTTGCATTCATCCTGTGACACGACACAATTGTGTCTGTAAAATATACACAGACTTGGTTTGGGATTTGCTGGAGATGTTATGCATAGAATGGAGATGGAACTCCATTTCCTGGGGCCCCTAGGAGCAAAAAAAGAAGAATATCTCTCTCCATATCACACCTTTTTTTTTTTAATTATTATTATTATTTCTAATGATCTACAAGCTACCTCAGAGCCAGGCTTTGTGAACACAAATGCTAAGCAGGCAGGGCTGACCACTATTTTCTGAGCAGCAATATTTGTTCCCCCTCTTCAGCCAGCACAGGCGTTGCTCCATTTGTTACAGGCAATCCCTCTCCTTAATCAGCATGGGGAAATCTGGGAAATCAACCCCCTGATGTAAGTTGTCTGCTTTGAATTTGACTCTGTGCATCTGACTTGAGTAATTTATTGCCTCTTGTGTGATAGCACATGGGTAGTTGCTATAACCTGCAAACAGGAATGCGCAAAACAGACTGCAAAGTAGCTTCTTGCTCTAACTTAGCTGGGCTGACTTCTGCCAGCAACAGTAGAACAAGCCAACAAAATAATTTTAGTTGTAAAAGCTAAGAGCTTGTCTATACTTCTGCAGGGAGCATATATATTGATTAAGATAAATGCTAATGAGGACTCTCTAAGGTCAGAAATAAATACTCAGAATTTGTAAAAATTTGCAAATCCATTTCTCTCCTTTCTAAGTATTTTTTATTCATTACACACAAAATTTACAGTAGTCTTACATGGTGAATCAGCACTGGAAAGATACTAGCCATCCCTTATTTTACGTAAAAGGACTTAATTTTAGCCAGAAGGGGAATGGAGGATTATTTGCTAATTAGTTCTGAAAATCATTCACTTAGACAATCACTGACTCTTTTGGGACTTAACGGGCAGTGTGGAAGCAATGCTACATCATTCTTCTTAGATCTTTACAGGATTCAGAAAGGCCCAGATAGGAAAATTCATCTGGCCCCATCTATCTGATGGCTGGCCTGGTTATGGGCACCTCTTCTTTATACCTTAGCAAGGTATAAATAACAGAGTCATGATTGAGAACATCAGGACTTCTTCCATCTCATAAAATTAGGAAGAGGGAATAGTTTTGTTAGTTGTTGAATTGCAGCTGCTTAATTAGTGTTTACAGTATCTCTCCTTGAAAGTAGCCATGTGTATTTCGTTCCCTACTTGCTTGTTTAATTTAATTAAATCAATTGTTGCACACCTGTTTCCACTTACTTAAAACAAGCACTCTCTGCAGCATATCAAATATGAAGTAACACTGAAAGTAATTAATATTTATCCTTGAAATGTTTCTTTTGGAATGGTATTATTAAGAACCCAAGCTATAAAAATAATCAGATATCAAGTTTATACCTTAAAACCCCAATAGATGCATAACCTTCTTTTGAACAGTACAGGCAGATTTGAACAGGCAGATGCACAGAAACAAGTAAGACATCTAGAAAATGTCATAGGAGATTGCAGAAAAACCTTTCCTTTCCCTGAAAACTGATGCTCTGTTAATGAATGCTGGGAAGAAACAGCTTCAGAGTACCGCTAACAGGTATTTCTTAAGCTATAACAAGGAGAGAGAGGTTCATCTTTGATGGACCTTATGCCCAAGAACATATAAACCTGTACGTCACTTATATTCCTAGTAAGACATAGAATGACAGAACTAAGTAAGTTCCTAGACTTCCTACTTACTGGGAAAATCTTGAACAAGGCTCAAAACCATAAGGCAATTTAAAAAATACCAGACATACATTCCATACATTCCCTACCACCCCCCCCCCCCGCCCCGCTTTTTCTTTTTCCAATTACTGATCTTTGTGGGGGACTTTAACTACCCTGATGTCTGCTGGAGAAGAAACACAGAGAAGCACAAAACAGTCTAGGACGTTCCTGGCAAGCACTGATGACAACTTCCTGACAGAAGTACTGAAGACCCCAGAAAGGATGGTGTGCTGCTTGACCTTATACTAACAAACAGGAAAGGCCTTGCTGGAAATTGTAGGCATGTGGGGGTCAGCCTCTTCTCCCAGGCAACTAGCAATAGGACAATAGAACATAGTCTTAAGCTGTGCAAGGGGAGGTTTAGGTTGAACATTAGGAAGAATTTTTTTCACAGAAAAAATGATGAAATATTGGAATGAGTTGCCCAGGGAGGTGGTGGAGGTGTTTCAGGAAAGACATGACCTAGTTGACATAGTGTTCCGTCATAGGTTGGACTTGATGATCTCAGAGGTCTTTTCCAACCTAATTGATTCTATCAGATGTGAAGGCTGGGGGCGGCCTTGGCTATAGTGACCATGAGACTGTGGAGTTCAGTACAAGCAAGGAAGAAACAGGGCAGCAAGCAAGGTTATGAACATGGACTTCAAGATAGCTAACTTTAAACTCTTCAGGGATCTCCTGGAAAGAATCCCACAGGAACAGGCTCTGCAGGGAAGAGGGATCTAAGAGAGTTGGTTGATATTCAAGGATCACATCCTCCCAGTTCAAGAATGATGCATCCTGATGCACCAGCAAAGGGAGCAAGTGGTCTGTGTGGATGAATAAAGAATTACTGTCATTACTCAAACATAAAGAGGAAATACACAGCAGGTGGAAGCAGGGACAGGCCACATGGAATGAATATAAAGAAGTTGTCAGAGTAACTAGAAGTGAGACAAGAAAGGCCAAGGCCCATCTGCAACTAAATATGGCCAAAGATGTCATGGACAACAAGAAGGGCTTCTTCAAATACACCAATAACAAAAGGAAAACTAAGGAAAATGTGGGCCCATTACTAAATGGAGGGGGGACCTTGGTAAAAAAAGGATGCAGAGAAGGCAGAGTAACTGGGTGCCTTCATTGCATCAGTCTTCACTGACATGGCCAACCCTTGGCAATCTTTGACCCAGGGGACCAGGGTAAAGGAACATTGGAAGGAAGACTTTCCCTTGCTCAAGAAGGATTGCTTTAGAGAACACATAGGCAGCTTTGATGTCTGCAGCTCCATGGGTCCTGATGGGATGCGCCCAGAAGTGTTGAGAGAGCTGATGGACACCACAGCAGGGCCGTTAATGGTCATCTTTGAAATGTTGCAGAGATCAGGAGAGGTGCCTTAGCACTGGAAGAGAGTAAATGTCACCTCAGTCTTCAAAAGGGGCAAGGAGTTCCCAGGGAAATACCAGCCAGTCAGCCTAACTTAATCCCTGGAAAGGTGATGGAGTGCCTCATTCTAGAGGCCATCTCTATCCACATGGATGACAAGAGGGGATCAGGAGTAGTCAGCATGGATTCACTAAAGGCAAATCATGCTTGACTAACCTGATGGCCTTCCATGATGAGACAACTACCTGGATGGATGAGGGGAGAGCAGTGTGTATTGCCTACCTCAACTTCAACAAGGCTTTTGACACTGCCTCTCACAATATCCTCATAGGTAAACTTAGGAAGCGTGGACTGGATAAGTGGACAGCAAGGTTGATTGAGAACTGGCTGAATGGCACATCCCAGAGGGACGTAATCCAGTAGAACAGGGTTTAGCTGGAGGCCTGTCACTAGTGGTGCCTGACAAGGGTCAGTATTGGGTCCATTATTGTTTAACTCGTTCCTCAGTGACTTGTGGGGAGGGGCAAATGCCTCCTCAGCAACCTCACTGACGGCACAAAGCTGGGAGGAGTGGCCAATACCCAAGAGTGTTGTGCTGACATTCAGAAGGATCTTAACAGGTTGGAGAGATGGGCAGAGAACTGTCTGAAGTTCGACAAAGACAAATGCGGAGTCCTGCACCAGTACAGGCTGGGGGTCAAACTGCTGGAAAGCAGCTCTGCGGAGAAAGACCTGTGGGTCCTGGCGGACAACAAGCTGTCCATGAGCCAGCAGTGAGCCCTCGTGGCCAAAAGGGCCAATGGTATCCTCGGGTGCTTTAGGAATAGCATTGCCAGCACGTGGAGAGAGGTGATCCTAGCCCTCTACTCAGCCCTGGTGAGGCCACATCTGGAGTGCTGTGTCTGGTTCTGAGCTACTCAGGACAAGAGTGACATGGAGCTCCTGGAGCAGGTTCAGCAGAGGGTGACAAAGAGTTGGGACTCTTCAGCCTTGAGAAGATGACTGAGAAGGGACTTCATCAATGTATATAAGTATTGGAAGGGAGGGTGTCAAGAGGAGGAAGCCAGGCTCTTCTCAGTGGTGCCAAACTATAAGGCCAGAGGCAACAGTCAAAAGCTGATGCACGAGAAGTTCCACCTGAATATGAGGAAGAACTTCTTTACTGTGCAGGTGACCAAACACTGGTCACCAGATTGCCCAGAGAGGATGTGGAGTCTCCCTCTCTGGAGATATTCAAGAACTGTCTGGATGCAATTCTGTGCAATGTGCTCAGGATGACCCTGCTTGAGCGAGGAGGTTGGACCCGATGACTGCACTGATGGTCTCTTCCAGCCTCACCCATTCTGTGATTTTGAGCTGTTGCTGTTGCCAAACATATCATTCAGAAGTCAGGCAAAGGCAGGGTTCTGGTCCAAACTACCATCTGCCTTCAGCTGCCCTGGTCTGTGGCACATCTCTCCCACAACTATCCCAAAGGATATGGTGGACTACCCCACAACATCTTTACAAAACAGCTTATAGACTCTTCTTTGCCTTCTGGAAAGCATAATACTAGAAAACATTATGAAAACATTATTAGTCAGGGTTTCACTTATGTCTTGTTAGCTGATAAAGTATCAGCAGCATAGGATTAGAGAGCATGAGAATCCCTGTGTTTCACAGAGCCTCCGAGACCTCCAGCTGTCTTAGACTTTTCAGGTTCCTACCTCTCTTCCTCTCAGACCTTTATCTTCTTTCCATGTATGTTCTAAGGAGAGCAATTAGTTTATTCCTCCAAAGGTCTTCAGTGACTGTGACAACTGTTTCACACAATTTATGAACACCCTGCTGAATTGTCACTTTCCCCCTGTGGATCCAGAGAAGAAAAGTATAAGTTACTAAAAACCCCAAATTAGGGTTAGGATTTAAAAATAAATATTTTTTAATTATATTCTTCTTCCAGATTTGCTTTCCTTATTTATTTCTTTCAAAGTCTGGAAATCCCCAGCAAATCTGACATAAATCTCCAACACATCTGGTTTTTGCATTGTATATGACAGGTCACGCTTCACTGACAACATTCCATCATCCATCAGTGCTAACTATGGATGCGTGTTTATCTTTACAGATGTTTTAATATGTATTTTATTGTTTTGACACATTTCCTTCTGTCTTGTTTATCTAGGGATTAGCAGTGACATGTCTAATTCATTCTGAGCTGTTGTATTGAATTTGTTGCTACCTCACAGTGCTAGCTCACTTCTGCCTAGCAGAAGACCAAGACATCCTCTTGCTTAAATAGTTCCACCAAGATTCCCTGGTCTTCTCTTTGCTGAGTCTAAAGCTTTACCTGACAAGTTGACTACATTACAGCACAGGAAAGGACTGAATCTGAGAGTCTATAATATAAAAAACCACAACCCAACCAATAAAACAATCCCCAAAAAACTCTACCAAAACAACACAGTGGAGTTTCCATAGGAGAAGTAAAGAAGGACTAAAACTGTAAACTAAGGGGGAAATAGTAACAGAAAAGTGTCTGCACAGTCATACGACACAGGGGGAGAATAATTTATCTGTCTGCCAGTCCTAAAAGGAATCTGCAAACTCATTCCAACCAGATGCTTTGCTGGTGTTCATCCCTGGATTTTCTTCACTATAGATAGCTGCCTACTGTCCAGGAGATGCATCAGGTAGGCAAGTACCATGTGTGACCTTCTCTGCCTTCTTTGTGAATTCCCAAGACAGAGAGGATTCCTGTTCCTGATAGCCATTCTGGCACAGAAATGTGGCCCCAAGCAAAGGGACCCAGGCTTCCTGTTTTTCATGTTTGCAGCCACCTGCGTGTCTGACTCTGAGTTCCCCTTTCTTTTATTTCTTCCTCAGTCCTCTCTGTTTCTCACTGTGCTTCTCTCTCTACCTCCTGCCTTCATTCTAGAGCCATACTTTTTGGCAACTCTATGTCTCCTCCTTCTTCCATGTAATTTTTTTTTATTTCCATAAGAAAAAAATGTATATTTTGCATAACATTTCCAGTGACAATAGAGAAATACTTACAATTAAGACTTGGATTTGGGGAGAATTGAACTCTGAGGAAAGAGTCAGAGAGAGGAGCTTGAGGAGCTTGTGCTCAAAATTCATAAGGACTATTGACTCTCTTCTGGGATATTTCTTATAGAAGAGGGCAACAACTTCAGACTCAGCTCTTTACAGATGTTGGAGAATGGCAGCAGAAAGAAGTAGCTATAATAAAGCTGACTTTGTAAATTAGACCAGAGGAGAAAAATTCTTGGAATTTCCAATGACTTTGGAAAGAAATGCAGATAGCTGGAAATCTGAAAAAAACACTTTTGTTGGCATCCAGCTACATTTGGGTGAAAAAGTTTAAAGAGATTGAAGAACTGCCTGGCGAAGAAATACGAAAGAGACTAAGACTCTTCAGTTTGGAGATGCTAGACTCCTCAGGTTTGCCAAATCAGGAAAGTGATGGAGAAAATGAATGCATACCACTTTTTAATGAAATCCTGCAGTTCTAGAGTTAGAGAACTAGATTATACATTAGAAGTAGGACATCAGTTTAAAACTGATTAAAAAAAGAGTTCACATATCAAATAGCAAATTTCTGGACTTACTTTCCACAGGAAGCAGTGGAAGTTTATGGTAAGACAATAAAAAAAGGTATTGACATAGTAGGAGAAAGCAAGCTAGTCCCTCTCTTGAGTGGGATGTTGGATTAGCTCAAAATCACAGAATGGGTAAGGTTGGAAGGGACCATCAGTGCAGTCATCGGGTCCAACCTCCCCGCTCAAGCAGGGTCATCCTGAGCACATTACACAGAATTGCATCCAGACAGTTCTTGAATATCTCCAGAGAGGGAGACTCCACATCCTCTCTGGGCAATCTGGTGACCAGTGTTTGGTCACCTGCACAGCAAGGAAGTTCTTCCTCATATTCAGGTGGAACTTCTCGTGCATCAGCTTTTGACTGTTGCCTCTTGACTGTGGCCTTATAGTTTGGCACCACTGAGAAGAGCCTGGCTTCCTCCTCTTGACACCCTCCCTTCCAATACTTATACACACTGATGAATTTCTCCTTGTATGCAGTGAGACTGGAGAATGGCAGCATTCTAGCTAGCCTTCCCTCCTATTGACTTCTTGTGAGGTGGTGCAGAGCTCACCCACATCTCCAATGTAAGGAAGGGTTGAGGCTTCTGATTCTGTAGGGTCTCTGAAAATACCCTATCTATCTCTTTCTCATCCTCATGAAAGCTATACAGCCTACTTACTTCCTCATTTAACTCCTTGACCTGGTGATATAGCTCCTCAACACAGACACAGTTCTGCAGAGGAGAAGACTCTTAGTCCCAGCTTCCCAGACAGGCACCAGCTACTCTTTACAACCAGAGAGTTGCATAGCTACATCTACTGTTTGGGGAGAAGCCTCCAACATCACTGGTGCAGCAACTCCAACAGCCGCTGGGGAACAAGCACTACAGCATGTCATAACATGTTTGGAACTCAGACTACTTATTTCCCTCAGTATTAACTGCTGCTCTTATACATTGCTCTCTGGTTCTGCAATGATGTTGACCTTCTTAAGGAGAGGAACCTTTCCTCACAAACTACCACACCACACACCCTTCTCACTCGTGCTCCCAGGAGCTGTTTAGATCTGTCAAGGTTGCTCCTGGCAACCCCCACCCAAGGCTCAAGCCTTGCTCTTGAGTGCTGTGGGTTCCTGTGAGTACCTCAGCTTTTGCTCATGTTTCTCTGACTCTGGGAGCCTCGTACCCAGCCCATTTTAGTGCTCAGCCCCCAGGGCTTACTGTAGCCACCGCTGCTGTTGAAGATCACTTCACCAACTGACTCAAGATTTCCTTCTCAACCTGTCTTCCTGTGATTTTGTAACATTAAGAGATACTAAATGAGACAGACTAAATGTATGTTTCTACTAATGTAGAAACATACACTCAAATTTTCATTATCCAGCCATTGCACCTGCTGGGAACAACATGAGGAGAGCAGGCTGCAAAAAAATAGTTGGGCTCTCCCTAAAAAAACCCACCACCTTTCCTAGTTTCTCTTGTCAGGGACAAACATCTCCTGGTTTCTTCTTGTCCTGTCACAGGTAGGCTAGCCCTGTAATCCCTTTCTTATGGTCTTAATCACCGGATGCTATATCAAGGTTTAGGACAGCCTTAAACTGACTGCTCTTTTGAGCTTTCACTTAATCTGATTATGGTCCTTAACCCGTTTGCTCATCTGTGATCCTGACATGCTCGTAAGTGATGCCTTAGGTTTTAACATTTATATTTTTTAAATTCTGTACTGCTTAGTGTGCAACTTTGAAGCTTCTTGTAGCCTGTTACTTTCTGCTCTCTCATGCTAGTTAGACACAACAAAGCCTCTCCAGACTGCTCTTCAAGGACACCTAGACCATCCTGAGCCCAAGGGGTGTAAACCAAGGAGCCTCTGAAGGGAGGGTAGCTAAAGGGAATTACATAATTTAACTGAGGTTTTAATTGGAGAATTGACCCTGATATGCAAATGAACCAAACTTATAAAAGTGTGGAAAACTCGTGACCTGTTGTCCATCTTGGGGTCCATCTTGGCAATAGCCTCTGGCTCCTCAGGGTGTACCTTGAAGGCCCTTCAAATAAATACCTACTTTTGTTCCTTTACTCTGTCTAGTCTCTGTGTCTAAGAGGCCTGATAAGGCATCATAAGTGTCCTTGGAAAGATGAACAAGTGAATTTGTTTCCCTGGATTTCTGAGCAAGGTCTACACCAGGTTACATATTTCATTGAAGGAACTCTATGGACTGATATCTTCAGGCTACCTTTAAACTGACGAATCTACACATAGAAGAACAACTTCATTCCTCTTTGTCGAGTTTCAGGCCTCTTACGTCCATTACACCTGCTCAGCTGTTGTTCTCTTTCTGCTTTTCTTCCTATGTCTGCTCCTTTTTTTCAGATTTCTGTGTCCCATCCACAGCTACATTTCCTCTATGCTGCCCACAAGTCCTTTTCTTCACTTCCCATCTAGATGGTAGTCAGACCAGCTGCTGCATGCTTTGGCAGCAATTGCTAACCAGTGCCAGGATGGGCTCACCAGGCAATAGCTGGATACACCTCATGACATCACAAGGCTATCAGCTCCCAGAATGAGATTTCTTTGGCACTAGCTGCTCCAAGTTTCCCAGGACATCTCACTCCAGCTGCCCTCCACCCTCAGCTGCACAGACATGCACACACACACACACACACTCACTCCTCTGTGGATTAGCTCAGCAGGAAACCCAGTTCTGAGAAGGGAGCTTGTCACGTCTGTCTGGCCTGGTTTGGGATGACTCAGTTGCCCTTGCTTCCACTTCTCTGTTTGTTAAATGGGACAAGGATGTGAGGAATCCAGGCTACCGTGCTTCCAACATGCTTTGCTCTGGTTAGAGAAACCCTAGATCTGGAACAACTCTCCTGATGTAACAAGATCATTATTGCTATTCCTTGTAGATGAAAAATTAAGGACAGTGAAGCGCTTATGCAGGACATTACTAAGATGTCACTAATACAATTGAGTCTAGCTTTCAAGTAATTAGGTTTTTCATTTTATCCCCCAAGTGATTATCACTATTTACTACTCTCCATAATTTCTTTCTCTGCCAGTAGCTTAGAAAAAGCTCTGTAAAGTCCAGGCAACCTTTAAAAAGCTCATTTACCAGCAAGACAATACTTGACTACAGACTTTCACACACACCCCCCCAGCCCCCACCCCACCCCCCTTGTTTCACCATAGGTTTACAATAGCTTGATTTGTCTGTTGTAAAGGAAACTGTACTTGTTGGGGAAGGTGCAAGTTACTGTATCTTCACAGACTGGGAACTGACCTAAAGTAATTTCCCAAAAATGTGCACAAGATAATGAAAATGGTAGTACACCATAATATTGGGATGAGCACCACAGTTTTCTTCACCACCTGGGACTATCATTCTGCTCCTTTTCATGACTTCTAGCAGCCTGTCACCCTTGACAGATTCTTGCATCATCTAAAGTCCCTCTGATAAATACTGACTGCAGTCATTCCTGGAGGCAGGTGGTTAATTAGAGAGTATAGAGGAACTGTAGTGTTTTAGCTATCTGTTTTTGCAGAAGTCTTTTGCAGGTGACAAGGCCGGAGACTGACAGTGACATGCAAGGGATATTTGTGGCAAATCTTCAGGTGAGGTCCCAGAGAGCCCTCACACTCCCTTAGGATAAGGGGTGGGGGGATGGAACGGACAACTTAGCTTCCAAATTTTGATCTTGCCTTCTCACTATTTCTGTGACTGTCCTTACAGACTTCTGTATTTTAAGGGGTGGGGGGAGAAGGAAGTCAGGAAAAGGCTGCCTGTGTTTTGTTATTTGTCATGGTAATAAATGTTTCCCATATCAATGTTAAATAGCCACAATGGACCACACCTGTGTCCCTCTTACTAGCTGCGATCTGGGCTAGTTGAGAGAGTGCTTCATCCATTGAAAGACAGTGAAAAGCAATGAAATGAAGATGGATGAATTCAAATGCACCTCTCTAGAGAGGTGAGATCCTTTAATTCCTGGCAGTCTCAGATATTGTGATTCTGAATTTTCCCATCTGATAGCAAAATTGCCTGTGTTCATTCTTCAGCCTCTTTTACCCATATCCATTTCTACAGGGAAGACTAAAACCTTGTTTCTGGAGCAGAGAGTTAAAACAGTCAACAGCCTTATAAAGTGACAGTGCAGCTGTTTCTTAAGTAGCAATGGATCTTAATGAAAGTCTGCTAAAAAAATTATTATCACAGCAGAAAGTAAAGATCCCAACTGATACTAGGTCCCTATTGTGCCAGGCACTCTATGAAGATATTAGGAGAGAATAACTTCTCTGCAATGAATTGAAAACCTTGTTAGATAAGACAGAAAGAAGCTGTGCCAGGGATAAGGGTCCCTGGGGTCAAGAAAAAGACCCTGGTCACTGTAAAAACATATGGTATAGCCTGCAATAAGATGTGGGGTTCTTGTCACCAGGCTCCCTGATAGCCCTAGAGCAGAAAGCGGTTCATATCTAGCAGCTCAGAACCAGTTTATTTGTATTGCTTGAGGCCATGATTTGAGACTTTTTGGTTTTTTCAAACACAAATTCCAGTCCTGCACAGGGGAAGCCCTGGGCCTGACCTGAGGCACTGCATCACCATGCACTGGGATGCAAGAGAGAGGCAGTATGCCCAGATTGGGTAGGGCTGGACTGTGCATCTAGCAGGAAGTCAAAGCTATGTTTAAAGCAGCTGTGCCCACGTTTTTTTGGCTGTCACATCCCCTCTCCTGAACCCTGCCTTCTTCGAAGCCTGTGTCAAATCGTCTTTGGACTTGAAGTTGGAAGGGGCTGAATTCCCAAGATAGTACTTTTCTTGGAATATCATGGCAGCATTGACAATAAGGCAACTGATGCATTAACATGCCGGAGAGGTTTTGATGTTTATTCATGCTCTCAAGGGTTGATTGAATTGATGCCTGATACAGCAACTAATGGGAGCTTTTGGCAGGGTACCTTAGATTAATTTCCTTGTTATCTGACTAGATTTTATTATACTCTCTAGCAAAATCAATATTGAAGCTGGTGCACAAAGCAGCCTCTTTTAGTTTCAGAGTTTAAAGATTTATGGGGGCATCAGGGAAAACCAGTGAAGGCAAAAGACAATGACAAAAGAAATAAAATCCAAGTGACACATATTGCTACTGAACTAGGGCAGGTAAAAGCAATCATTAGGTTTTGAATTTTCTATCTTTGTTAGGGAATAATTTTAGAATTTACCTCCCCCTTCCCATCTCTTTCCTTTCCTCCCTCCTGCTTTGCTGAGGCTGTGTTGCCCTTGCACTCCAGATACTGTAACCAGAACAAAGAAAATGCTAAGCTCTCTCTTTAATAGAGAGTTATAAGGATTTCAGGTGCTAGTTTCAGGTGCTAGTAGAGGCAAAAGATACTGAAAGAGCACCAGAGAGCAAGGAGAAGAACACTGCTGTAACCCTCTGTGTCTTATCCTTTTCCATTCCTGGTCTGATATATATCGCATGGACCTTTGTGGAGCCTCATCAGTCCTGTGGAAAGAGCCAATGGTTCTACCTGCTTTACTTTTGGAGAGGTAAAATGGGGAAGAAAGCATGATTTTATTGAAATACTTAATTTTCTTTCCTTTTTTGTTTTTTTGGTTTTATTTTTTTGTCAGAAGTCCTACAGTGTCACAAGGTCAGTTTTCTTCAGATTTCAAATTTGCAAACTGCTTAATGCTAATGCTTTTCACAAGTAATATAGCTTCGCCACCCCTCCAAGGTATGAGCCTGCAAGGTAATTTGTATTTTAGCTAGCTAGAGCAATTGTGATACTCAATCAGATATATTATTATTTAATCAATTCTGTTGAGTTGTCATTAAGATTGCCACCATATTTGCATATGACTGCCCCAAAGGGAAATAAATAATGGATTTTAGAATGTTGGTAACACTGTGAGTTTAAGTAGGTACACAGCTGGCTGTTGCATTCACCAGTGCTACCCCCAGACTTTCCTGATCCCAAAATTACTGCTTGTATTCTTTTCTCTCCAATCTTCAACAACAGCATTATGAGGCATAGTCCAGTCATCCTTGTAATATGCTTGGAGGAGTTATGAAGTGAAACACCACTTGTGCTCTAGGATTATTCAGAAAGAAATACTTTCCCATTGCTTAGTATGTTTTTTTTTTTATTGCTATAAGATTGCAGCTAACAATTAAAACAGTGTTGAGGGTACAAAAGATTTTCTAGCTATGCATGCAAACACATTCACATTAACAATATTTGTGAGTGTCTAAGTGTTGCATATGGGGGAACCCTATACCATTCATATATTGAATGAAATTATTTTATAATTGAATTGAAAGGAGGAGCTGGACTGCACATACCAATCTGAAGATCATTCAACCAGGAAAGTTTTATTAACAAGAGTCAGATTCAGTCCTCATTGAATCATTCCAAACCGAGCCTAGAGACACTTCAGAGACAGAGTCAGAGAAGCAGGCACTTGCTTTATTCAGCGCTGGGTGCGTAGGGGATGCCTCCTCCTAACGCGCACACACAGCACTCTACACAGCGCCCTACATGGTTACATTTCATGAATATTTATTACATTCCTTGGGGTAGGAGTGGTTATACAAATTACTTCTCAGAAGTCATTATTATTATTAGCATACGTGATGTGCAGGCGCAGTGTACTCTGGTGGTCGCACTGAGGAAGACTCCGTGTCTTCCTCGGGAGTCTTTCTGATGAAGGCTAGTGGTCTTCCTCACAATGCACTTCTCACCTTTCTTTCTGAAGCATGTGCAGTCCTTCGTTGGCTGATTCAGTGGTTTCTGCGCTGGTTTCAACAGGTTCTGTTCTTCTTATCCTGACAAGATGCATTCTGTTTCTCTTGTCTTGACAAGGCTAAGGTGCATCCTGCTTCTTAGGCTTGTGATTAATATTTGCTGACTCCTAATAGTTAACTTGTGCTTACATGAGCTAACTATTGATCAACTCCTTTCATCATCAATATAAATGGTAGAATTCAAATGGCACAAGAGGTCCTGCATGACCTTTTTAATCAAGAACAGCTGCCACCTGCTAATACCATCTTCTGTACCCATAGACATAAGACAGGCCAATAGTAATAGCAACATCACATACCTACAGTGCTTTTATGCATTGGGTTGCAGTGACTCTTGCAAAAATCATCTTGCTTCATGGGAGGAATCACTGGTATCATCGAGGCAAGGAAGCTTCTTAGACATCCTTTCTTCCAGGAGATCTTCAGCACTGGCATTGTTGTTTGTCCTTCACCATGCTCTTTATTTGCTTTCCTCCACAAGCTGAGATACAACATCTGCAAGTGTAGTTTCTAAGACAGTGGAGAGAGAAAAAACGATGCCATATTTATTGTTTATTTCACAAAAAATTTCCATGGAAGATGTTTTGGTCCTGTTTTCATGCTAACTAAATATACTGTCACAATCACAAACCTTGGCATATAAACTCTTAAAAACTTTATAGTGTGGAAGTAGTGTACAAATCCCATGTGGGGTCTCAAGAAAGGGGCAAATTTCAACCAGTAAAATTCATGGCCCAGCAGGCTGTGGAGGATCTTGTTAGCTCCTATGTTATGTACCTCTCTCTTCTAATCATTTTATTACCCTGAACATCTGTGGAAACATGGAGGTACAAGGAGCCTCAAGGCTGCTCAGCATGTTTGACTGCATTTTCTCCTTAAACATGTGCAAATGCTACTTCTATTTGCACCTTAGCAGAGCTGTGATTTGCAACACTAAAGCCTAAATGATACCTAAGATCCTTTTAGAACATTAAACAAACAAGACAGTAGGACATCTCACAGTCTGGGAAGCCCTAAATTGAAAACTGCATTGCATTCATTTCTTTGCTGTGATCCAAACTTGAGAGGCTTTTCTGCATGAATCCAGGCTCCATTTGTTTCCCAGAAAACTGAACCAGGATTCTGATTCCAGGCTTATAATGTAGAAAATCCTGTGTTTCTTATCTCATTTTGGTTTTAGTTGGATTTATATGAAGCAAACATGAAAAGGCAGAGGACAGCCAGGTGAACTTGCACAGTAATAGTTTGACAGTTTAACTTTCTATGCACTGTCAGCGAGCTTCTAATCTGATCCTTACAGTAACAAATAATCAGAGGCACTTAGTAGCAAGTTAAAATTTAGAGTGTGGCTAGGACTATACAAGGTACTTTGGACCTGAGATCAGTACTGGTTGAAGGACTATTGAAATAACTGACTATAAGGAGAATACCTTCTAGTAGTATCTCCTGGGCTGTCTGCAAGTTCTTAAGTTTCTTCAGGAAAAATAAGCGTTCCCCTCTTCTTTTTAAATGTTTTTGCAAAAGACAGCCCTATCCCATGTAATTGCTAATAGGAGCATAAGTTTAGTAATCACAGAATAGCAAAATACATAGCATCTCTCTTGAAAACATCCTTTAAAAATGCCTCCTTTTCTAGCCACTCATCTTGTGGCAAATGGAACTGCTGTGATCAGAACTTTCTATAATGCAAAGTTTCATTCATTTACTTCTGTCATATACCATGCATTTTAATAAAAAGGCCACAACTATTAAAAACAAAATCCATAAGTCTGACATCCATCAGTCTTTTCCTTCTGCCGAATCATTACCTGAAAAATTTTGAAAAGATTTCTTCAACTGGGAAAAAAAAAGGAAAAATATGCTATTCTCTTTGTATGTTGAAAGAACGACCAAGACTACACTTAAAAAGAAATGGGTGCAAAAGATAACAAAACATTATCTCAAATACTTCAGTTCCTTGTTCCTCACTGTCTATGGCTGAGGAACTTGATTCTGCTTGATAACATCAGTGTTAATATCAACATATATTAGTATAAGACTACAATAAAGGGCATAATTTAACCCTAATTTTTCATTTAAGATATCTAAATTTAAGATATTTAAAATATCATTTAAGAAAATGATAAATCCTTTGAAAATTGGGACACTTGTGTAGATGGAAGACGCCACTAATGCATAAGGCAGCTATTTAAGATATTTTCTAGGTTTGAATTATATTTTAAAAAGCAGGCAAGTTTTTTTATGGTTACGTTGTGAGATGTATGCTTACTTGGAATTGCTTCAGAAAAACAACAAACCTTTCAACTCACTGCCTTTACTGCCCTTGTAAAATTGGTTAATTAGGTCTAAAATTAGAAACCATAGATTACTAATTTCACCAGGAGAGAGAGCGTTGAATATACTGATTAGTCAAACAGTTGCATTTAAAGTTCAAGCAAGCCAAATAAAATCCATGTATTATGTTCTTCTCTCTGGAACATCTAGATCATTGCCAGAGCTTACTGAGAAATATCAAGTTGTGTCCAGTCTCAGTTCTGCCTGTGTTGTCTATGAAGACTGAAAGTGCACTGAAACACAGATTTCATCCCTTCAGATAAATGCATGGCTTAGAAGGAAATGGTCCTGAGCTAGACTGTGGCAATGAGACAGAGAATAGTAAAATTGTATTGCAGGTCAACAATCTCTTCCACTTAAAACCTTTAGGCTGAGACTGAAACTTCTCCTTACACTGTATATGAATGTCTTAAACTTCATTTTTGCTTGTGGATGTCCTTTTATTTCCTTATTACTGGTGGAGAGCTTCTAGTAAGCAGGCTTAGCTGAATTTGGCTCAACTACTGTCCTAGTAGGAAATTGCATTGAGGATGTCCCTTGCTGTGGGGCAGAGAGAAAGCCTGTTGCTGTCGTGTTTTTGCTAGGAGCTCTTTTGTGTATCATTTTTGAGCACCCAATTCGAGGAGGCACAGTGTCAGCAGCATCTGGAAACACTTGTTTATTCTGGGCTTTTCTTTTTTCCAGTCAAAGAGTTTGAGCTCAGAAAACAGATGGGATTGTTCTGCTAGTAATTGGTCCAGCTGCTGAAAAGAAAATTGAAGGAAAAGCATATTGCAATAATAAAAATATAATAAAAGGACTCAAACAAGATACACAAGACTATATGAAGCATGCCTGCTTCTGCTTAGTCTGAAGAAGACATGCAATATTTGGCTACTAAGATGCTGTCAATAAAAAAGAGGAGAAAACCCTAAAGGACATTTTATTCCAACAGATCTAATTGCCTAAGGGATCATCTGCAAACAGACTTAAATCTGTGGCCAATGCACTCTTGTCTGGAGTATCTCTCTTACAATGAGAGACTATGGGAGCTGGACCTGTTTAGCCTAGAGATGACTGAGAGGGGATCTAATCAATACATACAAGTATCTCGTAGGAGGGTGTCAAGAGGATGATGCCAGACTCTTCAGTGGAGCTCAGCAACAGGATAAGGAGGAAAGGCCATAGAGTAAAACACAAGGAGTTCCACCTCAATATGAGGAAACCCTAGCTATTCTGCAATTCTGAGACCCTCTAACCCAAGCTTGTCTGGAAAGAATCAAAAGACAATTTCCCTAATCATAATTTCTTTACCCTTCCTTATCAAATTGAGAGGTGATCCAGAAAAGAACCAGAAAAGAATCATTTCCCAATAATTATGTAGGCCATGTCACCTTCTTCTGGAAATCAAGAACAGGGTAGGATACAGACCCTTTTATGAATATTGTCACTTTTCCTGGGTAGTTGAGTTCAAGTAGCATAGCCAAGGAGAAAGAAGGTTAAGTATGTAAACTCTAAGTCTTGTATTTGAAAATCCTTTTCTTGGCTCTGAAAGGGTTTTCAGATGTGCCTCCAGAGTTAGCAATTTGATAACCAAATA
Organism: Lycocorax pyrrhopterus obiensis; assembly: GCA_014706295.1. Classification (NCBI taxonomy): domain Eukaryota; kingdom Metazoa; phylum Chordata; class Aves; order Passeriformes; family Paradisaeidae; genus Lycocorax; species Lycocorax pyrrhopterus. The sequence continues at coordinate 56,017,414 of JACSVZ010000002.1, read as the reverse complement.
ACAGGACATTCAATTCTTTCCATATGACCCAAAGCAGCAGTTGTGTAACATACCATAGGGATGCTCTCTCTGACCTGACAAGCTCAATCGTTCAGCTGAAATTCCAGCTCTGCAACCTCCTGACCAATGGCTTGCTGTAAGAGTTGCAGATGTCTGCTTTCCTTCCTTAGGGACAGCAGTGAAAGCACATTAGAGTGAGCGGCGAACGCCCTCTTTTTTCTCAGCCCCAGCATAATGCCTGTGTCTCCTTCTGTTGCAGTCTTGTTTTTATTAATGATGACAAGATACCTTACAAAATAATGAATAAGAGTCCTTGTCTGCTTGATTCTTATTTGTTTGATTATCCCAGTTGCAAAATTAAAAATGTAGTTGCAGAGCCATATTTACTACGCTAGACTTACTGCTTGCAAACAGAGAAGGGCTGGTGGGAGATGTGGTGGTTGGAGCCCGTCTGGGGCACAATGATCATGAAATTACAGTGTTTTCAATATTTGGTGAAACAAGGAGGAACATCAATAAAATTTCCACACTGGACTTCCAGAGGGCAGACTTTGGCCTATTCAAGAGACTTATTTGAAGATTACCTTGGGAAGCAGCCCTTAAAAACAAAGGAGTCCAGGAAAGATGGGCGTGCTTCAAAACTGAAATCTTGAAGGCACAGGAACAGACTGTCTCTATGTGCCGAAAGAGAAGCCAATGAGGAAAACGACCGGCCTGGATGGGCAAGGAGCTTTTGAAGGAACTAAGGAAAAAAGAGGGTATATCACCTTTGGAAGGAGGGTCAGGTATCTCAGGAAATGCTCAAGGGAGTTTCTAGGTCATGTAGGAAAAAAATCAGAGAGGCAAAAGCCCAGTTAGAACTCTATTGGGCCACTTCTATAAAGGACAATAAAAATATTGCTATAAATACATTAATGGCAAAAGGAGGGGCAAGGACAACCTCCATTCTCTATTAGATGGAGGAGGGAATTTAGTAACTAAAGATGAGGAAAAGGCAGAGGTACTTAACACCTTCTTTGCCTCAATTTTCAACAGAAAGACAGGTTGTTTTCAGGAAAACTGTTCTCCTGGGCTGGTAGATGGTGTCAGGGAGCAGAACAGCCCCGCTGTTATTCAGGAGGAACCAGTCAGAGACCTGCTGAGCCACTTAGATGCTCACAAATCTATGGGACCAGTTGGGATCCATCCTAGGGTGATGAGGGAGCTGGCAGATGAGCTTGAGAAGCTGCTCTCCATCATTTACCATCAGTCCTGGCTCAGCAGGAAGGTCCCAGATGACTGGAAGCTGCCTAGTGTGACAGCCATCCACAAGAACAGCCGGAATGAGGATCCAGGAAACTACAGGCCTGTCAGCCTGACCCCGGTGCCTGGCAAGTTTATGGAACAGTTCATCTTGAGTGCCATCACATGGCACCTACAGGATGCCTGGGGGATCAGACCCAGCCACCATGGATTTAGGAGGGGCAGGTCATGCCTGACCAACCTGATCTCCTTTTATGACCAGGTGACCTGCCTGGTGGATGAGGGGAAGGCTGTGGGTATGTCTACCTGGACTTCAGCAAAGCCTCCGCCCGTCCCCCATAGAATAATCCTGGAAAAGCTGCCAGCCCATGGCTTGGACAGGTGCACTCTTCACTGGCTGGGCCCAGAGAGTGGTGGTGAATGGTGCTGCCTCCAGTTGGTGGCCAGTCACTAATGATGTCCCCCAGGGATCAGTGCTGGGGCCAGTCCTGTTTAATATCTTCACTGATGATCCGGACGAGGGGATTGAGTCCACCATTAGCAAATTTGCAGATGAGACCAAGCTGGGAGCATGTGTCGATCTGTTGGAGGTAGAAGGGCTCTGCAAGGGGACCTGGACAGGCTGGATAGATGGGCTGAGTCCAACAACACGAAGTTTAACAAGTCCAAGTGCTGGGTCCTGCACTTTGGCTACAACAACCCCCTGCAGCACTACAGGCTGGGGACAGAGTGGCTGGACAGTGGCCAGGCAGAAAGGGACCTGGGGGTACTGACTGATGGCAGACTGACCATGAGCCAGCAGTGTGCTCTGGTGGCCAAGAAGGCCAATGGCATCCTGGCCTGTATCAGGAATAGTGTGGCCAGCAGGACCAGGGAAGTGATTCTTGCCCTGTACTCAGCACTGGTGAGGCCACACCTTGAGTACTGTGTCCAGTTCTGGGCCCCTCAGTTTAGGAAGGATGCTGAGATGCTGGAGCATGTCCAGAGAAGGGCAACAAGGCTGGTGAAGTGTCTGGAACACAAGCCCTATGAAGAACTTCTGAGGGAGCTGGGGTTGTTAAGCCTGAAGCAACGGAGGCTCAGGGGAGACTTTTTCACTCTCTACAACTGCCTGAAAGGTGGTTGTAGCCAGGTGGGGGTCTGTCTCTTCTCCCAGGCAACCACTGAGAGAATGAGAGGACACAGTCTTAAACTGCACCAGGGGAAGTTTAGGTTAGACATCAGGAAAAAACTGTTCACTGAAAGAGTGACTGGGCACTGGAATTGTCTGCCCAGGGAGGTGGTGGAATCACCATCCCTGGACGTGTTTAAAAAAATACTGGACGTGGCATTAGTGCCATGGTTTTGTTGATGAGGAGGTGTTAGGTCATAGGTTGGACTTGATGATCTCAAAGGTCCTTTTTTTCCAAACCTATTTCATTCTGTGATTCTGTGATTCTGTGATTCTGTGATTCTGATCATGGGCAGGTTTATCAGTTCTGATATCACAAACACAAAGACTGCATAAATGCCCTACTTTTAGGCAACTCCAGGCTGGAAACACCTAGTAGCTTTTTATGAACCTGAGGCTTCTTGGTAATCACTGTGAACTTGTGCTGAATCTGTGAAGAGCTAGTTTAAATTTTCCAGCCTTGTCACTGCATTGATCATGAACACTAATTACATGGCCTGAACCCAGCATTGACCTAGGACACAAAGGTCCAGCTGACAGATATCTGTTGCTGCATTCTTAATGCTATTAGAACATAGTATTTCCGTGCTAAAAATCTAGCCCAAATCTATGTAGCAATCTTCCCCTTCAAAATGCTCATGTTAAAGAGCCTTTAATGATGTGGAGAGAAACTGGACTTTCCTCTGAGCAAAAACCACATCACAATACATTTCTCCTCTGCTTGTGGGACATCCTCAGCTATACCTCAACTGACCAGAACTCATGCAGTAACACAATGATATCTTTGGATTTAGGTAAGTGTGTTTGGCTGTCATTGCCTTTCTTCATCTGACATAACAGCAGAAAACAGCGCCTGCTGTTAGGTCAGGTGCCATTCAATCTCATTCAGCTTCTCCTGGAAGTGTTGGCAGGAGCTCTTCATCACTTCTATTTCATGAAGGATACACTATACAGAAAACCAAGAAGACACCCCACTTTACCATGTTTGTTTGAGCACTTCCATGCTGAGTGCATTTAAAGCTGACAGCCTGAACAGAATGTGTCCTCCTCTTATGCTCACAAGAAAATCTCTGTGAGCAGCTGCTGTGAAAATATAGATGACACCTCAAGGGAGTTTGCTCTGGGTTGCATCACTCACATCCCAGTCACCCTAAAGCATGTAGGTTTAAGTCCTGGCACTGTTTGGGCCAATGAGAATGTAATTTTTGCACTTGAAGGGGAAAAAGGTTTTGATCAAAGATCTGACACAATGTACTGAATTCTGACATTACTGCACTATTGTCAGACATACTTGAGCAGGATGAGTTGCTACAGATTAAAGATAGGTTAAATTTCCGTCCACTGGAAGTTGTAAACTATTTTTAAAATGAGAAAGAGGGAGAGAGGGAAGAGAGGAAAGATAAATAAGAACTATGAAAAGGAAAAGCATCTTTTGTGATGGGTTCTGCAAAGTGTTAGATTGATAATTTCTCATCTGTCGTGGTTTGACTTGAACTGACAGGCAGTTCTTCAGACCAATCACGCTTCTCTCAATTTCTACCTATAAAAACCCCGTGGAAGGCAGGATTCAGGAAGTTTTTTTTCCGTTCCGGCTTAGTGCAGGGACGGGAGAGGGAGAGGGGGAGGGGTGGGCCCCCGTTGCCCGGCCCGCGGGGCTGGGGACGGGCGCCCCTGCCTCTTGCCTCTCTGCCTCCTGCCCCTTCTCCTAACGCTGCAGCACGGACTCTAGATTGTGGAAAGGGAAACTATTCCCTGAGCCGTGGATAGCTATGGCTGGCCACAGGGCTGAAGTCATCCGACGCGGTATCCTGAAGGAGGGGGAGCAGGTGGAGCCTTCAGTGCAGCCAGCATACTTCGCGACGAACAGAGGAAGACCCCCCTTTTCCACACTGTGCACCCAGCAGCGCAGAGGGAGCAAGGGGAGGCTCTCTCTCCACCATGGAGCCTGATAACACCCTACAACATGGCAGCTTTCAGAGCCAGAGGGAAAGAGGAAGCGAGATCACGTGGGACAAAGCTACAAGGGCGGTGCTGCGTGGTCCCGCGCGGAGCTTAAAAACCTCCTTTCCTCGCCATGGTATGAACTGTAATATTGCAAACTGTTTGTCTCTTTAATCCATGTTAAAGTACATGAGGGGATGGACATTTTTTTCAAGTGGCTTGTAAGAGGTTAAAGAGTGCCAATGCCAGGCTATGTATATAAAGCAGGGAGAGGCTTTTAAAGCCTGGTGGCGAAGAAAAAGCCTTATGTTCAAGCCGAAAAGGAAAATGATTCATCCTTAAACGAGTAGTAACCCCATGTGAGGGCCTGTGTCTTACAGTTGAAAGAGCTGTGAGAGGGCTCATGGAAAAGAGATGTGTTACACCTTAGCAGAGATTTTTTAATTCTAAGCAAACCTGCAAATGGTGGCAGTTTGTAAAACCACGTAGAGCAGGAGGGAAAACCCTTTTTTTTCCCCTTTCCTAAAACTGTAATACTGATTGGGAGAGGGGAAAAGTGGGGAAGAAAGAGTTCTGAAAGTTTGTTCTGTTGTAGCTTTCTTCACTCTAAGTCTGTTAATAAATCTCTTTATATTCTGTCAAGTTGTGTGCCTGCTTTGCTTTTTCTCCTAATGCTTATCTCACAGAAAAAACATCAAGAGATATGTATATAATTTGGCTTAAAAACCACTACATCATCTATCACCATTTAGAAGTCTAGAATTGGATTTATCTAGCCAAGGGCAGACATTTACCACAACAGATACACATGCGAATATTGCAACGCAGCAGTTGCTCTGATTCAGAAGTAGACATCTGTAATAGGTCAGAGGATCCATGCCATAAATGTCACAACTACTTTTCATTACAAGAAAGTATCTAATATAATTTGTCATCTACATCTGTGTTGGCCAGTTAGCCTGTGGTAGAAGGCATAAACAAGAGTTCTTGCGTAAGACAGTCCCTAGTACCAGAGACTTTGGTTAGGGTGAGAAGAGAAGCCTCTCCCAGAATGCTTTGTTCTGTTATGGTAATGTACGCCAGTTCTTCATTCCTGGTTGGCTGCTGGCCACCCCACCCCCTTGCTACCTTATATGTTCCATGCTATAGAAAGTTCTCCACTCCAGGCTCCCCCCATTGGCCTTTGCCCCTCGCCACTCCCCCAGAGCTTTCCCATTGGTCCCCATTCCCTAGTCCCGCCTTTATACCGCCACTGTGCCCTCAGATCATTGGTCACTGGCACTTGCCCCACTCCTGTACTTAAACCTGGACCCTGCATTGTTTCTCTGTCTTTGTCCCTGGAGTCCTTCTGAGTGTGGAGGCAATAAACTGCTCCTGTGGCACTCTAGGCAAAGACCCTTCCTGCCTCTTTGCTGTTGACCCATATTACTGAAGCTATCCGTGCGTTTGTGCATGCACGCGTATGTGAGTGTGTGTGGCTGATCCTGCTGAGCGGCTTCGCTTTGGAGACGCTTTTGAGAGATCGCAACACCTCGCGCTCCGGCAGAGAGCCTGCGGAGCTTGGGATAGCGATATGCATCTACCCTGACATCTACATTTACCCCAGGAATTTCTCAAACCAGGGGAGATGAATGAAGAGGAACGGAAAGGAAAAAAGATAGGCAAAATATCTATTTACTACGTTGTAGCACAGGACTAATACAATGGCAGCCCTTTAGTGACATTGAAATAAATCCTGTAACCAGTGTCCAGCAGTGTCTGAGCTTTTACCAACATTAAAGGTTTTTTTCTAAAGGCTTATCCTTGACTTTTCACACCTCGTTCAGGGCAGTAATGCAAACAGCATCACACAAATTATTTTGTAGACAGTACCATCTTCTTTCTGAAAGCATGCTTCCCTATCAAGCTGAAACTGCTCTGAGTGCAAGAAGGTGTATGACATGTTCCCATCTTAGCAGATTTTGGTCTCTTGTAAGCCATGAAAAGACAGTATAGAAACCTACACTTCCCTGCTGACCCCTCAAACTGATCCAAAAAAATAGGCATGTTTGCAAAGCATAGAAATGCCCAGACTCTTTGGATTCCTGCAATCATGTCCATTGATGATCTCTTCATGTTTGTGTGTTGGAATGTATCCCTCAGACCCAAGAAGGCCTGAAACATGATGAAGCCCTCCCTACTAGGAGATCAGTTTCAGCTAGAGGGCAAAAGATGCTCCCCATGCATTTGAGATTTCTCATTTTCAATCTCCATTTCAATGCAACTGCTATACCAGGCACAATCCTGATGTGTGTGACCCTGGGATAAATCATCCCATAGCAGTAAATTTAAAAAATCTAGCCCCAACTGTCATGAGATTGCACCAGAAAGGGCTAATTAGAGACCAGCAGTAGTCTGATAGGGCATTCTCCACTGCGGTGGGGGTGAGGTCTCCTAAGTGTGTGCTCCATGTGCAGCACAACTGTTGCTCTTAATCATAGAATCATAGAATTATAGAATTGTTTCATTTTCAAAAGACCTTTAAGAACATCAAGTCCAACCATTAACCCAGCACTGACAAGTCCTCTGCAAAACAATGTCACTAAGTGCCACAACTACACAACTTTTAAATACCGTCAGGAATGGTGAGTCAACACTCAGAATGTTGGCTAATTGCCCATTTATTACCCACACCAAATTTTTAATCTTGATCCTCAGACAGTTTTCTTCTTCCTACATGGAAGTGTATTGGGTGCAAGTAAGCAGTGCTCACATAGTAAAATGATTTCTACCAACTGCTAAAGCTGAACACATTGAGGACATACAACCATCAAAAAAATGAGCTTGAAGAGCTTCTGCCCTTCAGGTCGCTAGGAAGAAGTCAGTGGGCCACAGACAAATTTCTAGGTGGTTCCTCAAGGCTAACGTAAGTCTGGAAAGCACCATGCAAATGGCACTGTGTGGGTAGGTTTGGTGAAACGTTGTACCAGTCCTTATAGCTGAGGTACAGGCAGTTCCCCTGGCACTGGCTCTTTGAGCATATCATGTAGCACAAGTTCACACAGATCAATTCAGTGCTCATGCTCAGCAGAGATGGAGAGAAGGACTGACTGTTCCAGGACTACTCTCATCCAAGACCTTGTTCAAAGTAAGGTGCTGGTAAACAGGATAAATTTGCTGTCTAACAGTTGCTTCATGGTGGTTGCATGCTCCATGCATGCCCTTGGTAAATGGGACGTAACCTGAGCAAACTTCTCACAGCAAAAGTTATAGATACTACATAACCTGCAATACAAAGTAGGCATGGGTGTAATCTCTGTACAATAACTAATATTCAGTAAATTCACTCACTTCTTGCACAGATACTTGAGTGTGAAGCTATATCCCTAAGAACAGATTTTGGATAATGGTACAGTGCTAAGTCTGTTCCTCCCACATTTCCTGTCCACAGACTAGAGAAGAAATATCCCATTATCCCCCATTAGAAGGGTAATAAAATAGTATGAATCAATGAGAAAGGTCTTCTCGGTCCTGCTTGAGGACTGACTCCCCCATCTTCTGGAAGCCACAAGATAGTCAACAAAAAGCGTATTTTCTAATATACTGTTCAAAGAAAAGACATTGCAGATTTATATATTCAATGACATAGCAGCTTAAAATTCACCGGTTTCACTTTCTGGAACTTTTATCTAATAATTTTCTTCTACAACAGTTCAAGTTTCAGTTTCTTAGGAAGAGAGAATAGAAGAGGGAAAATGGAAATGCCTGAAAACTAGCAGGTGGTAATGCTGCTCCTTCCACTCTTCTCAGGATTAAAAGTCACTCCTTACTCCCTTCCTTGTTTTCTTCTCCATCACACCCTGAGTCTTTCACAACTTTGGGGAATACTCAGCATTTCTGAACAAAGAAATAAAGTATCTGATGGCTTTTTACTATTGGTATTTTTATTGGAATAATTCATCTTATGGGGACTTTAGATTTTATGCAAGCTTCTTATTGTACCACAGAAAAATAGCTTGAAGCTCTGAGAAGTCACAGTTAATTTTGATTTATAGCAGTTTGCCTTATGGTATGTATTTGACTGTTCACAGTCTTGAATAAGCAGTAAGTAATATAATCTAAATGAGTTTTATTTTATTAAAAGGATTACACTAAATCATGTAACCTTGCGTTTTCTGCAAGCCAGTAAGTTACTTATTAACTCAGCTGATTCACTGAAACTCATTCTCATTTCTTGGCTCTTCATTTGACTGTAAACTTTACCTCCCAGTTGACAGTTAACCATTTTAACACTGAACTGATGTATATGTTACTAAAAGAAGCAGCTTAACAAAACTGAAGGTATACAGATATGTTTGCTGTTTTTTCCCAGAAGGGAATGTTTCTTTCTCTATCCATTTTCTTGGTTACTTTCCGAAAATATGTATCACTAAGGAAGCAAGCACTGGGAGAGAAGAAAGGAAAAGGCAGCTCATAAGTGTGTCAACTGTCCACATATATGAAGAAACCTCATGGGTGTAAGATTATGCATTGTGGCATCCTTTAGGAGCACCAGCATTTTCAACAGCTACAGCACAGTGGTGGCATGGCTGGAGCAGCAGTCCACAGGGCATTGAGGAGAGACTGCCATGGGGAAGTTCCACAGGCAGCAGTCGTGGCAGCAGCAGCAGCAGTGACAGTACGGATAGCCTTGGTGCTAGAGGCCTCACCCCAGTAGTGTGACCTGTACTTTCCCCCAAGCATGTTGTCAACAGAGGCTGATTTTGTCGGGTGTTTATGGGGTGGACAAAGCAACAGAGGCCACCTGAGTTTCCTGGCAGGGATATCCGTTTGGTTGAAAGCTTTAGTGGTCTGCTTCACACCATCCTTTGAAATCCCTGGATCTGACAGTATGAGAGGACCACACTCAGAACAGTGTGCTAAGATGTTGGAGAAGACCACAGGATCATCCCAAGAAAAAGTTCCACTGAGAGGCGTACTTTGTCCTCTGCTCTTCACTCTAGATATAAACTCCAGCCCTAAAGACAGCCGAGCAGTAACAGATTTCAGAGGAGAAGAAGCCATTTCATCATCTTGGACAGTGTCTTCCTGATTAGATTTTTTAGCACCTAACATCTCCCCTATGATACCAGCCTCTTGATCTTCAGATGAACTTAATCCAGGCCTTTCTACTGGGCAGGAGGGAGACCTCCAAGATACTTGCACAGAGGGAGCTTGAAGCATAATTGTTCCTACTTTGTACTGCTGAGCCCCACTCCATTCTGGAGGAGAATCTTGTATTTTTTGCCTCACCATCCACTTGGCAGAACCTCCGCCTGTTTGTTGTCTGTGAGTGAGGTGTCATTTTTGCTTCCCATTTCTGTATCACAGCACTGTTCTTTAACATTTCCTGTTATCATGTTCCACTGAGGAAAACTGCAAGGAGTTCTTTTATAATTAGATGGTCAGGAATGAAATTAAGCCAAACGAGGTAAACTTCGTATCTGAGAACTGTTTACTGGTAACGAAAAACAAAAAAAGATGTTGCCCAAATGAAAGAGGGCTAGAAAAGACAGCAAAGAAGGAAGGAAAATGAAAAAAAGGATGGGGGAGAGGGAGGAGAGAGAGAGACAGAGAGAGTGGAGACAGAGAGAAAAAGAGGAGAGCGTTACCACCAGCGGATCAGGGAGTGCCGCTGGCAACCACGTGACAGGGTGGGGTGGACGGGCTGCCTACTAATGAGCCTGCGCAGCCCTCAAAGAGGCGTGGCTTCACAGGCACAGCTCCCATGGCGACGGGCGGCCAGACACACAGTGAGTGTGCACTCAGACTGGAGGTCCAGGACCCTGGACAGGATCGCAGCAAAGATCACAGTGACGGGCTGGATTGGGGCGGCAGGGTGGGCTGGATAATGCAAGTAGCTCAGGTAGGGATTTGGGGCGAAGTGGCAGGGTGGTGGTCAGGGACACAGGGAGGCAGGACAGGTGTGAGGGCAAGCAAGAGCCAGCGAGGGCAGGAGAGCCAAAAAGCAGGCTGGGGCCAGGGCAAAGGAGCGAGCGAGCCAGTGAGCAGGTGAGCCAGCAAGCAAGCCAGCAAGCAAGCAGCAAGTTAGAGCCCCCAAAAAAACAAGTCTCAAAAGCCCCGACTCACCAAGCCCCAAAAAGCAAAAAGCACAAGACCCAAAAGCCCCCACAGATTGTGGTGCAGTTACCTTTTATGGCCTCTGGCTCCTCCCAAAGCCTGCCTGCTGGAAGGAGACCATTGGCCCAGTCCAGTGTCCCACTGCAGTCCATTGGTGGAGACCTTTCACCATGTGATTGGAGAAGCCTCTCTGGAGGGTCCTGCTGACTGCCTGTCCCATGTGAAGTGTCGCCAGTCAAAGTCTCCCCAGAGACAAAGCTTCTTCTAGTTGCCTCCTGCATGTGGCACATGTGCACCCCTCCTCCACATACCTCTGACAACCAGCAGCCCAGGTGGGTTTACCTCTGTGCTGGCAATTGGTCTTTTTTCCATTGATTTAGCCATACCCAAGGAGCATTCATGAGTCAGTGTAGACGTAGAGCTGGCCATTTCTCTCGTTCAGTGATACCTAAAGCCAACTGGATGGATTTCAGCTCTGCAACCCTGCTTGATCCATCTTGTCCCTCAATATCTCCTGTGTCTTGTTGTGTAGGACTCCATACTGCAGCTTTCAATTTTCGATGTGTCTCTACAACATGGCAAGAGCCATCAATAAAGAGTGCATATTGCTTTTCACCTTCTGGTAGCTGATTATATGTTGGGGCCTCCTCAGTATGTGTCACCTTTTCCTCCTCCAATGAGGATGATAGTCTGACATTTTCACCTTGGGGCCAGTTCATGATGAATTCCAATATCCCTGGACAACTGGAGTTTCCTGTGCAAGCTCCCTGTGTGATCAGTGTGATCCAGTTAGTCTATGTAGCATCAGTGGGCATGATGTGTGGAAGGGACTTTGCCTGTGAACCTCCAGCCCAGCACTGGCAGCTGGGGTGCCAGAAGAAGCTGTGCTTCAATGCCAATTGCTTCTGAGGCAGCTCAAACTCCTTCATAAGCCACCAGTATCTCTTTTTAAATTGGGTTGTTACAGGCCTTGGATCCTTTGTATTCCTGACTCTAGAACCCCAGGGCTCGTCCTCAAGTCTCCCAGGATACCTTTTTGCCAGAGATGGCAGGAAGGACCATTCTCCCCAGCTACAGTGTAGAGCACATCTTTCACATTTTGTCCTGTGCTGACTGGCTCAAGGGCTACTGAATGAACACTCTCCCATTTAATTTGTTAAAAGCTTTGTTGTTGTTCAGGACTGCACTTGAAATTCTTCTTCTAGGTCACTTAATAGAGATGGTTTATAATCTGACTGTAATCTGGAATATGCATCCTTCAAAAATCCACAGTGCCAAGGAAAGTTTATGTTTCCTTCTTGGAAAGTTGGTGGGGTACAAAACTGCTATTTCGCTGACTGTGCGCATGGCAGTCTGACAACGTCCATCTTGTATTTTACTGCTAAAAGCAGAATTTCCTGGGCAAGTTCCTCGGCCTTATTTTGCTTTATGGCAAAATCAGCCTGCAGAAGGATCTGGATTATCTTCTCCCCTTTCTCAAAAACTTCCCCAGCAAAAACTGCCCCACACAATGATGTCATCAATGTGTTGCAAGTGTTCTGGAGTTCCACCCTTTTCCTGTACAGTCTGGATCAGTCCATGGCAAATAGTGGGCCTGTTTCCACCCCTGAGATAGTCAGTTCCCGGTGTACGGGATGCCTTTTCATTGTGAAAGCAAACAGTGGCCTTCACTCTGCTGCTAAAGGAATGGAGAAAAATGTATTAGCAATGTCCATGGTGGCACCCCTTTGCTGCCTTGGACTCCGGTTCATCCTTAAGTTCCAGCATGTCGGTCACAGCAGCAGTCAGTGGTGGTGTGCCTTCATTCAGGCCATGATAGTCCATTGTCAGTCTCCACTCTCCATTGGACTTACGCACTGGCCATATGGGGCTATTAAAAGATGAGTGAATCTTGCTGACCACTCCCTGGCTCTCCAGTTCACGCATCATTTCATGGATGGGGGTCAGGGAGTCCTGGTTGGTGCGGTATTGTTGACAATGCGCTGTTGTGGTAGTGATCGGTACCTGTTGTTCTTCAATCTTCATCAGTCCCACAGCAGAAGGGTCCTCTGAGAGACCAGGCAAGGTACTCAGTTGTCTAATTTCCTCTGTCTCCACAGCAGCTATCCCAAAAGCTCAACGATACCCTCTTGGGTCCATGATGTACTCTCTCCTGAGTTAATCTATACCAAGGATGCATGGGGTCTCTGGGCCGATCAGAAAGGGGTGATTTTGCCACTCATTCCCAATCAGGCTCACTACAGCTTCCAGTACAGTCAGCTGTTGGGATCCCCCTGTCACCCCAGAAATAGAGTTAGATTCTGCCCCTACAGATCTTGATGGCATCAGGGTACATTCTGTACCAGTGTCAACTAAAACCTTATACTCTTGTGGGTCTCATGTGCCAGGCCATTGGATGCACACAGTCCAATAGATCCAATTGTCCCTTTCTTGTAGCTGGCTGGAGGCAGCGCCCCTGTAGTTCTTGTCATAGTACTCATTGCTCATTTCTTGTAAATATGAACTGGAGATCTATTCAAGAGGATCAGAAATAACATTCAGTCCTTCCATTCTGCTCTGCTATAATGGCTTTCATTGATAAAACATGCAAGGTAGGTAGGTAAAGGCTGAATGAGCTCTGAAAGACCATCTGCATATGTATTTAAAAATGCTAATACTACAGGACCAAATAACCCTTTTGAGCAAAAATCCAGATTCTATGATTTTATAGTAAGAGAATAGAAACTTATAAAAAAGAATAGTAAGAGAACCATGTTAAGCACAGTTCACCTCTGCTTGTTACTGTGACTTTCTGTCCTCAGACCAAGTAGTCACCTTCATCTGAGTTAGACATCTAATTTGCACCTACATACTTATTAGATGTGTAATGAAATTATTACACGTCTTGGAGTAAAGGCTTGAATTTCCCATATGGTCAGTACAAAACAACCTGAGCTACAGAGATGAAGGAGAAAATCTAAGAAGTATTAGAGAGTGAGGAAGAGATTGACTAATGGAGCTGCACTCTACCATGCCTTAGACAAACGCACCCACCATTCATTTCACAAGAAGCAATGGATCCCCTACTGTCTCACCACCAGGTAGAAGGAAGCGATCTTAGAGTGGAGTGGAAAAGGGTTTCTGCTTGGGGTGGCAGGTGAATCCCCTTGAGATGTACCTCACCCCCTCTGTGCCCTTATACAGGTACAAGGCCCTGGAATCTCAGGACCAGGGAAATGAGACTGTGGATGAAGGTTCTTTTGGGATGGAGACATTGCCCAGGGCAGAGCAGCCTACCTTCTGCATCATGACCTCCGCAATTAAGAAAAAAATGAGAGTAATAGTCATTGGTGGCTCTCTTTTGAGAGGAATGGAGGACCCGCTGTGCCAACCAGACCCAACCCATCGGGAGGTATGTGGCCTCCCTGGGGCCTGGGTAAGGGAAATCATCAAGAAACTTCCCAGCCTGGTACAGGCCACTCTACCCTCTACTGGTTTTTCAGGTAGGCACCAACGAGGTCCCAACAAGAAGGCTGTGCAGAATCAAGGGGGACCTTCAGGGCCTTGGGACAACTGGTCAAGGACAACAAGTTACAGGGAATGATGGGGCAAGAAACAGGAAAATCATGAAGATGAACACTTGTCTTTGAGACACGTGTTATGAGCAGAATTTTGGGGTTTTTTGATCATGGGTCAATTTATACAACACTGAGCCTGCTGGCAACTAACAGGGTCTACCTGTCTCAAAGGGGATAAAGGGTTTTAGCTTAGGAGTTATCAGGGCTCACTGAGAGAGCTTTAAACTAGATTTGAAGGGGGAATGGAGACAGGGACAGGCTTGACAGAAATAAGGTGTGGTACAGGGAGAACAATAGTGATGATGCTAGTAGCAAAAGGAGGCCTAAGGGGGAATACCTCAATCAAGAACAAGCAGCCAAAGACATAACCACAAGACAGAACTGTGTGGCATCCCTGTGCACCCCTACTGGGATATTGACACAATGAAATACTACTAAGTGCCTGCACACCAATGCATGCAGTATAGAGAATGAATAGGACAAACTAGAGATCTGTGTGAAGTCACAGGGCTTTGATCTCACTGTGATTCTGGAAATGTGGTGGGATACCTCAAATGACTAGAATGAAGGGCTGTTGTCATGAAGGGCTACACACGGTTTAGGAAAGACAGACCAGAAAGGCATGGTGGTGAAGTTGCAGACTAGCAAGGGTGACACTGTTGCAGGTGTTTGCTACAGGCTGCCCTATCAGGAGAACAAAGTGTATGAGGTCATCTACAGACAGCTTGAATCAGCCTCAAAGTCACAAGCACCAATCCTTGCGGGGGACTTTAATTAGTCTGACGTTTTCTGGAGAAGAAAGAGAGTGAAGCACAAACTGTCCAGGATGTTCCTGGAAAGCACGGATGACAACAAAATCCCTGGAAAGGTGATGGAGTGCCTCATTCTGGAGGCCATCTCTGTCCACATGGATGACAAGAAGGGGATCAGTAGTCAGCATGGATTCACTAAAGGCAAATCATGCTTGACTAACCTGATGGCCTTCCATGATGAGACAACTACCTGGATGGATGAGGGGAGAGCAGTGTGTATTGCCTACCTCAACTTCAACAAGGCTTTTGACACTGCCTCTCACAATATCCTCATAGGTAAACTTAGGAAGCGTGGACTGGATAAGTGGACAGCAAGGTTGATTGAGAACTGGCTGAATGGCACATCCCAGAGGGACGTAATCCAGTAGAACAGGGTTTAGCTGGAGGCCTGTCACTAGTGGTGCCTGACAAGGGTCAGTATTGGGTCCAGTATTGTTTAACTCGTTCCTCAGTGACTTGTGGGGAGGGGCAGATGCCTCCCCAGCAACCTCACTGACGGCACAAAGCTGGGAGGAGTGGCCAATACCCAAGAGTGTTGTGCTGACATTCAGAAGGATCTTAACAGGTTGGAGAGATGGGCAGAGAACTGTCTGAAGTTCGACAAAGACAAATGCGGAGTCCTGCACCAGTACAGGCTGGGGGTCAAACTGCTGGAAAGCAGCTCTGCGGAGAAAGACCTGTGGGTCCTGGCGGACAACAAGCTGTCCATGAGCCAGCAGTGAGCCCTCGTGGCCAAAAGGGCCAATGGTATCCTCGGGTGCTTTAGGAATAGCATTGCCAGCACGTGGAGAGAGGTGATCCTAGCCCTCTACTCAGCCCTGGTGAGGCCACATCTGGAGTGCTGTGTCTGGTTCTGAGCTACTCAGGACAAGAGTGACATGGAGCTCCTGGAGCAGGTTCAGCAGAGGGTGACAAAGAGTTGGGACTCTTCAGCCTTGAGAAGATGACTGAGAAGGGACTTCATCAGTGTATATAAGTATTGGAAGGGAGGGTGTCAAGAGGAGGAAGCCAGGCTCTTCTCAGTGGTGCCAAACTATAAGGCCAGAGGCAACAGTCAAAAGCTGATGCACGAGAAGTTCCACCTGAATATGAGGAAGAACTTCTTTACTGTGCAGGTGACCAAACACTGGTCACCAGATTGCCCAGAGAGGATGTGGAGTCTCCCTCTCTGGAGATATTCAAGAACTGTCTGGATGCAATTCTGTGCAATGTGCTCAGGATGACCCTGCTTGAGCGGGGAGGTTGGACCCGATGACTGCACTGATGGTCCCTTCCAATCTCACTCATTCTGTGATTCTGTGAAAGTAAGGGCTCTTTAAAAGGTTATGTGTTTCTCTGACTCTGTAACATTTTATTCAAAGCCAAGTATTGCCTTGATTTCAGTGAAGTCTGAATTTAAAAAAATACATAGTCAAAATTAATATGTGCCTCCAAATCAAGGTGAGGTAAAAAGTTACAAAGACAGATCTAAAGTGCTCTCGCAAGGACTTCAAACTTAACAACATGCTTCCAGGAAAAACAAGGTAGAGGGCTGCATTGTGAACGCAGGCTGGGGCTGTGATGAAACTAGATTAAACATGACAGCCTTCTCAATTTGAGGCAGTTAACTTTAAACATATGTAAATGTAGTTTGGTTTAATGTTTGTATACCAGAGCCAAGTAAAGTTTTCATAATGGCTGGCAGCATTTGCATACCTGGAAACTGTGCTTTAGTTGAGCAATGGACCAAGCTATCACTTCATTGCCTCTTAGTGTCCTGTGATAAATGTGCTTTGAAGTATTGACTTTCACAAATATTGAAAGTTGATGCTGCTATGAGGATATAGTTTTGTTTAGCTTGCAATAACAGGAACAAAAGGAACCCGCTAGCCTGATTGGATGACATCTAATGAGCAAGCGTAAGGGGAAACCACCGCCTGAAACCACAAGTCAAGAGGTTACCATGAGGAAAAATTCTGACTTCACCCCTGAAACGACCCTCGAAGACCTTCAAGTTAAACTGTGCATGCTCTAAAAAGGCAGGATGGAAGAGGGAACATGTTAATCAGTTCTAAGAAAATGTTAAATAGTTTCTGAAAGGTTCTGAATATGTATCCTGACTTATGAATATGTATGTGGCTGATGCAATACCTGGAGTATATAAACCTGAAGTTTCGCGTGTGACGGTGCGTCTCTGACTACAGTCACGTGCCCAGTGCTGTTGCTTTTGCTTTATTGACTTCGTCCCCTAATAAAATTTTAAAACCTCAGAAGAGGAGTGAGCTTTGTTTCTCACATGTCCCAAACTGCAATTAAATGAGACTGTCAATTAGACCATGCTTGATGCTGTCCTGAGGAGGAATAGAATTTCCCTCCTTGTGAAATTTTCAGTAATGTTAATAGCTCACCAATAGTAACAGTCCAGTTTTTCTTGGCAGTTTCTAATAACCAGCAAGGATACCTATAGTGCAGATTTCTACTAGGAGATTGACTCTTCAGGGGCCCAAAGAGGGTTTTTGCTAGGTCTCACAAGTTTCTGAAAATGTCCAGAATGGATGTGGTAGTGGTTTTTCCCTGAATGGACTAGCATCTAAAGCCCTTTCAGCAAGGCCAAGGCCACCTTTAGGGACACCACTTATTCACAGCAACCATTACTCATGTTTAAATGAATTAAAACCTTCTAGCAATTGGAATACTGTCTTTAGAAGGGATGTAAGTTGGGCAAAAAAAGGGGGGGGGAGGTCAGCCAAATCAGCATAATTTATTTTGACATTTTTAAATTATCTCACTGTTCTCTTTCAAATGAAGTTTTTTAAACTTTTTTTTTCCAAAAAACACTTATTTTTTTTAATTTGAAGACTAGTGTTGATGCCTTAAAGACCTAGAAATGAAACAAGACACTTTCAAGACAATATTAGTATAGGAGGTAATATAAAAGCCAGTCTTTATTGGAGGCCTCCAAGGGGCAGATATGGAAAAACACCCAACCCGCACAGGGTAAATACAGTTTTATAAGTTTAACAAATTAGCATAATTGACAAGAATCCCCAATCAGAAGCACAGGTGATGAAGTAATTCCCCCCTTTTGGTTCCATCTCTTCTGTAGCCCCCCTTTAGATAGGAACTAAATTTTGTTTATGAAAATGTGTCTCAAAGAGTTGGTTTCAATCTTGGTTCCCAGGAAGAACCAAGATAGGATAGGGGCCTTGGACCCCCTGGGGCTTGGAGCCTTTGAAATGTGTTTTGTCTTTCTGCCTATCAGGGCAGGAAAAGTACTGGAGCTAGCTAGGAACTATATAACTATACAACTATAGTCTACAGAGCTACGAATGTATGAAAGAAATATAAAAGCAGAAATCATTTTGGCAACAGTATGAAAAAGAAAAGGGAGGGGGTTAAGTCACTAACATTAAGAAAAATGTGCTTTCATTTCTAGTCTGCCCAAACCGCACTTTTTCCCTGATCCTTTGGTTCAGCCACCAAGCCAAAACATCCATTATTCGTGTAGTTCTACTGAGTTCTCCTAATGTGTGGAGACACCCAAATCTGTACTTTTCCTCTCTCCATATTCGCATGCAGTTACAGTGGCTCCTATTTTCGGAAGTCCTCAGTAACTTTCTGAAATTACAGGGCTTCTAGGTTCACCATTAATGAAAGAATATTTCCTAATTAGTAATAAGTGTTGAAGTTAAGTTCTGCTTTCTCTTGAAGACTCCACAGCTGTTTTTCTGTGGAGCTGGATGCAAACAACACAACCTCTTTCCAGTCTCCAGTCTGGAAAATACTTGCAAACTGCAAAAGATGCCATGAGAGCTGCTACACTGTTTCTAAATGTTAGCACATTTTTTGCATGTCTCTTGAATCACATTAGCACTGATGAATGTATATCAATATTTGTTTTCTACATCATTTGAGTATATGGGGAAGAATAGGAATAAACACTACAAGTGCAAGAACAAATTTGAACTTTAAATTCACAAATTAAAATCTATACTGCTCATCCAGAGTCCAAAATAAAGGGAAAGAAGCAAATGCAGACAACTGAAGCCAGGACAGATGACCTGGGAAGAGTATAGAGATGAAGCACAATTGAGTTAGGATGAGGTGAAGAAGGCCAAGGCTAAGCTGTAACTGAATCTGTCAGGGGATGCAAATAACAGGACGAGCTTCTACAGGAATGTTAACCAGAAAAGGAAGAATGATGAAGGTGTACACCCCAGTCCCTCCTCCCTGATAAACAATGCTGGAAAACTGGTAACAATAGATGAGAAGGCTGAGATAATCAACGTTTTTGCCTCAGTCTTTAATGGCAACCTCTCTTCCCACACCTCCCAAGTGGATGGACAGTACGATGGGACTTGGGGGAGCAAAGTCCCTCTCACTATAAATAAAGTTTGTGTTCATGACCACCCGAGGAACCTGAATGTATCTAAGTCTCTGGTACTGTGGTGGTGTATCTGTTTTCCCTTAGGCCTCACTATGATTTGAAAAATGCTTGCTAAGCCTTGGCTTTGAACAGTACCTGGGCTGAGCTCTTCTTGAGCTTATCAGAAGCACTGTCTGCTCTCAGGAGCTTGTGCCATCTAATGAGCTCCTGCTTTTTTTTTAATCAACAGCCTTGGAAACTTTTTGCCTGAATAACAACCTAAGCAGAATAATATTTTTGTTCTCAATCTTTCAAAGAATGTTTCTGACCTGAAGTGTGGCCAGGATGAAACATTGCTATGACTAAAGCCCAATCTCTTGCAGCCCTATAAACAGCGGTCTAAAATGAGACCCTTTGAGCTCTCCTGGACTGCAGCAGCTGTGACCAGCAAAGTCCCTCTGAAAGCCTCTCAGAGCCAGCAAACTCTCAAGTTTGCTGTACTCGGAGGATCGCCAAATGATGACTCATCCTGGGCTGATACTCCCACTCCTTGAGGCTCAACCCTTTGTCTGTTGAGAAGATGTGAAGACATCTGAAGTGAGTATTTCACTACCTTAAAGGGAAATTTTTAACAGGTACCTTGTACAAACTCTTTATGTCTGTGTGCATGCAAGTGCGCATATGCTATACCGAATGTGGGAGAAATGCTGCTTTCCACGATTCTTAAGTACTTCAGGTTTATAAATTAGGCCTTAAGTAAGTTACTGTTGTGATGTAATAAACCCTATATGAATCCTTCGCTAAACGGTTTAACTGAAGTTATAAGAACTTATAAGTTTGAAAGGAATGAGGGACTTGGCTTTACAAACAAGCTGTGGGCCTGCTGGTAGATAAAACTAGCAGCGAGAGATAAAAGAAACAATGGGAAGGATTCCACTGATTGATGAATGGAAAGAGAGATATTTGTCTTTACAAACAAACTGTAGGTCTGCTGATAAATGAAACTGGATATTGAGAGATGAAAGAAACAATGGGAAGAACCATAAATTCCATACAAATTTTAAAAAAAAGGCGGGGGGTTATACATTAGAAGGGAGTCTTAGGCATTAAGTGTTTTGGAAAGTCTGTACCTCTTGAGAACCTCAGCCAATGGGGAAAGAGAGAGGGAAATGCAGTCGGGAAATTAGGATAAATAGGAGGCTGCGTCCTCCAAAAATTTGAGAGACCCCAGCAGAATGCTCCATGGCCTCTCCCTTTATTCGAATAAAGTACCAGGACTCTTCTGTCTACTTCTTGGACGTAAACTTCTGGTGTTTGTGGATTAATTTTCCTGACAAGTTAAATGCTCTTAAAGTGCTGTTAAGCTTAAGTTAAATGCTGTTAGGTTTAAGTACTGTTAAGTTTAATTAAGTGCTGTTGGGCCTTTAGGCTGTGTTCCTTTTTATCCTTACCCTTTCTACTGTTTTGTCTCTTCCCCCCTCCCTCCATGCCTCCACATAGATTATTTTGGGATTATTTTGGTGTAGATTAATTGACTTTGGATTTTTGTTTGCTTTTCCTTTGTATGCCTTAACCATCTAGAAAGTAGTACAGTGAACCTTGCCAACAAACTTTGCTATGCTGTCACTTTTATATTAAACCTGTTTTTACTGATACCTTTGCCAGTGACTCTTTAAGAGATTTGAAACACTCATTCACGAAGAGATGCATCCCAAAGGCCTGAGAGAATTGGCTGATGTAGTTGCCAAGGCACCCTCCATGATATTTGAGAAGTCATGTCAATCAGGTGAAATCCCAGGTGACTAGAAAAAGGGAAACATTGCACCCATATTTAAAAAAGGTAGAAAGGATAACACTGGTAACTACTGACCTGTCAGCCTCATCTCTGTGCCTGGGAAGATCATGGAACAGATCCTTGTAGAAGCCATGCTAAGGCACATGGAAGACAGGGAGGTGATTTGAGACAACCAGTAGGGCTTCACCAAGGCAAAGTCCTGCCTCACCAACCTAGTGACCTTCTCTGATGGAGTGACTACATCAGTGGACAAGGAAAGGGTTACAGGTGTCATCTGTCAGGACTTCTATAAAGCCTTTGACACTGTCACAACATCCTTCTCTCTAAATTGGAGAAAGATGCTTTGATGAATGGACTATTATATGAATAAGAAATTGCTCAGATGGTCACATCCAGAGGGTAATGGTCAATGGCTCAGAGTCCCAATGGACATCAGTGACAGGTGGTGTCCTTCAGCAGGCATTGGGACCTGTGTTATTTGATATCTTCATTAATGACACAGACAAAGGGATCAAGTGCACCCTCAGCAAATTTGCCAATGACACCAAGCTGAGTGGTGCGGCTGCCACACCTGAAGGATGGGATGCCATCCAGAGGGACCAGGACAAGCTTGAGAATTTGGCCCATAGAATCTCATAAGGTTTAACAAGACCAAATGCGAGGTCCTGCATCTGGGTTGAGGCAACCCCTGCTATCAATGCAGGCCAGGGGATAAACAGATTGAGAGCAGCCCTGCCAAGAAGGGGGTGCTGGTGGATGAGAGGCTGGGCATGATCCAGCAAAGTGTGCTTGCAGCCCAGAAAGCCAAATGTGTCCTGGGCTGCATCAAATGAAATGTGGCCAACAGAGTGAGGGAGGTGATTCTGCCCCCCTGCTCTGCTCTGGTGAGACCCTGTCTGGAGTGCTGCATCCAGCTCTGGGGTCCCCAGTACAGGAAGGACATCAATATGCTGGAGTAAGTCCAAAGACATTAAGATCATTAGAGGGATGGAGCACCTCTTCTATGAGGAAAAGCTGAGAGAATTTGGGTTGTTCAGTCTGAAGAAGAGAAAACTTCAGAGTGACTTAAATGTGGCCTTCCAGTACTTGAAGGGAGCCTACAAGAAAGATGGAGAGGGACCTTTTTTATAAGAGACAGGATAAGGGAGAATGGCTTCAAACTGAAAGAGAGTAAGTTAGATTAGATATTAGGAAAACATTCTTTACTGTGAGGTTGGTGAGGCACTGGAACAGGTTGCCTAGGGAAGTTGTGGATGCCCCATCCTTGGAAGTGTTCCAGACCAGGCCAGACAGAGCTCTGAGCAACCTACTGTACTGAAAGTTGTCCCTGTCCATGGAAGGGGGGGTTGGAACTAGATGGTCTTTAAGGTTTCTTCCAACCCAAACCATTCTACAATTCTATGTTTAAGAGCTAGCAAAACTTCACTGAAAAATATGCGGTCTGCATAAGCTACAAAACACCTCTTTTTTTTTATTGCTGTTATCCAGAACAGGGGACTTTCTGAAGCTCACTCAACCTTGGTGCACCAGAAGTAATTATTCTGTACAACTTTCAGCATTTGGGGAAAATAAATCTTGTTATTCATATGTGAATATGTGTTCCCATGTGTATGAAAAGCCTTGATCCTATGTAAATGTTCCATAAAATCTGATTGTTCCCAGCATACTGTATTGTCTTTCCTTTCTCTAAGACATAGCTGCCCCATTGGCATCTGCACAGGTTACTGATCATTGACTATAAATGTAAACATTTCAACTAGTGCCATTGCAATTTCAAAGGAAAAGTCTTTTTTTTTAATACACCTGTAAACTCCTGCAACACTGATTCACTTTACACATTGTAGAAATGGCAATGAACAAGAAAACGGAGGTGAGAAAGATCTCGTTTATACTTGTTTCTCCAGCCAAATGCAATACACATTTCCACAACTTGCTTGTAGGAGAGCCCAGTCCAGACCTGCTCGTCCCTAGCGCAGGGCTGCAGTACTGACCCCTTCCTGTACAGCTACGGCTTGGTGTTGTGCAGCATTTCAAGAGAATAACCATCAGATGGCAGCAGCACACAAACCACTATTTCCAAAGGCTGGCACAGTCGAATTTTTATCCATGTCCTGCAAATTTCATTTTTCAATGATATTTTAGCAGACAATAGGTAAATAAACCGTCTTATTAGAATAGTTATACTATTTAAAAGGAAATAATACACTCCAAAATGCACCAGATGCAGCAAAAGCTCCTACCCTTTTTCAAGTAAGCTATGATACTTGTCAATCCCCTGTGCCCTTTGAGTGGAAGAGGAATTTTATGTCAATCATCTTACACAGTGTGACTGGGTTAAAATATATGCCAAAAATCTCTATTAAATGCAATTTCTATTATTAATTGTGCCCCAATGTGCTGGTGGATGCAGTATGAATTCAACAAAAGAATGGTCTGTGCCCAGAATACAAGTTTACAAGGTGAACAAAATCTGGTTCCTCTGAAGTATTTTCTTCTGCTTGTCAAAACTACAGCTCTCACATAGTCTGCAATGTTCTTCTCCACTCTCTTTGGGTACCACTGACATATGGAGGACTTCAGGTATACTTTTCTTTTTGTGATGCCAGACTCATCGTGAAAAAGAGGGGAAAGCCCTGCAGTTCCCATGGCTGCAGCCACCCCAGGTGGGACACAAGGCAACATATGCTGCATCCCAAGGATGTGAGAGAGGGCCAAAAGGCACATATGTCATGTGACCGCTACTGATATTTTGCTTCATCTCTTTGTTCAGCCTGCAGTTCTTTATGTGATTATCATTGGGGTCTGCCTGTCACAGTCATCATTAGCAGGAGACACATGCATACTTCCAGGAGCACTAAGAGTGCACACACCGTGCTTCGTGTCCTCCTGTGCAGCCTTAGGTTCCTCATCCAGTGCCCATCTGGCTCTGGGTGCCCACATACCCCAAGAAGGACATTTGCCTAGATGGTCTCCAGATATTAGCCATAAGCTCTTCAGAGAACCAGGTCATGGAGCATTAAAGAAAAAAATTGCACTGGCTCAGCCCATAACAGAAATAACTATGTAGCAAGTCTATGTCTATCACCAGAGAATTCAGCTTGACTCTTCCTCCTGAACAAGTTTTGCACCAAATTCCAGGCAAACTTCTGGCATAAGATTCAGTGTATATTATGGTTATGTCTAGCATGCTCATGCCACAGCACAGCCAGCAGCCAGAGCATAGCAGTGTGGAGTGCTGCCCAGGTTGCAAAAAGTGTGTGTGAAAAGCAGCATAAGAGCTCCCCAATGCAGTGGCTAGTCTGCCACTGGCACCTGCATTGTGTGCTAGCATATTTAAAGCTGGTGCACATATTTACAGGTTAAAAAACTAGCTGCGCACTTCAGTCAATGTCTCAACAGCAAGTATAAATATACTTCTCCATGAAGTGCCTGGGACTGGTGGGTGGATTGGTTTGCTCTCTTCTCTTTCACTCTTTTGCATTAAAGGTTGTCCTGAGCTAGTGTGTAGAAGGAAGCCTTGGAGAAGAACTGAACTAGCTGATAACAAGCTGTAAAGCTACTCAGTAAAGAAAAATGAAAAAAAATTTCATGTTTGTTTACTTTCCTCCCTGCCCAAATCATAGATGAATATGGGGAAGGGAAGCATGTTCTCTGCCATGTACATCACCGAAAAGGATGTAATTTCCATCACTAGTGAACCATCCTGTGCCTCCCTAGAGAGGGTAAGATCTGCTGTCTATGGACATTGGTGGAAGAGGTTCACCATTCAGAAGATCCGTCCTTTGCCTCTTTCAAGTATATCCCCCATTACAATTTGGTCCATAACTCTGGAAAATTTATTAACAGGTTGGCTGGAGCTGCAGAAAGAGGTCATGTCAGATTTGGCAATACAGACTGACACTGTGAATCTCCTACACTGCAGCTGCAAAATGCTAAGCTCAGGAGCAAGGCGTCTGCCTATTCTGCAAATCAGAGCATCCCATAATCTCCTGCCTGACCTACACAAGAAAACATTGCCCTAGAAATGGTAAAAGTATAAATGAGTGTTGGAGGTTAGGATTTTTCCTTTTTTCCCCCCTTTCTCTAAGGGAATTTTCTCCCATTTGTTGCTTAAGAAATGATAACTACGACACTTAAGAGACACAAGATGTGGCTGGGAGGATATGGAGGGGGAAGGGTGCAGTTTGCAACCATCTCTTAGCTGGGGTCTTTCTCTTGGGAAGTGCAGAGATACCATGAGATTTTGGCTGGAGGGTGAGGGGCTGGGCTCAACCCTCACTTGCTCTCTTGCTCTCAGGAGTGGAAGGGAGACGGTCATGGTCATGGTGCTGGGCTGCTGCTCCCGGGAGAATTTGCTGCCACCACGCAGTTCTGTTCTGCACTGTTTCCCCTTACTGTGGGTGAGCCTTTGCTCGTAAGAGTGGCCATTGAACTGGGACCTTTCCAACACCTGAACTCACTGGAAAGGACCTTCACCATCTACTTGGGTGCCTCAGGGGAAAACGTGGGTCCCCTGGGACCTGGGGACCTTGTGCTCTGGAAGGCACATGTCCCCCGCTGCTTGTGGGAGCCCGGCTGCTACTGCCTGGCCCCGCTGTTTTCTGTTGCTGCCTTGGGCTTTTTGCTACACTTTAATCCAACACCCCATGTCCACCAGGACACCCGGTGGCTCCTGGCATGGCTTCAGAGTTTTTGCTATACTTTGTTTGCCACCCCAGGGTCTGCTCACCTCTGCTGCACCAGCCTGCTGCTCCAAGGTTCCTGCTACGGTCCATTTCATGACCTGGAGGGGCACTGTGACCAGCTGTTTCCCGTTAGTTTGTGAAGGAAGTCCCTTTTCAATCTCTCGTGCCGACTGCACTGCCATTAGCCCATGGAGAGGTGGCTGAGCTCACGCCACAGCGCCCCCTGCAGGCGCGGGGGAACCATCGCACCTGCCCTGCCCGGCCGGGAGCCACCAGCGCCCCCTGCCGGCTGTGGCCGTAACTGCAGCAAAGGGGAAGGCTTGTTGGCTGAGAGAGGCTGTTACTATGTTTCTGGTTTTTTTGTTGCTGCTGCTGTTGTTGTTTGCTTGCCTTGTTATATAAATATATATACATATACATATATATATATATGTATATTTTCTAGTAAAG
This sequence comes from Lycocorax pyrrhopterus obiensis, assembly GCA_014706295.1. Taxonomy (NCBI): domain Eukaryota; kingdom Metazoa; phylum Chordata; class Aves; order Passeriformes; family Paradisaeidae; genus Lycocorax; species Lycocorax pyrrhopterus. The sequence continues at coordinate 55,991,317 of JACSVZ010000002.1, read as the reverse complement.
AACTGTTATTCCTTTTCCCATATATTTGCCTGAAAGCCCCATAATTCAAAGTCATAATAATTTGAAGAGTAGGGGGTCATATTTTACATTCCAAGGCAGTTTCCCTCCTTCCTTGGCAGGCACCTGTCTTTCAAACCAAGACATTGAGTAATCTATGATTTGAATTTGACAGGAAAAGAGAGAACACTGTAGTCAATTCTCTGTGATAAATAATGTTTCTGCAGTCTGGGAGGTTAGGAGTAGTGAGGAATCTAGTCAAAACCTCAGACTGCGGTCACTTTGACAGTAGTCTTTTATCTTCCCTCAGCTAATGAAACAGCTTCAAACTTTGCCAGGTCCTCCTCCTACTTTTCCTTGAGAGTCAGTATCACTTCCATCTTATTTCCACTGAGCTTCAGCCAGCAGTCTTTAATTCAGATTTGTACCACTGCCAAATGTTGGGAGTTGTGTGATGGTTGTACCTGCTTCTGATGAAAATGAGAGGTAGAGCTGAATATCATCATCCTACACTGTAGATCACTTTACACACAGCTTCTTCCAGTAGCACCTGCACAGAGATAATGAATAAAAAATAAGTGATCACAGGGAGCCTCATAGGTCTCTCTGCAACTGAAACCACCTCAAAAAAGGGAGGATGGCTTCCAGCAACCTTTACAGAGACTTTTGACAAAAACGAGTCAAAGATCCTGCCATGGTTTAGGAATAATATTCCCCAGTTTAATGTTCCCAACTGAAACATCCCTGACCATGTGCTGCTCACTCATTTACCCCCAGACCTCTTGCAGCTGGATGGAGAGGAGAATCGGAGTCACAAAAAGGTGAAGATCGTGGGTTGAGGTAAAGCATAATGTACTAGAAACAGCAGTGAAATAAGAAAAAGATCAGTGACAACAGCAATACTAATAGCAGAGTGTCCTGGGTTACAATATGGGGTGTAACCAAAGTATGTGTTCTACCACCATCTACATTACCTTCTGATTAACTGTTAAGATGGGTGGAGCAGTGTTTGTTTATCTTCACCATGACTCAACCATGATAACTCCCTCCTCCCTCTGGGGAAGTAGCAGCAACATCCACCCTGAGGGGGTCATCTCTGCTAATGGGCCATCAAGGACTCCCCAGAATGACTCATGGAATTACATCATCCCATTGTGAAATTCCCAATTTTGAGAGGTAGGTACCAAACATTCCTGCCTGTGTATAATCTGGGGCTTGGGACACCACGACCACCACTGGACACTCAGAGGACAAGAGCTCTCGACCACCACCACTGGACCTCCAGAGAAGGACCAGGCCTTTTCATAGGACTACCATTTTTGACAAGACCACATCCATCACTTCAACAGGACTGCTACCACCATTCAATTGGACTGCTACCACCACCCTGACCAACAGGGTGTCAAGTTGTACCTCGACTTTGCCAGTTTAAGCCAGTGTTTCTACTATTGCCTTCACTGTAACTTTCCTATTAAATTGTAACTCTGACTTGAAATCTCTTGCAAGGCATTTGTGTAGGGTTAATTCCTCCCACTGGTTTACCTTCAAACCAGCACACAGAGTGTACAAAATGGGCAAAAGATTCACATGTGATTGCTCACCATGCAGAACTGTGGATCTTGGTGCCACCCAACTGCACACCCTGCACACCCTAACAACACTGGAAAAACCCCACCCCTCTCCATGCCCTCTGCACATGTCTTGAGGTGGTATCCAAATAACCCCAAGGTCCTAGCTGTGTCCCTCCTGGCTGCTGACAAAATTAACCCTGTCCTGGCTGGAACCAGAACAAATCTGTATATTTTTTCTAGATCAGGCTGCTTCTACCTGGTCAGCAGTGCCCAAAGCTATTGAAAGGCTAGAACAGGTACTGACTTTTGGGTGCTACTTTCTAGAGATCAAAAATCAATTACAATAGCTCTATTTCGATGATAATAGCCATCTGTTCAGGGGGTCTAAGATTGTCTGGCTTAGTAAGCTTGCCTCTCTCTTGCCAGTGATATTTTCACAAGGAAAAATGCTAAGTTTTAACAAGTAGTTGAAGACTAAAACAAGTATGTAGAAGAACTATATAACAGGAATAATGTAGAGTTCCCCAGAGCATAAAAATACATTCAGGAAAACACTAAAGGTTGTCTTCTCAGAGGTGTCACCACCAGTGAGGTGAACCAGTCCTCTCAAAGCAATGTGGTGCCATCAGAAAAAGTATGTATGTTCTCAAAAAGCTACCTCAAAGCCTGAGCTGAATGTCGGGTTTGGATTTTGAATTTTGCAGCAAGGTTCAAAAGATCAGATGTCATCTGGAACAATTAGTATAGCAACATAGAGGTCTGTGACTGCACAGTCTTTGGTACTCCTGTGCTCTGTTTGAGGGTATGAGAAGAAAAGGCAGAGACTGAAATAATAGAAAAGGCCTTTTAGGACTCCATACAACTTCAAAACAACTGGATTTCATTTCAGAAGTTTTCTTGTGTTAAAGGCTATCACTTGATCTAAACCAATCTCTGATTTTTTAAGTATCTGGTTGTCCTCCTGGATACCTAAGATATTTTATGATTTTTTTCCCCCTATGATTTAAACAACAGCAGGTTCTATAAGCTTCACTGGGCCATCTGCCTTAAGTATGCAGTATGTGCATATTCTTTTCCACTAGGATGAATCAGCCTGCTGAAGTAGAACCTAAAATATGACACACACATGCAACAAAATGACATAAATGTGCAATGACTTTTAGGAATGTTCTCACTAAAAATTGTACAACCTTCTAAAGGCCTTGGGATGCTGCTAGACTCAAAGACTGCAGACAGGGTATCCTCACACCACTGCTAGGTGGCATGACCTTACAGAAACCATTTCAAGAATCTAGTAATCTTCCTTTCTTTGCTGCCCACCTAGTTTCTGTACTGGTGAAGGTGACATCACCACATTCTGAGTTTCCATCTTTATATCCATTGCTGGACTTAGACATATACAAGTGTGTGAGACATCAAGGAGGACCATGGTAAAGTGAAGCAGGCAAGGTATTACCAAGAGCTGCAAAAGTAAGTTGTTTTTCCAGCAGGACTTCCATGAGGAAAACCGGCAACTCAAGATGTTTCTGGAGGGGAAAATAATACAGGAAACTTAGAAGACTCATCATTACACAACTTTGCTTTTCACTTTCCTCTTTTCTCTCTGCTTCTTTCTGGGACCACAGGACTTCCCCTCCAGACTTATTCAGTACATCAAATGCATTGAAATGCAGCAACTTCCTCTTAATCCCATTTACAGATCCCTTATGTAAGAAACAGGAAAGAATAAGAAGGTTTTTACATGCTTCCTGTGTATAAGAGGGCAAAAATACAGGCTGTGGCGTCAAAAAACAAGTGGAGGCAACACAAAGCAGCTAAAGAAGGCGTATGTCTCCTTTGTGCCAGGTCACCTGCAGGAGATAAAAGTGTTGCAAAGAGGGATTTATCTATTATGAATCTATTATTCATCATGTTTTATGAAGGGACAATTTATATTTGGAGACTGTTTTTATTAACCAATGACAAATTTTAATGTAAATGTCGGTGGTATCAACACAAGAATAGTTGTAGAACATTTTTAAGTTAAGGCTCCCAAATTTTGACTGCAGATTTAGCAAGTCTTCCCTTTGTCTGTCTCTTTGCCTTTCCCTTTTCTTTAATATATACTTAACACAAAAAGTCATTGTGTTATACATGAAGAAAAACAGTGTTATGTTGGCACTACACCAAATATGAAATATGAAACAGCTGTTCATTTCTTAATATTGAAACCAGAGAAAGGCACATGGAAAATCCTGTACTCTTTAAAGCACAGGAAATATACATACATACCTTTTCTTCTTGTACTTTTGAAGGCATTACTCCTTCAACTACAGGCAGAATTTACAGTTGATAATGGATAATAAATAGAATTCACATTCTTGGTACTCAGTCAATTAAAAGAAATACCAATTAAATTCTGTGAATATTGACATGGTGCCAAACCATCAGAGGAGCTGGTGAGTAGGAAGAGTGAAGGTGTGATAATTGAAAAAATTGCTACTTGATAAGTCACAGGAGCTAACAAGTTAGCTCAGAATGTGGGGAAGCTGGGACATTCCCAGCTGCTGCAAAAACCTTATGTATGTGATCCCCAGCACCACTAGTTGGGACAAGATGAATCACAAGATACCATGTCACAGTGAGCCAGATGGAGGCGGTTGCTTGCCTGATTGATAACCTCTTGGGCTACCAAGGGCTCTTCCAGCAAGCTAATGAGTTTCTATTGGCACTGGAGTGCCTGGGAGAAATGTGTCCGCTTGGGTCAGCACTGTACAGGAATTGCTGCCTTTCTGGTGCATGGCCACCCTGCAGAGCAAGTGGCAAGTAAGCGAGGAACAAGAGGGATTGGGTGACTACAACATGCACCCAAATAACACTGACTTCCTATGACTCCCTGATAGGCGCTGCTGTTAATGAATTTTCAGGCACACACTGAGGTAATGGGGTGAGCAACATTGAAACATCGTTTAGTTACACTCAGTACTTTACAAAGGCTAATTGAAAAAAGGAAGGAGCAGCAGGAGTGGGAGGGGGAGAAATATTCGAGAGAGGGTGTGGAGGGGGAGAACAGCGCTATTTTTCAGGTGCTGAATACAAAACCTCTGCAACAGTTGTTTACATGCAAGCCCACACCTCATCAGGGTAAAGATACAGTGAGTGGAGTCAAGTATTTCTCCCCTGCACATAGCATCTAGCCCCATACCCTGCCCAGCCAGCTTTCTCAACTGTGAGCTTTAGCTTATAAACAGCCAATAAGTAAGGACAATAACTGTAGCTCCTGCTGAGAGCTAACTCTGCCCGTCATGCATTTGCTGGGTCCTAATACAGGACAGTGAATAAAGCTTCATTACAGAACAATGGAGTTAGCTGCCAGAGCCTACAGATTTGAATAAACAACAAATAAGAAACATCTGCTCCAGCATATGTGTATGGTAAAAAAAAAAGTCACAAAATAAAAGAATTTGTAAATGCCAAAAGCAACACTAAACTGCCAGTGCTACTGTAGAGTGAATTTTTAATTGCACATGCATACTGGCAGGCTGTGGGTATTAGTCTCACATATGTCTGGTTGCTGCCAACCTGGGAGTATAGATGAATTTAATTAAATAAGGATTATCCCTTCTCCCCAGTACAATTACTTATTTATAACAATGATAAAATTGCCTAATAAAAAAATTGTCATATTTTTAAAAACAGAGCTAGTAAACATTCTGCTTTTCCTGTAAGTCATTCAGGGTATTTGAAGGTTTGAGTGTCTTTTAAAATTAAGTCTCGGTATTCTGCCAAGAGAGAGGGGAAAAAAGCCTTATCATAAAGTCTACTGCAGTTAAAGAGCCAGAATCTACATTATGGAGAAATATAAAGAAGACACACAGCAGTCAGGGAATTGGCTTTCATGGGGAATGTAGAAAATTAAGCAATTGGACTAAAATTGAGGCCAGGCTACAAAGCCAAGGAATAATACCACTGGGACAAGTACTTCTACTAAAAGTCACCCATCTCTAATATGCTTCATCTAGGCAAAGCAGTCTGTTCCTGTCTATCTCTATTTCTTCTGATGTTGGGCACTTCACACTTTCACTCAGGTAATCTCTCATTTCAGCAGGGTCATATCAGGCTCTCACATCTTCATCATTACTCACACCCTTTCCAAGAGAGCCCACAGCCGAATAAGAGGGGACCCTTATGGTATCAGGCACTGCATGAGACTTGAAAAATAGGCAGCCTGTGCCCTAGGGGATTTGGAGGCCAAATATAAATTCAGGCTTGCGGGAGTTGAGATTTTCTCTTTGTAGGTTCGTTATGGACTCTATTTCCCACTTGCTCCTATTTTGAGGATCCCTCTTATGGGTCTGAGCCACATCCTGCTGAATTTAATAGGAAACTTCTTAAAATTCACTAACAATATTGCATTCACAACTGAAAATTTTTAGAGTATTTCCATGATGCACAGCAAGTCGAAGTCACAGAAAGACTTGTTTGAGTATGGAGGAATATGCCATTTAATAGCAGTGAGAAAAAGACAAAGAATATGAAAAAAACCTGTTAAACAAAGCTGGAAATCTCCACTTTAAATTTAGACCAAACATCAAAGACTCTAAAACAACAGAGAAAGAGAGAGAGAAAAATGATGGTGTTTTAAAAAAAGTCTAAATAGTAATATGATTCTACAAAGGCATAAATCTTACATAAGTTCAGTTTACTTGTATAACTTTGGTTGATCACTTAATTGGATGACAGTCTTACCTGAATTAAAAAGAAATAATTGCTGTCTGTGTTTTCTGTCATGAAATTACTACTAAATATGTGCTTATTCATATGTCTTGAAAGAGTATTCCAGATATACTGTTATTTTTCCCCCCTTATCTTGTGATTACTATACCTATAATACCTGTTAAATCCTTTAATTAAATAGCACAGTCATTTTTTAGAGATAGACAAATAACAGATAAAAGCATTTGTGTGGGTAATGTTACATTTTGATTTTTTTTTTTTTACCCATTGGGCTATGTCCATGTTCTCTTTTTTTAATTTATCACTGGAGGTTTGTCCAAATGGTGTTTTTCATTGCACCAGTCCGGGGAATTGCTATGATTTCTGTGGATAATTCTATGAGCAAGACTACTGGTATGGATTCACATCTTTGTTCATGACCATCAAGACATTCATCAGAAAACAAAACCAAAGTAACCTCATGTAACTCAGGTGACTAATCTGAATAGCAACAAGGACTTGACATTAAGGCCCAAAGGTTGCTGAAACCACATGTTGACAAACTGGACACATACTAAAAGACAAAAGATGTGGCAGTCTCGTATACAGATAAACATGGAAGCAGCACCACCAGCTCCTCAGGAAAACAGCAAATCTGTGTACGGATAATTTGAAAGCACAAATAAATACTTCAGAACTGAATAATTCATTATTCTATTCCATCACCTTTACTGAGCTGTAGCATTAATCAAGGAAACCCCACACATTTTGATAAAAACACTGGCCCCGCTGAAGTCAGTAGGACACTGACTTCAACAGGCTCATGATTTCACTCCTGCAAATACAGCTGCCACTCTAGCTAATGGCACCTGTGAATGCCCAGCACCAGTGGATACCTGAATTTTTTTTAGATACTGTTGCGGGTTTGGTTTTTCCAGTGAATCTTCTCCCAGTTTTTACCTGAAAAAGAGGACTCTGCAAAGAAAGGGCAGCTGAAGGTGGAGCTGGGGAGTGGGGGGAGGGGGGGTGTGGAGAATGAATGATGGGCAATTAAAATACAAAAGAACAGTCCAATGACCCTTGCATTCCACTGAAAAGCTTCCAAGGAGGGAGGGTGTGGGTTGGGCACTGGCTTGCTGAGGGGGGAAGCGGTGTGGTTTTGGCAGTTTCTTAGCTGGGAGTGGTTCAGTCTACCCCGGGCTTGGAGGGGAGACGGTTGTGGTCATAACTGTATCAAAGAGGAAATTGCTTGACAGGCAGGAAAAGACTGTTACCAGGTTTTTCTGGGGTATTTTTTGTTGTAGCTGTTGTTGTTTGCCTGTCTTGTTTTTATACATATATATTTTTTTTTTAAATATATATATGATATGCAGGAAAGACTCCACTACTTGGAATAAGTAGTAAAGTAGATATGTTTATTCCAGCTGGGACGCATGGGGGATAATTCCTCCAAAGTCATGCGTACCGACAGCTTCATTCAGCTTGGTATATATCGGGTTACAAACTCCGTATTCACTAAGTTTCCCAATACACCTATATGTATTCATTCCCTAGCCCCGCCTAGCCTCGCTTCGTATTCTAATGAGCCCAGAAGTCATTTACATCTGCATTGCGCTTGCGCAGTATCGTCTGGTGGTCGTGGGCAGGGGTCTCTGGGATGAAGTAAGAGTCTTCCTCAGATGAAGTAAAGAGTCTTCCTCCTTCTGAACTTTTCACCTTGCTTCCTTGCGCATGCTCTTTATGTCCCTGGCCCAAGTCCAAACTTCAAGGCTGGTTTAAGTTAGTTTTAGGTTTGAAAACAGGATCTTTGGTCAAGATTCCTTCCCTTTATCAATAGTCTTGTATCTTCTCATTCTGCTTTGATAGGCACAATAAGCGTTGAGCAAGCTGTATGCATTGTTTTTAACAAACAGCTTCTTAGTAAATCGTTTAACCTCTGCTTCCCCTTCCTCCTCTTGATTCAGTCTCCCCTTTTCTAGAGAGTTAGTAAATTATTTTACTAATACATAAATTATTTTTCTAATAATCTTTTACGATAAGCATCCCTTAATGCTTTTCCATGTGCATTTGACAAGGTAGTTAAAACTGATAGCTTCTTTAGCACTCTGTAGTTCTAAACAAGCAACATAATAGACAACACAAGGCAAGCACTCACTAAAATTAATAAAACAATTATGGGGTCACATAACGTATTCAGAATGCCAGTTGTGGTAGGTGACCACTCGAAAGCACGTCCCACCAGTTATGACTTGATTCTTGTTTTACTCTTTGCATGATTCTGCTTATTTTTTGTGTGTCATTATGGATGGTGACTCAGGTCTTTTTCCTGTTTTTTCGGATTTTTTCTAAACTCTCAGTTAGGTCTTTACGTTTTACTAATTGCTTTATTAATGTGAGGTTCATCCCAATAGGTGTGGGTAGCAATTTATGGTATATGGTGTAGTTAGAACTTATCAATTGATGAGACACAACCGGTGCTAAATACAAGAAGTCACACCCAACAATCTTGGTAAAATTACAAATACAAAAATTAGAGTGATTCCTGGCAGTACCATTTACATTACTGCATCTATCATTATGGAAGTGCAGATAGTTCTTAAGCACACACAACTTTGACCAATATATACAAGTACAGTTTTCGGTGTAGTGTCTGGGTGGACCTCGAAGTGACAAATGTCTTGTTCCACATCAAGACATATGTCTTTGGCATCAAGTGTATTACTTTCACAAATAAATCCTTGTTCTCGTGTGATGCAAGATTCTAAATTTACCGTTTGCCATTTTTCTTTTACCATCCAAGCCCATACTCTATGTTCAGAGGGATAAAAAACTGTTCCTTCATGGTTTAGTCCCAATGCAACAATAGGATGAATTACATAAACTGTGGCATTACGTATAGTAAGCACAAAGGCAGTCGCTATGTTAGTAATTGGATCATAAGTGAAAGTTACCAAGGTCCACCAGGATTGGAGCTTTCTTTCTAACTTAGTAGCATTATTTCAAACAGCTTCTCGGATTTCAATAGGGAAAACACCTTCATTTCCTTCTCTTATAATTAAGGAAGCTGTTGACTGCATCCATAATTGGGCTTGTATGCAGCGAAGGGCTAATTTTACATTGTCTTGAGCTACACTAAGCGTGTTTAATATCAGTCTGTGGTCCAGGTCGCTGGTCTTTGCGAAGTCTGGGAGTATTTTTGAGACTTGCCACTGGCTGTTTCCTAATGCTAATAGGGAGGATTGTAGGGGCTGTTTTAATTTGATCAGGTCACTGGTTGCTGTGGCCAATTTATTCATCAGTATCTCTGAATCAATTCCATTTAGGACTCCCAGTCCTGTTCCCAGCATGCCAGTCAGGTCTCTCTGCATTCTGCCTTTGAGGGGTGTTTGCTTTTGCAGCCAGGCTGTCCACCCTTCAAAGGATGTTTGTATTAACGGGGAGCAGGCTGGTTGGATCTCAGAAAGATTAATTTGCATTAGTAGTTCTACACACTTAAGAGACCACTCTGGATTAAAACAGCAATAATTGCTGGTCTCTGTTCCTCACTACATAAGGGCCAATCTCATAAATTTTTGGTTCAGGCTTAAGTAGTGTGACCTGGGTTTGGATTTGAGTGCTGGCGTAGGTTGTAACAGGCCTAGCCATGGTATTTATCTGGAATTTGAATGACAGCCCATTACTGTCCTGGGCCCAAAGACAAACTACTTCAACGGTCTGTACTAACGTAAAATTATACCAACAATCTACTTCACTTGAATGACTACAGATTTCATTATGTTTGTCTGTAGGAGTAGTTGAAACACTGATTTGGCTTGCTTTTTTATGAGTAGTTCCATTAATCATTCGGCATCCTATTTTGATTTCTTCTCCTACAGTTCCCTGAAGTTGCCAACTTTTTTGTTTTTCCTATTCTTGTTTTGTATACACTTGGTTTCTGTGCATGACCACAGTCAGTAGGTTTAAATCCTTTAAATCAGAATATTTTCCCATGAGTCCAGTAAACCGCATAAAGGCTTGGGACCATATGTCTTCTTTCCTATGAATAACTTCTTAACTTAAGGCTACAATTATGACTGTGAAAAAACTATTTTCTGGGTTATACTTGTGTGCCACCATAACATTTTCATTCTGTTCGGGTAAACTTCAATTTCAGTTCATCATCACCAGGGGTCACTTTCCAAGGGGCTTCTGGAGCCTTCTTTACCAGAGTATGGTGAATCCAGGCACTCTGTTCTCTGATCTTAATTGCGGTGTAAGTGGTGAGAAGTACCTGGAATGGTCCTTCCCACTGTGGTTCCAGAGTTTTTTCTGTAAGAGACTTAACATATACATAATCTCCAGGCTGAATGTCATGTATAGGACCATCTAAGCCTCGACTTCGGGTTCCAGTCACAAGTTTTTTAATTTCCCTAAGCTGTTTATCTAAAGCAATCATATAGGTGGTTAATGTCTCCTCCCCAGTTTGGGTAGATATTCCTTTCTGTACCTCATATGGTCTCCCATAAAGTATTTTCTTTAATTCTGGGCTTGGTCCGAATTCGTAACAATGCAAGTGGAAGAGATTGCGGCCAGGGTAGGTTAGCTTCTTGCCCTAGTCTCACAATTTGCTGTTTAATCAAATGATTCATTTTCTCTACTTGACCACTTGACTGGGGGTGATATGGAGTGTGGAGTTCCCAATCTATGCCTAAATGACGGCTAATTTGCTGTACCACCCTTGAAATAAAATGTGGTTCCCTGTCTGAAGATATTGTGGCTGGAACTCTGAAGCGTGGTATTATTTCTTATAGTAATGCTTTGGTTACTTCCCAAGCTTTAGAGGTTCTAGTAGGAAAAGCTTCTGGCCATCCTGAAAAAGTATCTGTCAACACTAGCAAATATCGGTACCTCCCTTTTCTTGGAAGTTCCATAAAATCAATTTGCCACTGCTGTCCAGGCCCATGGCCCCTTCCAATCTGACCCGTTTTTGGTTTGGGGGTATTTTTGGGATTAGTCTGGAGGCAAAGGTTACACTGTTGGGTTACCTGTACGACGGTTTCGTATAAATTTCTAGCGATAATTTTCCCAATTAAGTAGTTATATAAGGCATTTGTTCCCCAATGCATTTTCTGGTGCTCTTCTCTTACTAGTGACCATAGCAAATGGGAGGGAATAACCAATTTTCCTTCTGTGGTGATAGCCCATCCCTCTTGGTTAAATGTTCCCCCTTCATCTTTAATCAATTTCTTGTCCTTTTTGTTATATGTTGGCTTACCCTCTAGGGAAAGTTGTCCATCTGGGATCAAGGCTCCAGTTGTTGTTACCTCACCTTTTGCTGCTTCTTTTGCCTCTCTGTCCGCCAGTTCATTTCCTTCTTCCAGTTCTGAGCACACCTTTTGATATGCCTTAATATGCATGATTGCTACCTTCTCAGGTAGCTGGACTGCTTCCAACAGTTGCATTATTTCTTGTGCATGTTTGATGTTTTTTCCTTGTGAATTTAACAGTCCTCTTTCTTTCCAAATGGCCCCATGTGCATGTACAACCCCAAATGCATACCTTGAGTCTGTATAAATGTTTATTTTCTTTCCTTTTGCTATCTCTAAGGCGCGGGTTAGGGCTATTATTTCAGCCTTTTGTGCAGAGGTGTTTGTTGGCAGGGGTCCGGATTCTATTACTTCCCGGCAGGTGGTAACTGCATACCCAGCATGCCGCTTTCCACTGATGACATAGCTGCTCCCATCAGTAAACCAGGTCTCTGCATCATCTAAAGGGGTATCCTTCAGATCCGGGCAGCTGGAGTAGGTGGCTTTGATAGTCTCCAGACAATCGTGGTGTACCGGTTCCCCTTGATTTCCACTGAGAAAGGAAGCTGGGTTGACAGTGTTAGTTCCCACTATTTCTACATCATCTTGTTCCACCATGATGGCTTGATATTTCAGGAACCTTTGTGGGGAGAGCCAATGCCCGCATTTCACTTCCACCACCGTGGACACCGTGTGGGACACCAGCACAGTCATTTTCTGACCCAAGGTGAATTTGTGTGCTTCCTGGATATTTAGCACAGCTGCTGCAATGGCTCTGAGGCACCCAGGCCATCCTTTGGCTGCTGCATCTAGCTGCTTAGAGAAACAAGCAACTGCCCGTCTGTATGGGCCCAGGTCCTGTGCTAGTATTCCTAAGGCAATCCCTTGTTTCTCATGGGAGAATAGAAAGAATGGTTTACTCACATCTGGAAGTCCTAGAGCTGGAGCTGACACGAGGGCATTTTTTAGCTGATTGAAGGCCCGCGTGGCCTCCTTTGTCCACTGGAAATCTCTGCTTTCCTTTGTAATGAGCTTGTATAGCTGTTTCACGAGCAGCCCATAATTGTAGATCCATAATCTACACCATCCTGTCATCCCCAGAAAAGTCCATAACTCTTTCACTGTCCGGGGCTTAGGGGTTTGGCATATCGCTTCTTCGCGATCTTGCCCCAGAGTTCATTGCCCGGCGCTAACTTCATAGCCCAGGTGGATCACTTTCTGTTTCACCACCTGAGCCTTTTTCTTAGATACCGTGTACCCTTGGAGTCCCAGAAAGTTTAAGAGGCTTACCGTCCAGGCTACGCAAGCTTCCTCTGTCCAGGTAGCTATTAAAAGGTCATCTACGTACTGCAGTAGCTTCCCTTCTCCTGGTGGGGCTTCCCAGGACTCTAGGCCTTTTGCAAGTTGTTCTCTAAACAGAGTGGGCCTGTTCTTAAATCCTTGTGGCAACACCATCCATGTGAGCTGAGTTTTGCGCCCACTCTTAGGGTTTTCCCATTCAAATGCAAAAATTTTCTGGCTGACTTCATGGAGGGGGAGGCAAAAGAAGCCGTCCTTTAAATCTAAAACAGTAAACCAAGTTAGCTCTGGTGTTAAGCATGTTAACAGAGTGTAAGGATTTGCTACCACAGGATAGAGATCTTCAGTTACCTTGTTAACAGCCCGTAAATCCTGTACCACCCAGTATGGCCCATCAGGTTTACGGACAGGCAAGATAGGAGTGTTAAAATCACACTGACATTTTTTTGACAGTCCTAACTGTAAGAATTTTTCAATTACTGGGCTAATTCCTTCTCTGTCTTCCCTTTTGAGGGGGTATTGTTTAATTCTAACTGGTTGTTTTCCCTCCTTGAGCTTAATCTGTATTGGGGTTGCATTTTTGGCTCTCCCAGGTACATCTGTGGCCCAGACTCCTGGGAACACTTGACTCATTATCTCTTCTCTAATTTCCTCTGCAGAGCCTGTAGTTGTTAGTATTAAGCTCAGCATTTCCACATACTCTTGGTCATTTACCTCCAGAATAATTTCCCCATTCCTAAATGTAATGGTTGCTTGTAATTGTTCCAATAGATCTCTTCCTAAAAGTGCTTTCGGAGAATTGGGTAGATACAAAAACTTGTGAATACCCCACTGTTTCCCAAATTTATATTTCAATGGTTTGTACAAATATGCTTTTTCAGATTGACCCATTGCTCCTTGTACTACAATGTAGTCATCCCCCACAGGCATTAAAGCTTTATTTAAAACTGAATATGCTGCCCCTGTATCAACCAAAAATTCTATTTCTTTTTCTTTTTCCCCTAGCTTCATTATAACCAGTGGATCTGCTAGGGTAGAATCCCCCGGTCCTCTTCAATCTTCTTTCACATACGCAAGCACCCTCCTTCTTTCTCGGTCTCTTTTCTTCCAGTGGTCTTCTTGTCTTCTTTCTGGGCACTCATTCTTCCAATGACTGAACTTTCTGCAAATCACGCACTGGTCTTTACCTAGCCGGGGTGGGCCCTGTCTGGGAGGTCCTTGTCTGGAGGGTCCCTGTCTAGGTCTTTCCCTATTTCCTTCTCTTACTACTGCTACTAATTTCTTCATCCCTTGCTTGTAACTTTCTTCTTGATTACTGAATACCCTCCAGGCTGCATCTAATAGAGTTTCCAGGTTCCTCCCCTCTGGCCCCTGAAGTTTTTGCAATTTACTTCTGATATCTCCTGTGGATTGCCCTAGAAACAAAGATACTAGCTGTTGTACCCCTACCTTGGTCTCAGGATCCAGAGATGTATTGCGGCGCATTGCGTCCCTCAGACGATCCAGGAATTCGGATGGTGACTCGGTGTGGTGGCCGATGTTAAAGTGACCAAAAGGCTCTCCCCAGGGTGCATGGCTCTGTTAAGTTAATGTATTCAAGTTTGAATCTCCCGGTTGGCTACTGGCCTTGGCCCCTCGCCACTCCCCCAGGGCTCTCCCATTGGTCCCTGCTCCCTGATCCCACCTTTCCCCCGGCCCCGGGAAAAACCCTAAGTGAGTCATTGTCCTCGTATTTTGCTTGCCACCCTTCGTCTGTGAGGATGTAATAAACTTGCCTGTCGGAATGAAGGCAAAGCAAATACCCTTCCTATCTCTTTGCTACTGAACTATAATACTGAACCTGCCTGTGCATCTACGGAGCCAGGCAGGAACGGTATTAACTCGGAAGGACCCTGTTTTACTGCATACAAAGCTGACCAATTTAGGGTTTGGGGAATGGCCCTTTCCACCCCTTTTGCTATCCATTCTTGATAATTTTTTAATTTCTCTAATTCAGCTGTTCTATTCGGACTCCAGTGTGGTTCCCGGAGTGGGAAGTAATCTTTTACATCTAATTGTTGCATTTTGTAATAATCCTCTGCCAAATCTTTTGCTTTTTTCAAAACTAACTGTTTTTCCATTTCTGTTAGTTCACCCAATAGTAATTGTATATCACCCCAATCTGGATTATGCTGTTTTATTATGAGTTCCAAGCGTTCAGCGGTACCCGCTGGATCACTTCAGTAATTTTTTGCAACTTTATACCACGCATCCAGGTCAGCAGTAGAGAAAGGTACTCTAACCAACACTGTATTCCCATCAGGTGCCACTGCCTCTCGCAGGGGTGCCATCAATACCTGTTTCCTGGTTTCGGATGAAACAGGACTGCCCGGGGGAGAAGGGGTTGGCGTTGGTGTTCCTTCTGAGTCCGCATCCTCTTCTCGTCTCCTAAGGGGAGGCTTAAGCAAATTGGTTAGTTCATCATCGTCTTGTCCCTGAGCTGCTGCCTGATAGACTTTGTCTGACCTTGTACATCTCTGACCTATGCTGCACGACGAACAACACTGCTTAATTCTTCCTCAGTCTTTTTTATTTTCTTTTTCAAGAGTTAACACCATAGGATCACTGGAGGGTTTAATTCCACAATCTTTCTGCCATTCAGGGTGGTTTTGGAGAGAGAAAAATGCGTCAGCGTAGGAAACTTCTTCCCACCTGCCCTCCCATCTCAAAAATAACATTAGCTGTAGCAAGGTATTATAATCTAAAGTTCCATTCGGTGGCCACTTTGCTCCATCTTCTAATTTATACAGTGGCCACCATTGGGTGCAATATTTTACAAGAGTTCTTTTATTTTCTGTGCCTCCAGTTCCTGCTATCTCTTTCCAATGTGCCAAAACACAGCCAAGCGGGCTCGCTCT
Source organism: Lycocorax pyrrhopterus obiensis (assembly GCA_014706295.1). Lineage (NCBI taxonomy): Eukaryota > Metazoa > Chordata > Aves > Passeriformes > Paradisaeidae > Lycocorax > Lycocorax pyrrhopterus. The sequence continues at coordinate 55,975,573 of JACSVZ010000002.1, read as the reverse complement.
AGAGATTTCCTTACTCTGTTCAGTTCCCATCCTGTTCAGAGTTCGAGTTCACTCAAATACTGTGCCACCCACTCTGGGTCACCTGTATAGTGTATTAGCCACTCTTTATAAATTCTCTTACGCTTTCTGCCAGGCCTGCTTCGCTGCCACTTAAAATCTTCTTCGAAAGCCTTTACTACCTCCTCCCAATCCTTTTCTAGCACACTACTATCTTCAGGAACGCAATGCTCTTTGCCACACAAAAGTTTTAAAACAAAATGGTCCTTGCTTTCCCAGCACTCCGGGCATGGATCTCTGTCTGCTAAATAAATAGAATTGTAATATCTCTGACTTCCACAAAATCCTCACTGAGCTAAAACCCACAGCCAGTGTGGGGCTGGAGTCTTCTTATACCCATACACAAAGCAAGGAATCCCTTCTATCACCCGTGCAGGTAGGACAAAAGAACGGAAAGAGTCAGGGTCTATAGTCCTACCATATAAGTGTTGAGGGATATAGGGGGCAACGACCTCCCTCCCTCCCTGCTTAGCCACTGTTGTTTCTGTCTCCTTCTCCTAGTTTTATCTCGCTTCCACCCAAAACTTTCTTCACACTCTCTCACAGTTCTTTCCCAGTTTTCTTCCCGAACTTCCCAAACCTCAGGTACCAAATGCGACTTCCCACACACAAGCTTTAAAATCTCAGGCTCAAAATCAACTTCACTAGAGTGCCTCCGATAACACTGAGAGCATAAGCTCTGCTGCCTGGCAGAAGAACAGTGTTGGGGTCACTGAGGCCCGCTGGTGGAAAAAACTCAGGCATTTGAAAAATACCTTTTAATCCTGGAAAGGAAAAGCCTCTCCCACGAGTCCTTGTGGTTGGAATGTAACCTTCCCCCCCCAGACTCTGTATAAGGAAAACTACTTCTCCCAGCAGCCTTTGTGGCTGCTCCCTTACCTGGTCCCCTGCCCTGCTCCTTCCCCCTGCGCATTGGCTCCCTTCCCTGGCCCTGCCTCTGTACCGCCCCCATGCCCTCAGATGAGACTATGTAAGGGGACGGACCTCGTGGTTGCTCTCTTCGCCTGCTCACCTCTTCGGATGATTAAAGCTGTTCATGGAACACGGGCCAGCGGAGGGCCCTCCTTGGCTCCTTGTCTCTGGTAATATTTGAGCTATCCGGCTTAGGTGTGGGGTGCATGCCATCAGCGCCTCAGCAGTGCAGGGCAGAAAGGATGGCCTGCTAGTGGCCTAGTCTGCACCTGTTGTCCCTTTCGAGAGACAATTTGGGGTACATAGCAGCTATCTCTGACCGCCCTATAACCCCCACAACCTTTTTAATTTTATAGAACAGTACCACTTTTTCTTACAAATTTTACACTGTATTAATACCCACGCAACATGCCACCCTCTTACTGAATGAAAAATTCTAATGCATCCACAAAAATAAGGTATTCTTTCAAAACCTAAATCCTCTGCCGCTGGTTGTTCCCAATCTAAAGCTACTAATTTTCCTGCAAAAGTTCTATATATTCCCTCTAAAGGAACTCGTTCGCCTTTTCTGTCTATCCAATGTTCTATCGGATTTACAAATTCCCAAGAATCAAGACCAAACCACTGAGTGGGAGGGGTTCTTCTGACCTCTCGCCTAGCCACGATTCTAATTCTATTAGCAAAAAAATCAATAATCTAGCACCCCTCCAAACAAATGCTTCAATACAACGTACTCAAACAACACACGGCAACATACACATCTCCGATGTGCAAACAAATAGGTGAGCTAATATACAGCCACATACACATAAAAGCAGTCCAACAGCAACCAATATCCACATAGACATATAAGCAACCCAACAACATTCAAACCAGCTACTAGTAGCCAAAATATTTATAGCACTCACTTTTAATAACTTCAGGGTCCCGCTTATTTATTTTCCCCAATACAATCATCAACAAGTTCTGGCGGAAACCCCACCCCCCCCGGAATCACCCAATCCGCTCTCCGGATCCGTGATTCCCCCTTCCCGGCTTCCGTAGCTGGCTGCCCTTCCCAGCTTCAGTAGCCGGCTGCTTGCAAGCTCTACCTTTACCCACGGAGGGACCACGCTGTGCGTCAGATGTCTCTGCGCGTCTTGCTAGCAGCCCTGGCCACGCATATAACTTACAGGCACCCTAAATTCAGAACATACTGTTTATCCACAGTCCCAGCAGGTTGCTGTCTGTCCCAGCAGAGAACGAGCCAAGAGGCGGAGTTCCTCCAGGAAAGCCCTGGGGCATGCCTAGGATGTCCGCTCCTCAGTCTATCCTGCAGCTGGAGAGAGTTCCTCTTGCTGGCTCACCAAAATGATATGCAGAAAAGACTCCACTACTTGGAATAAGTAGTAAAGTAGATATGTTTATTCCAGCTGGGACGCATGGGGGATAATTCCTCCAAAGTCATGCGTACCGACAGCTTCATTCAGCTTGGTATATATCGGGTTACAAACTCCGTATTCACTAAGTTTCCCAATACACCTATATGTATTCATTCCCTAGCCCCACCTAGCCTCGCTTCGTATTCTAATGAGCCCAGAAGTCATTTACATCTGCATTGCGCTTGCGCAGTATCGTCTGGTGGTCGTGGGCAGGGGTCTCTGGGATGAGTCTTCCTCAGATGAAGTAAAGAGTCTTCCTCCTTCTGAACTTTTCACCTTGCTTCCTTGCGCATGCTCTTTATGTCCCTGGCCCAAGTCCAGACTTAAAGGCTGGTTTAAGTTAGTTTTAGGTTTGAAAACAGGATCTTTGGTCAAGATTCCTTCCCTTTATCAATAGTCTTGTATCTTATTCTGCTTTGGTAGGCACAATAAATGTTGAGCAAGCTGTATGCATTGTTTTAACAAACAGCTTCTTAATAAATCATTTAACCTCTGCTTCCTCCTCCTCTCCCTGATTCATACATATATATTCTAATAAAGAACTAGTAAAGAACTCCTTTTCTCATATCTTTGCCTGAAAGCACCATAGTTTCAAAGTTGTAATAATTTGAGGGAGGGGATCATCTTTTCCATTCCAGGAAGGTTCCTGCCTTCCTTGGCAGACACCAGTCTTTTAAAGTAGGACAGAAACCTGTGTAGGAACTTGGGTTGCTATATTAATTGTGCAGGCTCCACAAAAGTAATATAATGTAGCCCACCTTTGTCCCTTGCTACTTATTAGTTCTTTCACATTAAATTTATATCCCATTTAAAAAAACCTAAGACCTACCAGTCCTTCTCTAAACATTGAATAGGAAGGATCTCTAGAAAGTAATGACAGATACTTCCAGATTTGGAGACTGAACAGCCATTTCCCCAATACCACCATCTCCGACAGCAAACGCTTCTCAGGATCTGAACTCAGATTACCCCAAATGATCATGTAACATCTGGTCCAACAGCATTGCCTTTAATCCTTTAATAGGCTCCTCAAATAACTTATTTTCTAACATATGATTCGCTGCTATGCCAGTTCACGTGGTGATAGTCTAGGTGATACAGTAGACGCAGATGATGGGGTAGAAGCCATGCTGCCACCAGAGAGTTCTGGTTGAATGGTCCCTGTTTGAGTTGAGTACAGAATAGCTGCAGAGCTACTATCTTTAGTCTCCTATACTTATCTTATAAGGATCTGAGAGTTGATGTATAAAGCATCATCTGAGTTTCATAAACGAAACAGCCAATTTAATAATTAAAGAGAATTTATTAAATTATCGAAGTATAAGTTTTGAAAAAGCCACAAGCAAAGCAGTGCTGAGCCAGGCGATCGACACCAGGTGAACTGGATTCGGGCTATGTCCGCTCCGAACCCCTCTAGTTCACAAACGCTGTTCCATGGGGTACCTTTTTATACATTTTTGGGCTCTGTTTATCTTATCTTTTAGCTTACTGCTGCATCTGAAAGTTCCTGGAACAAGTAGATGAATATCTTTTCTTTATGATTTTGAATAAGCTTCTTTGGTGACGAATATTATCTTATCGTATATGCATATTGAATGTATATCGCTGGAGTCTTTGCCAGACGAAAAATCCTTTGGAATACATTGCTTTGGAGATGAGTATTATCTTATCGTATATGCATATTGCAGGCATATCACTGGAGTTTTTGCCAGATGAAAAATCCCTTGAAGTACACTCTTTCGGAGACAGCTTCATGTCTTTGGTATTTGTATTTTTCTCTTGGCTTTGGTAAAAATGCTATAGTCTTAATTTTTAGCACGAATTACTTTGCAACACATATTACAATCCCTCCCCTTTTACATCAAATTATTAATTCGTGCCTCTGTGGTAAGTTTTGATTAGGTTTGTTCATTACACAGTTTCAATTTCATTCTTTTACATTTATAAGACTTAACAATTACATTTCTACATTATTACACTAATTAATAACCTTTTATATGATAGATTACTCTAGTTGTTGATTTCTTTTATTCTTATTAAACTTTTTATGCTACTATAAGTACTTATGGTATCTTAAAGTTTTACAATAGCTTTTTATCAAACATGATACTGGTAAGAAACTTCACACGTCTTTTATGTCTGCTAAAACTCATTTTTGTAATCATCCCATGACTGTTCTTTATACATTTCGTAATCTCTCCTTGGTTTGTATAAATTATTTTTTTCTTTGCTTATTTGGGCTTCAAACCTAGCCAAAACTTCAGTAGCTTTACTTTTTTCTTCTTCTTTTCTTAATTTCATTATCTTAGATAACTTGGGTGCTTTTCCCATAGCTAATTCAGGGTCCACAGGCATTGCTGCTACCTGCATACTTTGGACAACAGAATGGATGAGTCAGATGAAGCATGGTACTAAACAGGGTAAAAACAGTAAACCAGCCATGGAACATAATATTAAGAACCCCACTTTTTTCCACCAAGCTCCTCCCCCAAACAATTGCATCCTCCATGAAGCTTGGAGGATGGAATTCCATTTTTGGACTGGCACGTGTGCTACTTTCTTAATTTTTGCAGCAAGATTTTTGATAGTTTCCCCATAGTCATCAATTTCTACACAGCATTCAGATTCATTAAACTTTCCACAGACCCCTCCTTCTTCAGCCAACAAGTAGTCCAAAGCTATCCAGTTTTGATATACAAATGCTCGCATTTGGGAATGCTGCTTAGCCAGTAATTCGAGAGCATCAGAGGTATGATTTGACACAACTTCTACTACAGCTTGGAGTCTTATTAACCGATTTAGCACGTAAATTGGGGTCCTATATCCCCAGCTCCCATCCTGAGCCCAAGTTGCTGGGCCATAGTATGCTATTATCCTCTCTGCAGGCCACTCGTCCTTTCCCCATTTTTGATCTCCTCCTGCTTTTGGAAATTCGAGATTCAACTCTCTCTTTTCTCTATCTAGGGTCTCATATAGGGGTGCTCCCAGCAGATTACTCTCGGACCTTCGTAGCACAAAGAAGGAGGGTCTAATTATTTCCAACGTACAGGATCCTTTCCACCTGCGGGGTAGTTCACTGTAAGCTTTTCCCCGCAAATCCAGTATATTCCATTAGGTGCTTTCCATGGGTCATTTACAGCTTCTGGTCTTTCCCAGTAATCTTTTAGGCCTTTTAAGGTTTGGTAAGGGTTAGCTCCAGGGCTTTTATGCCAACATAATCCAATTTGGTCAATCCATTCGCAGTTTGTTCCCCTGGTCTGACTCCAATACCCGGCAGGAGTTTCTGGTTGCCAGGCTTTTGAGTTATAATTTGAGTATACTGCTAGAGTGGACATACAGGGAGTCTATCCCACCACTTCAGTATATTTTTTTCCTTCTCTGCTGATACAAACTGTTCCAATTATTTGGTGATCTAGAACCCACCCCTCTGGTCGTTTTAATGTTTTAGAAATTTGAGTGTGGTTCCATTGTAGAAGTTGCTCTGGAGCTAGACTCTCACCTCTCCATGGCCATTTCTCATCTGATTTAAGCCCTCCACAGATCCAACAATTAGATAATCCTAATTCTGTAGCAATTTCCTGCATTAGGTTTACAAAAAGATTCTTATTTGAGGGGGGTAAACCCCAATTGTCATACTGTTGTTCTAACTGTTCATATTGTTCGCTTAGTGTCTTTAACTTTTCTTGTTCTATTCTTTTTTTTTTGCCTCTGACTCCTGTTTCTTTAATTCTTGAGCTATTCGTTTCATCCTGCTCTCTGGGTCTACCCCTTCTTCATCTCTTGCAAAACAAAAAATTCTGTCATACTGCAGGCAAATTCGATCATCATCTTTGTTGAGAAGATTAAGTATCACGCCCTCATTACTAACAGAATATCTTATGTCATATTTTGTGTTTTCTCCAACCCAGTATGTTTTTCTACCCATAGTGCACATTCTTAATTGGCTGCGATCATAGCATGTTGTACTGGCTTGGGAATATGCTATAAACATTGATTCCATTCTTTCTCCAATCCATACAGAATGATTACATTTGTCACAGATGGGTATCACAGGCTCAACCACTCGTTTGTACAACACATGAGTTAATACCTTCTTATATTTCTTCATAGACTGCACCTCTAACCACCAATCCTTAGGAATCGCTTTCGGGTCATAGCAGACTATTCTTCTTTCCAATTGACACATTTTATATCGAGTGCCGTTACATACACAGTTTCCCTTCTCGTTGCCATTTTTGCAGTCATAGTGGGTCTGGTATGCTATGGTCTCTATAGCCACCTGTCCTGTGAGGGTGGTTTTAAAGCACTGCTCACAGCCTTGGTCTGGGCTCTGCTTCTCAAAACTGAGGTGATTCTCAGGAAGCAGACTGGCCGTCCTGCCCATTATTAGACTCAGAACCATCAGGATTCCCCACAGGCGTACTCCTCTGCCTCTGCCTGTGCCCGCGGGGTTGCCACCTGTGGCGAGGGAGTCCATCTTCTTGGCAGCAGGGGTATTCTTCAGCGGAACGAGCCGCATACCTCCTCTTAAAGGTGTCCCACCTTGAAAGTTTGACCGCATCGGCACTACAGGGTACCTTGTTTGACCGTCGGCACTCGATTGCTAAGGCCTGTGCCTTTGAATCTAATTTACCCCTCACTCCCTTTTTAAGCAAGCGATACCACTCTAGAGAGTCTAATTTTAATATGCCCGTGTTAGTAGCGACAACTAAGGTATGGGTGGTTAATGCGTATTCCTCCTCCAAGCACCTTGTACAAAGTTCTTTCGGTTTGTATCCCCTCTTACAGTGTATAACCCAAATTTCTTGACAATAACCACACTTAAAATTAACAAATGGATAACATTCGCATCCTGGTACTAAACAACTTATCTCCTTCAGTCATTTAGTATGCCGGTGCAGTTTTATCTTCAGGCTTCCTGGAGGAGAAGTCACTTTCCATTCAGGTGACCCTTCCTGACGTTCAATCTTCTTTACTCGAGAAGCGTGCGTCCAGCCCTTTTCAGCCGTTCATATTGCTGTGTCTGTGGTTAGAAGCACAAGGAAAGGACCTTCCCAGTAAGGTGTTTAGAGAGACTTCTTTCCAGGTTTTAACCAATACTTTATCTCCTGGTTGTATTTTATGTATGGCAAACCCCAAAGGGGTGCTTTGCATTATTAGTCCCTTTTTTCGCAGCTCTTGCAGGTTCTTATTTATTGCTATCAAATAGGGTTGAATTTGGCTGTCATCCAGCCTTGGGTGCCCCACTGGCATCCCATATTCATATGGCATTCCATAAAGCATTTCAAAGGGTGATAGCCCACTTTCAGAGTGGGGCATAGTTCTTATGTTTAGCAGGGCTAAAGGAGGGCACTTGACCCATGACATTTTAGTTTCTAACATTAACTTTGACAACTGGGCTTTTAACATCTGGTTCATCCTTTCTACTCGTCCTGAACTCTGAGGGTGCCACGGGGTATGATATTCCCAGCGGATTCCTAAAGCATCCGCCAATTGCTTAATAATTTTTGCTGTAAAATGTGTCCCTTGATCCGAATATATGTAGTCTATTATACCGTATTGAGGTATAATTTCTTCTAACAATATCTTTGTCACTGTTTGGGCTATAGCCCTGGTACTAGGGAAAGCTTCTACCCAATGTGTTAGTTGATCCACCATTACTAACAGGTATTTATACCTCCCCACTTTAGGTAGTTCAGTGAAATCTATTTGAATCTTTTCAAATGGACGATATGCTAAGGGACGGCCTCCTAATAGGGTTTGTCGTATCCTGGTCCGATTTATCTTTTGACATATCATGCACCCTTGTACTTCCTGTTTAGCTAACTCATAAATCCCCGTACACCCAAAAAATTTCAAAAACTGCTCTGCAAGTGCCTGTGCTCCCCAATGGGTCTGTTGATGAAGCCTCTTTAAAATCTTCCTGGTATAATCTCTAGATAATAATTCTCTTCCATCAGGTAATTTCCATTTACCTTCTTCCCGCTTTCCTCCTATTTTTTCATATCCTTCAATTTCCTTTGAGGAGGGATGGGAGGGATATTCTTGGGTCTTATCCCCTCTGACTTCTGGAATATTTATCACCAATAATGCTGCTTTCTTAGCTTCCCTATCTGCCAACTTATTTCCCCACGTCTGAAATTGCATTCCTACCTGGTGTCCTTTAACATGTACTACCGAAATTGCTTCTGGTCCCCTAATAGCTTCTAGGATTTGTCTTATTAATTCTTCATGAACTAACCCTCATCTGCGAGTGCTGATTAAACCTCTTTCTTCCCAAATTTTTCCAAAGGTGTGGACTATTCCAAAAGCATATTTGGAATCAGTAAAAATTGTCCCTCTCTTTCCTTTTAGCTTTTTAAGCGCCTGTAAAACTGCATAAAACTCACAAGCTTGTGCTGACCAACTAGCGCTTAGGGGTCCTGACTCTACTACTTCTCCTGACTTTCCATCTACTATCGCATACCTTGACTTTCTTTTCCCTTCTATAACCCTTGCTGATCCATCCACAAACCATTTTTCTCCGTCCTCTAATTCTTCTTCTTCCAAGTCCTGTCTTATCTTTGTCTGTAATTCCACCACCTCTACACAATCATGATTATACTCTTCTAATGCCTCACCAAACAGAAATTGTGCTGGATTTTGAGCAGCAGTTGTCCGTAATTCTAAATCAGGTGAATGAATCAATATAGCCTCATACTTCAAGAGTCTAGCATCTGTGAGCCATTTGTCTGCTCTCTGTTGCAAGATGCTCCTTACATTGTGGGGAGTATATACTACCAATGGTGCTCTGAAGGTGACCTTCTTAGCTTCTTCTGCTAGTAATGCTGCTGCCACTATTGCTTGTAGGCAGGTGGGCCAGCCTCGGCTCACGGGATCTAAAGGTTTTGACACATACCCCACAGGCTTTTTGGCTCCAGCCCAGTCCTGCGTTAATACTCCATGGGCAGTGTGATTTCTAACATCTACAAACAGCTGGAACTGTTTCTTCACATCGGGAAGGCTCAACACTGATGCGGCTATAAGCGTCTCCTTTAATTCTCTAAATCTTCTTTCGTCTTGCTCTGTCCATTTTATTTTTTCGGTAGTCAATTTTTCATATAGAAACTTCACCTTCTCACTATACCCCTCAATCCACTGTCTACAATACCCCAAAAGTCCCAATAGCTGCCTGACTTCCCTTTTTGTTCGGGGAGGGGGTAATGCAATGATTCCAGCTACTCTTTCGAGGTCTAATTTCTTTCTTCCTTTCATGATCCAGTGCCCTAGATACTTGACCTCTGGCTCCGTAAACTGCAACTTTGACTTTGATACCTTTAATCCTTTCTTACCTAAGAAATTCAATAATGCTATGGTGTTTGTTCTTACGTCTTCCTCCTTTGGACCAGCTATTAATAGGTCGTCAACATACTGCAAAAGTTTGGTCCTGTCTGCTGGCACAAACTGACTTAATAACTGTTCGAGTGCTTGCCTGAACAGATTAGGAGACTCTACAAACCCCTGTGGTAGAGATGTCCACCTGAGTTGTTGCTTCCTATTTGTTCAGGGTCCTCCCACTGAAAGGCAAAGTAATCCCGGCTCTCTTCGGCTAATGGACAGGTCCAAAAGGCATCTTTCAAATCTATTACACTGTACCAGGTGTCTTCAGGGGAAATTCGGTTTAAAAGCGTATATGGATTTGCTACTACAGGGAAACGTGTTCTTGTTCTCTCATTTACGGCCCTTAAATCTTGGACTAGCCTAAAGCTTCCATCAGTTTTCCGTATGGCTAAGATAGGTGTGTTGTGACTTGACATGCAAGGCTCCAGAGTTCCCTTTTTCACTAATTCGTCTATCACAGGTTTTAATCCCTTTCTTCCCTCCATGGAAATAGGGTACTGTTTAATTCTAATTGGATCCTCTGGCCTCTCTATTTCAATGAAAATAGGCTCCATCTCCAACCTTCCAGCCTCTCCCTGGGTGTGCCAGACTTTGGGATCAATCTTATTCTCATCTTCTTCAGTTAATCTGTACAGGCTTACTGTCAAATCTGGCCCTTGTACTATCAGATTTATTCCTAGAGCTATAATCAAATCTCTCCCTAGTAAATTATAATCTGCTTCTTCAACTAACAACATGTTTCCTAAACAAATTTTGGTTTCTGATTCTATTTCTGCATCTTTAATAACTGGGACTTTGAAGGGTTCCCCTTTAGCTCCTATTACCATTATTGTGTCTTTGCTTTTTTTGCATCCTTTTGGCAGTTTCTGGACCGTGGAACGTTCAGCCCCTGCGTCAACTAGAAAGGATATTTCCTCCTTTTGGGGTCCTATTTTTAATTTTATCAAGGGCTCTTTAGATGTCCTGGACCCCAAAATAAAGACCCCCTGACATCCCTAGTCTTCCTGAAAAATTTTCTCATCCTTTATTCTTTTTCTGCAATCTCTTTTTAAATGCCCCTTCTTCTTGCAGTAGTAGCATTCAAGGGGTTCCCTTGAATCTTTGGGTGTCCTTCTCTGTGGGACAGGCTGCCTCCTTTGGGCTCCATGGCCCTGTGCTGACCTCACAGGGCTTTGGGGACGTTCCAGCTTTTGAGCTTCTCTAACGGCTGCGACCAACACTCTCGCTTTGATCTTTTGTTTCTCCTCATCTCTCCTCACATACACCTTCTGAGCCTCTCTTAGAAGCTCTTGTAATCCTTTTTCTTGCCAATTTTCTAACTTCTCTAGCTTCTTCCGTATATCTCCCCATGATTTTGCCACAAATTGGGTTTTTAATAATACCTCTCCTACCGGGGAATTAGGATCTATTCCTGAATAAACCTGCAGGCTCTTCCGTAACCTTTCTAACCACTCTGTGGGGGTTTCGTCCTTCCCTTGGCATTCTCCAAATACTTTGCTAATGTTCTGCCCTCTGGGGACTGCTTCCCGAATCCCTTGTATAATAATATTCCTTAAGTCTATCATATTTCGTCAGCCCTCTTCCGTTTGGGCATCCCACCCAGGTGTTTGATTTGGCCATTTCTGATCCCCGGGCAAGTCTTGCGGGTTTTTTTGCTCCCATTCATGCATCCCAGCTTGTCTGATCTTCGGTATTGAATAGGGCTCTTAGTATTGCATTCATGTCTTCCCAGGTATATACACTAGATCCCAGAAACTGGTCTAACCGGTCTGATACCCCCAGGGGATCGTCCATTAATTTTCCCATCTCCTTTTTAAAAGCTCTTACATCTCCCGTGTTAATTGGCACATTCACATATCCTATAACTCCCGGGGCCGGTGGTACTTCCCTTAGTGGGAAAAGATCATGCTCCCTTTTCCCTTCCTCTTCATTTTCACTATCTTCGCTATTAATCTTTTCTTTTTTCTTACGTCTTGTTCTCCTCGCAGGAGGAGAATGCATAACCTCGAAGGAGGCTGCTGAACCCGTGGCCTCTGCCATCTGAGGTGGAGTTTGGGTTGGCAGTGGTTGTGCAGGCATCGGGAGTGCGGGTGGGGGTGCCTGTGCTTGTGGGGGAGGAGGCGAAGGCATCAGATACGGAGGGGGTAGATTATTCAAGGGATCCCATGTCTCGCTTTTGGATCTGGTTACTTTCCTGGTCTTTACCGTAAAGAATCTAGTTGCTGATCCCTCCCATATCTTTGCATAGTCCCTCTCCTCTTGATCCCGCGGCTCTTTGTGATTTACATAAATATTTAGAGCTCGACATGTCCACTCCTCAAAGGTTCCAAACATGGGCCAGATTAAATGGCTCCTAATCTCCTTCCCCCCCCAAACTTCCATGCAATAATGAATCATTTTTTCCTTAGATTTTTCTCTTGTTGAGTGTTGGGGTCACTGAGGCCAGCTGGTGGAAAAACCTCAGGCATTTGAAAAATACCTTTTATCTCTGGAAAGGAAAAGCTTCTCCCACGAGTCCTTGCGGTTAGAATGTAACCTTACCCCCCAGACTCTGTATAAGGAAAACTACTTCTCCCAGCAGCCTTTGCGGCTGCTCCCTTACCTGGTCCCCTGCCCTGCCCCTTCCCCCTGCGCATTGGCTCCCTTCCCTGGCCCTGCCTCTGTACCGCCCCCATACCCTCAGATGAGACTATGTAAAGAGGGATCTGGGGGTCCCTCGTTCTCTTCGCCTGTTCACCTCTTCGGATGATTAAAGCTCTTCATGGAACACGGGCCAGCGGAGGGCCCTCCTTGGCTCCTTGTCTCTGGTAATATTTGAGCTATCCGGCTTAGGTGTGGGGTGCATGCCATCAGCGCCTCAGCAGTGCAGGGCAGAAAGGATGGCCTGCTAGTGGCCTAGTCTGCACCTGAATTGTCCCTCTCTAGAGACAATTTGGGGTACATAGCAGCTATCTCTGACCGCCTTATAACCCCCACAACCTTTGTAATTTTATAGTTGAGGGGCACCCTTCCCAGAATTCCAGCATCAATCCTAGCGGACTATCCAGTGGAATTTCTGGTATATTGTCCTCCTTTTCTCCTAAGGGTTTTTCCTGGGTCCTCCCCTGAATTTTGCTTTTTCTCTGTCCCATTTTACAAGGTATTGCGCTCTGACTCTTTAACCACCTTTCTCCCTCAGTGACCGGGCCCCTCGCGGGAGACTGGAAATGTACTTATCAGACACTCCCACTCGCCTCTCAACTTTTGAGCTGTGTCTCAGTCACAAATTCACACCCTTATATTTCTAACGGTGGCTGTTACACACCGTGTTTAGCTGATTTTTGGATTACCGTTTCAGTAACCGGCAGAGGACCGTCCTGCGTGGCGTGATCCGGTAAAAAAGCTCCCTTTTACTCCTGTCTACTTTCTCTCCCCTGGACCTTCTTGATCCTAGGCAAAGAGGGCTTACCAACCTTCTGAATTTCTGAAGATGTACCCTTCCCTCTAGCCTTCCCGTGGCTGAAGTCCAAACTTTTCCCGAGTTTCGGATTTTGCGTGTGTAATGAGTTTCCCGTCGGATTCACTTCCCCCATAACCGACTGGATCCCTCGCGGGAATACGGAACTGCGGTTGTTGGGGTCTGCTCTCGCTTCGTGATATGATCACGTCTCATACACACGCTCAGCCACACGCATTCAACCCGCAGTACTTGCGGTCCCTTTTCCTGCGTGGATCTCCGTGCACGTAGAATTTTATGAATGAGATGCGCCACAGTTCAGAGGGCCCTCTCCTGGGTCCCCTCTAAGATTCTCCGGGAGCTCCGAGCTCGTTTTCTCTCTCCCCCTTTTGCTTGCGGCTTCTACCTCAATTTGCTGTTCGGAATCCAACTGGGTCTGCTGGTTCTCCTCTGCCATCAGGCCGCTGAATCAGAGGGGCGCCCCCTGATCGGAGAAGAGAAACCGCAGACCTGAAATCGGATCACGTCGGGGTTCACCAAAATTGTCATAAACGAAACAGCCAATTTAATAATTAAAGAGAATTTATTAAATTATCAAAGTATAAATTTTGAAAAAGCCACAAGCAAAGCAGTGCCGAGCCAGGCGATCGACACCAGGTGAACTGGATTCGGGCTATGTCCGCTCCGAACCCCTCTAGTTCACAAACGCTGTTCCATGGGGTACCTTTTTATACATTTTTGGGCTCTGTTTATCTTATCTTTTAGCTTACTGCTGCATCTGAAAGTTCCTGGAACAAGTAGATGAATATCTTTTCTTTATGATTTTGAATAAGCTTCTTTGGTGACGAATATTATCTTATCGTATGTGCATATTGAATGTATATCGCTGGAGTCTTTGCCAGACGAAAAATCCTTTGGAATACACTGCTTTGGAGATGAATATTATCTTATTGTATATGCATATTGCAGGCATATCGCTGGAGTTTTTGCCAGATGAAAAATCCCTTGAAGTACACTCTTTCAGAGACAGCTTCATGTCTTTGGTATTTGTATTTTTCTCTTGGCTTTGGTAAAAATGCTATAGTCTTAATTTTTAGCACGAATTACTTTGCAACACATATTACATGAGTCTGACAAATAATTCTCTAAGCAGAAGCACAGCTTTTGTGTTGCTTGGAAGAGTAGAGAGGTCTGCTTAAAGCATCAGACTGGGATCCTACACACTCAAAGCTGTGCATGTGAGATATGCCCTTTTCATGTGTACTCCTTGAGTCTGCTTGACAAGCTAACTATATTTTACAGCCCTATGATTTATCAAGTCATATCATCTAAACTACCATGTCTAGAATGATGCATTCAAATGCCAGAGATGATGGGGGCAGAGAGGGACAATGTCTTGTTTGGCTAAACTTTAAAAGCAGCTACTTGGGAAGTGTTTTAAAAATTAAAATAGCCAAATTATTTCTTAACACTCAGCTGAAGTGGTGTCAGGAGCATTTCCACATAGAGTTTCATCCTCAAAACTCTGAACCTGAAAAGAGAGGAGGAAGAATTCTTACTGATGGTAATGATTTTTAATGTTGGGGAAGTTAGGAGCAGAAGCAAAAAACAAGCAAAAAAAATTTCCTGATGTTTCAAGGTGAAAACATAACATCTTTCAGATTGTTCCCTTTTGGTAGTCTTCTCTTTACAATAAGCTCAGAACCTTTCCAAGCCTTGGTCAAACTAATCAATTCATAAAGGTTATAATACACTAATAATCTTGTTTGAACAGCCTCAGAGAAATGTCTCTAAGAAAAAAAAATTACTTAGCAGAAGAAATCCAAGAAAATATTCTTGACAAAGAGTATATATAAGGTCAGAATTTTTTTTACTCTAGACCCATTTGACTTTTTCATAGTATCAATGAGTACATCATGTCATGGTGCTGCATAAACTCTTTCAGAAAAAAGACTTCAGAGAGGAGGGGATCTATTAGATACAAGTAACACATGACCATTGATGTTGGGTGTGTTCTCCATGCAGTCTGTAGCTGAAGGGGGTCTCTAATTCTCATTTTCAAAGGCTAGAATAAAATAGAAGGATCACTCTATATGTGCCTGTTATTCTGTTCCCCACACATCTGCTAGTGGCCATTGCCAGACTAAAAATTTAGGTGGCCTCATGATTTCAAACAGTATATGGTCTTAATTTAATGATGTGGTAGAGAATACTCAGAAGTTAAACAATATATCTAATTTGAGAAAACAGCATTTGCCAAATTGTCTTAGACATCAAACTGGGAAGTTTATGATCGCCTGTGTTTACTGCTCTGTCAGTGCCCTCACTTTTGTGTGAACTTCTAATCACAGAGCTGCAAGTTCAGCATGCTAAGTGCTTTAGAAAGACATACAGGTTGCTCCAGGACTATAAATTTGCAGTGCTGCAGATCTGTAAAAGACACTCTTATTTCCCACCGAGGCTGATAATTAGGTCCGTCCTCCAACTCTTGAATCAGCTCTGCTGAGAGAAAAGCTGCACCAACCCAATTACAGAAAAATACACCTTTGGAAGGACTTGAAAAGATAACTTTTCCTCGAGAAGGATGCTACCACCTTAGCCTAAACTTTCCCAAAGCTTTATTTGGGTTTTAGTATGCTCAGTTTACAGAGTGATAGATTATTTCAAACACTGCTATA
Organism: Lycocorax pyrrhopterus obiensis; assembly: GCA_014706295.1. Lineage (NCBI taxonomy): Eukaryota > Metazoa > Chordata > Aves > Passeriformes > Paradisaeidae > Lycocorax > Lycocorax pyrrhopterus. Next base: position 55,959,689 of record JACSVZ010000002.1, on the reverse strand, counting down.
AAGTAAGGCTAATTTTGCCATGCAACCTTCTGAAAGAAGGGAACTAGGGGAACACTAGGAAATGAGCTTGGGGAAAAAAGAAAGATAGGAAAAAAGGATCAACCTTGGTTAATGACTGGATCTGTAAAAATATTCTTTACTATATGTATCAGTGTTCCCGCAACTTCCTTCTATTAAAAAACCCAACACCTAGTGCTGCATAAAAACATTGGCATCTTACTCTATCATACTGGTTGAATGAATCCTATCTCAGTAACTTCAGTGGTAACTTCTTCGACAATATCCTAACACAAAGACAATTTAAAACAATCAAACCCCCAATGAATAGTGTGAGTTCTACTGGTTTTCCCCATAATGCTGCTGCATGGTGTTTGTTGAAAATATTTGCTCTAGCTTCCATCCTGAAAAAGCAAATCCAAACTGCTACTGTAAATAGAATGGAGGTACAGTACAAAATCCACCTTACCTCTTAGATTTCAAATTAATCTGGCAGCTTGCAGTTTAGGTCAGCCAATTTTTTGAGCATGTGGGCCACCAGAAATGGAAGCTCCTTTCTTGGCCTGTCTATGGCAGGCACCTTGCACGCAGGAGAAAGGTGGGGCTGTTCTGCAGATAGATGCAATGAAGCCCACTCTGATGGCATCAGCCAGCACTGGGATGTAGGATATGCTAAGGCACATTTGTTTTCAGGAACTTGTTGGTGGGTCAGACAGCCCAATTTAATACACGCAAAATATGTGCCTGGACCGTCCCCCTCTCAACAATATCTGCACAAGAACAGGGTTGCTTTTTCCTGGGGGATATGAGCAAGTTGGCTTCCCCAAGTGCCAGCGAGCCCTGTTTCAGTAGCTGATGTGGGTTTGGTTTTTCCAGTGAATTTTCTTCCATTTGTTACCTGAAAAGAGGGATGCTGTGAGGAAGGGGCAGTTGATGCCCAGGAGGAAATGAATGATGGGCAATTAAGATACAAAAGATGTGGCTGAGTGCCTTGGCGTACTGTTGGAATGATTCTGGGGGAGGGAGGGAAGTGAGGTGGTTTTTGCAGTTTCTTAGCTGGGGGGTGGGCAGTCTTTTTCGCAGTTGGGAGCAGAGACATTTGTGTGGTTTTTTTTCTTCGCTTTAGACCTCTCCTATGCAGCGGTTTTCAACACTGCCATGGAGCTTTGCCCACTGCCAGCTTGTACACCCGTTGCTTGCAAGAGAGAGAGTCCCAGCTGCTCCACTGACACAGACTTCGCCACCTCCCGCCACCGAGAGAGACCAGCACAGCCTATGTGGGTGCGTGGGGGAGTCGTCCCTTCTTGCCCTTCCCCCCTGGAACTGCCACATGGAGGGATGCTTGGAGCCAGAGCAGCACCCCTGCCAGACCTCTTCTCTATACGGTAGTGTGACATTTCGATAAAGCCCTGCCTCCCTTCCCAGCATGTACCCGCTGCAATTAGTGGTACCAAAGACCGATCACCACTCGCATGGATGCCTGGGGGAGTCGACCCTTCTTCCCTCTCCCTTATCTGAGCTGCCATCACCACCAGGGAGGTCCTGTCTGTCTTTTAAACTGGGATGGGACAGTAGCATTGGTTGCTGAGAAGCCGTTTACAGGAGCTGACTTATTCTTTTCCACTTCAATTGTGTGATCGCAGGTTTGAGTTTTGCAGCATCCAGCAGACTAGTGTCATCCCTACCAGTGTCCTGTGCTTTGGTCTGTTTGGTATTGACATGGGTCAGCAAAGATGAGAGGCCACTGGCTACATGGTCAAGTACTTCATAAGTTTGGCAGAATGGGAGGCAACATGGTTATTAAAACTCATAATTTTAAATAACTAGGTACAATGATTATTCAAACTTGTCATTGCCAAGACACATACTAATTACTTCATTCAAAAATGGCTACATTTTTCCATTTGCTTCCAAAGGACGGGGTCAGATTACATAGAGACGTCAGTGTGTAGTTCTTTATATTAGAAAATCACACAATGTTGAATTCATTGGGTCAAGTGCAGCTAAATACTGCTCTGTGAAAAAAAGGTTACAGAATCCAGCCTGAAATTCTCCAGTTGGCTTGGCCAGGCTTGGATGCCATATTTCAGGACATATTAAAAAGCATATGAATAAAGTTATTTAAGTCTGACCTCAAAAGTTTACAGCTGCCAGCTGTCTAGGATAGCTGTAAAATGCATATAGTCATTAACTGATAAAAATTGATGACGAAAACTATGTTTTCATTTTCATAGGAGTACAAAGCAAAATACTTATCCCCCAGAAACTCATAGCTGATGTTCTCTAGAAGTTCCCAAATTTTTTACGTTGTACTAACCTCCTGTAATTTCTGGGGCATTTTTTCCATGATACAATATATATATAGATAAACCAATAATGTTTTATCTAAGGGATCTTGGAGATTTCCATCACTACAGTTCTATGAAGCTATTTGTACAAAAGAACACAACGCATTTGCTCGCATGTTGTGTCAGTACCTATCTCCTGAGGCAACGAATATGTCACCAGAGCTCCTCCTGAGGACAGTAGATGGCAAAATGCTAAGTTTCTCGGCTGTTTTTTCACTTAGAGAGCAGCCACGTTTTCTCTATGCAGTTGGCATGCAGGCTGTTGATAAAGCTGCTTCACTGACAGAGAAGAAGGGGATATTTAACATGGATATGGGTTGGTCCTTAGCATTGAGGACAAATACCAAGAAATGTATTTCCTGATAGTTACTATATTTCAAGAATACTCCTTTGTGTCTTTGCCCCTGCCTATATCTTAACACTGGAGGAAAAGTTGGCCACTTTTTAAAAAAAGGTTTCACTTGATACTGTTTAACAGAGTTATCTGATCTATCACTACGTTACATAGTGTTGTATACTTTGTTTGTGTTAGGGTCTCAGAGTAAATAATTTATTTTTTTGTACACCCATTGTACTACCACATGCTCTCCATATAAATCATATTTTATCCTCAGTATTTCATCTGGGTCCCACTACATCACAACATAAACATGCCAAGTACTAATCTCCTTTGACTGATAGTGGCACAGCAGTCCAGTCATTCTTTGATTTGAACCAGAATAAAACTTGCTGTGATTTAAAATTTTTACCCACTGCTTAGATTTTGTAAATTATTTCAAAGAGCTTGAGACACCTGAGGAGGAAACTGAACAAGATAAATTATAAATAAACAACATAAAAATAAACGCCTCTCTCATGTGCAATGTAATAAATACTCAGTTCATGAAGAAATTATGTCAGGATAGCCTCTTTTCATGGACTATTTCTCTCCAAGCAAGCAGTCCCTTCTGTTTCTAGGAACGTTCCCCAAGTATTGCATCTCAAATGAGCAAGAGGCTGAAAAGGTCTCTTTAATCCCTGAAAAATAGTCTAAAATGGTAACACAGATAACATATTAAACGACATAAACATGGATTCATTTTCACTAGAAACTTTAGCCAAAACAACAAATGGTCATGCTGTAAACAGGATCAATCTATCTTCCAGAACATCTGTATCTTTTATAGGATTTCTAATGACTTTATGATCAACCATTTTATAATTTAGGAGGGGAAACTTGCATTTTTTTTCCTCCTTCCTTAGATCTGGTATTACACAGGCCAATGTAGTTATCTACGTGAAAGATTTGAAAAGTCTTCAGTAGGCCCTCAATGAGTTGAAGAAACAAAGAACATTTCCAGAGCCAGCAAAAAATTTTCAATCAACAAGCTTTTTTAACAGCAAATGGCAGAATTTGAAAAAAATAATTCAAGAAATCTAACTTTTCAGTGGGAAAATCAAGACATCTGAAATTGCTCAGTTTTTCTCAGGAGAAGTAAAAATGGAATTTCAGCACTCTCTACTTTGTCATAAATTAAAATATATTTTCTAGATTGTTTCAACTTAAGTCTTGGCAATACTGCCTTTGCTTGAATCAAAGCTGGGCTTCAGAGACTGCATTTAGCAATTTACATTTCCTTCCTCTTTTAGGAGTGGATGACATGTATTTGCTCTGTTCTAACTGACCTGTGGTAGTCACAGAACAACAATGTATCGTGGGGAATGATACCTGTCATGGTTTGACACTGGCCAAACGCCAGGCACACGCAAAAAAACCATCCACTCGTTTTCCTCTGCTATAGCTGAGCAGAGGAGAGGAAAAAAAACGAAGGGCTCATGAGTTGAGATAAGGATTAGGAGAAAACACCGTAAGTGCAAAACAGGCTTAAAGGTATAAAGTAAATTTATTATTAACAGAGTCAAAGGAGGATAATGAAGAATAAAACAAGCCTTTAAAACACTTTTTTCCACCCCGGCCCCTCCCTCCTTCCCACCGAAAGCACAGGGAGACAGGGCGTGGGAGTTTTGGTCAATTCTTCACTCAAAATCTTTCTTCAGTTTGCTTAGGGAGAGGAGTCTCTTCTGCTGTGCCGTGGGGTCTCTCTTATGGGAGACAGTTCTCCATGAACTTCTCCAACATGGTTTTAATTTCACAAGTAGCAGTCCTGCCCGACATGCTGTAACATGAGTTTTCCCAAAACTGTTTTGCATGGGTCATTGGTTCATGGGGTGTAATCTTTTAAGGATAAGCTGTTCTAGTTTGGAGGTAAGTGCCCTCTATCTCTGGAAGCAAGGGCCCTCTCTCTCTGTTCGAGTTCCTCACTAGATTACAGCTTTTTAGCATCCACCTCCTCCGGCGTGAGCACCTTTTCTCATGGGCTGCGAGTGGATCTCTGCATCCCCCCATGGACTTCATGGATTATAGGGAGACTGTTGTATTATAGTCCTCACCACGGTTTGCAGAGAGATCTTGACTCTGATGCTTGGGGCACTTCTCCCCCTCTTCCTTCCCACTGATCTTGGTGCCGCCATGTTGTCTTCTGTCAAATATTTTCTCCTCTTTCTCTGACTAAGAGGTAAAAATTGCTGCTCGTAAGTACCATTGCCAACAAATTCCCCCAATTCAAAAATTTTTGTAAGATCCCGCAGTGCTGAGAGGTTGATCTCGTCTAGATTCTGTGTCGGGGAATTGCTCACCACCAGCCACATGGCCCCTGCCACCACTGTGCGGGCGGTGCCATGTTGGCATCATTCAATGTTTCTCTTCATATGGGGTGCTGAAAAGGAGAAGCCGCTGCCACCACCCCTGCCTTTCTGCCCGCGGTGTGGCTGGCTAGAAGTGGCCAGGCAGGCAAAGTTCGCTGCTGGCTGTGCCGAGATCACGGCGGCCACACAGCTGCAGTGGCTGCATGGCTGGGCCCGGCACCGGGATGGTCCCAGCCGCAGTGCCTCACCACCTCTGGGAAAAAACCTGTGTGTGCGCCATTTTGATTTCCTTCTTAAATATGTCATCACAGAGGCGTTACCAGCCTAATTGGGCTACCAGCATGTCCATCTTCAGAGCCGCCAGAGATTGGCTCTGCCGGACCTAGCAGAAGTTTCTAGCAGCTTCTCACAGAAGCCACCTCTGTGGCTTCCCCCTGCCCCCCTACCAAAAAACCCAGGCCGTGTTAAACCAACACAACACCTAATATACTCCTGTCACAGAGAGTGGTGAGACTTGAACTACAGTTCCAGTGAGGGGCTTGCAGCAGCCAAGACAAACAGAAATGAGTGTGAAAAATGCACAGAAACAAGACACCACACCTCAAGTAAATTTGTATATGGCATTATAGAAAGGTGATACTGAAATATGGTGCGTTGGGGTTTTTTTGGGTTGAGGTTTTTTTATTATTAAGCATCAGATTGAAACATTTCAACATTTCTGAACTGAGATGTTCAGAAACTTGAAGTTTTCAAAGAATTTGGGGATCAACATATTTAGAAATATGATTACTTTTCACTTAAAATTTCTGACTATTAAGTGACTATTTCTTCAATTAGGAAGTCACTAGTATCACTTCTAATGAGATCAGTAAAATTTTCACCAATGTCAAATGATGGAGATAAGCTTTTCTTTTGGATCTGGCTGAGAAATTAAAAGGATGACTGATGTTTCTGAAAATACACCCTTTTTTTTGTGAACTGAATCTCTTGAAAACTGACAATGCTGAGGAAACAGCACTAAGTGAGGGTAAAATTAATTAATAACTCTACAGCAATCCATGCTTCCTTTTTTAAAACATCTAATCAGCAGTGAAGGAGGCCTAGAAAACTATATTCCTGGAAGAGCCAGACAGAAACAGAAAAAGACTGCAATAGGAAATGAATTAAATATAAAAATGGAGAGGCATCACTTCACTATGGAAGTCCTTAGTCTCTCTCACCTCCCTCTCCCTTTTTCCTCCAGGTTTCTTGTCTTCCATCTTTTACTTACAACCTTTCTCTTCCCTTTTCAGAATAACACATATCATAATAAATCAAATAACTTTCTCTGCTGACTCAGAGAATATGAAAAAGTAAACTGACAATGAGAAAACCTCTCAAGCATTCACTAACTCAGACTAAGAAATTTCTTCTTTTTCTTCCTAGAGGCAAATGAGAGGGATTTAAAGTGCATTAGCATTGAAATGGTTCCGTGATAGTAAACCAAACAGGATGACAATAACTGAATTCATCCAACACCACCATCTCTGGAATCAGTGTTTCAATACAGTCTTAAATCTCCAGAAGTGGCACATGGTCTGCCTTATTCTGGTACTTTCTTTCCAATGCTCTGGTGAAGCATTTCTCCAACAGTAAGGAGTCTGGAATTCCCTAAACTGTTCATGGAGAGGTAAATGCTGTGGAACATCTCTGGACCTGAACCTTTTACTTAATTTACAGAGAACAGTATTTTTCTGGAGACCTTCAAAAGCACCTATTCTTTTCCTTGACATTACAGGGACTGTAGAAGACTGTACAGAAGATTTACAATTGTAAAATTCTGTACATTGAGGATGACTACAGGACAAGTCATTAAATTACACCTTGGTTACTGACTGTCTACCTACACTATGCAAACTCCTTCCCTCAAAGGCTTTTTCTCTGCTCTCATTCCCTTCTAGTTATCTACCTTCTAAGTCTCCATCCACCATAAGAGGATCATAGAATGCCTTGGGTTGGAAGGAACCTTAAAGACTATCTAATTCCAACCCTCCTGCCCTGGGCAGGGACACCTTTCAGTGCAGCACAGCAGGTTGCTCAGAGCTCCTTATAACCTGGCCTGGAACACTTCCAGGGATGGGGCATCCACAACTTCCCTAGGCAACCTGCTCCAGTGCCTCACCAATGCCACAGTAAAGGGTTTCTTCCTATCATCTAATCTAAACCTACTCTCTTTAAGTTTGAAGCAATTCTCCGTTATCCCATCACTACATGCTCTTATAAAAAAGTCCCTCTCCATCCTTCTTGTCACTACCTTCAGGTACTGAAGGGAAGGCAGCAATTAGGTCATTCTGAAGCCTTCTCTTCTTCAGGCTGAACAATCCCAACTTTCTTAGCTTTTCATCATAGCATTTTCTCTTTTCTTCCTAAAAGGTCCATCCCTCTGATCATCTTGGTAGCCCTCCTCTGGACTCACTCTAACAGGTCCTTTCTGGCTTGGGGACCCCAGAGCTGGATGCAGCACTCCAGATGGGATCTCACTAGAGCAAAGCAGAGGGGCAGAATCACCTCCCTCACCCTGCTGGCCGCACTTCATTTGATGCAGCCCAGACACATTGGCTCTCTGGGCTGAATGCACACATTCCTGGGTCCTGTCCAGCCTCTCATCCATCAACACTCCCTATTCCTTCTTGGCAGGGCTCCTCTCAATCTGTTCATCCTCCAGCCTGACCCAGGGCCAGCATCTTGCACTTGGTTTTATTAAACTTCATGAGATTCCCATAGGACCACTTCTTGAGTTTGTCCGGGTCCCCCTGCATGACATCCTGTTCTTCAGGTGTGTCAACTGCACCACCCAGCTTGGTGTCATCTGCAAATTTGCTGAAGGTGCACTGGATCCCAGAGTCTATCAGGACTCTGAGCCATTGGCTACTACCCTCTGGATGCATCCATCCAACCAATTTCTTATCCATTTAAGAGTCCTCTCATCAAATACATCTCCATCCACTCATACCTATTAGGTCTGATCCCTGTCTTCCTTCTCTCTAAGGAGAGAAATAAAGTGAGAGCTGAGAACCTGTTTGACGTATCAGTTTGCTGTGAATATTGAAATGTGCGCACGGGGCTTTCTATAAAAAGAGAGGGGCTGGGTAGGGGAGCAGGGGGGAACACGTTTTCCACAATGCTTTGACATTTCCCTTTCAATTCTCATTCCATCCTTACTTCTTGTTTGGTTCATTTCTAAACAACAATACATGGGCTATGTGAGAGACCCTTCTTCCCTGAGCATCTTCAGTAAACAGAAGATTTCAAGAGCCATCTGGCTATCCTGTGCTGCAGCTTGTGGGAATATGATGTCAAAAAGGGACTTTTCAGATGGATGATATACCAGTGGATTAACAATGCTATTTTAATACAGAAATATCTTTAGGGTGAAGACCTTGTATTCATTTCTCAACAGCAAAATACACGAAACAAGAACTAAAAGCATCTCAATCAATAAAAATCAAGACTGTGTGCTTCAAATGGTGCAATTTTTTGTACTTAAAATATGATCCTCATCTACCCTTAGTGCATATTTGAACCCCAAAACTGTTAGGTTCTAGTTAGAGTCTAATGCACAAGCTCTGGCACCTGTAGTTGTGGGAAGTTACTATTGTGTCATCTGCTCTGCACATTGCCCTATGAGAGGGATCCACCAAGGGTAAAAAGGAATATAGGCCCATGTCTGGCCTGGCTGAATTCCGTATCTTCTCTATTGACTTACATCACCAGTGATGGTCGGTACATATTAATGTACTGCTGGTGAAGTGGCTGAGTCAATGGACACGTTTAATTGTGCAGCCTCTGCAATACCAAGGACTATCTCTGGTTGTGGGGGAGGTCTTACAGAGGACGTGAAGTTTTGTTTTAAAATGCCACAAGTTGGTAGCTTCAGCATATAAATCAGAGTCCATAGCTGAGTAGGACTAAATAGGACTTCAGTCACATCAGCAAGTATCATTGCCACAAATGGCAATGTCTCCTAAACACATCTCTTTTTCATGAATTTTCTTTCATAAGCCTCTTCTTCTCTACCCTCTCAGTTCCCACACTATTTATGGCTAAAATTTCCCCTTTTGCCAAAATGTTTCTCCTTACCATATAGGTTTGGCTTCTCAATGTCCATCTGCTTCTTCTGAGCTTTCAAAAAGGCTTGGACATCAAATCCTTTTGCTACAGAAACACCACTGAGAAACCGAGGAGGGATTTTTGTGCAGACATCAGGTTCTTCTGTACCAAACCCCAAATTAAGCAGAATCTCCACTGGATCCTTTTCCCAGAACACCAGCCATTCAGTGATGCTGTGGTGGAAACATCAAAATTATTTACATCACTGTCTTGTTACCACTTTTATCTTGTAATAGCTATCATATGATCTTGTTTTTAATAACCTTCTTAACTTCCCTTTTTTTCCCCTCTTGTGGGGACTACTGCTGAAGTGGAAGTAGTCACATTGCATTTTCGGTCACATTGCTAAAAGATTAATATATGTTCCTCTCCCCAGAATAATCTGGTGGAATTACATCTAGATAGCTTAGCAAGTAGAACATTAATAAAAGGTGTAGGTTCGCAGTTCTGCAGGCTCCCTTCACTCTAGACACAACACAGACAAGGCATGCTGCAGCTGCCATAAAGACTCACAGCATTTTACCTTCCAGAGGATCCAAAGCCCACTGTAGCTTCAGGTAGGTTTTGATTTTTTTCAAATTCATTTGAGATCAGATAACTATTATTGAGAAGATTATTTTGATCTTGTTCAAATAAATCAGTACATAGCTTTTACAAATTAAGAGCTTGACTGCTCATTTAAAATTGTACTCACATTTGTTGATCTCTTGACAGACTAATAACTTGTATTTCTTGCTGGTAATACATGGATGTAACTAACCTTTGGGGTGGACCAGTGAGCATGAGCGTGTGGGAAAAGCTGAGATTCTTGCAGCTTGACATTACTGGACTTTCTGAAAACTCTAGCAGGGACCTGGTTGGTAAAAAAGCAACCATGAAAGGTGTTTACTTACGTACTCCTCCGGGATGTCATTATTTTTTCCTAGAGTAAACATTTGCATTTTGTCTTGGTTTATAATGGTACATAATAGCAATGTCTTAGGAGTTGATGTGAGTATGGCAATAGGCTTATTCTCAAGAACAGTATGTTACAGTAGGTGTGAGAATGTAGGTGTAAGGTACCAGTTAATTATAAAGGTGGCAGAGTGGCTCACTTTTGACAGATGGTGAGTCTTTGGGGAACCTTTAGGGAATATGGTTTCTCTAGCCACCTACTTCAAAAGATATAATTGCTCGTAACAAAGTTTTGGAGACACAAGGCACAATGAGTTGCAGCACCAGGAGTGGCACCTGAAAATGATTCTGTTCTTCACTTTATTGTGTCTGTATTTGCTAATCTGTAGAGAAATAACTGCTTTTCAGAGCCCTCACACTGTAAAAGGAATATCGCACACCATGGTAGTCTTTGTCAACCGGTTTTGTTATGCCCAAAATGAACTTTACCTTACACACACCTATCAAGATCAGTAGCAAATGTTTATATAGAGTGGAAGCATTGCATTGATAATTTTTTTTTATCATTGCAGGTTATCCATCAGCTCACATATTAAACAGGTGTAGAGGGATGTGCAGATTTTTGAACTAAACTGTTGATATCAGTTTGAGAGAAGGAAATTGCAAAGAAGAACTAAAAATAATTTATTTTTCTTACATTTTTCCCCCTCAAAACAGAAATCTCTCAAACTAGAAAAAAGACCAAAAGACTGATTTCATAAAATAAGGAGCAACTTTAGCCTGAGTGACAAAGTTGCCAGACCATATCACTGTGGAAAGCTCAAAGTGTAGTTTAGTCATAGAATAAGGCAATACATGTCAACAAGAAATAAGTGCCTTTACATTTCATAAATCAATAGCAGTACCCTCTAAGCCCCTGTATTGAAAAGTAGGCACTATGAATTGGATTCTGCCATCTGCTGCAGAACCATTGAAGATGTAGATAGAGCAAATCTGATTAAAATAAATTTTAATCCCTATTTTTTTAATAAAAAAGCCACAATTGTAATATATTACTTTGTATTCTCATTCCAACAGATACAGGTATGATTTTTTGGTAAATAATAGTTTTTCAAATATATTCAAAATTTTGTGAATATTTGTGAATATTGATTTCTCTGGCCTTAGCATCATACACTAAATGTGTCTGAGAGTAGTGACAGATGCTGAATACTTGCAAGAGTTTCTGGAGCAGGAAATATATGTCCAAGAACTTATGACACTGTTTACTGGACTCCAAGTGTGCTATACCTGTGAGTTGTAAGGTATATATTTGATCATTTCATGAGAATGACATAGGAATAAATCAGATGAAAATACACAGCGCCTGTAGTTGTCACTTCCTCTTCTAACACTGAAATAACACACTTGCTGATCTTCTGAAAGCTAGGGTAACATATGCCTACAAGCAGCAGAAGATACCTGAATTCCATAAGATAAATACTAGGGGCTTTTTTATCTATAAAAATAAATAGAGAAGAAACACTTTCACGGTTTTCTGTTCTACTTAAAATTGTCTCAGTAAAGAATGAGAAAACATCCTTTCAGAAGATTATTCTTCTGCTCGTAAATTCTAACATGAGTTTCTTCTGGCTTATTCTGTAAAAGGATATCCCTCCAAATTGAGAACATAGAGGTTACGGACATCCTGTAATTTGTGTAGTTAACATAAAACAGACTTTCTAGCAGCAAACTGAGCATAATTTGAATTAGAATCAACTACTAGTTGTATACTATTTCCTACTCATGTGCCAACAGAAGTTGTAGATTCACTATAAAATCCTTGAAAATGTAAAAAATAAGATTAGAAAGTGAGACTTAATACAATATTTCCCCTAGCAGCACATACGTAATAGAACGTTATGCCACAAACTGGCTGCTGATGTGATTTCCTCAATATCTCACATTTCCAGGACTCAGTGAACACAAATACTGCAAAATAAAAACCTAGCACCGTGAAACACTGGCTAGGGTGTTAAGTAAAGAACTTTAATTTAATGGTGCTGTGTTTATAGGCGATATAGGCAGTAGCAGGTCACCAAAAAATCAAATGGGCAGAACATGATAGGTTATCGCAAGTTGGGGTAAGAGGCTGGTGTGGTTGTACTCTAAAACCAGGCAAACACAGGCTGTGACACCTTAACTAGCTTTTGTTGTAGGCCAAAGTAAGTTGAATTGTCCTGTATTTCTGGGGGGCAAGAGCATGCCAATGTACTGCTACTAAGACTAAGCCATCCAACCTGTTAAGTGGTAATAAACTGCTCAGGACCCCATGTCCACCTCATGACTTGGACAAACTTTACATCTCTGGGTAGTGCAACACAGGTCATTTCACTCATGGGTAGAGTCTCCACCTTTTTTTCTAATGATAAGATCCTCACAACAAGTTTCTCATTAGAGAGGTTGACGTTTATTAGAGTTTGTTTTCTCCATATTCAAGACGTCACAGAAATAGTAATAGGGGGGCACGGTATTTATGTTTCCTGATCTGTGCAAGTATTTTGTTCCCAACATTAGAAACACTGAATCTCATTACCAAACTGGAAGATACTTTGGGGGAAATAATATCCTTTAGAAATCTGTCAGAAAACCTAATGAACATGAACAAACAAATAAAAAATGCTTTGTAAACCACCTGTGGTGCTAATTGGGACTCTGTTTGCTAAACATCTAAGTATACCTTTGCTAAGCAAAATGTGGCCTCATATACTTGAGGGAAGATAGGACATTTTAGCCTTAGCAATCTCTTACTAACAGGAGACAAGATTAAACCACAAATTGTTGAACTGCATCTTCTGCTTGTGAACCAAATAAACAGAAAGTGTAGATATGGAAACACTGATAAATAATATTTTGGGCTTCCAAAATATTCTTTTGTGGACATGAAGAGCTGTGAGGTGACTTGGGCTTCTGGTTCCTTTCCTATTAATTTTTTTTTTTCCTCTGGATTCCCTGCATTCAACAGATCAGGAAAGTAGGTGAGAACAAGGGAGAAGTTTTGCATTTAGGTCAAGCAGAATTAGTCACCTAATAATCTTATACCATAACTTCCAGAGTACATTGCAAACCCATCCTAGAAACCTCTACTCCTTCAGCAGAAGAAAATGAAATCATGCCAGTGAAGAAGGTGAGCCTAGAACTTTTCAGATGAAGGCCTCATGAGAGAAATAAATATACACCTTATCCATGGATATCACATTCTCTCAATAGCTCCTCCCAACCCAGATCGAGATCTGTGGTCCTTGATATTTTATAGCTAAGCAGTCCTTATTAAACATGATGAATGATGTTATGATGTTCTTCTGTCTTACCTGCCTGCTTTTGGCCTTGCAGCTTATCCCTCCTTGTTGGTAGACTGTAAGATAAAAACCACTTAAGAAAGACAAAAAAAAATTAACTAAATCCCCCAAAAGAACATCTGCTCTGTCCTAAGAAGAGACAAGGTCAGGGAGGCAGTCCAATGGGCAGGCACAACACAGGTCATCCAGGACATGGATGGGGATGGCTTGTAGAAAAACAGAGCCATAGGCTCATCTTTCCTGTATGTATCACCTACTTTCCCCTCAATATATATTGACCTCTGTTAAGTGTTGAGATTCAAATCTTGAGTTTATGCTTAAGGCAAAACTAATGAAATTTTATCATTCTGCATGAATAAAGCCTGTCATTTCTGAATTTAAATATTACTAAGAATCTAATTGAATCAGCTTAACTGGGCCAGGAGTGAATAGAATGGAAGCAAAAGCCTTTTCAGTGTATCATGTAAGAGGAAACTGTATGATAGCTCTCAACTGTTCCATGTCTGCATAGTGACATGGTAATTGGTAATGACACCTGCAATAATAGCTAGTTCTCCTCTCTAGAATGTGGCTGACTTGGCCTTACCCTAATATTGAAAAGTGTTGCTATGACTGTAACATAAGGCTACTCCTATTTTTTTGCTCCTCATCTCACTTCCAAATATCATTCCTAAGTCTGCATATATTCTTTTTTATACACTTTAAAAGCAGTGAATGCATGAAGTCATACTGAAGAATTCATGGGAAATACAAGTCTTTCAGGCTTTGTTTTTACCCCAAAGTTGGACAAAAGTTTAAAAAAATCTCAATTTTGGTGATCAAAATACAATTAATTTTAAGTAAGTTTAATGTTAAACTGTATTTCTCTATAGTGGTACTTTGCCTATGGGATTGTAGGTACAGTATGTGTAACTGCAGTTTGTGCTATAAATCATTCTTGTACAGCATGCTACATCTACCCTGGGGCACACAGCCTTGTGAAATTCCCATGACAAAGCAGATTATGTGATCAGAAGGAGATCGAGACACGTGATGGAAAATTCTATCCTTCAAAGAATAGCCTGGAAATTAATAGAGCATTGAGATATATTTCTCATGAGGCACTGTGTCATAAGCAAGACAGGTTGTTTCAGAACAAATAGTTGTGAAAAAAGCATTTTGATGTAGTTCAACAAAATAAAAAGCTCATACTTTGGTTCAAATCAGCCAAAGTAGAACATTTTGTTCTGAATTTTCAGGAGTCACAACTTTCCTACCAGAATCTTCAGTACCAATATCTTCAGTACTGAAGATATTCTATTTCTTACTGGAGAAAACAGATAACAAATAATTACATAATGAAGTAACACAAACTTATAGAACACAAGAAGGCAACCAGTGATGGATATTTTCTTCTATATAGTCTTCTAAAAATAAAAGTAGAAGTCTCTGGAAGACCATTGCCAAATCAGCTTGTAACAATTAACCACCCTATTGTATGACTTCATTTTTGGTGAATCTTAGAATTGACAGGAAATACTGGGAGAAGTGTCTAGTAATTTCCTTTAGTAGTCTGAGAGCTTTTTTATAACTAAATTTGGAAAGCAAAATAAAATTGCAAAGCATTCCTTTATTCTAGAAGTATCTAGCAGTCCTAATGAAAATTGAAAACCATCTTTTCTGGTTCTGCATGAATGCATCCCAATACACAGTTCCTGCATACCTTGAACTGGGAAGACTGTCCACTCTTGTGTAGAGGGAGGATTATCTCCTTTTTACCAAGCACAAAGGAAGCCTCCAGCACAGCCAGAATTGAAACTGAACCTTTCTGTTCAGTTTTTTTTAACCCAAAGATAAACAAACATGACTCACAGATATTTAAGCCATTGCTGAAAAATGCCAAAGGCAGGCTTCTTTCCCTGTAGGTTCAACCAAAGCCACTGAGACTATCAGTTTAAGGAGCTGCCTTGCTTTCAATTATAGAGGAGGGAGGGAAGGACTGATCTGCAACACGGCTGAGTTAAACATAAGATGAAGTGGGAGGTGGGTTCATTGCATTATTACCTCCTGGATTCAATGCTGCAACTCTCATTAGCACAGTGAAAAGACATGGAAAGATTGCAACAATCTTTACACTCAGGTCTTTAGAGACCTAATTTTGACATGTGGAATATGAATTTACAAAGTTACTCTATTTTTTTTGTTAAACTACAGAGCAACAGAGTTGTTTTAAGACTGTCAATGTCTGCCTAGCTGTAACCCTGAAAGCTCATTACTCGTTCACTGAAGATTAGAATCTACCAGTAAGCCAGCATGTTTTCTCCCAACCAATCTTTTCAGTTCCCTTTATGGTCAGTAAAAGAGTTCACCCATGTTAAGAGGAAGACACAAAGAGGTTGTTTTCTCTATTGATAAAAGAAGCAGGCTAGCCTTGGACTAAACACAGAGCTCTGAGATGATATCCCTTGACAAATGGCACATTCACCCAGACAGAAATGAAAACAGTAGAACACCAGTGAAGTTTTGGTGAAAGAAAGATTAGATTTTGCAACATTGGTGATGTTTTCCCTATCCAATGAAGAAAAAAGGAGGCAAACCACAATCACTACTGTGACACCAAGTATCAATATAAGTATCTGGTACTTAAAATTCACTTGGGAAACAAGAAAGTTGTGCTTTTTTAACATTTCAGTAGGAAATACAAACAAGTGCAAAGATTCCGCCAGAACCTCTGTGTGCAAGAAAAAGCCATTGAGAATAAAAACGAAGATGGAGTTAGTGACTAAGAGCAAAGCACAAATGCTTGTCACCAGTACAATACATTGGCCTTGATCTGATGCCATCTCAAAAAACAAGTCTGGAAACTAAAGAAAAAATTCCCTGCACTTATTTATTGTGAAACATCAGCACTGTTTTTAGAGCCCATCAGTCAATAGAGAGCTCTATTGCTGATGATATTGTGGGAAGATATTCTTTCAGGATGAATCATTGGGACGGTACTCTGGAAACACATGGTCCAAATGGACAAATCTCCTCTTTCTGTTGCACATCAGTTTCCTGTGTGCGATGCAAATATAATAATACTTTTTTGTGACAATAATATCCTTTTAAATTGTAAGGTTTCTGTCCTTGTACTCTAATCAGTGGAATAATGTGCTCTTTTTTTACTTTTTAATATCACTGTAACAGAAATTTTGAAGCCCTCTGAAATAGCAAGTGCTGGGGCATCTTATTTTTTATCAGTTCTCATGTCTTTCAGAAATCAACCCTTTCCCAAATGTTCAGTTGCCTTTGCAACCAGATGTGAGTTTAGTGTGATGGAACTGACATAGCTCTCCAGCTGCTAACCCTCAGACCACACAAATTGCTCCATCAAACCACAAAAGCAATGTTCCTTCAATGCAATTATTAATCACATCAAGGTTCCTGAGACGGTGAGAGGGGTAGGGAGAAGGGGTTCCATGCAACAAGAGATAGAAACCAGGTTGTGTCAAAGACATTCAGAGAGAAAAATGGATTAAGCATTGCAAAAGCAGCTTTTAAATGGCTTGGTATGACCTTGGGAGTGTTGGTTCAAGGCACAGTTCAGCTGCCACAGAAGAAATGTCTTCACTTTGCTGAGACACTTGATCTGTGTCACCTGGGACAATGCCACCACTTCCTGAGGAAATCCCATCCATGAGGTGAACTGCATCTAAGAGACGTGATTTTATGACTTTCCTGGCATGAAACACAAAAAATCAGCGTCTAGGTCTGCCATAGTCATGTACAACAGCTCAGATGTAACATCAGAGATAAAATATGTTGCAAAGACACTACCATTTTTTGAGGTGGAAAAAAAATGCTTTCCTGTTACAGAATCACAGAATACCAAGGTTGGAAGAGACCTTCAACATCACCCAGTGCAACCAACAGGGTAGAACCACCATAATCACCCCTAAACCATACCCCCAAGAACACTTCCAGAGATGGTAACTGTGCCACCTCCATGGGCAGCTTATTTCAATGCCTAATCACTCTTTCAGTGAATTTTTTTTCTTATATCTAATAAGAACCTCTCCTAGTGCAACTTAAGGCCATTTC
The DNA here is from genome assembly GCA_014706295.1 of Lycocorax pyrrhopterus obiensis. Classification (NCBI taxonomy): domain Eukaryota; kingdom Metazoa; phylum Chordata; class Aves; order Passeriformes; family Paradisaeidae; genus Lycocorax; species Lycocorax pyrrhopterus. Next base: position 55,942,216 of record JACSVZ010000002.1, on the reverse strand, counting down.
CTCTCATCCTTTCACTTGAGCCATGGCAGAGGAGACTGATCCCTACCTCACTACAACTTTCTTTCAGGTAGGGAGAAATGAAGTTCCCCCTGAGCTTCCTCTTCTCCAGGATAAACAATCCCAGTTACCTCAGCTTCTTCTCGTAGGACATATTTTCTAGACCGTTCAACAGCTTTGTTGTCTGTCTTGGAGTGATTTATGGTGACAGTCTATTCCATGATCCTCTGCTTTATGCCCAAAAACGGTTGCTGTATCTTTAAGGGCCAGGACTGGATATGTGCAGGGCCAGGGAAGGGGGGAGCTTTGGGCCCTTTGGTGCGCATTTTCGAAGCCTCTCTGCCCAGGTATTCTGTGGCACTGTGCAGTTAGGTTTTGCTTGGCTAGCTTGGTTTTCTTGGCCCAGGCAAAAGGTTTTTCCCTTCTGTGTCTTGGAGGACATGCAGCAGCAATCTTTCAGTTGCCTTGGGGTGAACTGAACAGCTGCTGGTCCAAGAATGGAGAAGTGGGACTGGCCGGAGTGGGCCACCCCGTTCCACCCCCAAGCCTTGGGGAGACAAGCCAGGGAGGCAAAGCACACCAAGAGGCTCCAGCCCAGATGCTTCAGTCGCTGTGACTGCTGCGGAGAGGAGGTTGATGCCAGAGAGACACCAGTTTTTTGCCTACTGCTGGACCTCCCCCGTGGAAGCTTCACTTTCCTCAGAGTGAAAGCTGAGGCCATCTTGCACCACGTGTTTGGAAGGTGTATTTCTCCAATATTTGCCGCATTTTCCAGGCATTTTTGGGTCTTTGTTCCTCTGTGTGTGTGAGTTCTGTTAGTTTGGTGTTTTGTAGTTATTTACTTTTCTTCCTTTTCTTGTGGGCATTCTGTTGTTAATTAACTGTTGGTCTGGGGTTTTTTCCACTTTCCTCTGTTAGTATTAATTTTCTATTTGTGGGGAGGGATTGTTGAAACCCTTTAGAGGAGACTACTCATTACAGAGCGTCCTCTCTTAAATATGTCTCAAAACTGAGACATTGCCCTTCTTTGAATATGCTCCAGCACCTCAACGTCCTCCTTGAACTGAGGAGCCCAAAGGTGAACACAGTACTCAAGGTGCAGCATCACCAATGCCAGGTACAGCAGGACAATCACTTTCCTAGTCCAGCTGGCCACACTTTTCTTGATACAGGCCAGGATGCCACTGGCCTTCTTGGCCACCTGGCCACATTGCTGGCTCATATCCAGACAGCTGTCAACCAGCACCCCCACCTCCCTTTCCACTGGGCAGCTCTCAAACCCCTCTTCCCCCAGCCTGTAGTGCTGCATGGGGCTGTTGTGACCCAAGTGCAGGACCTGGCATTTTGCCTTACTGAACCTCATGCAGTTGTCCTCAGCCCATCAATCTAGTCTGTCAAGATCCTTCTATATAGACTTCCTATACTTGTGCAGATCAAGAGTCCCATCTAGTGTGGTGTCGTCTGTGAACTTACTGAGGGTGCTCTCAATACCCTCATCCTGATCAGTGATAAAGATATTAAACAGGACTGGCCCTAATACTGAGCCCTGGAGAACTCCACTCGAGACCAGCCACTGACTGGGTTTAATTCCATTCACTACTACTCTCTGGGCCTGGCCATCCACCCAGTTTTTCACCCAATGAAGAGTAAACCTGTCCAAGCCATGAGCAGACAGTTTCTCCAGGAGAATGCTGTGGGAGATGGTGTCAAATGCTGTCCCTTCTGTCAATGTTGTCAGGACCAAGAAACTCAGCCTTCTTTGAAATCACTTAGATTCTTATTTGTAGTTAGTCATTTGTTAGTTGGTACACCCCCTGGTTTTTTTTTTTATTATTATTTCCTTTTAGGACACCTTAAGACTAATAAAAAGCTATGAGTAAAAGTCTGAAAGAATGGGCTAGCAACTTCCTTTGTGCAGAGAATAGGATGTATAGCGTAAGCTGACTTTTTCATGTCCTTCGATGGAGGGAGTCCAGAGTCTTGTTCACTTGCTGTGGCCTCTCAACATCCTTCCAGATAGCGTATTGCAGTTACACAACAATGATGAGAAAATATCTGTGGCTGCATCTGGTTACAGAAAAAGCTGCGAAAAATGGATTCTCCCATCTCTCAGAGAAGTTGTTAGAAGAAACACCCATGCAACAGGAGGTCAAAGAAAGGACAGTAGTGATTTTGGGGAGTAAAGAAGAGTGAGGCAAAAGGAACATTTTTTCATGTTAGGATGACTCACAGAAGAGGACATGCAGTGAGACACCTTCTTAGGGCAAGAAGTCAATATTTAGAGAAAGTTTCCCAGATGAGTAATCCAGTGGCCTGATTCTCAATTGCCCAACAACTTGCACAGCCATTTGCAACAGGGCACAATGAAGGTAAGATGCTACAATGGGACTGAACTGTAAGTGACATAATATGAAGGACAATAAAGAGTTTGGCCCTGAATATAAGAAGTACAGGGATTAACTTCCACTACATTTAACTAGTACTGTCACCATTAATTTCCTGTACATAGACAGCTGAAGACATTCTTTTGATTTCAAGTCAATTAACATATAACTATTAATCTAATAGGATACATCTTTGTCCTCTTGATCACAGTTTGGGTGCCAGCACCAATCATCATCTGTGTGTTTTAATTTCTAGCTGCTCTCCGGAAGCAAGTTTAGCTTTGCAAACCTGTCAATTGAATGAATGGCTGGCTAGTTTCCCCGTTCTGTGTGTTTCATTCATTTGATAACACACTGAGAACATTTTGGAAATCTTTTTTTCCCACCACACTCTTTCCCCCTCCCCTCTAAGGGGGTTTCAAGGTAGAAGTCAAGGACTCTGCATCAGTCATAAATTTATACCAACTCTTTATTAGAGAATGTGAAAAACGAAAATTTCTAAAAATTGAAAAACTTATAAACATTTTGTGACGGTTTCCTAGACAGATTTGTCTCACTTTGGTTGCTGGCATTTAACAGAACAGAATTCTTGCCACCAACTACAGTAAAGTGTGTCTGTTTCACTGAAACAGGATCTTGAAGTTCATCAGCTCCCCATGATACTCCTTACACTGTGTGATACCTACTGGATATCACTGTTAATATTGTTTTTCGCTTTACGTTTGTCAAGTGATTACTTTATAGCACTTACCCATTTTCTTTAGATGTTTATGAATGCAAACATCTCTATAGCCAGGTTCTCAAATACTCAAGTAGACTGCCCATAGTTAACTTTAATATTGAGAAATATGCAACTAAATTTTCAACTAAACAGACACAAATTAGGAGGTAACAGCAAATCTACTAATCAAACTTGGAAGGCCTTTAAATTCTCAAAACCTTCCACATCCATACAGAAAAGTATTTGAGTATATTTTTGGTAACTGGGCTGCTTTGGCATGACAACAGAATACTAAGTATGCTTTTGCAACATGGAATGAATAGGAAAAATACATGCTTTTTTCAGATCCCATAGCTAGGATGAAAATTCTTCTATTATCAACTCTATGAACTATAGAGTTCATACTCTGTATCATTTATGAATCAATTGCTGCTTTTAGGTAACAAAAAAGAAAATGGGAGGAAAACAGCAGATAACCTTCATACTACTACTGAGGGGTCACTTGAGTGACACAGTTGTGTTCTGCATTCTGATTTAGCTACACTTCATATGGCAGTTCCACCAACGAAAAAGAGCACAGTATCTGTCTACCAATCTCTGCTCCAGTAATCAAGCAGAAATATGCATCTAGCCAGGTGCAAGATGGTTCTTGACTGTCTCCAGCGAGGGAGACTCCATACCCTCTCTGGGCAATCTGTTCCAGTGCTTGATCACCTGCATAGTAAAGAAGTTCTTCCTTGTATTCAAACAGCGTGAGACTGTGTTGAAGAGGGAAAGAGTTGCATTTTAAGCCTTCCAGATACATAAGGGAAAGTGCAAAAATTCAGTGCAGAGGTTGTCAAAAGCAAAAACCAAAACAACATTGAAAACAGTATCAACAGCAATAATTTTGCAATATATTCAGTTTGAGTCTGTTCCCTTTGCTAAAAAATGTATTTGTCCAGTCAAAAGAGAGTCTTCGAAGCTATGAAAAAAATAAAAGCCCTGTAAATCTGGAATTAAGGTCTTTTAAGGGGAATTAAAACCAGAAATGAAGAGAAAAAAGTAGTATTTTCTACATCATTTCTTACAGATCAGAAAAAAAAAAGTCTTTCTAAAATATTTTACCATTACAAAGAAAACGATAACTGTAACCTGTATGGCTTGATCCAGTTATTAATATAGTGGAATAGTAGGAGGCTGGTGCACCTCTGCCTCTGCTCTACCAGAGACCCAAAGTCTGAAAAACTGGAATACAAGCATTGGCATTCTTGGCTTGGCTTTCCACCCCCATTGTTTATGTTTTTTTGAAGATACCAAGAAGGTCAAAGAAAGGCTTTTGCCAAGAAGTGGTGTTTAAGTTCGCAGTTTGACTTGATAATTGTTTGCTTAGCCTCTAAGCAAAGGCAAAGCAGAAATCAGAACTAGTCTTGCTTCTAACAATGGGAATTGTAGAAAAAGACAAGCAAGGAAAGACAGGTGAAGGAGTGAGTTCAGCGATAACTGACACAGGGGCAAAGTAACTGAAAAAAAAAGCAGACGATGCTTTGGTTGCTTCCGTTTTCATGAAATATATTGCTGTCTGTATGCCTTTTTGGCACATATACCAGGGAAAGGATTGCACTTTATTAAGGAAGTAATGCAAACTTACCTTCATTTGGTTACCATGGATATGTCACTACATGAGACAAAGCTTAAAATTTGCATTGCAAACAATCAGGAGGAGTGGACACACAATATGATATTCTGGCAAAAGACTGTCCCAGGATCTTCCTTGTGACTGATCACAAGTAAAAGAATCACCAGCTTTGGGTCTGCATTTTCTATGAAGAGAAAAAAGGTAAGGGATGTTGCATTTCTGATGAAGAAGGAAGAGGCAGAATCACTCACATCTGGAGAACAATTGGCATTTCTTGTACTACCTAGCGTGAAATAGCTAACAGATAGGTATGTCAACAATTCAGTTTTCTGTCTTTTTCCCTGTGGGATACTAAAGCTAAATGAATATGCTGGTAACCTGGACTAAGTAATTTCCACAAGCACTGAAATGGCTTAAGAAGCAGCCAGATCTTAGGATTGTTGGGCTTTTTTTCAACAGTTTTTATCTAGCTGAGTGTCCTCTTCATTCTGCAGAAGTACTGTATAAAATACATTAACTTTGTTACAGAAAGTCCAGTTAAATGAGCAGTTCTCTAAGCAGACCTAGTTGGAACCAGTGCAGTACAGTTAACAGAGAGGAGGGAAATCGTCTTGTTTCCCTAAAAGAAATCATGGATGATTGTTTGGCTGGTAGATTGTTAGATTGTCTGTATTTTTTATTTTTACTTCTTTAAGCTCTGCCAGATATATAGTCGTATATCATTTTTATTTCAACTGACATGGAATACAAATGGTGTGCCCCTGCTTCTACGGAGAGACTTGGCCAAAGTGCCATTGGTTTGGCAAAAAGAGAACTGGATCATTCACATATATGAATCAAGGGTTTCCTTTGCAAAGGATCTTAGGCCCAGACTAACCAGAATAGTAGATCAGATGTTGAGCAAGAATATTTTCTTCCCTTAGCACTGGACTAGGCACTTCTCTGATGGGGCTAGAGCAGCTATATCATTCCAAGATACTCTTCTTGTCTCCCCACTTCAGGACAGCGGCGCACAACTGGTGACAGGGCACCAGCACCATCCAAGTAGGTTTCCTTTGATAAGAAGGGTGCAATCAGACCTCTTTGTTCTCACACCATCACTCTCTGTGGGTATGGGGGACTAATTAGAACCACCAACCCTTCAGTTGCTCTCATAAGGGTCCATGAAATAATAGATTTGCACCAATATAAATCCACTTACGTCAGTGGATTTGTTTCCTATTGCTGTCTGCAAGTGAGAGAAGCATCAGCCCCAAACATCTTTGCCTTTTCCCCTTCTTCCAAACCAAGCAGCTGGCACCATGCCTATCCTTGAATGCATTTTCTATCACTGTTGTCATGGGGAGGTCAAGCCCACTGCCATTGTGCCCCTGAGCAAATACTGGAAGCAAAGAAGAGGGAGCTTGACAAATTAAATTACCTCTTTGCTCCTCTGTCCCACCTCAGTATGCTCCTTGAACTCAGACCCCTTAGCAGTAATATATACCCTTGAGGCCAGTTTTAGAATTGGACAGCAACATCACCAGACCAAGATCTTCAGATACCCTGAGGATTATTTCAGGCATTTCCAGTAGCCCTAGTACTAACTACTGATGGGACAGATTTTGTCAGGCCTTTCAGCCATTGTACTGCTGGTGAAAGAGACAGAGAAGGGGGCATGTATAAAACACAGAAATATCGCCCTAGCCTCATGTTGCCTATGTAAGCACATTTGGGCACATGCTTCATTCTTTCTCTACGCTTTCAGAGCACCTGGCAATTAAATAAAGCCCTGGGTCTACTCTTTCCTCTTCCCTTTCTGCACTAGCCCACGAAGCAAGTCAAGAAGGGAGAGGGGTGAAGGTGGGACTTGAAATGGGGGCAAACAGCTGAACCAGCAGCAATCCCTGCATGCCTACAACAGCTCTCCAGGGCTTCAAGTCCTCAGCCTACCCTCGCAGCAGTGCAGAGTGGGGGTGTGTTGCCCATGGGCCACTCATAATGCTCTTCCATATGCACTCTGCAGCAGCAACAGGAAAGCATAGAAAATTCCAGTGCCAACCTGTCCTGTTAAGCCAAAGCAATCATAAATCTTTACTATGTGTAAGTCTCCTTGAAAACTGAACTTAATATTTTTTTTCTTACTGTTAGTCTCATCCTCCTGCCCTGTGGGATCCTTTCCTTCCTCTGCTACAAAATTAGTTTGGAAACAGTTTTCTTGGCATTTCTTTAAGCAATAGTGCACCAGCCAGTAGAGATGAGTGAGGTAGTCAGGCTAGTAAGTCTCTTGAATGACAAAATGACATACAGTGAATTACCTATAAAAAGTACTGTCTTCTTTAATGTCTGAAAACATGTTTGGGCTTTGTCCTCCAATCAATGGGTCTATTCCCTCTGTGTGCTAAGTCTTCTATTTATTTTATTAAAAACCATATTGTTACTTTAATTCTATTAATCCTCCACAACCTCTAGGGGAATGGCAAAACCAGCATTCCCTGTCTCCTCATATCAGCATGACAGTGACATCTATATGCTGAATCTATAAGAGGCAGATATCCTGCTATTTCCATTCCCACCAGTTTCAGAAGAGTTACAGACACATATTCTAGAAGAGGCAAATGGCCTGGTTGTTTTTATTTTTAGCATTTTCAGAACCAGGAGTAACTGCCCTCATTCTTATGGACAAAGATAAATTTGCAGAACTGAAATTTAGAACAATTTTTTCTTCTTGATAAAATTAGTCTTTGTAAGTCATAAAGGTTACAGCAATAAAGTGTACTGGCCCCTTGCACTGTTAAATGAGTCCTGTAAGGACTCATTTCAAGGTATAGCATGAGTGCAAACTATTTTTACGTTTGTTGCTATTTCTAGCAATACAGTTCAAGTAGAATCTGGTTCTCACCAAACTTTTTATCCCTAGCTTATCCTTACATATGAGTTCAGACTTCTTATTAGAAGATAATGGTTCAAAAAGCCATTATAGGATGAATATGCATTTCACTGATATCTCAATAATGGTTTAACACAGAGAAGCAAACACTGATTCAGCTTGCTTGCAGCTAGTACTACACAATTTTGTCATGGATTTGGAGCAGATTCAGATAACTTCAGGTTGGTTCACAGGCAGCCTGGCTGACTTCATTCAGAAGTCAGCATGCTTGGTGTGTGTCAATTTATAAGGAAAGAAACCAGATGAAGTTGATCTTGTATTTCAGATTAGAAATACTACATGTTCACCAGAATTGGTCTGACAAGTGTTTAACCATAATTACTCCTTTTTTCTCTCTGCAGTACAAAGTTTCAACTGATTTTTTTTTTTTTAGTAGATAGGTTTTGTCCAAAATTACTCCTGATTTAACTGACAGTCACTTCAGGTCTAATTCTGAGGGTACAAAAGTAAATTGAAAGTTATCCACTGAAAATTTGGTTCAGGCTTCATTCACATCAAACTCTGCTAGCCTTCATGAACATTAACTTTGCCCATCTGTGAACTGGCACAGGAAACCCTGAGAGCAAACATTTTACTCTTAAGAGCGTATTTTGCGTACTGGAGTTGGCAGGGTGGACACTGTAAGCACATGTAATCTTTTGTGTTGTAGGCCAGATTTTTTGTCCCTTAGTCAAGCAGATACTTCATTTAAGCAATTACTAATCCTATCTCTATGTATGAGAAAACAAGGAGTATAGCTAATAAGTCAATAACTTAATCTGACTTTATACAAACCAATAAAGCTACACAGCTCACTATCTTAGTGTATATTTAATTACTCAGTGACTTAAGTATCAAGCTTTAGCCACCGGTAATGGCACTGTCCTATGCACATAGAATAATATGGTATGAGAGACTGTCCTGCTGTGTTAGACACACCTCCCCTCTCTATTAAATGTATTTGAACACAATGGGACAGCAGAAAAGGAGTTTTGTCCTCCAAAGATACTTCCCTTGGCATCACCATTCTGCCAGCAGTGCTTCTCTGGAGTAGGCTTACAAAACACATGCAGCTTCAATAAAGAGTAAGGGAAAGTAAATAAGTCTTACCAGTGCCAGCGCAGGTACTGCAGAGCATGCCCTAATGCTTCTTCAGAAGCCAGAGGAGGGACAAGTGAGAGTCTACAGCAGCTCTCTTATCTCAGCTTTATGGCTCTGAAAAACTCTCACAGCTTTCCTGTTTCTAAAGGAGAGAGAACAAACATTTGCCTAACATGGACTGATATTTTCATAATCTCCACCCATTAATGCCCAACCTCGCCATTTTTCAAATACACTTTGTCTACTCTGTGTCACGCAAGTGTTTTCAGGAACAGACATGTTCAGGAAGTTTTGTATTGTTGAGTTTTTCTTAAAGTGATGTGAGAAGTTGATGTGGCACAGACTTTAGGGCCTTTGACAACTATTTTGAGTGCTGCCATCCTGCTGATGGCAGCCATCCTTACTGTACACAGACACACATGAATGCAAAACACTCTAGGCAATCCTGGGGGGTGAGGCAGAGACAGACTGGGAAGAGGTCCTAATGACATCCAAAACTGGATTGCCTAAACACTGTCAGTTTCATGATCTTCGACAGGTATGAAGGACCAGATATCTGCGAGAAGCCAGCCTATCCAACTCTCAGTCAGGAGCCCAGGGATGGTGGCAATCACAGAGTTTATTAGAACGGAAAAAATTCCTTATACCTTCATGCATGCGTTCATGGAAACAGCACAAAGTTCTCTCAAACATCAATCCCTATAACAAACAAGACTTTAAAAAAAATGAGGTGAGCTAACAAAAAACAAACTCAGCACTGGAAAACTAATGAAAATTACATAGCCGAAGTCTACAAAACTGCTCTGGTCAGACTCGAAAAAAACTAACAGCCTGACAAACAAATAATCCAAGCTCATAAAGCTGCTCTCAGCAGCACAATATTCCCAAATACACAACTGCTGTAGGGTTTGCCACTTCAGCTAAGGTCCAGACCATTTTCAATAGTCCCAGTCTACCAGTGATATTGAGCAGACTAGTTAGCATGGGTATCACTCAGGGCAAATCTCTTATCATCAGCCTCTAAAACTAAGTGTTTTGATCAAGTAATTTGATTTCTCTGTCACTACATAGCACCCCTTGTAAATTGAGGGTTTAGCAACTTGGCACATCTATATTAAGGTATGCATACCACTTTACACATTAATATTATATATTCCAAATGGCCATCTAAAGTCATTCCTCATGGGGGAAGGAGGGGTGAAATATCTTCTCTCAAGCACATGCTATGAAGTTGGAAAGCAACACTCATGAATGAAAGGATGCCCTCAAGCAGTATTGATGAAATAGCCAGACCATGAAACTGTGGTCAGGAAGGTTGACTAAACCAATACAGAGACTAGAAAAAAATTAGATCAAGGAAAACCTAGGAATCCAGTCTAGAGATCTGGAACTCCTGGAGGGGAGCTACTTATGTGTGAATACACATAAGTAACACAGGATTGCATTAAATAATTTATCCTTCCCCCTTTGTTCCTCCCAGTCTTCTCCTAGACTTTTTGGCTTCCTATCTGAGCAGTGAGGAAGTCCAAAACACTAACCACTGGCTTCACACGTATCTTCAGTCCATTTACTATCCCTCCTTGCTCATGCTTGGGGTTAGATATACAAACTGGAAACTGTATAACAGTTTCTGCACAACAGAGCTCCATTGAGCTCCATCAAACTCCTGGTGTATAGCACTAACTAGTTTGCACTCTTACATGGCATTTTACCAGATAGAAACAAGCTTAGCAGCCCTAGTTGTTCTTGCAGCAAGATGCAGCAAAATGCTCAGCAAAGCCTGCAGAGACACAAAGTTGGGTTACATGATGTTCATATAGCAAATTCAACTTCATGATATTATCATCTTTTCCCTAGTGAAATCCTAGCTTCTTTAAGAGGGAAAACCCAAGATGGATCTGCACTTGTCCTCCCTTTATTTTCAGAGCCTGCAGTGGACCATTGTACTAAAAGAGATAAAGTGAGAAAAATTAGAGAGATCATTAGAAATCAACCAACATATTTTCCACAGTTTTTTAACAGTCAGACACTGCATCCCAACGTCTTTGTGACAGCCAGTATGATGCAATTTATTGTTTCCATGGTTCTGAGTCCTGATGAAAACGATCATGAAAGGATTTCTTAGTGTGTTTCAAAGGCAAAATCTCATACTCCAGTGACTGCTGGGTCAAATGACATTCTCACTTTTCACTCTAAACTTTTCCCATATAGGAAGTCATTTGATTTTTGTTTAGATTTCTGATCTTTCCACTGTTTATATTTAATATTTTCCTTTTTCTTTTCCCCAAAACTACCAACTGAAATTATGCAAACTCTTTCAAAGAGTTTCTATTTGAATTCGATTTCTATTGAAGTTTCCCATTGAATTCTATTTCAGTAATATCCAATGAACTAACTTTACTGTTAGAAATTAATTTGGAAACTTGTACCTTAATAAACTCCACTTCAATTTAAAAAACTCTTTTGTACTGTGTCGTGGTTTGAAAGACAGGTGTCTGCCAAGGAAGGCAGGAGCCTCCCTTGAAAAGGAAAACGCAACCCCCTTCCCTCCGAATTATTATAATTTTTAAATTAAGGGGCTTTCAGGCAGAGATATGAGGAATAGGAATAACAGTTCTTTACTAATATATATGTATATGTATAACAAGGCAAACAAACAACAATAACTCTGGCAGTAACAGCAAACAGAACCACAAACCCAGTGCCAGCCTCTCTCGGCTGTCAGGCCCTTTCCCCTTTGGTGCAGTTCCAGTCACAGCCGGCAGGGGGCGCTGGTGGCTCCCGGTGAGCAGGGCAGGTGCAATGGTTCCCCCGCGCCTGCAGGGGGCGCTCTGGAGCGAGCTCGGGGAGCACGCGGTGATGGCGGCTCGGGGTCCCAGGAAGGGATGGAAGAAAAGCTTCACAAACCCCTGGGCAGCCGATCCCGGTGCCCGGCCGGACCCTCGGGAACAGCAGGCTGGCACAGCAGGGACGAGCACAAATCCCGGGTGGCAGGCGAGATGTATCCAAACTCCGGAGCTGCAGCAGGAACCCTGGGAGGTCTCGGCAGGCAGGGTGTGCGGGGCTACGATGTAGCGAAGGCTCAAAGCAACAGCGGGGGCAGGGCGGCCACAGCCCGGCTCCCAGCGGGGCAGGGAAAGGCGGGCTTGGGATCCCGGGTTTCTCCGGTAGAAGGAAGGCAGCCGAAAAGCAGAAATCTGCAGTGCTGATGAACTCCCTACGAACACTGAGAACACCAGCCAGCCCAGGCTGTACCCAACCCGCAGGTGAAAAGAAAGTAGCCCGTTAGACCCCGCCCCCTGTGGCCAGGTCTTTTGTTTCCCTTAAGTACCCAGTAATTTGTTGCCCTGGCAAAATATATGGGAAAAATTCTTTAAGAGAAAAAGAAAACAGAAGGAGAACTCCTAAAAACCCCAACATACTGGAAAGAAATAAAATCTTGTGATGAAAATCCTAGAGTTGTACATTCTGAACAAGTCCAGAAGAAAGACTATCCAAATAGTTTCAGGTCAAGAGCTGGTCAAGATGAATTATTTCTATAAAGTGTTCTCATTTTGTCACCGTTACATTTTTAATGTGGAAAATGTCAAAATATGTTCTAACCAGCTTTAATTCCTTTCCCTCTTCCTCCCTCGATCTCAAATTATTTTGAGGAGAGTCATGTCCTCTTAAAAGAAAGGTCTGTTTGTCACAAAAAAATATTGTAAGTTTCTGAGGGACGCAACATGATGAATGTATTTGCCAAGCAATGGTAAGATGATCTTCAGGCTTGCCAGCAAATGTTCTGCATCCATCTCCCTCTTTCCATGTAGCCTTCCACTTTATAGAAAGAAAGCCTTGGCTGGGACTTCAGAGTGGATGTGCTTTGCTGTGACCCTGAGGATGAAAAGCATAAACCCGTCAAATCTGAGATTATATTTTTCAGTAGGGGATTTACACAAACACCCCAATGGCCAAACTTCCCTCCTTATCTCAGTGCAAACCTACTGAGTTCAGAGTACCAGACAGAGTTTAGGATTCTAAGCAGCGTAGCATGTGCTTAGAAATAAGCACAGCTTCCACTCTTCTGCTGATAAAGGCAGACTTACACTTGAAATTAAGCAAGCTGGACTCAGCCCTTCAGTGATAGATTTTCTGTCAACTTTTTTTGGATAATATTTTGCATTTTCCTTCCCAGTCTCCTGTTAAAAAACCCTAAAACAACAATGCAACAACAACAACTCAGCTTCTTCCTCAGAGATTTAAAGCCACAAATGTCTTCTGTACAAATAAAAAGTTTGGCTGATGACCTGTGACACTGAAGGGATACTATTCCTTTCAGAGCTACTTCTAAAATACTAGGCATGAAAAGGAGAACACTTTTCAACAGAACAGCCATTAATAAGGAGCTATTTTCATGTGTGCATGTGTCTGCTCTTCTATGGGTGCATATGGGGAGTGTACTAAATTAGAAGAAAGTGCTGAAAGTATATTTTTCCAGCATTCTCTGTGAACTTCACCAGAAACATGATAATGAACAAATCTGGATGGCAAAAACTAATACGAGTTCTCTTGCAACCCAGGGCACAAATACCTCATTCTGTGCTCTTGACATGCCTTTTCTGGTACTTTTTTTGTCACACAGGGGAAGTTGGAGTGCTATAAACAATTTGTGAAAACAGCATATAAATGACAGGAATTTCCCTAGAGATTTCCCTAGACAGCATGCTCCCTAGAGATATCTGGTTGGTTGGAAAGTTTCTGAAGAACTTTCTTTCTCCAGCAAAAAACAGGATTATGTTGAAATTGAGATTCTTCTGAGACTGAAGCTTTCACAAACTGGGATTTTTTTAATGTGCTTTTTCTTTTTTAAATTGCCCTTGAGCAAGCACATTTATAAATACTCGAGTATTTACCACTCTGCTACTGTGTTACAACTGGCAAACATTGCTCAGCAACTACAGGAAGTGGATAATCCTCCCCATTTTTTCTTTACTACTTTCAGATCTTTATCAATAACAAAAGTGCGTAGATATTTTCATAGAAAATAGCGAGCTAGAAAGTGGTACTGTTACTTTAGGAATTTAGGCAATTCCAGAATTTAGATAACGTTTTCAAAACAGACATAATCTAGGAACTGTAAAAGGCCATAATTTTCTATTTCTCCATGCCTGCCTACAAATTAGTACCATGGTCCTTGCAAAGTTTGTTGGCTGTTATCATTCCCTAAGTGCCATTCATAGGAGGAGATAGAAAATTACGTATTTTATAAACACAGTTCAGATCATAAATCTTTTGGATCCTATAGAAAGATTAGAAACAATCTATTAGTAAGCACAGAATGACCATTGTTTTCCAAATCAAATCTATCTTCTGTACAGAAGATTCTAGTATCACTTACATAATTTAATTTTATCCTTACAGGAATCTGCTCATTACAAGGAGAGGATGAAGCCAGAATGGATGCCACAGGCAAAATGCTTTATATAAGAACAAGTATTTTGGGGTCACTCTGTCTTTTCTTTAGTTTTTCAGCATTTGTGACATCCTCAGTAATATTTCTTGGGCATATATAGTTCTGGTACTGAAGATAGGTGATAATCTTCTAACATACAGCAACTCTGAAATATTCCAGTTCCTCTTAGAAGGTTACTTCCAAAAAAAAAAAAAATACTGAGTAAGTAGTGCAACAGCATTTGGACACGAATTTTTATGAAAAGACTTGAATAATGATTATTTGAATAGATGTGCAAATTTCCACCAGCAGAGGTCATTTTCACTCTAAAATGAGTTAAGGAGCTCATAAAAAGCTGTGTTTTTATCTAAGGGAATATCTTAGAAACATTCCCACTCCTTGCAGTACTCATCATCAAAACAACCTTGGGTGGGATATCAAAAAAAACCTCTGTTTTCACATTTCTTGTATATATGGGATTGGTAAGTTTAAGTGACCCTGTTGGCGTAAATATTTTTCCTGAACATTTATATTTGTTGGGAAAAAGCTTGCCTATGCAACACTAAAACTTTCTATAAGTCTCAGTAAAAATGCAGTGGGCAAATGGGAGCCACCTGTTTTCTTCTTTTTTCTCACGTCTACCAGCAGCAGCTGTGACTCCCTTCCCAGAAAGACAAATCCCACCCTCACCATCCCTGGTGGCATGGCTATCATTGAGGGGCATCTCTGACAACCAGACTGTGTTCACAAGGATATACATGCATATAATTTGTCTGAAGATCAAATTATGAACTAATACGTACTGACACTTGAGTTTGAGAAAGGTAGTTCCTTTTAGGTTCTTAGCTTTAACAACCATAAGAGTTATTTAGAAAAGGATCTGGAATTAAAAAAAAAAAAAAAAGTTAAAATTTAAGAAATATCTCTTAGGCACAACCATGGCATGAATGTGAGAAAGCACTGAACTGTTGTACTGTAAAAAATTAAAAATACAAACAAAGGGAAATGGGTAACACAATGATTCAGGTAAGTGGACATGTATGGGAGGAGGGTTGATAGTAACTATTCCTCATATAATCATACTGAGAAACCCATGTATGCTGGTTATCAAGGAGCTCTGATTTTTGGGTTGTCTTGTTAACTTATGGGTGAAAAGATGCTTAAAGAAACATTTCCCTCTACATTGTCAAACTGCCATTAAAATACAAGCACTCATTGGCCAAACTCTACTATTTAGTTTTTCCCTTTACTGAAAATACAAATTTCCCATAGGGATATATTGTGCTATCTGCTGATGAAATGCAGTATAAAACCAGTACTGTTTAACATTATTACAGTGCTAATCATCTGTAACATCACATGATTTTTTCCACACCCCAGCAGAGATGAGGATTCCACTGCACTAGACACTGTGTCTATAAGAACGCATTGTCTTCTAAGTGTGTAGAAATAATTTCTACATAAATTTAAATAATTCCTAGCAATGCGAGGAGCATCATTTTATATGTCGTTTGTAGTTCTAGCACATTTTTCTAGCAAGATACATCCTGAACAGAGAGATCAATTGTCCCTGTCTTTCACACTTAGCATTCTTGTGAACTTCCTACCCCAAAACCTACCATGACGCTAGATGATGCATATGAAACTACAGATACAGAATCGTAGAATCATTTAGGTTGGAAAACCTTTAAGATCATTGAGTCTAACTGTATTTATGTAGCTATGTGACATTTGACTTCATGGTAGTATAATGCAGTTAAAAACAACTTACAGGAAAAACACCGTAGTATTTTTATTGGAGATCCAGTGTACATGTGGCTCTCCCACACTTGAAAGAGACCAGCTAGATATGCCACCTTGTCTGTCTGGTGTTTTGAGAAGGCCAATATATGTTGGCCAGCAAAGAAATTCCGTTGTAAACTGGACTGTGGACAGGTGGTGTCCTGCACAATAGCACACTCAGCAAAGACAGGCTTAAGTTTGATCCAAAGCACCTGAAAGACAATGGTAAAATTTGATTGGACCCAGCAACAAGGATAGCAAGGGACAGATTTTGTTTATAGTGCCACAAAGACTGTTATTGGGGGCAACACAAAAGAGGGAGGAAAGGATGTGAAATATCCCTTCTAAATCTGAAAACAATATCCCTATTTCTCCTTGATTTACACCAAGGACTGAAAGGGGAGTTGAAAGAGATTGATTACTTTGCCTGCTAATCAATGCGAAGACATATTTTTCTGTTCCTCCATGTCATAATTTTTATTTCATCTAGCTGGTGTTTTTTTAAGATTGCCAGATGTCCCAGTTTCACCGGGACAATCCTGGTTTTGAAGGTACATCCCATCTGCTCTTGAAAATATTTCTGTTCATTGCTGTCTTGTGTAATTTTAGATCAGTCAGCCAGCACAGGACTGCAGGAGAGAGGCTGATAAATTATTATAAAATTATAAAAAGCTATACATATTCCCCCAATACTGAAAATTAATTATGTAGGGACACTTTTTCACAAAACATAAGTGGTCACTGTGACACACAAGAAATTAGGATTTCCCACCGTTAGTGCCACTGCTGCTCAGAGATTGTCCCTTAATGTGCATACATTTCAAACTGGAAGCCATAGTTCTACCTTTTCTAGGGTACCTGAGCTCCAGTCACAGAGAGACCTCTGGAATTTTGGATAGTGCAGCCAAGAAAAGACATCCTCTAAACAGTGTAGAAGAAGGACATTGCAGGAAAACCTCAAGCCAAGAGCCAGACTGGATGCAGCAGCAGTGACACTGCTGCATCCCCCACCCAGGAAAGTCCCACAAGGGGAGGAGGTTACAGGTTGATTAGCCCAAAGTGTATCCAGAAAAATTGGAAGCTCACTCCTAGAGTTTGAACTCTAGCTCTATTATGCAGCTGCTAGATTCCATTAATGTATTACATTATAAAGTATGTATCACAATAGCTCCAGCTACTGAAGCAAGGGGAATCTTTAAGAATCAAAGCTGTTCATTAATGAGTTTGCAAAAGACTTGACAACATCTACACAGGTTGTGCTGAAACTAAATGCATAAAAGTTCTTAAAGTTAAGCAGCTTCTTTGCTCAATTTTTCTCCTCCAGCTTGTGGGGAATTAGAGGGAGAAAAAAAATCTATAGTTTTCACTCATCCATCAATACAAACAAATATTTTAACAATATTTTATCTTGCTCCTGTTCGCTGTCAGCTCTGCAACCCAGTGATTAGCAAAGGAGGCGAGAAGGGTCTCCCCATGAGGGTTTCAGAGGATCTTTAATGGTCATATCTTCACCCTGTGACCCCCAGAGGCAGAGAAACCACCTGGCCCAAGTGCAGGGGGGTTTTGTCAGGTTGCTGGGGCGGTACATGGGCGGAGTTGGAGTACAGGAACCAATAGGGAGAGCCTGAGGGAGTGGCTAGGACTAGGGGCATGGGAAAGTGGGGGGACAATGTATGGTCAGAAAAGCAGTGGGTAAACCGAACCCTACACCACAGCTTTAAGCTGGGTCCATATCCTGGAGTAACTGTATGTTACTGTATTCCCTATCATCTGCCCTATGCCAGACATGAATCCTGTGCCTTCTTATGTCTTTAAGTTGTTTCTCAGGAGAGGGGGGAGAGAAGCCAGGCGAATTCTTCAGAGCGGTTTTATGTTCAAGGACACATACATGCCTCTGCGTTTCTGCTGCTACAGAGCCGAGAAAAGCACCTTCCTGCTTTACCCAGTTTTCGGCTCTGTTTCTCAGGAGAGAGACAGAGAGTTAAAATTATTTGCTTTTTAGCTAGCCTGCTATCTGAGGCAAGAAAGTTTGTTGCTGGGACTTTGGCTTCTTCTTTTCTTCCGCACTGTTCAGCAACACCAGAACATCACTGGGAGGCCCTACACTGTGGCCCAGGGGGTTGCCCACGCCGAACCCCAGCTCCGGAGAGAGAGAGAGAGAGAGCCACACCCACAAAAAGAACTTTGAATCTTCTCAGGTCTTCTCTACAGAGAGAGATTTTATTATTCAACATTATTCTTTTTCTGTGCTTGTGTGCACTTTGCTTGTTAAATAAACAGCTTTTTTTTTTTCCCCGCTTTCCTCCAAGGAATTTCTTTCTAAACCTGGTGGGGGAGGGGCTGCTGAAATCTGCCTTCTAACAGAGGGGCATTCATTTCGGACATTTTTCCTCCAAATTTGTCTCAAACCAAGACAGTCCAGAAGAGAGGAGAGAGAAGCCAGGCAAATTCTTCAGCGCAGTTTGTGTTCAAGGACTCACACACTCCCCTGCATTCTCACCACTGCAGAGCCGAGGGAACACCCTCCTGCTTTTAGCCTGTTAGCCGAGGCAAGAAATTTTCTGATACCAGCATACTGAAATCCTCTGGAACTTCTTCTTCTTCTGGAACTGTTCGGCCTAGCTGTGATCCAAGAACCAGATCATCGGACCCCGTGGACCAGCAGGGAGGCTGCAGGGATGCCGCATCCCGGCCTCGGACCTCAGGAGGGGCCGAGCCAGCTACAGAGGGAACTCTAAATCCACCAGCTTTCTCTGCAGAGAGGAGGTTTATTATCTAACATTACTCATTTGTTTCCTGTGCCCTGTGCTGGCACTCTGCTTGTTAAAGAAATAGTTTTTTTCACTTTCATCCAAGAAATTCCTTTCATATTGGTGGGGGGAGGGAGTGCTGAAACCTGTCTTCTGTGGAAGAGACGTCCCTTCCAGGGCGTTTCCCCCTAAACTGGTCTCAAACCAAGACAACACAGTATTTCCTTATATGGTATTTTTCACTAAGCGACCTATCACACATTGCCACGTCAGCAACACATTTTAATGCCCTTATATGGGGGTGATCACGCTCTGTTCACTCCTCTGGCAGGCTCAGGCAGGCTCCTCTCGGTAGGGTGTCTGCCGCGTGGCATTTCTTCTCCCCAAGGTCAGGCAGAGACAAGCTTCTCTGTGCTGCCATGGCATTCTGCAGGCTTGTCCCACAGCCTGTAGCTCAATTCTATTTTATCTCCCTCTACAGCTCCCCTTTTTTTTGTTTTCAAACTGTACTACCATAAGTTTTTCAGTTCCTGATCAACCATACGAAAAAAATCACGAAACAAAACACTCCCAACTTTAGAATGTTTGACCCACCGCCCGCACCAAACAAGCTCCATTCATCTTGTTCCCTCAGTTTCCCTATGAGCTGATGATGAAGCCAGAGTAACCAAGGCTGGTCAGACCACTCTTGCAGGTACCCATCGTGGACTGGGATCTGTGGAAGCACAAGCGTATCCTCGCCTCCAGGTTATCAATGGAAAGGGTCCTTCCCATTTTCCACTTTCAAGATTCTTAATAAGTACTTGAGGTTTTTCTAAGTGAGACTGTGATCCCCTAAAATGGCATTGGATGGAGGTTAGGTCATTCTGAACATGATTCAAAAAATTAAGAACATATAAGGCTTTTTGCAGTCTTTTGTGGGGGAATATATCCCATCCTTGTACTCCCCCTTTTTTGTTTTAACAACATGGACTTGAGGGTGATATGGGCCCGTTCAACAATCATTTGACCTGTAGGGGAATGTGGAATACCTGTGAAATGGTGCACCCCCCACAAATGAAAAAAAATCGGCCATCCGTTTGGATGTATAGGCTGGCCCATTATCAGTCCTTATGGAGAAAGGTACTCCAAGGGCTGCAAAAGTGGACAAAGTGACGCTGAACATCTTTTGCATGTTCACCTCTATGGGTGGAAGCAAAAATACATGTGGAAAAGGTATCAATCATAACATGAACATATTTCAACCAACCAAATTCAGGAATATGTGTAACATAACATAACTTCTCTTACTATGAACAGTAAAACAATACATATAATAAAACAATAAGTGCACATCGAGCAAAAGTAAGCAAGGTAATATCATCAACTGCCTAAATACTTTACTGTCACCCAGAGTCTGCAATTGCTGGGGAGCCCCATTTCACAGTGAGGACCTGGAAAACCTTTCCTAGGCAAGGTTTCCAAGTTTACCTCGAAAGGGGGGTCCAGCTTTTATAAGATCAAATCAGCAGGTCAAGGTGACTTGATTACACTTTTAGTACAGAAACATGTGGGTTTGATGGTATGCTTCCCGACCAGCAAGGGCTTGGCCAGGGCCTAAGCCTTAACTGGGAGGGTTTCCCTAAAATACCTACAAGGAAACCTCTATTAATATCAGTTGGGAACATGACTTCACAAGAGCTTATCTTCCCCATGAACAGAGGGACAGATCAAAACACTCAATAACTGGTAACAATACAGATCTCCCTCCCATGAATGGAGACAGTGATTTAACAGAGACAACCTTGGGAAACAACTTACAATTATAAGGGAATGTTTCTGCCTGTGGATAGGAACTGAAAATATACAGAATAGAAAAGAGTTAATGGTTCTGTATAATTTCAGCTTGAAAGGACAGTTTACAAATCAGGATTATTACAGGAGCATCCATAACACGGCCATTACAGAGACAATACTGAAGGCTCCTCAACAAAGTATGAGAAGGCAAATGAATATTTAATTGGCCAGAAAACCCTTGCACGGCAACCTGAAAAGCCGGTGAGTGTTGCTGCAGCCAATCTAAATAATATTGGGTCATGGGTAAGTAGATAACAGAGGGATTAGCACCATCAAGTTGCAGCAGGCACTGTCGACCTTTCTGTATTGACAATGAAATCAGTTCTATGCAGGAAACAATGTTTTTTCCAAATTGATGCAACAAAAAAATCCATTCTGAAATAACAAGGGAGTCACAAGGTGTTATGTTAAGGTAAAAAAACAATCCCTGAGATCAATGACAATGAGGGTCCAAGATTGTGGCAACATTGCAGGAGACAGGAGCCCTGGCTGTAGGGCTCCCATAGGCACAACAACATCACTGATCCTCCCAAGATTGTGCAGCAATCGCCATCCTCCACTCGCCTTCCGAACAACGAAAACAGGAGAGTTCCATGGACCAGCCGCAGGAATGACACATCTAACCTGCAACCGCTCCTGCACAAGCTGGCGCAAATGCTGCAGCCCCTCCTGAGGAAGGGGCCACCGGTCCTCCCATCTCTCTTCTCCAGCACAGCATCGGCTCACGAGGGTCCACAGGAAGCTGCAATCCATGGCGGGCGGGTGGCTCAGGACCGCACCACCAGGTGCTCACCAGTGCTGTCGGGCTTTCTGGCTTGCCTCCTCACTTCCCACATGCAGAGACCTGTGCTTGCCCCATCAGACCTGCTGTGATGCCGGCCCGCCACTTGCCGCTATCCTCTGGCTATGCCATGTGCTCACTGCTGCTGCTGCGGCATGGCGCTGTGCGGCCCCACACGCCCCCTATCGCTGCTGCCGCCACCACTACACTCTTGCAGAGGGCAGGTGGAGAGGGAATATGCTGCCGGGACGGGCTCCCCCTGCTCCCACCCCTTGCTGCAGCACCTCTCCAGCTGATCCCGCATGGTGCAGGGCAGAGCGAGCTCTTTTAAATCTGCATCCCCCTCTGCAGCACTTGTTTTCTCACCGCTGCCCATCAATCATGCGGATTGGGTGGGAAAAGATCAAGTTTCCCCCCAGGATCAAATGGATCAGGGGACCAGGGGCCGTCTGCCGGTTCTCCTCCCACAACCCCGACAAGCTTACGATTAGAGCCTTGTGTTTCGCTCAATGGCATCGCAGAAGGGGCCGGCACAGCTGCCAAGGAGGCACAAGCGTCTTTCTTTTTCTGGTTTCCGGGTGCCACATGTGCCATGAGCGCCTTGCATGCTGTCCACCATGGACACAAAAGTTCTTCCAGCACTCTGTCGCCCTGTGTAGCTTGGTCCCACAAAGAGTCCCCCAAAGCGTCCCATGCCCAAGGGTCAAAAACGTTGGTACTATTTAAAGTTGGATCACAGTCTTTAGCCCATAACAAGAGTCTTTTCAAATCTGTAGATTCAACTTTCCTGCTGTGTTTTTTCAAAATCAGTTTCATCGTATCTGGAATGCCCTTTTGTTCCTGGGATATACCACTCCCTGTAGTTCTCGGCTGCTTACCTTCTGTCCTGCGGAAAGGTCTATTGGAGCACTACGGGCTTTGTTTCAGCCCCCCTAGAGCTCAGCCGAGCGTTGTTACTGGTACAACCGCTAGGTGCCAATCAAGTCCCTTATTCAGGGCGCCATTTGTAATGACTGATGCACAGACTCAGATTGGCAGGGATACTGAGATGTTTATTGCGAGAAACAAGCTGGTTTTATACACTTCTTCAAGACACAGTATTTCCTTATATGGTATTTTTCACTAAGCGACCTATCACACATTGCCACGTCAGCAACACACTTTAATGTTCTTGTATCGGGGAGATCACGCTCTGTTCACTCCTCCGGCAGGCTCAGGCAGGCTCCTCTCGGTAGGGTGTCTGCCATGTGGCATTTCTTCTCCCCAAGGTCAGGCGGAGACAAGCTTCTCTGTGCTGCCATGGCATTCTGCAGGCTTGTCCCACAGCCTGTAGCTTAATTCTATCTTATCTCCCTCTATAGCCAGTATTTACTGAACGTAACAAAACAGGATATTAAGTACTAACAACAAATTTACCTTAGAGCCCAGCAGAATCATAAGGGACTAATACTGTCTGGAAACAGCAATTTCCCCTGCAATACTTATTTGGTACAGAAACCATTTTGAAGGGCTGGAGTACAGAAATCTGGCTTTCTTCTGGGATAAAAAAAATCTAGCACAAGAACAATGTTATTTTTTCCCTCTGCATTTCTAACCTATGAGAGGAAACTAGAAGTGTTCATCCTGACTGTCCAGCTTTGTCTACAACAGTCAGTTGTCTCACCAGTCAATACAGTCTATCTGCTTCCTCTTCCTCACGATTAATGTCTTGCCTCCAAACACAAGCTCACTGGAGCAGAAAAAAGTTTTTTTTTTTCTTGCACTGCAAGGTGCAACTTACATGCAGGTACTTTGACAGCTATCTCCCATTCTGCTGCAAGGGTCTTTGAAGCACAGCCCATGACACCTCTACATCTCTTCTGACACTGTAGCAGCCTGGCCTAGCCCAGTCTGAGCTTGTTCACTGTTGGAGCAAGTATCTCAGTAAGTCATATAGCAATTCCAGAAGTAGCACTGTTGTCCCTAAAAGCAGGATTCATCACCCAGTGTGCAGTAAGCCAATCTCATACACAGAGCTGAGGTATTTGTTTATTTATTGTTTGCTCAAAGATTGGTGCTGAGTGGTAAATCCACAAAGATAGCACATTGATTCTCAAAATTTTACTTAATGTATACAGTTTAGCAAACAAATGAATCATGGTATACCAGCTGCAAGTCACCTAATTCCCTTGTTAATTAGTATTCTTCCTTCTATTGGTTAAATGATTGTTGGGGTTTTAAGAGCTCCCCTTTTGGTTTTGGTTTTGGTTTTTTTTTTCTCTTAAGGAATTCTCCCCCATATGTGTTGCTAGGAGACAATAACAACTGGATACTTAAGAGAGACAAAAGACCTGGCCACAGCTCGGGGGAGGGGTCCAGCTGGCTACTGTCTTTTACCTAGAGTTTTCTAGTGTAGGGCAGAGATGCTGCGAGATTTGGACTGTGGAAAAGGGGTTGGGTGGAGCCCCTAGGTCTCTTGTGCTCTCAGCGTTCAGACGGGAGAGAAGCTGCAGTCGCTGTGGGGAAAATTCATCACCACTGCGGGGTTCTGCCTTCTTCTGCCTTCCTTCTACCATGAGTGGAGCTCTGCTTGCTGGAGCGGCCGTTACATTGGGACCCTATTTAACACTCTAATTAGAAGGAACCTTTTCACCATCTGCTCAGGTGCCTCAGAGGAAAACCCCGGGATCCTGAGCCCGCCTTTCCCTGCCCCGCTGGGAGCCGGGTCACCGCTGCCCTGTCCCCCGCTGTTCCTTTGCCACTGCTCTGAGTGTTCGCTACACTATAGCTCCACACCCCCTGCCTGCTGAGACGTCCTGGGGTTCCCACTACAGCTGTGGAGTTTGATACATCTCGTCTACCACCTGGGGTTTTACTTGTTCTTGCTGTTCCAGCTTGCTGCTCCCAAGGGTCCTGCTGAGGCACCGAGATCGGCTGCCCCTGGGGGTTTGTGAAGCCTTTCCTCCATCCCTTTCTGGCTCAGCCAAGCCACCATTTCCGTGTGCTCCCCGAGCTTGCTCTGGAGCGCCCCCTGCAGCCGTGGGGGAACCATCACACCTGCCCTGCTCACTGGGAGCCACCAGCGCCCCTGCCGGCTGTGACTGGAACTGCACCAAAGGGGAAAGGGCCTGACAGCCGAGAAGGCTGGCGCTGGGTTTGTGGTTTTGTTTGTTGTTGCGGCCATAGTTATTGTTGTTTGTTTGCCTGTTTGGTGTATATATATATATTAGTAAAGAACTGTTATTCCTATTTCTCATATCTTTGCCTGACAGCCCCTTAATTTCAAAATTATCGTAATTTGGAGGGAAGGGGGTTACATTTTCCATTCCAAGGGAGACTTCTGCTTTCCTTAGCAGACACCTGTCCTTCAAACCAAGACAATGATTCTCTTGCTTCTCATTCTAATTGCCCTGCATGATCAGTCATTCTCTTGTGTCTGTGGGTTTCTTGAGTCAGTGGTCACAATCTCACCGTGCTGGAGTTGCCTTTTACCTAGCTGGGACTGATTTCAGCACAGTTACTGAGTTGGCTTTGCTACTTTTTTCTTGTCTCTGCCAAATGTCTTTGAGATCCGTCCACTATCAGTAACATTTTTTTTCCCCAAACTGCTGTAAAACCCTAGACCTAAACCAACTAAGCAATACAATACTTCTGCTCCCTTTGAGGCTATGAGGCCGAGTTTTTGATTCACTGGTAAGTCAAGACCCTGTTTCACAACCCCATTTACTTTCTTTGTAACTGTCTGGGTACATTATTAACCATCTCTGATTCTTGAGGTATCAGTAGTGCCACCATTTACACAAAAGATTTACAGAAACTCTTTCAGGCTGCTGCATCCTATGTTTTCACTAAGGATGCCAGCAGCTTTTCGTTTGGCATTTGTTCTGTGTTTAAAAGACTCTAAAGTTACGAAGATGCACAGATACAATTCTAGGTACATGGAGTGGAGAAGCACGAAGTTTCTTTCAATTTTTCACTTGTCTCCACATGGTTATTCTGTTGCTTTCATCAAAGATATGAAAGGCACTTTCACCCACTGAACAATCTAAAGTGTCACTCATAAGTGGTTACATTACTGCAAATAAAAAACCTACACCTGGTATTTATATAAAGCTATTCTGGTTTTGACGTCCTTCAGACCTGTCTTTTCCTACTGGGTGAAATACATACTTTTGTCCTAATATGTGCCTGCTGAAGAGTAGTAGATAAGTATGGATAAATCTTATAGTCCAGGTATACTGAATCTGCCACTTCCAGGATGTGTACCACATACACTCTTGTGATTTTTACCACGGTCTGCATACATGCAATGTAT
This sequence comes from Lycocorax pyrrhopterus obiensis, assembly GCA_014706295.1. Classification (NCBI taxonomy): domain Eukaryota; kingdom Metazoa; phylum Chordata; class Aves; order Passeriformes; family Paradisaeidae; genus Lycocorax; species Lycocorax pyrrhopterus. Next base: position 55,916,610 of record JACSVZ010000002.1, on the reverse strand, counting down.
CTGAAGTCCTTCCAATACTATCCACTTACTGCATAGCACATGTGCAAGTATTTCTGTCAAGAAAACATACCAGACTCACCCTTCTTATAAAATGAAGTTCCCACAGTTTGATGCCTGTGAACTATGCCTCATGTCAGTTCAGCACTTCACTGCATGGTTAGACATGCAATTTAAATATAAAGGGAAATGCATTTTTTGTATTACAACTTTTGTCATTGCTTAGTCCAATCTGGATACAGAGAGATCAAGCAAAGTGTGAACATTAATTCTTGAGATCAAAGAGTGTAAAGTCTGTAGATCTCTGTAGGCAACTGTTCAAAACCAACAGTGCATCATTAGAGTATTTCTGTTCTACTACTGGGTTAAAAAGCAATCAAGATAGATCCAAAGACAAATCTGCCTGCAGGATGAATTAATTCAGAAAAGGCATGACAATACTGTTAAATAAAAAACAACACAAATTTTTATTTAAACTTGGAACAAATCAGATTGTATGCCTTTGTAAAAGCAGAAAACAATCAAATATAATCTTTTACATTTCTTACCCTAGTTTTCTCTAACTGTGATCAAGACAGGAAGTACCAGCATTGAAACACAAAAGAAGAAAACATTATTAAAAGTGTTCTTGCAGTGACAGACATTGTGAAACTCCTTATTAAATACACAAAACAATTTGAAAAATGTGTTTAAGTGCTTTGTTGTGTTTGATATTGTCTTTTATTTCTCTGACAAGATGAAACAGAATAAATAAAGAAAGAATGAAGAGTTGTCTAAAGTCCTACATTGCACATCTGGTACTACAGAAGCCTTACAAGCAGGGGTTTATTCAGACCCCAGTGCCAGGCCTGGATTGTAGTGGTCCATTGTGTAGCACAGCAGAGAAAGGCGAGATAATGTGATCATTACCCCAGCCTGGAGCTCCTCCTTTCAACATCCAAATTATTAAGTGGGTGAGGATATAGATAAAAAAAGCAAAGTAGACTCACTCTCCCTTGCTTTCTAAGAAATGCTAATGATGAACCTGTTCCTGGCCTCACAGACTTCACTCTCAGGGAAGCACAGGAGCCCACTAAAAGGGTTCTCTCAGGCTGCCTGCCTCAGGTCAGCCTTTCTGTTTGGCTCCTATGCTCTGGCGTGGTCTCACATGGCTTTGAGACTCTTTCACTGCTCGACCCCTGCTCTTTGCTCCTGCTATAGGGAAAAAAAAATCACTGGTTGATTACTCATGACTTTTTCTTCTTTTGCTAAACACCCTCAGCTGGGACTATGAGCACAGAAGATACCTGAAAACTGTCCCCACACATTTGCTGGGAAGATGTTAATCTAAATCCACGTAGTCAGTTTCCTGCTTGGTTATCCAGAATGCCCATGCTCAGCAAGGGTAATATCTTCATGCAAGGAAATTTTGTGTCTCAGCAGAATGGTACCCTATTATCTTAGTTTGAAAGACAGGTGTCTGCCAAGGAAGGTGGGAATCTCCCTTGGAATGGAAAATATGACCCACTTCCCTCTGGATTATTATAACTTTGAAATTAAGGGGCTTTCGGGCAAAGACATGGGAAAAGAAATAACTATTATTTACTAGTAAGTGTATGTATAACAAGGCAAACAAACAGCAACAATGGCAGCAACAACAAACAAAAAAAAACCCAGAAAACCCAAAAAGCAGCCTCTTCCTGCTCTTTGAGCACTTTCCCCTTTGCTGCAGTTATGGCCACAGCCGGCAGGGGCGCTGGTGGCTCCCGGCCGGGCAGGGCAGGTGCGATGGCTCCCCCGCGCCTGCAGGGGGCGCTGTGGCACGAGCTCAGGGACCATGCAGTTAATGGCGGCTTGGCTGAGGTGGGAAGTCACGGGTGGCAGCTGGTCACAATTGCCGGGCTACCGCGCAGAGGTGCCCTGCACGGCGACACCCCACACATCGGCTCCAGGACCCCTCCACCCCAAACAACTGAGAAAGAAAAAAGGAATTAAGCAGACTTGCAGTGCAGGAAAATCGCAGCAGACCGGGATCTCGGAATCCAACACACTAGAGTGGCCGTGGCAACAAGCTGCGGGCAGAGGGTCCAGCGGGAGCCAATCCCAATGTTTTGGCACCACATGTGCTGGTTCTGAGCTCCGAGCCATCAGGTGGCAGGGAAAACAGCAATCAGCTCCTTCCTCCTCCGAACCCAGAAACCGGACTGACCAAAAACCCAGCCCCAAACCTCCGGGGTAGCCCCCTCACTTTTTCTATCGTGTTATCAGTTGCAACCCACCCCCAGCCAGGGCCATTTCAATGCAATGTTGTGACACCCAGCTACATCTTTTGTTTTCTTAAGTATCCGTGGTTATTGTTTCCTAGCAACATATGGGACATAATTCCATGAGGGAAAGAAACAAATGGAAAAATCCTAACCCCCAACACCTCTTTTATCTCACAGATAGGATTACATATGGGATTTTTCAAAATTGTTATTTAAAGTGATTGCACAGCAGCTCCATGCCTGCTATGCGCAGTTACTAGCAGACAGGATACTTCCTAGTCCTAAATGTGAAACAACTCTCCTGTGTAATTCAGAAAGCCTAGAGAGGCAGTGAAGTCTTAGAACCTGCATGCGGAGATAGACTCGCTGATACCTATTTGCTTGAGAAATTGGATGAAATATCTTTATCCAAATTCAGCCTATCCACTTGAAGGGTCTGGAGATTATGTATAAACCTTGGCCAGTTGTACTTTTTTCTGCATTAGTTTTAACACACATCACTTCCATGATAACATTTCTGAGTCTCCACAACCTCTAAAAGATTTATCTTTATGCACTGGTTTTTTCTTAGATGGGTGGACAACAGAGTCTCAGATAAATTACATGCTTCAGACCACCTAAGAAGTCTGGAGCAAGGCAAGACTTTGCACATCATCCTTCTCAGGCACCTCATCTGCCTGTTTTCAGAGAATCAGAAATAAAACATATACAAGAGCAAATTGCCCAGAGCAATACTACCCCAAATACAAATATTTACATGAATAGTTTTGCATAACAGATTCCTATTCTGGCAGGGTATTTCACCGTTTCAGTTCCTCTCTACTTCAGGTTAAGAATACTTGAAATTGCCAAAACTTTGGGGCCTTTCTGTCTACAAAATAGATTGTGCATGTGAATATCACCAGGTGCTGCTGACAGTACAGGAGCCCCATCATCATTGCTGTGACAGATGAGACTGTGCACGCTTTGGTTTTACACATGTAAACCACTTGCTTAGTACGAAGTGGATGTATTTTCTCAAATGCAAATAAAACCATTTCAATTTCTGCCTATGGCTGCACAGATTTGAAAAATCAAACAGACCCATTAAGGAAACTAAATGATCTTTAACAAGCTAATCTACTCGGCTCCGTTTTCCTGGAATTTAAGGAAGGGAGGTAACAACAAAATTCTCTTATCTAACCATGACTTGAAAGTATATAAAATGAGAGAAACTAAAATAGTTCCCAACTGTCACAAGAAGAAATATAAGAAGAGTGTCAGATAAGTAGTGTGTCGCTTCAGGGACAGAAGGATTATGTTTCTCTGCTTGATAAAATTGTCTCTACCTGGACCTGTGGATTGTGTTATCCACATTAAGGGGAGCATTACTAGATGAATTACTGAGGTCTACAAAGTAGTCAGTGACACTACTGTCTAAACATATTCAGTGTGGAGTGTGACATTTAAATCAGGGAGGGAAGAACCTGTAAGACTTTGAGGGCTGCAAATCTTTCCAGCTATTTTGGAAATACTAGTTTTCCCCATATGTCATACCATCACATTCTTCCTAACAGAAAGTCTGGTTGAAGTCCAGTTACCTCTGTAACAGGAGTAACAAGGGACTAACTCATTGCAACTGTTTTTATCTAGTGCAAGCAACGGTCCAAAAAACTTTAGCAAACTTCTTGAATGTGTGGTATCAAGGCATTTCAGAATGAAGATGCTTCAGTTGAATTTTAAAATTGAACCTGCAATATTTAATAGCGCTCTTGCTTTCCTAAATATTCCAAAGTATTATTTGATTTCTATAATACAAAAAAAAAAAATGCTCTCAGTAAAATAATGAAGTTTGGCAAAATCAAGCCAATTTTACTTTGACTTCCTTTGTTTTTCTGTCTTGCTTTTGGAGTTCAAAAAGTTCCAGCCAAACCTACCATTTTTGTTCCAGTCAAAAAGAAACTGCTTATAAAAAGGCATTTTCAAGAAGAGGCCTCTGTCGGCCTTTACACAGATATTCAATCACTGCATTGTACACAGCTCTGCCCCTTAAATTTTCAACTCATAAAAATCTGCTGAAGACAGAGGTCAGAACCACTGATGAAGGGGGCAGCTTGTGTAACAATAACAGGATGTGGGACTAGCACAGTGCTTATTATTTTTTGAGGGTGACGTTATACTTTTTTAGTAGCTATTAATCCAACCTTTGCAGGTAAAGCAGAATATACTGTCAACAATTATAATTCTGTTAGCATAAAATACCATCATCTACCCCTTATGTGCCATACATAACTTCTTGCCATGCCTATCCATGGTGACTACATCTCTCCTGATAAAATAACTGGCACTGACCAAGTCATTAATGTTCACTGACATAGTCAGCTAATTTTCTCTGCTGAGAGATAACTAGTTGGAGACAGCAGCACTTGGGAAGGAACAGACACTGAGGATTATGCATTAGCTGTCCAACTGCAAGCAGCCTTCCCTCAAATAAGTGAGGATGCAAACACATACTTCAGAGTTACCATCATGTAAAGAAGGTGCTGCTCCCAATTCAAGCTGCTACACAGTTTTAAAGATAAAGAAAGACGTGGTCCCAGACAAGACCAATTGCTACCTGAAGTAATCTAGCTGCAAACACCACACACCTGTTTGCTACCTTGATTCCTCTGAACAAAAACTACAAGTCAGGCTGCAGCCCGAGCTCAGTGACCTTGCTAGCTAAGCTTCACATATGAACATGAGTGCAACATCAGCAGTCCAGGAAGTCCTTCAGGCTCAATTTAAATTTTATCACAGCCATGAGTTAAAAACATCGTTTGCTTTAATCAGTATAATTGTCAGAGTGCAAGTGCACAGCCAGGGGTGAGTAATGCTGGTGTGAAATACACAGTGTAGAAGATAGAAAATCCCCCCACACGCTTTGCTGACGCTAGCCAATGCCTAGGTGCTGCATTTTTCTTTTTACAACAATTTTTCTTCCTAGTCTTTGCAACTGTTTTTTATGGTTTTCCAAGAAAGAAGAGGGCCCAAGTCAATGTTTTGAATCATGAAGCCCAGTTTCAGGACTTATATAAATGGGTACCATTGATACTAACAGAATTGTTTCTGGTTTTCCCAGTTATGAATCTGACAAGCAACCTTAGGATCAAAAGCCATTTCCTCATTCTTCATATAAACATGAAGAAATTTATATTCTGGAGCTGTTTTCATTTCCTTTTTGCACAGACATTAATACATTTTTTTCTTTTATTGTTTTTTATTGGTTTTGTTTTGGTTTGGTTTTTTGGAGCTTTTTTGTTTTGTTTTGTTTTTTGTTTCATAGCTGCCAAGTCTTGCACAGTTCTATGTGTGAATTTATGCAAATTTCAGAATGTGCTAATTCACATATTTGCAAATCGGCAAGTGATTGGCAAATATGTAAATGAGCTTATTTAGTCATTTTCCTCTTTCCTTAAAATGTGGTTTAGGATCAGTACACTCTTCCCCAAGTTATAGCAGTAAGGAGAATGTAATGTAACCTGGTGGGTCTTGTAGTGGTTTGGCTTAGTGTAACCATGTGCCTCGAGTATGGGAAGAATGCTAAAAAACAGCATAGGCTGCTAATGCACTAAGAAGATCTCCAGATGTGGTAGGAAGGCATCAGGGGAGTACTTAAAACAGCTGCAGATGTATCAGCAGTAAATGGATGTGGATGTGATCATGTTTAGAGTGGTCAACAGCTGAGATGTCTGAGGGTGCAAGGCAATTCTGGCTGTGAGGGGAGCTAAAGAGCTGCTTTCATTGCAAGTGGGCAGCAGTTTGGAATATAGTTGATGACCTCAGATGAGGGAAAGATGGTCTGATAGGGAAAGGGTATGGATCAGGAGGTATGGTGAAAAAAGTCACCTCTTGATTCTTCTGGTAGAGCCTAAGATTTTGCTCTAAGATGGGCAAGCAGGAAATGGAGTAGGACTGGATATGTCTTAACACCCAGACTCCCACTTGGCTGGTGTTACTCCGAACTAAGTATCTCCTTTGGCACCCATCTCTCAAGAGCTCCTGGCAGCAGCTCCTGCAACCTGCAAATTGCAGGTCACAGTGAGGGTATGACATAGCTGCTACATGGGGGCGAGCCACGCCGGATGTTTGGTGGAAGGCAACTTCCTTAATTTTCCCTCTTACCAAGTGTAACTTACTGCTTTTACGTGAAGGGTAGTGGCTCATAGAGCAAATGCTACTCTCCAGTTTTTCCACAGGTCACGGCACAGAAGAGCTGGGTGCAAAATGTGTGCTGCTGAACTAAGTTGCACCAGCATTTCTCAGGTTTAGGGCAACCTCTGATCTTCTCCCTTTATTTGGCTGAGCCAGAAGACATTTGAAGCCCTTGAACATTGTCTGCTAAATCATACTTTATAAGTTAAGAAGTTCCCAATGACTGCTAATTCCAGCCAGCACCAGTTGTGTAACTTTATCTCAAAACAAGCATGTTTGTAGAAAGCTATATCACATCTAAAAGTGAGAATGGCAAAATCAGCAGAGAGTAGAAGTAAAAGGTTAAACAAACCAGGATCAAGAAACCAAACAGGAAAAAAGAAAAGCCAGAGAAAGTGTACCATTTATCTTCAAATTATCTAGGGCAGCTTGCCCTAGAACTAGCTAAATTAGCTTCATTGCATTCTTTCATATGGAAATATTGTATGAACAATAATCTTTCTGTGGCACTCAGGTAGTTAAATCCACACGATTTGCTTTTTGAAGCTTGGATTTTGCTGACTTTATTTCAAGCAATCAAAAGTATGTCATTTGCATTCACATTCACATTAGTGGTCCATATGTTAGCCCTGTTTAAAAGCTATATGCTGCATTCATTATGGAATACTTGGCTTCCTAGCTTTATCGTTTTACTTTGAAATTATTTTGATAATATTGCAACTCTTCTTTTTAGGCTATTTTCACATACAAGGGGTTTTGTGTCATTTGGTTCTTTTTCAAAGTCTTCCAAGGGAGGGGCTTTTAAATTTTGTTTACAGTGTTATATGGGAACTTGCAAATTGGCAAAATATCTCTACCATCATTTAATACAACCATGTATTATTCCTCCTACCTAAAATTTCATTGAAATATCAGGAGTTCAGTTGATCTCTGCATAAGATTTCAGACCACACACGACATCATTAATGCCCTTTACAGTTTATCATGCTACTCACTGGACTAAATCAGTCTTTCATAATGATAAAATTTAGCTACATTACATTATTGTTCTTAAGTTTCTTTTTCATTGTAGAGCACAGAGTAAGGCATTTGCTTTTTTAAGGAGTTCATAATCCAAATGAAATAAAAGTAAATTCACAGAACTAAAAACCTGAATCATTATCAGATGAAATATGCTGCCTATTGTCACATAAAGACTGACAGACACAAGAATTAAATCAAGGTTTTCCAGGATGTCCTGCTCTGCGTGGGATAGAAAACCACCTACCATATACTCTTACCTATCTCATCAGGTCATTATTTTTCAGTACTTGCTATCATGCATGCATTAATACCATCACCAAAGTTTTGCTTCCAGAATAATGTTTTTATTCACTGGCTTAAACATTGAACATCTAATGGTCATAGTTTGAGAAATGCATCCTATTTCTTCCCATAGAAAACATTGATAGGTGATTTCCCCTTGGAGACTGATCATCATACCCGTGAAAACTTGAAAGATAAACTCCTTTTTCTGCATGTTCACTGTGGCTTCTGACATTTAGAAAATGCTTTCTCCCTTCCTCCAGAGAGCATTTTGAAGGTCTCTTGATGTCCTAGAAGGTGAAAAATAATGAGTTTTCTGCTATGAAATGAACATCACAAAAGGGTATCTCTGTTGAGTATGAGACAACCTGAAGTAAACACCTCAAAAGTAAAACAAAACAACAACAACAACAGCAACAATAACAACACTCCATTCAAAATCTAGGGATCATTAAAAAATTGTATCCTTCATTGGTCTTAAATCTTTACATGAAATCTGTTTAAGCAAGAGTTTATTGGATGGGTGAAAGAGAAGCAGAAGGTTGCTTCAACTAATTGTTTCTGAGGTGGAGAGTTTAAAATTATTTATTAGGTTTCTCAAACTCTTCCTTGAGTCAGTCTCCACCTGACACCATTAACAAATTTACATGGTACTTCTGAGAATGAATTGTTGTTAATTTTTACATTTACAATTTTTACATTTACAATTACTTCCCAAGTGCAAGGACTACATATTTTATAACAGCAATTGCATATGGGAGAAGCATGAATAGAATCCACTGGATTATGATGGCACCCATCATGAAATCAGAAATTCAAGGAATAAGCTTCAAATCCCACCTGGTTATGGAGAAATTTGAGAAGAGACCTTGAGTATGCTATTCTGATCATGGGAAGGGAAGGGAAGGGAAGGGAAGGGAAGGGAAGGGAAGGGAAGGGAAGGGAAGGGAAGGGAAGGGAAGGGAAGGGAAGGGAAGGGAAGGGAAGGGAAGGGAAGGGAAGGGAAGGGAAGGGAAGGGAAGGGAAGGGAAGGGAAGGGAAGGGAAGGGAAGGGAAGGGAAGGGAAGGGAAGGGAAGGGAAGGGAAGGGAAGGGAAGGGAAGGGAAGGGAAGGGAAGGGAAGGGAAGGGAAGGGAATAAATGCATGAAATATAAAATATCCAATTATGAAACCTGTGGTACATAACGGATTAGAAAATCACCACAGTGCATTACTGTTCATTGTGGGCCCATCTCTGGCACATAACTATTTGGAATAAAGAGGAAATACTGCTTTTTATCAATAGACTACTTCTCTGCCTTTTTTTGAGAAATTGAGGTCTTTACAATGCCTGAATAGTATAATAATATGGGATAAATTATAGCTCACTTTCTAGAGGTCTCTGAGGTAGGTAATCACAAATAATGATCCACAACTTGTGAGTTTTTCAGCAGTTCTTTGTGTGGTATTAGGTTTAAGCACATCATGCCAAGCTTTAAGTCAAGTCAAAAAAATCTTGGCTGAACTCAATGTGCATAATAAATTGACTGACCTTTTCATAAGTGCAAGAAAATTTATGTCAGTACTTAGTACTGACAATACATTGAATCTTCCCCTCCTCCAAAAGCCCAACAGTTTAGAGAGTATAGGCGGAAAGCCAAACCAACACTGATTCAGTACAATCCATTTGCAGTTGTGGGTCTATTGGTCCAGTTTTCTGGACCAATGTAAGTGAAACCTGGTAAAAAATCAATTGGGCTGAATATTTGCTATGGTTGAAGTCATGCTTTTCTCCTAGCATGTACTTGCAACTCTCATATGAAATACAAAGTGAAATAAAAAATGAAACGTTAATGTTTGGGTGTGGGGGGAGTAGAACAGAAAGCCAGAAACTTCTTCCTTCCACTCTATGCATTCATTGGCTCTATGCAATTGTATTAGGCAGAGGTAATGTCAATGTAGAGGTAGAAAAAAAAAGAATATTTAAGTTAGGGGAAACACTCAAGTTAAAAAAAGTAATTCAGACATAGGTGTATTGGGGTAGGGGGGAAAAGATAAGCATATGGAAATTAGCCTGTAAATTAATCTTCACTAACGTTGAAGTAATGTCCAGATGCAAACTTTCAGTGTTTCATTTGTTTGGCAACTGAGTTATCCCAGCTACTGATGTCAAACCAGCGCCGGTCATAAAAACTTGACAATAACTTCCAACAAAATCCATATTTAGCCTTCCATGAGCCTTGAAAAAATATATGCAATTCTTCTAATTCCGTATGCCCCCGTGTGCACATACTGCTTTACTCCTTTGAAGTGTAAATATTAATGCCTCTCTTTTTTTCCCCTCTGGGGTATTTCCAGTTGAGAAGAAATCAAAAAGAACAGATTACTGGCTAAAATGGTGATAGCATGAAAGTAGGGTGAATGCTCCAAGTTTGGACTGTCTCAAAGAAATTCCCACATTGCTGTTTTCTTGCCATTTTAAGCCACTAAATTGGGATCACAGTTATTAGGACCCGACTGTATGTTGATAAACTGCTTTGGATAGTCCAGAGTTTTCTGTGACTGACTGAGTATCCTCTTGACCTCAAAAAGTCTGATTTTTTATTCTGCAATTTCTATATCACATATGCTATCTTCTTCTGCCTTGAAATACATTTCATCAAAACAACACAAGCATCTACATCTGCCTTGGGAATAATGTAAAGGGTATACGTAAAGTAGAACCTTCTCCATTCACAGCCCTTAAGCTAGGATTTTGCTGCTTTCTTTCATACTTCCCTCATTAAATTTCAGAAGATAACAGCACTAACAGCCCCTATCCCGCATTCTGTTCTCCTGTCTTATGAGTCTGGCTACGTGATTCTCCACTGCTCAATGAACACATCAGATGAATCACTTTGCTGACAGGTAATAAAATATGTAGTTTAGGAGTGTTAAGGATTTTAAAGGTCCAGTCCTGCTCCTGTTGCTAGCAATCTCTTCACAATGAGGCAGAGCTAAAACTGACTGTGAAAAGATAGATTGTGTGGCAGATCCTGCATTTAATACTAGGAATTCCATGTAGTTTCATAATTTCAGTTTCAGGTCTCAAATGTTCCCCCCATTTCTCTTCTAGTCAGTGTGGAGAGTGTGAAGCATGCTGTGATCTCATTGAAAGTACCTAGCCATAAATACATAGACAAATCTGGCCCATAGGTTTTAAATGCTATCTTTATAGTATAGGAGAGCTAGTTCCACATTTAAATGGTTCCTTTCTCAGTAAAGCACTGAGACAAAAAGTAATGGCACATATATATATATGTACTACTACATGACATCAGAATTTACCTGAAGTAGCGCTTACTGCAGAATTAAACCACACTCTAGCATGGTACTCAGCCACATCAGAGTGCATGGAGCTCATGTAGAAAATAAATGGAGTCCCATAAGCTCTGATCTAGCATAACTCTTTCCTATAAGCACAAAGCACACCAAATACAGGTCTGTAGTTAAACCCTTTTTCCAGGAGTGGCTAAGTGCTATGGCATGTATACACATTTTCCACTGGAACTGTGTACCTTGCATAGGCTTCCTCAGAAGATGATTCTTCTGTTGCTGTTGACAAATTTTGAACCAGTTTAAGTCACCAAATCAAACAGTCATTGTTACAAAGCTGTACTGTGGAACCTGTTGTCCTGTCAGCCACTGTAACAGGTATCAGGAGAAGAGGAAATGTATCTACTGGTGGTTAGCTAGGTCAAATGAAGCCAAGCAACTTAAAATAGGTTTCAATGTGCACCAATTCTAGGACTAAGGAGGTTCAAATTTAGCTAAAATCAGGTTCACATCCTCATCATTCTTGAGCTTGAACTCTTTTAGACAAAGTGTAGAGTCTGGATTCTGATGCCAACAGAGGACTAATGTCAAAGTTGAGAGTAAATTCATGACAGTACTGGGTGCTTTGGATGAGACAACTGATTTCCTGACTGACCTGCAGTTGTGGTAAACTGTGTCAGATGAAAAATGTCCCTTAGGAATTCCCCACTAGTTGCAATGTGTCCCAGGCCCTCTCTTCCGAAGTACCTTCCATCTACATCACCTTTCTTAGGGAAGGGCTTCTGAGGGACTTCTGTGACCAGAATCGCTGTTTAAGCAGCTGGGACTAGATGTTTCATATGGGACAGGAAAGGTGAAAAGTGGGGTGGAGAATGTAAAATCTTGACTCTTAATTTTGCAGATCCTTACTTGGTATTTTAACTGCATACATAGATTTGCATCCTTTAGGTATTTACAGTATACAACCATTCTGTCATCACATCAACTTGTATAATATATATGTATTATAATAGACAATCCTCAGCTCACATTCAAATAAATAAACATTGACTTAGTATAATTTTTTTTCTTACCATATCAGAACATTGTGTAGTTAAATCATCTCACTGGTAGTGTGTACAGATGGCTTAATTTCCTGTAATACCCACTAAAGCTCAATTGATTTAGAGGGTACTACTAATCTATTTAAAGTTAAACCCACAATGGATAAATTTTTATCTCAAAAAGGATTTGTCTCTTTAGTAGACTACCATTTCTTATATCTTCAGAGAGATTAAAATAATTTGTCATTTAGAATTGCTAGTCACTTTAAAAAAATACCAAACAACTTAATAAAAAATAACCTCAACCCTGCAGCCATCAAGAAATAAGGCTAACATATGATCTCTCTACCTCTTGATAATCTTTCACTGTGGAACATTTCTGTCAGATGGAACCCAGCACTGAGAGTGAAAGCAAAGCTTAGTCTTCTTTCAAACACTGCTGTATATTTCTACACTTCCATATTACAATAGAAGAAAAAAAAAAGGAAAAATAATACATAACCAACTGAAGTGAATTACAAGACAATACGTTGCATGAAAGTTTACAGCTTTTTCATGAAGTGAAATTTAACATCTCCAGAACCTGTGCACTGAGTTAATTTTCTATTTTTATTGTTTTGCAGCTTTAAAAAAAATGCCATTTAAGTCAAATTAAGCTGTTGTGCAGTTGGCTTCTATAATTACTAGCAATACTTTATGGTAAGTTCAAGCAAATAGAGGGTGTTTGGGGGTTTGGCTTTCATTTTGTCTCTTCCTTTTCTTTTTCATTTTTTTTTCCAGAGTAGTAGTTTCTTTTTGTAGAAACAATTATCATGGTAGTGCTTCCCAGCAAAGAAAAAATTGCCTGCGGCAATCCTATATTTCATTTTCAATCCAGCAGTTTTAGAGAGGCTTTTTCTTTTCTAGCAAATGTACAATAAGTTGAAAACACTCCAAGGTGGGTATCATAAAGCCGGCAGAGACAAACAAGGCAAAAAGAAGAAGAAGCTCTCTTGGTCTGGGTGACTCATTCCTCTCATGCTCAGACTTGCAGCGGCAGTATTTGTTCTATCCCTCGGAGTCAGGACTATAATATAACCCCAGCCACTGTAACAACATTATTGCCACACCTGAAATAATTACAATGCAAGTCCATGAATGACAGACTTGTCATAAAGAACAAACCAGAGATACATGGACAGCATTTTATATATCCAGAATGTGCTGGTTATTTGCAGCTCTAGTATCCCCCTCTTTTAAAAGAGCACGGTGGAACTCAAAGGGTAAAGTGAGTTGTGGCAAGGATGGTCAAGAATAGGATTCAGCTTTTGTATGACACTTATTTTTGTAAGAGGAATGACTAAATGACTGGGATTGTTTCACCCTGTCATGGGATGATCGTGTGGTTATCTAAATAAATCTATGAAACCATGAGTGCCACTGAGATAATGCAAACTATCTTCTGTCTTCTGGAGTAAGAAGCAGGGCATATGAAACAAAACTAGCAATAGCCAGTTCAAATTTAACTGAAAGAAACACTTCTTCACAGAGGATGTGGTTATATTGCAGATTTCTGTGTCAAAAGATTTTAGTGATGCTAAAAATCTGCATGAGTCAGAATGAGACTGGAAAAATTCAAAGAACAAAAGAGAAAAACCACCAACCAAAAAACCCAACCAACTAACAAAAAATCCCGAACAAACAAACAAAAAATCCCCACCTCAAACAAAAAAAACCCAGCCCAAACACAACTGTATTAGTAATCTATACAACATTAATGGAGCTGAGACAAGGGAATGACTGACCTAGCCTTCTCTTTACAGCCCTGGTATCTCCAATCTCATGCCAGCTGATAAATAAACTTTTCTGTCTGACCATACAGGATCCATTCTGGCAATCACATTTCCACCACCTCAGACTGTCACTTATGGGACCAAAGCCCCTTCAAAGGTGGCAGCTCCAGTGATTCAGTGGGTGCACCACTTGACTCCCTACACAGACTGTACGCACATTAGACAAGATTTCCTTGCCGGCTCTGCCCCAGATGTGTTCTCCGACGTCTGGATCCTTGTCTTAGTTTGAAAGACAAGTGTCTGCCAAGGAAGGTGGGAACTTCTCTTGGAATGGAAAATATGACCCTCTTCTCTCCAAATTATTATAACTTTGAAATTATGGGGCTTTCGGGCAAAGATATGGGAAAAGGAATAACTGTTCTTTACCAGTATATATGTATGTGTATAACAAGGCAAACAAACAACAACAGCAGCAACTACAAACCAAGTCACAAACCCCGTGCCAGCCTCTCTCGGCTGTCAGGCCCTTTCCCCTTTGCTGCAGTTACGGCCACAGCCGGCAGGGGGCACCGGTGGCTCCCGGCTGGGCAGGGCAGGTGCGATGGTTCCCCCGGCCTGCAGGGGGCGCTGTGGCACGAGCTCAGTTGCCTCTTTCCATGCGGTAATAGTGGCGCAGCCGGCACGAGAGATAGAAAATGGACTTCCTTTACAAACCACCGGGGCAGCCAGTCTCAGTGCCACCTCCGGATGGCAAAATGGCCTGTAGCAGAAAGCTGGAACAGCAAAGATGAGCACACCCAGGGTGGCAAACAAAATGTAGCAGAAACTCTGCAGCCATAGCAGGAGCCACAGTGTGTCCCAGTGGGCACGGGGTGCTGGGTTAAAGTGTAGTGAAAAAGCCCGAAGCAGTGGCATAAAACAACGGGGCTGGGCAGCGGCAGCCAGGTTCCAGCAAGCAGCTGTTGCATGCAGCCAGGGACATGTGCCCTCCAGGAAGGGGTGAGTCGGGGAAATAAGGGTTAAGTGAATTACTAAAGGGGCTGCTTGCTAAAACAATGCATATAGCTTGCCTAACATTTATTATATTTGTCAAGTAGAAAATGGGAGGATACAAGACTATTGATAAGGGGAAGCAGCTGTGACCAAAAGATCCTGCTTTAGACCCAGGAACCAGTTCAAACCTGCCTTGGGGTTTAAACTTGGGCCAGGGACTCAGGGTGAATGTGCAAGGAAGCAAGGTGAAAAGTTCAAATTGAGGAAGACTCCTTACTTCATCCCAGAGACCCCCTGCACAAGGCACTGCGCAAGCACAAGCCATATGGAAATGACTTTGGGCTCATTATAATAGGAAGAAGGCCTAGGCGGGGCTAGGAAATGAATATGTATAGGCGCATTTGGAAACTTAATGAATATGTATCTTGTAACTTGATATATACCAAGCCAAATGGTATTATTGGCGTGCATACATTTGGTGGAGCAATCCACATGTGCCCCAGCACTGGAATAAACATACCTACTTTACTACTTATTTCAGTAATGGAGTCTTTTCTGCATATCAGGGGGAGAGGGGAGGCGTCCCAGGTTTTTCCCCTGAGGCACCTGAGTAGATGGTGGGGGTCCTTTCCAATGTGATAAAGTGTTAATAAGATCCTGCTCTTATGAGCAAAGGTTCACCCACAGTAAGGAAGAAGCACTAAAGGGCTGGACTCCGTGGTAGCAGTGAATTCTTCCCACGGTAGCAGCAACTCGACCATTCCCCTCTCATCTGAGAGTGAGAGAGAGCAAGGACCTGAGCCCAGCCCCTCACCCCTCAGCCAAAATCTCATGGTATCTCTGCCCTTCCCAAGAGAAAGACCCCTGGGCTAAGAGAGTAGACAACTGCACCCTTTTCCCCACCTTGGCCACTTCTTTTGTCTCTTAAGTACTGGTCGTTATCGTCTCTTAAGCAACAAATGGGACAAAATTCCCTGAGAGAAAGAAAAAACAAGGAAAAATCCTAACATCCAACAATCCTTAAAGCAATTTTTAATCATGGCACAGTCACACAAAAACAGCTTGAGATCAAGCTGGGTGCTTCTGAGGAGGGACCCAGAACCAGACAATCCCTGGGCTTTTGTATCCTCACAGTCTATGCACACAATAGTCTGGGGTTTTCCTGTTGAGCCATCAGGTCCCTCCTGCCATATCTCTGAGTGGCCAAGGTCCCCATGCCCTTTGTTATGCAAAGGGTCTGTGTCACTTGAGAGCTCATTGCCAAGGGTTCCACCATTTCCTCCCACACAAAGCACAATATGCAGCTTCACTGCCCTACAGCTACCTACACTAGGCATATTCTTGAACATGTCCCATGTGCCTTTTACTCCAGAATGGGACACCCTTGCCTAGTCTTCCATGTCAAGGTGAAATAACTTCTTTGTTAGGGAGAAAATTACAAGACCCTCAATATTGTTCAGCAGAGCAGAGAGAAGTAGTATAAAAATGTATTTTATGTTAGGTGTGTCAGGAAAATCCACAAATGCCAGAGGTTTATGTCCAAAAAGGAGACAGAGGAGTCCTTCAACTTTATTTGAATAAAGGGAGAGAGTCCACTGTGGCACACACCTGTGGATTTTCTCTTTGAAGGTTTTGGAGGGCACAGCCTCTCTTTTATCCTAACTCCTGGCCGCATGTTGCCCTCTTCCTTTCTCCACTGGCTGAGGTACTAGGAAGGTACAGCCTTCCTGAACTGCCTACCCCATATTCTCCCTTGAACCTACTGTTTTATCCCAAAGTTCAGAAGTTCAGGCTTGTGCAGATCCATGTCTTTTTCAGGAGCCACACTGTCTGGGCTCTGCAACAACCTGCTGCCCAAAGTCAGTGGAGACATTTAGACCCATTTTGAAGATGTTAACACCCATACCTTCACCCATCAAATTATTTGTAAAGACGTTAGCACACATCTTTTCTCTCAGGTGCAAGTCAAATGTAAACATTCCGGTAGCAAAGCACTGGTAACATGTAACACCTAGCCCAACACAAATTCATGGTTGTTTGTAAACCTTCACAGTCTCCCAACACCTCCCCTATTGGCATTAAGATATTATTACAAGGCCAGAGAAAATTCCAACATCCACAGGAACAGAGATTAGACCTCTTTTAGAGAACAAAAAAAACCAGAATACACAGATGTTAAGTACCTAGCCCGAAGTCATCTATCACCACAGCCAAGACAGCAACCATCCCAGCTACCTCCCTGTTCTATGCTGAAACCTGTTGACTGATCTGCTCTTCTGCTGACTGTATTGATTTTGCATGGCCTGGTTTTTGGTAGCGGGGGGCTACAGGGATGTCTCCTGTGAGAAGCCACTGGAAGCTTCTTCCGTCTCTGGTGGAGCCAATCCCTGGTGGTTCCAAAGACAGATGTGGCACTGGCCAAAGCTGGGCCAATTAGAAATGGTGGTAACATCTCTGTGATAACAGATTTAAGAAGAAATCAAAACCAAAAGTGGTGGTGCAGTTTTAATTCTGACCAGAGAAGAACGGAGTGAGAACCTCTGAGAAGAAGAACTATGCAGACACCAAGGTCAGTGAAGAAGGAGGGGGAGGAGGTGGTCCAGGCACTGAAGCCCAGATTCCTCTGCAAGCTGTGGTGAAGAACACGGTGAAGCAGCTGTGTCCCTGAAGCACATGGAGGTCCATTGGGATGCATAGATCCACCTGCAGTCTGTGGAGGGGCCCCACAGTGGAGCAGGTGGATGCCTAGAGGAAGCTGGGAGCCCATAGGAGACCCATGGAGTGAGGGGCCCTGCTCCCATGCTGGAGAAGCCTGTCCTTGAAAGACTGCACCTCATGGAAGAGTGACCCACTCTGCAGCAGTTTGAGGGGTACTGTTGCCCATGGGATTGCAGCTGTTGCTCATGAGATGGATTCATGCTGGAGCAGTTCATGGAAAACTGTCTCCTGTGGGAGGGACCCTGCGGTGCAGCAGGGGAATGACTCCTCTCCCTGAGCAGCAGGAGAAGCCTCAGGTGATGAAATGACCATAATCTCCATTCCCTGTTTCCTTGTGCCATGGGGGTAGGAGGTAGAGCTGGAAGGACGGAGGGGTGGGAGGAAGGTGTTTCTAAGGCTCTTATTTTTATTTCTCATTATCCTGCTCTGATTTTGTTTGTAATAAATTCACTTCATATCTCCAAGTTGAGCCTGTTTCGCCCATGATGGTATTTGATGAGTGGTCTCTCCTGGTCCTTATCTCAACCTATGAACCCTTCAATAAATTTTCTCTCTTCTGTCCAGCTGCAGAGGGGAGTGAGTGATTGGCTTTTGTGGGTGCTTGGCATCCAGCCAGTGTAAACCCACGACACTGACAAACTCTATGTGGATCTCTGCACCACACTTCCAAGCAGTGCCTGCTAAGTTGCATATCTGCCACCACGAAAGAGGTCTGGAGAGGGAACGCATCGTCAGAGTCAGGAAATGCCTCAGTTCCAGCTCTGAGCAGTCCATTTATTGTGCACCTTACAAATTTTCCCCACTATAAAGACTGAATAATTTATTCAAGCACTGAATGCAGAAGCTGGTGCCAAATCAGTCAGTGCCAGCTTAGGGGCTTTAGGTAGCCTGAGTCCTCCCCAAAGCATAGGCTGCTGTGAGGACTTGTAGAATAACCGTTATCTGTTTCACTGGGAGGTGAGCTAAAGGAGGTGAGCTTCTATTCCACAGTCCTACCGCTGGCTGGGAATATGCTTTGTCTTGGACCTGTGTGCGATGGTTGCCACAATTTGACCTCTATGCACTGAGAGGTTTACTAAAGGATTATAAGGACTTTTTCCCTCCTTCCAGGATTTTTTAAAAATTCTCCTAAGAAATGCTTAACTCCAGAGTAATTGCAAAGGGGAAGAAAGAGAAACAAGAAGTCCATTTTTATTCTCCTTGAATTAGAAACATGAATTTTCTTTCCCTCCTACTGATTCACCACTCAGCATTCAGCTAAGATGATCACCGAAAAAGGAAAAGCAAATAAACAGTGATGTTTCTTAGGGTATGAAATACTTTACGATTAAATAAGGTGCTGAAGACTATTGTACCAATCACCAGTGATTGGTAGCTTTCTGCTAAGCTGCAAATGAATTCAGCACAGGACAGCATTCCAAATTGCTCTTACAAGGTTTCCTTTATTATTTTTATTTGGTTATGCTCTGACTCTCATCCAGAATTGTACTTAATGCCCTCATCTGAAGTTGTTGAAATGGCACCCCATGGCATAGTGTGACAGGGAAAGGATATTGCCTTTGGAAGCTGCTAATGGTCCATGAAAAGAAAACAGCAGAAAACAGGAGAGCAGTTGTTCCAAAATCGTAAGAACAAAGATCTTTACAGTTTTAGCTCATCACTTTCCCATTGTCAGAAGATCGAGAATGGGGAGAACATAGTTTGCAGCTAGTGAGGACTTGCAGGTCCAGATAGGTTATAAGACAAAGATACAAGTAATGAAAAGATAGTGCATTATATGAAACAAAATTATTTAATATTTTCCATCTTTTACTTGCCTCTCAGACTTAATATTTGCCATATAACATTATCCACAAGGTATCATTATTCCCTAGGATGGGAGAGATTGATGAATAAAGTATACAAATGAGTAGAAAGGGTTCTAAAGGTCAGGCCAATCAACAAAAGCCTCAGTCCTGGTTACTCTGACTTAGACAAAGATACTTCAGTAACCCCCAAGGACAAGGTCACACAGAATTCAAAAGGAACTCTCTACCTCAATTTTTATAAGCTTAGGAGTACAAAACAAAGCTGGGAAGGCCTAATTCCTCAGTGACTTTACACTAGACTTACCTGCAAAATACTCCATCAGGAGTACTGCAAAGACAAAGCAATAATCACTTGTCCAGAGCCAACAGGCAAAGCTATGAGCATATCTGCATTTTAAGAAACCTGTTTGTCCTAATTCCCCCGAAGTCGTATGTTTCTGCCACCTGTACAGGTAAAAACAAAAAAACCCCAGAAGTGGCAGTAACAGTGGGTCATTCATTTGATAACTCCCTCCCTACTCACAAGAGATTTGCCTCCATTTTTAGATTCTTCCTGTTGTTGGAAGTGATATAACTCTTTAAATTTTGAGTAACTTTAGTCATGGGTTTGTTTGTCTTTGCCAGGGGTGGGAACTGTGGGGGGAGGGAATGTAGGTTTATCTTCAAAAGGCTGTTTACTGAGGGTTTGAGTTTCACTGAGTGAGACCTGATAAGGCTCAATCCACAAAAACAAGACTCCTAGACTCTGAGAGTTTAACATCTACATGTTGGGAGTAGCCAGAAGACACAGGGAAGGTAACCTGACATTAACAGACGTTAACCCCTGGTGTTCTTGGAGACACCTGATCTGAGAAAAGATTGATAAGAGAACCAAAGAATGAGGACCAAATTAGCATTGAAGGCTGAGGACTCAATGACCAATAGGAGATCAAATACTAAATTGTGTAATGTAGAACCAATGAACGAGAATTTCTTTGTATTTTTTAACATATAAATACATGAAAAGTCTGGTAAGAAAGCATGTGTGGATGAAATTATTTCCATTGCACATCCTGACCAGAATAAAACAGTGCCTGATTCTCCAACACTTAAAGGAATAGTGTTGGAGGGTTTTTTCTTCTTCCCAAATTGCAGTGATATTATGGGCATCATAAGCTTTGGCACCTGCTTCTGCATCCCACAGACCACGATAATAAGGCACTAGCCAAACCCTTTCATGTTCCCTACCAGTCTACCGATTTACCCTCTGTAGGAAAAACAAGGAGATACTGACTTCTTGGTCCCAGAATAGTAATATCAAATTTGTGCGGAAGATCATGCTGTGAAAAGTCAGTGTCCACAAAGAAGACAGAGTTGTCCTGCAACTTTATTCAGAGTCTGTTAAGCCTTCATATTGTTCTCTGAAGTTCAAAAGTTCAGACTGTGCTCAGCTCTGCAACAAACTAGTGTGGTTTGATGTTCATAAAGACCCCACACCCATTCTTCCAGAACCTGATTGGTCCTTTCAGATCAAGTCATTTTTGAAGACATTAACACCCTTTTCTCCTAACAAAGTGGAGTCTTTCTGTCTGAAGTTATTTTAACAGCTGTCTACCTTACAGTATATTTCACTACAAAGAAAAGCACTACATTTTTTCAATATAACCATTACTTAAATGACTTATTACTATAAAATTTGCCATTTTTGCTTTCCCTCTCCAAACAGCAAAATGATAAAATAATAAAAATTAGAAGGAAAAAACGTTGCCACAGGAGACAGTTATGTTCAGTGATTTCCCAGTAAAAATTAATTCAAAACACATTTACGTTCTACACTTAAAGATATAAATAATTCATGTTCTCATATCATGAGTACTCTGCATGTCATACACAGGGGTACCCGCAATTTTTCAGTTTATTGGTTTAAAATTTTTATTCAGGAAGTCATTATCATGTTATTTTGTGTTTCTATTCTAGTCTGGTAGTGTAATAGTCTTCAATTGATTATGTTCAATTAAAATGTATTCAGTTTTACCATTCCTAATTTTCTAGCTTTTAATTTAATTGCTGTAGGCTTCAATTTTACTTATGTACTATTAACTCACCTTGTTCACTGATTCTGCTCTCAGAAATAAGAAAAGACTATTCCATAAAGACCGCAAAACAGAGTTTCACTCCTCTTAAACCACTTCTGCATAAACATCACTCCATCTGTTTCAGACCAGTGATTTCCATAACCCCTGTGAGCAGAGCCAGGCCTCATTGTTTCATTTTCTAGCAGCTATTCTTCTTTCATGTGAATATTGAACACCCTTGCCCACTAGTGCACCCCATTTTCCTTTGACAGGCCCTTCCCGAAACAGCCTGGGGTCCCACACGTATCTTCTTGCTCAGTACCTACTGAGCACTGCTACCATGCAAGTTCTTGCAAAACCCCCCAAGTCACTGATGTGTTCAGAGCCAGGTTTGCTGCAGAGGAAAGGAAAATGCTTCACTTCTTGTAGTATCAGTGACATGACATGGAAAGGGACCTTATTCCAGTCACTGGAGGTTTGATGTCTCAGGACAGACAGCACAAGACAATAAGTTTGATGCCTCAAGAAAGACAGCACAAGGGAATAAGTGACCCATAGAAAGGTAGATGATAGTAATTCAGGCTTTCTTCTGGATTTTTATAACTTTGTATAAACACAAGCTTGGGGATGGTTTACCAGGAGGATCCGCAAGAGTTTCTGCTGCCAAAAGCAGGTTTCCTAAACTGTACAACATATAAGCACTGGTCTCTTACGAATATAATCCAAGTGTCGTCTGAAAAAAACCCAAACAAACCAACAAAAGAGAAGAAAAAATAGCTCTGTATATGCCCATCTGACCCTATGTTGCAGGGGACAACATACCACTGATGCATACAGTGACATTATCAGGTTTTCACTGATCTGTAACTGGTTGACACAGTTTATAGTTCAACCTTTACAGGTACTAACATTTTGCCTATATTTTTAAGCTTTTACAGACTGACAAGTTCTGACTGACCCATGTTCTGTGGTATTTTTCCTAAGCAGGAAAAATTTAGCTTGTAACCTCCAAAATGAATGGGTCATTTCAAATCCCCCCTTCATTGTTCCAAGTTAAATGACTTGCATTTATCAACCCAAAGTATCCTATGCCATTGTGTTAGGTCTCTTTCTGAATTTCCTTATGACTCTTGACTGGCGTAAACAGCTATAAATTCTTCCACCTGAGAGTTTATTTTCCTATTTTCAAGTGTCAGTCGGTACTTCCTCAACTTTTTCTCCTATACTGAAAAATACCTAAAATTTTTCCTTATTTCTACAAAGAGGAACCCTTTTCATAGGTATCTTATAGACTGAGAAATTTCTATCTATTGAACACTGCCTATAATTTTTTGTGTGCAAAGACATTGCAAAGACTGAATATAAATAAAATCAGGAGAAAAAATTATTAGAAAACAATTTCCAGTCATCTGAAACTACTAAATTTATGATAAATATCTTGGGAAAGCATGTTGCAAAAATTGCTTGATATACATCAGGCACAAAACTCAGTAAAAAAAAAATAATAGGTACATATGTATGCCCAAATTTGTAATCCTGCTACACAAGTTCCCCTTGGTCCCAGGTGTTCAAGTTGTGCTAGACTCAGTCTTTACGTATCTTTAGATTGCAATAAACTTGACTTTCCTTTTCCGTGTATATGCATACGCTGTTATTAAAAGATCAAAGATCTACCCAAATCTAACTGTCCAATCAGATTATTATGACCAACTTTCTGTAGTCAGGGACATTGGGACAGGCAATGTGCTCAGTAATACACTTGATTTGCTTCAGAAACCATTTATATGTAAATAACCATAGATGAGGTATTTGTTAAGAAGAGTTTAGACTCACTATTCACTGGGCTTTGTAGAAGCAACAACAGCTCGTGCTTGGATCAGGTCAAATGTCTCCAAAAAGGGTCAGTGACGTGAGAGCCTATGTCATGGCCCTTCCACAAATGGTAAGAGTCTTCCATCTAGGATGGCAAACACAAGCAAAAACTGCCAGAAAAAGAGTAACTTTTTTCTTTCTATGCAGTGATACATTTATGTCCATCTTGAACCCAGCTGGCCTATGATACAGAGGGTTTTTTTCTGTAGACAGCAGTAATGATATTTCTATTAAAAATTTATGCCAGCAACACTTCATTTTTAATCTTGGAGTGATATTGAAGTCTTTAATCATTCTACAAAGAAACAATACAAGGAACGTCAAGGTGTAGTGTCCCAAAGCAACTTGGACACAGGAAACCTTTTTGTTTTAAGTTTCAAGCCACACTGAAGTTGAGCTGAGATTTTGTGTGCCAAGTTTCAGCCTAAAGGGAGGGTGGTTTTGGCTACAGTATAAGCCCTGGAGAATAGGAAGCGTTCTAGAGGAAGCATCAAATAGCATTTTACTACTGTATGGCAGAGCAAGTGGCTATGTAACAAGAAAATCACTCAATAGGATAATTTTGTGTGTTAGCATTTTAATTAAAATAAAGAATACTTGCCTCCATCTTACACTCTACAATTCTCTCTTCAAATTACACATACATAATGTACAAAGCAAACAGAAAATAGGATCACAAATACTAGCAGACTTGAAATCATTACTCAGAAGCTTTGTGAGAAATATGGCTTTGTAAGAAATATGTGAGAAATAACTAGAGTTAATGATTCCGTAAACATTTATTTGGAGGCAATATTAACATTAACAGGTCCATAAAGTATTTCTAGGCATTAAAGAATAAATAACACATATTATTAATGTAATGGTAAAAAAAGTCTTTTACCACACATTTGCAATACCCTGGTTTAATACATTATTAAACAGCATCCCAGAATGGATTAACACTGAACAGAAACTCCAGATGTAGAGATCTTTCCCTGTGGTTTTATCAGCAGCAACATGCTTGATGCTAGCCCAATCCTCATCCCAATGTAGACAGGGCCTTTGGTTTGCTCTCTTTGGTTTTTGGATGAATAATAACACTTATGCAGGCTTCACGCTGGGCTTGGTGCTTTGATCAAAGCACTTTCCAGTGGGCACAAAAACTGCCTCTAATGTTTGCACCTTAGCTTTTGTTTTAAAGTAACTCACTGAGGTGAGACCCTGCCAATTTAGCCTTGCATACCATTTTCGCCAGCCAAACAGTTGTACAGATTGTCCCCTACAGGGTCTTCCACCAAGAGAAAAATAGGTCTTCTCCCACCCGTGCCAACAAATGGTCCAGGAGCCTGCTCTGCACATCCTCATTGGTTTCCCCAAGCAGCATCTCTGTTCAGCCCAAATGCAACTGTGGGGGAATTGATGGTTACTGGCAGCATATGTTAGGAGCTAATAAGGTGTGCCAGCCCACTCCTAACAGTAGAAAAGCTCCCAAGGAGACACAGGGCTTTCTTCATTGCCCTACGTCTTCTCCACCCAGTCATATTACTCTGGGTGAGAAATTAGGTCATACCCAGCAGGTTTCTTGAGAAAGATGAGCAATATAGCACAGACCAGCACTGGCTGAAAATGAGGTAAAAGCCTTTTCTGCTCACTTAAGTTGAGTGTGATCTTCTCACTGGAGTCCAGGTCAAATGTGTTTACGAAAAGGAATTGCTGCTGCAGTCCTGGAGGATCAGGCAGATCCATGAAGTGTTCTTGCACTGTCTCCAATCCCCATGGCCCCCAGATGCTTACCAAATCAGCATCCTTTCACTTGGCCAGTAGCACTCCAGCCTGGTTGATATCTGCCTCCCCAGTGTGAAAATTTTTGTTATACGCGAACGTGTCTCCCTCTAGTGACCCAATGTCTGTATTTTTGAAAGTCATGCCCCAACATAATTTTTGAAGAGTCTGTAACATATGTATCTACCTACGATGCGTAGATTCAACTCCCTTATCTTTCGTTCCTAATTATGCACCAAGGTATGGATTGGATTTTGCTTAAAATTATCCAAATTTTAAGAAAATTATGGTACTCAGCAGGCATTGTGTCTCTATTTAAACAAAAAAGGCAGTATCTGACCAGTAGAAATTATAGATATTGATTAAACATTCATGCTATTTATTTTGTACTGGCAGCTAATCTTTGTCCAACTATTTAAATCCAGACAGTGATATTAAATAGCAACTCTACTAAATTTATCTCTTGTGCTTACTACAGATCACTCTTTCTTATCTGGCAAGCTAGAAGACATCTACTTATCCTCACCAACAAATTTAGTTTAAAAGGCATAGCAAAAAAAGAGGAAAACCATGTCCAAAGTTTCATCAGCTGAAGATAAGAGTGGAGATGAGATTAACAGAGAAGAGACTGAAAGCTTGAAGCTTCACAAAAGGACTAGCATTATGGTTTCTTCTCAGCTTTTCCCACAGGCAATAATACACTTTACCCTGATAATAAAAAGTAACAACAGAGAAAGTGTCAGATAGGGAGGATATTCTTTAGAAAAGAAAAATCTTTTTATCTTTAACCCTAGTATTAGGAAGCATGTGCGTATGTACACATCAACAAATGGAATTGGAGCATAGAGTTTAAAAGTGACCAAAGGTTAGCACCATGGCACATACCAAGGATAAGCACTAGGGAGCAAGGCAAGGCAACACAAAATCTCGTGGGTGGCATATCACATGCCTCTCACAGAGACAGAAGGAAACAGTAAAGGAAAATGACAACACACTGGAGGTATACTGAAAAAAGCATTGCAAAACAATTTTTGAAACTCTGTTGGAAGCTGCTAACAGCAGCAACATAGGACAAAGTAAACTTCAGACTCACATTTCCACTCAAAAATTTTAAGGAAATATTATTACAATAAATATAATTTAAAAAATATAGTTGAAATCAATATCTTTCTTTTTTATATTGAATTAATTTCCCACACATAAAATCAATTTAATTTTACAACAGGTATCACTTTTGTTCTCTTCTTAGGTGCACTGAGCTTGCCTAAGCCCACACGTAACAGTCTTTTGGGAACACTCAGAATTCAGCAACTTCAGTACTTCTCCTGACCAGGAAAACAGGGGCTAGTTATGCAGCTGCCAACATGTTTGGCCTCAAATCTTCATAGGGTTCCATGAAGTGGAAGCAAGAAACCTCTCTGTCAAGTTTTATAATGATCTGAGTTTCTTGTTATCCTGCTTGATCCTCTAGGTCTTTCACAGAAAAGAGGAAAAGACAATGTGATCGAAAATCTACAGAAACTGATAAAGTTTGTAAGTGGGAATAATACCTGGGGCTAGAAGTTAAGCCTGTGAGGATCCTTGCATTATTCTTACCTAATTGCAAAAAAGTGTCATACCAGCATTTTATTTGACCTGAAATATTTTTAGTTTTTAATACCAATAGAAAGCATAATATGGCTGCAAAAGGTAGAGAAGAGCCCTTAAAATTTTCGTTAAAACTCACTCCATCCCTAGTCTGGTTTCAAGTTTTGTTTTTACTTCTTGATCATCTGCAGTTCAGCTTCTTAGCTCTATTTTGGTCCTGTTACAAAGGAATATCTAAACTTAAGTACATGACCCTCATGTCAGGAGGTTTGTAGCTTCCTTTATCGTAGAATATGATACCTTAGAATATGCTGAGTTGGAAGGGACCCATCAGATCATCGAGTCCACATCCTGGCTATAGTGTAAATAGGTGAAACAATAGGTGTTTGGGGTTTTTTGCTCTGAAGGAAGCCATTGTTTTATAATATTTCCTTTTCAATCATCTCCATTGCCCGATTTAATTTTGCAGCTTCAAGTCACCGGCTAGAGCAATAGTATGTCCATACTAGAAAAAAACCAGGGAAGGATAAAGAAATACCGCCCGTTTATAAACTATGCAAATACTACAGCCAATCACCCCTGCTGCCAAAGTCCAGCAAATGTTGCGGTACTCCCGTCAGTAAAGTACAGCCCAGCTCTGCCTGCTACTGTTCTTCTACCTGCCCATAGATGGCACCAGTCATGTTCATAACACCTGAGTCCGTATCTGCCAATATCCCTGCAGACCTCGGCTGTAGTTTCCACCCTGACTTCTTCCTTGCTTTCGGTGGAGGTGTTAATCACCAACTTTAAATACATGCAGAAGCAACTTCAGACAAGCTAAGCATGTAACACTCTTCTTCTGTCTGCCACTTCACACACCACTACCTGAGCATACAACTGTGTCCTCAAATGTTAAGGCCGAATAGTAGCAAATACCACTCTGAAGAATACTTCTCAGGAAATGTGGCTTTAAAAATGTTACTTAACCTTGTTCTTCTGGACCAGCCTCTGCCAAAGAGAAGCAGCAAGCTCAGGGTCCTGAGGAAAGCAGCATCAACCCAGTTCGAAGAAATACACCCCAAATCTGACAAAGTGCAGCATTGACTATAATTTGTGCCACAGACCTTTTTAGATTTTAAGCATTAAGCTAAGTCACAAATGTTTGTTCCTGTCACACAAGTTTCAGAATTTTGGGAAAAAGCCAGAAACCTGGAAAATAATGCTGTTCAAGAAGACACATGAGTAGAAATCCCTAAGATTAAATTGTTAAAATATTTCATGCAAATAATATTATCTCTTTTTTTGCCATTGTTTTTAATTTTTCAAGCTTTAAACTATAAATTAACTAAAATAATGTGATAAAATAATTGTCTTGAATTATAAAATTGTAAAATATTTTTCTCAAAAATATCAAAAGGGAACATTTCAAGAAAACATTTTTTCCCCCCAGAATTATTTCAGGTTAGATCAGAATAATAAGAACTGATCTTTCTTATAAGCAGGTTTTATTGGTTTTTTAAAATTTACCTACATTTTCCAGAAGAGAAAGCAAAGAATTAAAATTATAATATAGGACTTATTTTGTGTCCAACTTCCTTTTATCATGATCTGCCTATTTTTGCCTTTCATTTTCTATTTAATTTTTTTTAAATTTTACTTTAATTCTGAGAGCCAAAATGTTGGAGAGTAGATGTATAATTAGATACCTCCTTCCATCCCCCTCCTCTCCAAACACTGGTGTTTGTCCAGGCCTTACTACATCCAGAGAGAACTACAAGGAAGACTTTACCCCAGACACATGCAAAACTGCTCCAAACAGCCCAGTAACTGCCTCAACTTGCTCTGCCCACCTCTAAGCCCAGCACATGAGATAAAGCAGAGAAGAGATAGATCACTTTTATTATATCTATCAAGGGAAGGACTCATTTACTTAACTTTATACATCTAAAATGAAGATGTGCAGTAGAAAGCAACCATATAGAGTATCTCAATGCTCAGTGGAGAGTGATGATCCATCTCAGCCTGAAGTAGTTTCTGTGGGTTAAATTGCCCTCCAGATATGTGGGTACCTACTGAACAGCCCACAGAACTAGCTTATACTCGGCGCATCAAATTTATCTGAGGGTAAAAACCCTGCGCATGTACCCTGAATTAAAAGGCTGCTTTTGGGAAACAGTGCACACAAAGATAGCTGTGTTTCTCCTTTCCCTCTATTCTCATCAGCCAGTTGCCATCTGCATTGCTAGGGTTTTAAACCTTGGTCCATCTTCACATCATTGTTTGGGTGGTTTGTTGCATCCTGTGGGGCCCTACCCTTTACCCTTCTCCTTAGCCCCCAGGGCAAAGATAAATACGTACTGCAATTGCCAGGCTTTTCTTTATAGGCCAAGAAATTCTAAATATGTAACACTGTATGTACTATACCCTAACACATTCACAAATTATAAAGAATTATAATTCACAAAGGCTAAAGAATTATTAAAATTCATTCCTGTTGCAACATTACTTTAATTCAATTTTCAGTTGGTTTATTTAAATAATTAGCTATTGCACAACTTACTTTTCTCATAAAAAAAATAGATGTTTCAACACATTTCAGCTCTGTTAAACTACCTTTTACACATGAATTAGTGTGAATTTTATTGCTGTATTTTCCCAACTTATTAAAAGGGCAGTACTTCGCAAATAAAACTGCAGGAAGGATTTATTATTTACAGTCCTAGTCCAAGCTTTCATATCTACTTAATATGGGTATGTTTAGTTTTCCAATGTAGTCCAGCCGCATGACTGGAATCAAACTTGTAATTGCCTCTTTGGGATTTAAAACTATTAGAGTTGTGCTTTTATGTTCTCTTTTGTTTTGCTTGAATCACTTTTTCAGGTCTATGAAGTACAGCTGGCACAATAAAAGTTTGATCAGTGCATAACCAATGCAGTGTATATTTCTTCCAGATATGTAAAACCCAGCTGAAAAATATTAATCTATGAAAATGGTCTTCGTCAGCTACTTATTCTTGGAATTAAAATCAGTTTCAGTCTTGAGGTATATGATTTGGCCTGGGACTTTACAGTCTGGGTTTTTCAACAGTTTCTTGTAATGTATACATTTGACATATTAAAATGAATGATATCCTGATGTAAAGTTTCAATTGCTAGGGCAGATTTTTTTTTTCTCAGACTGTGATACTTCAATAAAATTATCCTGGTAATACAGGAATTAGCATTAGAAAAAGCCTATACAAACAGTCTTTGTTTCACTTATCAATTTAGTCTCCTTTCATGTATCATTGACATTGATGCCACTGGATCATATTCTCAAATCATTTAGGCCTCAGAGTCATGCTTTGGGCATACATTGAATCACCAAATGCCTGCAAAAAAATTGAAAAATTAAACCTTTCAGTTTTGGCAACATGAACTGGTCAACAAGTTCTGGAGTACATTAACTTAGCAGATAATTAATTCTTGTTCCCTCAGACTGATTTAGTAGCCTTCTCCAGCTGAAGCCTGACTCTTCTGGAACTGGTGGTGGTTCTGAAGGTGTTCTTCAATATGAACCAAGAATTCAGACTCTGGCCTTCAGGTAACAGTTTTGACACTCTACGTTTTAAAATCAAAAGTAAAAGAATGTAGAAAACAGGGAACATGTCAGCACATACCTTTTTGGTGAAAGATTTTCTAAATAATGATGTATAAAAATATTGTAGGTATATCAATATAAAACTGTGGAGCCAGATTAAACATGGTGATGCCAGAGGTCATGTTTTTCAGGAATTTTCACAATATTTGGTGCTTGTCTCTGAAAGTTCAGTTTCAGGATTTAAACTATTACATTAGCCTCAGGAGCAAGACCCCAAATAAAATGGACGATAGTTGCGAATACATGTCTTAGGGTGACTGTATGATACTGTATTCCCTATTGCCTGCTCTGTGCCCAGACATGAATCCTGTACCTTTCTGTGTCTTTAAGGGAGAGGGGGGAGAGCCGGTGGAATTCTTTTGGCGCTGTGTTCAAAACACGGATAAGCTCGCTGACTTCTCTTGCCCGGCTGCTCCGCTTCTGCAGCAGGGAAGAGAGTTACATTCCTTTTGCTTTTTTTAGCTAGTTTCTTGTTCATTAGCTAAAGTACGGAGCCCTGGGACTTCGGCTTCTTCTTCTTCTTCTCTTCTGGAACTGCTCAGAACACCAGAACATCAGAACTTGACTGGGAGACCTTACATCTTGGGCTGGAGGGGCCCATGCCGAACCCCAGCTCTGGAGAGGAGAAAGCCACACCCACAAAGGGCTCTGAAATCTACCCAGGTTCTCTCCATAGCGAGAGGTTTTATTATTTAGCATTATTCTTTTCCCATGCATGCGTGCATTGTGTTTGATAAATAAGTATTTTTTTTCCTTTCACTCTCCTCCGAGGAAAAATTCTTTCCAAACCTGGTGGGGGAGGGGTGGCTGTAACCTGCCTACTATTAGAGGACGTTCATTTTGGATGTTCCTCTGAATTTGTCTCAAACCAGGACAATACATTTTGAAGTCACTGTTAGCAATTCAGACCCTGGATTTCTACATTCTCTTCACGTTATATGTAGTACATCACATAGCCCTGTGTTGTTCCAGAACACAATTGACTTTGTCAGGCATGTAAGCTGTCCATACACTATAGCAGAAAGCCTCTCACAGCCGCACTAATGTACTAAGGAATGAGCCCACCTTCACAGGAGTGAGTGGACTTCTTATGCTGCCTACCCAGTAGGTTTGCTCCAACTTCGTGTACAAGACAGATTTTGTTTGTGGAAGTATGCATAAAGATGGAGTCTCTAGTTGTTAAGATGGCTCTCCTAGACACTCTTAATATATGTATCATAAATATGTTTATTGGAGCAGAACTTGCATCAAAACAAATGTGATTTGACTGAAAGCTACTGCCATAGTAGATTTGTCTTGTCTGAGTAGAGTGGAGGCTGTCATACCATCCAGAACCAGACAATACTTAAATTTCTTCCTTCTGTGTTAATTAACTTAATTATGACATTCTGAATTCTGGAGCTTATATGCATATTTATAAATCCAGGACTCACATCCTGTTAATGCCTTGAAATAAGCAGTTAATATCCATGGAAATGTCACGCCTTATTCATTGTACCTTTAGCAACACGATGAAGATATTTTGCATATTCAAACATAGTCATGTAAGTAGTTAATACTCACTAGAATGATTTTGCATCTATCTTGTACGTTGTCATCAAAACCAGGTGTTTTTGATGTAGCAAGAACAGGTGTAGCAGGAACATATACACAAATCCAATGTGTCCCATCTTTTTTCTAGAACAAAGGATATACACAAGGTAAGAACAATGATCATTCAAGGGAAGATGGCATTAACCAAAGCCACTAAACTAAGAGAAAGTTCTCAGAATGTTCTGAGATATTCACTTTCTATATATATATTGAACAGACAACTTTTTATTTGTCAGTCCAACAGATATTTCTGACAATTCTTCCACATTGTATACTGCATGGAACTCTTCTTCTAGATTGTTCCTTTAATTAAGGGTCGCAATGTGTTCATATAACTCTGGAAGACCTGACTCTACTGTCACTAGTAGTAACCTTCCTGAAATACCACGATTGAAGAAGTGACTCTGGCATTATTTGGCAGATCTCAAGGAGTTTTCCGAAAACACCTCATTTTTAAACTTTTACTGCTAATTGCAGAACATCATGTTCAGATGCCTTTAGGCATGGCGTCTTCTGTTCTCAACTGGTTGCTCAGATCTGGCAACTTCAAACAGTAAATACCATGAATTGCTTTTCCCTTTCTAGTACTTAGGCCATAACAATCCTCAGTCATTTTTGAAAATCTGTGAGGGGTCTTCTTGCAACATTTACTACCTACAGAGAGAAAAAAAACACCATGACTTATTAGTAAAACCTCTCCCTTCTTGAAAATCAATCGGCATTCGGCTCCTATATTCCTGCCAGTCCTGACAGTGTTAAGGAAACATCCCGGTTTGCCCACTGGCAGACACTTTAGCAGTCACATTCCCAATGCCAGAGACTTTCACTGCTGGGGCTGAAACACCTTCACAGTAGGTGGCTGCAGTGAGCCAATGGGCGCCTTCCTTGACACACCACAATCATGCAGTCAGACCAGGTGTCCTTACTGGTTCGACCGCAGGTTTCCCATAGCAGAGTCTCAGATGTCCATAAAGCAATTTATTTACGGCACAGTAATAGAAGAAACAGCTCGAGCTGGGGAGAGCCCCCAGCAAAGGAACCCACTCACAATCTACATGTGGGCAAGTCTCGCTCTTCTTGAGTCTTCGGCTCCTGCTGTGTCTGTCAGTGTCCATTCACCTGCCTGGCCACTAGTCTTCGCACCCCTTGTTATGCAAAGGATTGGCAGTTCACGGCCTCTTATCTCTCTGGGCTCTCACCCAGAGCTCAATCTGCATCTTGAACTGAAGCTTACAAACCGAGCCACCTGCACCAGGTGTATTCCTCAACAGAAAGTTGGACGTGGGATGTTGAAAGTGGAGGTCCATGCCATGAATTCTTCTCTATCAGATCTGCCTCAAGAAGAGGTTTTCTGCACCCTCCCAGTAACCTCCCATTCCATCTGCTTCCCTGTCAAAGGCTAGTCTCTCCATTGTGATAATACTTGTGTGTTTAAATTCAAGACTACTTTTTAAAATTTCCTTTTAAAAAAATTATTTCACATAAATTAAAGGATAGTTCTACTACAGTGAAGAGCTGGAGCCAGGATAGAAAGGAAATTTCCTAAAATGATTTTTCAAACAATTATTTTATAAAGCCTTGTAGTGTTTAATAACCAGAAATGTGGGCTTCTGTCACCCTCAGCCCTCTCATACCACCATCACACCCCAGCATGGGAGGATGGGAGCTATGGAATGAAATGCTTTTGTCACTCTGACATATCTCATCCTCTTTATGAAAATGTGTTTATCCCATCTAGCTCTTGCTATCAGTCTGAGATTTGGTTTGTCAAGGTTTAGACCAGTTGAAACATTTGCAAAATAGTTCCCTAGTTTTGACTGTAGAGATTATGATGTGAAAAACTTCAGCAATAGAATTTCAGGCACAGCTGCAAGTTGGATGGTGTGAGGTGTCTGTGAAGCTTCTAACACAACATTCATGTAGGGTAGCTGCATTACATTTCAAATTGTGCTATTTCAAAGTAGATTACTTTCCTTTCCCAGCACAATAATTCTTTTTCTCTCCCCCCTCTCAGGCTCAGTTTAAAGGCACAGAAAGGCACAAAATTAATTTCTGGGCATAGAGCAGCAGTAGGGGATACACATCATAAAGTCACCCCAGGACAACTGTGAATATTTGCAGGTGCTACAGGGGTACACACAGAAGACAGACTAATGGAAGGATTGTTAATTTATTTTACCAGTGGTGTATAATGGGTCTTTAGCACTTCTCTTCTTCTCTCTTTGAAGAAAGAGGCTTGAGGGAAAGATGTACTATATGTCTTTCTATCATTATTGAAATTAGATATTTGTATAAAGGCCTACAGCATCATTTGTAATGCTCCACTCTCTGAAACTGCTGCTTTAATCAAGTGTAATACAGGAAACAAGATGTACAAAGCTGGAAGGAAGATAACATGTTCAACCATACTTGGCCTGGTATGTCTTGACTTTCACAAGAAGGCCAGAGTAGCAGGTTCTGGAGGCTGAAAGTCAAATACATAACCGTCATAAATGCTGTATGGTGGTTCATGCTCCATATACCTTTCCACCTAAACCACTGCAAAGCTTTTCTCATTCACAGCCATCATCAAAAAAGTAGAGGACAGATCCATTCTTCTACTGATCTAAATATCTGTGCTGAAGCAACCACCAAAGATCTTTAAAGTTCATGGTAAACGTAATTATCTTGGTTTTTGGCCAGATCTTCCACTAACTAGAAACTCAACTCCCACAGGATGCCAAAAGACCACCAGAAAACCTCTTGTCAACTCACACAGTTGTATGATTTGGGTGAAGTTGCAAAATTTGTGTTAGTAAGCCTCCTTCTGCCACTATCAGTATTTCTGGACCCCTCAAGCTTTTTATCCCCTGCACATGATACACATAGTTAAGAGATGTGACTCTGGCATGCTCAGCCATGACAGGCATGTTCATGACCCAGAGGGAAAGCATACTTCAGCCTGAACTCCTTAAAAAGACAACTCTTTCCCTCTATTTTGTCATGGGCTTTCCTTCCCTCAGAGACTCTGTATACCATGTCTCATCAGTAGATGATGGATCAGAAGGGAAACCAAAATGTTCTACATGCATATGCATGAGAACAAGACTAATTAACAGAGGATGAGAGGTGGAAATTGGTTGTGCAAGACCTCCATGAAACACATGAGCCTTGATTTCTCTGTTCTTCTCTGTGAGCTGTCTTCACATTCAAATATCTTCTGGTGCTGTGGGTGAAAGAAAATTTTTTGGGGTTGAAAGAAAATTTCACCTTTGCTGAAGTCCCCTCATTAAATCTGCTGTTGCTGGGAAACTCTGTGCAGCCTTTCCTCAAGGCTGAACCCTGTAGTCTTAATTAGCTTTCTCTTGACCCCTCCATAAGGCTTGCCACTGGAAGACTTCTTCACAGGGTGAGGAAGACATTTGCTTGTGTAACTAAGCCCTTTCAATAAATCTCTTTGGAAGTGCTCAGGGTAAGAGAGCTGCCAGGACCTACAGAGCACTCTGTCTTGGCTTCACAGTAACAGGGCTTTCTGCAGAATACTCTGCAGTGGCTTCCAATTAATATCATTTCAATTTTGCCTCTTTTGTCTCTCTGACATTGCCTGGGTTCAGGCCATTCCCAGTCATGAAGAAAAAGAAGAAAAAATAGTGCTGGTTTAATAAGTCTTTTCACAAAGAGACCCCTTGCTGTCTGCAACTCAGCTAGGCACCCACATGCAAGGACCCTGTCCCTCAGAACGGGGCATCATGTATTGGGCACAGACATGAAGCATTCCCTGTCAAGAAGTCAAGGAAGTTTTGTGGCACTGTTACTTCAGATCAGTTTCAGCTGGAAACAGTTGTGTTTTTGCAAAAACTTATCACAATACCTGCCTCAAATAATCTTCCTACAGAGCACCACCACAAAGCTGAACTCCCAGATCTCTCCATGGTCAGCAATGGGAAATAGGGACTGTCAGAGAAAGGCATAGTTCAGGACCCTGCTGCTAGTTCCCAGAACTGCCCTCTAAAAAGTTTCTCTTCGTTGATTATAGGTGGTACCTTGGAAGGTGAAACTATATTTTGGTAGTTGCAGAAAGCCGGGTGGAAGCTTCACTGCAGCTTCACTTTGAGAACTACTTTTCCTAAGAATGTTTTGCGTTTCTCCTGGGTGACAATATTAGCCAAACAGTGTGCAGTAGGGTATTAGAAAGGAGGCTTTCTTCCGCCTTACTGCTTTTAGTCATAGGAGGACTTCCTCCTGCTTCCTTCAGTCAGGAAGTCCTGAGCTTTCCAGCACTGGGCCACAAAATGGGCAACACCTTCATAGCTGGAGTCAATGGGAAAACCTCATTAGACATGTAGAAGTCACTCAACTGTGTGAGGAAACGATGTGTCTCGTCTTCAGTCCCTCGGGGTTAGGTGCCCCCGGGATGCCATGGCCTGCAAACCATTAGTTGTTGGTGTGTCAGCTACCCATTCCCTAAAATCTCCAAAGGTCTTCAGGCAAAAATTCTCTGCTTTCTGGGATTATTTTGGTTGTAATGTGGTATGAACAGACTTCCTTTTTTTGAAGCGGCCTCAAAAAATTTCTGTTGTCATCACTCAACATCAGAGAATTTTTCCCCCATGTCAGAGAAGACCAGCTGCTGCCTTAGTTTTCTAGGTCCACCTCATATGCTCAAAGGTTTCCCACAACAACAGCCCTGCTATGTGGACCAAATCTAGGAATTTGTGTGTTATGATGCTGCTCTCAGTGGAGAAATATTTAACTGGGAGGATGTGTCTCCAAATCATATAGTACTATATGAAGGTGTTTGCTGGGAGTACTTTTTCTGACTCTGGCCACAGATTCTTTGGACTTAACCTGCTACACTTTCCGCAATTCACTTCATTTTCTCTCCAAAGCAAAAGAAACTCACTCTTATACAGACCCTCGTGACATGATTCCATCTTTTAAATGACTGATTACATCATCACTTTCTATTTCTTTCCTCGTAAGTACTGCTACAACACTTACACTTCTAATTCTTCCTTCCCCTTTGCAACATGCTGCCCAACACAACTGCAGTCAAGAAAAATCTCCTAAAGGAATTGTTCTTGTGTTGTGCTTTTCAAGGAGCACCTTCACAGTTTAAAAGTGAAGTAAAGAAGTCTTGGGCATGTGGATACTAGGAGTTTGTCATGAATGTACCCTGGAGGCCTGTGATCTGCTTCAGTGGTAATAGCACAGCTACATGTGGTGACTAAGCTCCTGACACCCAGGGAAAACAACAATAATAATTTTTTTGTCCATCTGAATATAATTTTGCTGTGTTGACATATATACTTTGAGTCCTTTCACTGTGACTATCTTCTTGCACTAGAGCTGTTTCAAGTGCTGCTTAACACTTCCTTGTGGTGGGACTTCCCTTGTTTTCATAAAGTATTTTGTTTCTTTCCCAACAGTATCCTTCCTGTTTCAGATTGCTGCCTCATCTCAGTTGTTTATGGACACCCTGGGACTTCTGCTATTCTTGGTACCCAATACTAATGCGTAGGTAGTCACCCAGCCCATGGCTTTCTGTTTCTTAGGGGAGATTGTTTTACAGCATTCACTTCCTTTGTGGTTCCTGAAGTCCTTGATTTGCTATGCAGTGATTTACATTCTGCTGTGTTCCAGCTTTAGTTTATTCTTCCTGAATTTTGACTGAGCAGTGGTATTCCCTCTTGTCTCAGTCACATATGTCTACACTGTCATGTATGTTTTCACCTCCTGTCAACAGTCATGCATCATGCACCCTTTTCCCAAGAAATCATGTGTGCTGATAACAGGCCAGCAGGTGTTTCCTACCAAATGTTGTGGCTGCTCATCTCTTCTTCCAGTCCCACCTACCTTGCCCAGGATGGGCAGTTTATATTCAGAATATGCTGCACGGTCCTGATAAATTATAGCCTATGGCACAGGGAGCCTATTTTTTTTTTTTGCAGTGATCAGTAAGTATGCAGATTGTCATTTTTTTCCTCTTTGTACCCACTTTAGAGTTTTGACTACTTTAAATCATACCCTTTTCTCAGACACTGAGGTTCCTTTGCATCTCACTCATGGATGTAGCTGCTGAAATACCTGAGTTATTGGTACCAGAACTTTGGGAGGTGACTTATTTTTGCAGTTTCCAGTTTTGCGCATGTTTCTGGATACAAAAGTTAGAAAAATACCATTTTACTTGCCTCTGCTATGGAATGGATTCCACATGTATAAAGTTTTTTATGAAGTGAAACCATTTTTCTGTGTTAGGACTGATTTTACAGCATGTTAAACACAGAGAGAGATTCTGACCTTTCCCTTTGCATCTATAGTCCATCTGTAGTTTTCCAACAACTGGGATTGAAGGACTTTGTATTTCATTAGTCCTACTAATGCAGGCAGTGTTAAAATCCAAGTGGAAGCTCTCTTTTGCCCTTCTTGTGTCTCCTGAATACAGAATACTTTTTCCCCAGCTGTTTATTCAAAACTGAATATCACAGGTTCTGCTTTGCCCCTATGCAGCTAATTAGACCTAGGAAGCTAGCTAAATTGTTATCCTTCTCTTTGGCATGTACCATAGCCAAGAACAGTGCTTCTCTCTTCTGCTGCTGGAGTCTCTTTGGGGGTGCTCTCCAATTGCAGGCACCAAATGCACTGTACACCCTGTACTTTTCTGTTTGCTTATGCGTCATGCCTCTGCAAAATTATTTACTTTGTCGTTGAATTCAAACAGCCTTATCAAAATGCAACTCTTCAGTAAAGGTGTAATGAAACATTTGGACCTCATGAAAACAGAATGTTTCGCTGTTTTGCACAGGGAAGTTTAGGAAGAGGGTGAACAACATCTCAGCTGTTGAGTCAGCATTTGGAGGGAGAGGGAAGTAAGGGTGAAAAGGATCTCCCTAAATGGCCAAAGCATTATTTTCTTTTAGTACAGTTTTGACGGTCGGAATTGGAAAGTGTCAGAACACAAAGCTGCAAATAAAGGAAAATGATGCTTCAATCTGGATTCAAAAGCAAATTCACAGCTGCCTGTAAATTAAAACTAAGACCAGCTCAGTAGAGCCCACGTCTGCCTGCACTTCAGGCTGATGGGGCACCAAGCAATTCTTACCTGCCAGGAGGATAGCTGTGTGCACGTGGTGCTGAGTCCCCACAATATGCTGTCCCAGCAGGCAGTGTGTCCTACATGAGGGTGAACACCTACATAACACTGTGCTATAGTTCCAGACCAGGGCTGCCTCATATACATATATGCATCCATGTCCAAAATGACTCTCACCTGGGCTAGATTTTTAAAGATTGACAAAGGGTGCAGATAGAGAACTCGATGGGAATGGGGCATGGAAAAAAATTTGCCTCTATTGGTCCTGAATGTGTTTGAAAATCTGGTTATGTTTCAAATATAATAATGATTTTGGTGAAAGTAAGTTTGATTATTTGATCCTACAAATTGATTTTTGCCTGAGACGACATTCCTATGGGACAAATTTTATTTATGCTAATATTTTATCGTAATTATTTATGATGCAATTGAGTATGATAGAATTTAAAAAAAATATTCTTATTAAAGAATGACTGTAAAACTTATATCTTCATCTGTAGTGGTAAAAAGATCCTTTTAAGTAGCATTCTTTACCCATATTAGTTCTTTCTTCATCAAACATTTCTTCACAAATTCCTTCTTACTAGTATTGGATTTCATAATTGAAAATAATAATATTTTAGAAATAATATTAATAGAAAATAATATTTTCTCACTTTGTAACTGTTTTCAAATACTGATGGTATATATTGGAATTTTTGTAGTAAACAGAGAATTAAAACTTACTGATTGGTAGGAAAAAAGAATAATTTTGCTTGCAATCCCACACAGACATCATAATAACAAATTATCATACATCAGTGTAGGTATACAAAGAAAAAATGGGGGTTTCCTCATTTCATAGGGATGATTACATTTTGAATTATCTTATGTACATCTAATAGGACAGCGGCACCTTGAGAGGTAATCAACATCTGCAAATCTCAAAAAAAATGTTGGATTCAACTTTATAAGATACTCCTGTTGACTTGGGCCCAGTTTGCACTTAGATTTTACACACTAATGGTGGTATACCAGAGAGAACAAAATTTGTATCTTTAAAGTGTACATTACCTTAAGCTCATTCCTGGAACAATATAGAATTATACTTTATTGGAAGTATAACTGCAGTTGTACCATAGTTCTAACAGCTGTAGTTAAAATTTTAAGCTTAGTATAAAATGAAAAAAAAATAGAAAGAAGAAACAAAGTGACTTGCTATGATACTGCAGAGGAGCTAGACAGAACTTGCGCTTCACTGTGCTGTAAATGCATGCTGATGGCAAGTGATCAACAGTATACATTTCAATCTTCGCAACACTTGCACATGTGTCAAAGTGGCACCAAATAGCTGAAATCTGATCAAGGCTTTTGGACAAGGACCCAGTGAACTTACATAGGACTCTTTTAAGGCCAGCCATTTCCAGTCTCAGTAATCTTGAAGGGGAGACAATCAGTCTTACTGGGGGAGGACTGAAGATTTCCTCCAGCTGTAGGGGAGAGAGCAAAGTAAAGTGCCCCAAAGAGGTACCAGGACTTCCTCCACTGCCCCCGTGAGAGCTAGCTCTGCTCTGACACCCTGAGAAAAACATTGGTAATCAGCCTACAGATATTTTGGCATCTGGATATCTTACCTGACAGACATACACATCATCTTCAATGCCTTCTCAAACATCACTAAAACACGGGACAATAGCTGTCCGATCATACCAAATTCAGGTATGAAGAGCAGAAGGACTGTTTAGATGTATACAAAGAGGCATACCTACAATTGTGTCCAAGGAGTAAAAGACAACAGCACAGCAACCTAGACAGCTAATCACTTTTCCTGGGCTTTTCTGGGCACCATTGAGTTTGACTTCTCAGCCTTAGGAATTGATTAGACAATGTAACTAGTAAGATGGGAAATAGCCCTGTCCCATCAATTACACAGAAAAAAGGCTTTTTACAGGTTCCCTTCAGCACTAAAATCAGGAGATCTGCAGCAGATGCCCTGCTTTAAAGATCTGACAGTTCAGAACCATCAATGAGTTTCATGGTTGCAGTGACTCACTGCAGGAAGTAAATGAATGGGAAAACCAGGAAGAAAAAGTGATTAAAAATGAAAAGCAAAAAAAAGTATTAAAACCCCCCAGAAATCTTAGTATCTTAGACCACATATTTGCACTCCATTCTTCTAACAAAAGACTATTATGAGCTTGCGCGTGTGCACACACACACTCTTGCTTATTCTATCCTTTTTCGCCTCATCTGGCAGCCGCTTTCTGGTCCAGCAGACACTAACATCTAATGAGACAAACTTCCCATTTTCAGACTAATCAGTCGGCTGCACTAATTGCAAATGCAAATATGCAAATTTATATTAATTAATTACTCTGCTAATTAGTTCTGCAGTCTTTTTGGGGTAATAAATCATTGTGCAGTGGAAAGGAAACACGTCCTGTCCCATTTCACTCCACATAAAAATTTAATGTACTAATTGAAGAAAATATATTAAAAAAACTCTGATTCTGACTCTACTGATAGGTTCCCTACAGAAAGGTATGACTGTAAGAAGTCTTGCACATCCCCAGCAAATGCCGTCACTAAGGTGCCTGTTAGCAATTTAATTATCACGTTATGAGCTCCAGGAAAAGCCAGTTTGCTGTGCTGCAGGCTGTGACTCTGAGCTCCATAGTTGACACATTTTGCAGCAAATGCTGTTCATACATCCATGAAAGATAATCTGGAGGAAAACACTCACTTTGCTCTACCTGAATGTTCTGTTAAGGCTTGCATTTAAATCCCAGGAATCTGGGTCTGCTATATGTACACTTTAATTCTGCAGCCTCATTAGATCACATTTGAAGGGGTCGTTCAGGGAAAATGAAGAGTAGCTGAAGAAGAAACTGCTTGCAGAGCCGTTCCCTGGTCTTGAATTTTGCTTTGTCTCTGATCCATTTCAACAGGGTACTTTCAATTCCCCATCTGGCACCACC
Organism: Lycocorax pyrrhopterus obiensis; assembly: GCA_014706295.1. Classification (NCBI taxonomy): domain Eukaryota; kingdom Metazoa; phylum Chordata; class Aves; order Passeriformes; family Paradisaeidae; genus Lycocorax; species Lycocorax pyrrhopterus. Next base: position 55,874,740 of record JACSVZ010000002.1, on the reverse strand, counting down.
TCTCCCTTGCAATCCTTACCTTGCCATTACACTGTGGAAATAGGGAGGGTCATTCCACTGCCCCTCCACTCGTGTTTTCCCCAGCCTCAGGTGATCTGTAGTCTTCTTTCCCCACACCAATATCTGCAAGGTGCAGCAAGTTCCCCGTACTGATTTAATGCCCCAGCAATGGCACTCAGGAAATCATGCTCATAGAACTTTAGGTACTAAAGTCTGCCAAGGTGTGAAGGTCAATGTGCAAGGTGGGGCTTATTCTACATTTTCCTTTTTTTAGGACAGGGAAAAAGCCCATCCCCATAGCATAACAAACCCAATGGCACCTGGCTGTGAAAAAAAAAATCCCCTCATCAAATGAAGCTACGCCAACCAGTTCATTCCAGGCATTTTGGGAGCCAAAGACCCTCCTAAGAGGTTTGGAAAGGCACTGAGCAAAGTGAACCCTCTTCTGTCACACAAGTTCAAGCTAACTAGAAATCTTCCACATTTCCCAGGTTTTTTCATCCTCCACTTGCTTACTTTTTTTTTCGCAGTTGTGCACCATTGTTTCCATTAATCTGAAACATCTACAGAGAATTTTCTTGAGAGTTTGAATGTATCTTAGGTTAACCTGCCTTATAGATGTAGGTTGGAAACCAGTCAAAGATGTTATAAAAGTCAACAGAGGACTTCTATTATCAGAAATTCAGACAACTCACATATCATAGTCTTCCATTATTAAGAAAAATTAATCTACAGCATTAGCAAATGTTTTGCTTTATGCTTTAAATTATTTGTTTTAAATTGAAACAATAAATGAGATTGACAGGTAATTAAATTCCAAGGGCCTTTATCATTCTAGATTCAACCAGAAGTTGAACTGTATACTTTTGTCATAGTTTGAAACCCTAGGATAGCTTCTTTCTTATTTATTTTGCTTTCCTATCCAAACACTGGAATAAAATACTGTTAAACTGATAAGCTGAAGTCCTGTGATTTAGGCTCTAGGAAATAAAGGAAAATTAAAAAAACCCTAAAATAGCTTAAATTGAAAGAGCAGTTTATGGAACAGCCAAAGATAAAATTTATTTTTCAAACAGTTGTAATTTTTTGTTGGAAATACTAATATACACTAATGGCTATGCCATTCAACATCATGCAAATTAAAACATTTATTTAAAAGCAAACCACCTTTGATCTTTCTAGGTTTGCAGGATCCTGGAGTCACATGGGATCCAAATTATTTGTTGTAGAGTGCAGGCCTCTCCACCTGCTGAGAGTTTTGCAGCTGCTTTTTTTTAAGGTCTACAGGATTTCAGAGATTAATATGTAAAGATTTTAACGAAACTCAACAGGTGCCTCTTAAATAATGAATAGATATGAGATGGTAATGTTCTGATTGTCTGTAGTGTGCTTTAAAGAGTTACATTTAAATTGTAATTGTACTAGGACATGAGATGTAACTTAAGACATTTGATAAAACCCATCCTTTGATGGGTTTGCTTCTTTTAGAAAGCTTCAACAGAGCATGCATATTTTGCGAATTGTGGTAGGTATGAACAAAAGTATCTTCTTCCTTTTCCTTTTCCTTTTCCTTTTCCTTTTCCTTTTCCTTTTCCTTTTTCTTTTTCTTTTTCTTTTTCTTTTGCTTTTGCTTTTGCTTTTGCTTTTCCTTTTCCTTTTCCTTTTGCTTTTCTTTTTCTTTTTCCTTTTCTTTTTCCTTTACTTTTGCTTTTGCTTTTGCTTTTTCTGATTGTGTTCAGAATACTTACATGTAGTCAAATAAAAAGCGATGCTAATAAAAATTCCATCATGATAATCTATGTTTATGCCCTTTCACTTTCTTCTGGCTGATATTAATTCTCTTGTCAGGACTGTAAAATCAAGACTTTTCTTAACATATAGAACAGCAAGACCCATTTGGTATCCAAGATGAAACCCAGATGAGTGTTAAGATTGACAGTGTTTTCACCCTTGTAATTAGCTATTCACACAAATGGGGGTTTAGTTTGCACTTATGCTTGGAACATGGCACCTCTTCATACAGAGAGCATCATTCACATGTTAACATTTTCACTTTTGTTTTTTGTTGGCAAGTAAGCCAGCATACTTACTATTGAGTTCTTTTAGATGTATATTTTGCTTATACTTTTCACTGTTTATTAGTATTCTATTAAAAAATAATTTAATGTGAGCAAAGCATGAACAAGAACTATGTGATGCTCCTCTCCTTTGCCCTGCTCTGGAGGAGGACCTCACCTGCCTAAAGCCACTCTGCTGCTTCTAAGTGAATAATTTCCATAGGCACAGTGCTGGGGCACTGCTTTCCAATATCTTTTTCTTTAAGGGTAAAAGACCCCCCCCTCCTTCCCTTGCTGAGGGGAGGATGGGTGGCCTCAGTACAACAGAATATGTACCACGCTGATGAGCTTATTTGCAGTCTTTTTCTTGGTTGTGTACTGACTCAGTAATGTCTGGAGGAAGGGCACAGAAGTAGGAAGCCTTATGGCATTACAACAACGGTTGCCAGAAATTCATCAAGGATTTTGATGGGTTCTGAACAAGTCTGTTCATTCTAAATTGAGGAATAAAAGACTCAGTGATAGAAGAGAAGGCAAAGGGATGGCTAAAACATCTCTGTTTTGCTAGAGCTATGTGACTGATTTGCTCATACACACTAAGGGTTTAAACAGAAAAAAACCCCGAAATTAACCAGCCTAAATGGACTCAGTATGGCTCAATATGTACTCAGGCTAGACAACACACTACCACAAGAAGTGGATTTCCAAAATATATGTTTGGAAAAAGGAATTGATATGCATATCAGAGTTACCATATTTAATTATAGTAATGCTTTTGGGTCATGCTTCAGGGCTCTCAAAATTCAGCAACTCTTAGAGAACAGGCTGAGATTTAATAAGAGTAATCTCTTTTTATCCTTCATGTACCGACTTTAGGGGTCTCTCTTCATCAAAGGCTAATTCTAGAAAATATATGTAAGAATGATCTTAGGTCTAAACAAACACCAAAAATTACTATGTTCTCAGTTGTGGACTATACGTCTACGTGGTCCTTCATCTTATGGGAATGAATGGCTCTTGGAAGTTCATTTAGTCTCTTTTCTAATTCCTTATAGGACTAGAATGCAAATGGAATGAAAAAGAGGTTAAGGAAAATTTTATCACTCAAGTGATCAAGCAACAGAGGTAGCGTAATACCTCTATTGTCTTTTGTACCCAAAAAATTAATTAATATTGTTTATCTCTTCAGAAACAATTGGATCCACAATGGACAAGAGGACAACTATCAGGCTAAATTAACATAAAGATCACATATAAAATCATTGAGGGAAAAAAAGGAGAACAGACTAATGGTGGAGAAAAGAGAAGCCCTAAATGCAAACAACAGAATTAATAAGTATGGTAAACGCAATCCACCTAAGCAAAATATAAAAATAATGATTGGGGAAATAACAGTGAAATAGGAAAATAATTTTTCTATACTGAAGCTCCATGTCCTCAGCTCTTTGCCTCCAGGGACTCCAAGCACAAGGATGCCTTTTCACCCAAGTAGTACGATATCCAGGTTGAGACTGCTGTTCATCTCTCTTACAGGACTAGAGTGCTGCTTTCCTCTCTCACCCACATTGATGCAATACCATCACCACAGCTCAGAGAGGGTGTCTGTATGACGAACCACACTTGGGACCAGGCGAGGGTGATGCCTTAGGTTTTAACTTTCATATTTTTCAAATCCTGTACTGCCTAGTGTGTAACTCCTAAGTTTCTTGTAGCCCTTTAACTTCTGCTCTCTTGTGCTAGGTAGACATGACAAAGCCTCTTCAGGCCTGCTTTCCAAGGACACTCAGACAGTCCTAGGCCCAAAAAGTATAAACCAAAAGCCTCTAAAGGGGGGGCAAGCCTGGGGAAATTACATCATTAACTGAAGCTTTAATTGGAGAATCAACCCTGATATGCAAATAAACCAAACTTATAAAAGTGTGAAGAACTCCTGACCTGCCGTCCGTCTTGAGGTCCATCTTGGCAGTAGCCTCTGGCTCCCCAGGGTGTACCTTTGAAGGCCCTTCGAATAAATACCTACCTTTATTCTCTTATTCCTGTCTAGTCTCTGTTTTTTGAGGTGGCCACTTCAGGCATCAGTGGAATATTAAGATACATAGCAATGGGGCAGTCCAGGGCTGGGACATTGTGGTTTACAGCTGCCCAAGGCAGCAGCAGGAAGCATCTCTAACACAAATCAAGGTGTGAAGCAATTCAGTGCTTCAGGGACATGTGTGCAGGTCACTAGTGCAGATCAGAAAAGTGAAACTAAACCACCATATCCCTACTGGAGAGAAAAAGGTCTGACTTCCTGTTTTTTATTGTATTTCAAAGTTCTTTGCTCAACTTGCTGGAGGATACCTCACTGGACCACACTGAGGCAGAAACAATAAACCTGTGATGTAACAGGTTAAAATGAAGTTGCAGCTGCAAAGTATCTTGAAACAGTTAGGAAAAATGAAATTAGAGAATACTTCCAGTGAATTATCACAAAAATTCCATTGTTCTATTTGTTTTCAATCCCAGCCATGACGAAGTGTTGAGATATTTGGTTGGTATACTCCCTCACAGCATTTTCAATAGAAAAACTGCATTTAAATTTTGGAAGCTGACCATTTCCTGCTTTGATGTACAGAGTAGGGAGGAACAGATCATTGCCAGACACTTAAAAGAGAAATGCCTATTTAGTGAAAAGCTGAAAGAAAATACTGTCTTTCAGTTAATTTTTTTATCAGTTAATTTCTTTTAAAGTATCTTAATTATTTCTCTTTTTCCGCATTTTACTTATCCAGAATCAAATTTATCTTTGTGCAGTAACACAATAGGAACTATGAAGGTTAAGCTGATACTTAAATCACTTTTCCTATATAAAGCATGTAAATTCACACCTTTTCTTCTATAAGAGCAAAGACACATTTGTCATATTTGACACTAGCTTTGCATAAACAAAGGTTAAATAAAAATTAGCACACAAGATTTGATCAAGGCAAAGGTTTTTTGACCATACACCTACAATTTAAACATCTGACTTACATGAAAATGAATTATTCAGTTTCTCTGGAAGAGAAGAGGAAGCGCAGTTAGGTCTAGATTGATTTTATCAGACTGTGAACTGGCTGTGGCGTAAATTGAGAAATACTTGAGCTATATTGGGCTGGAGAGGAACAGAAAAATGTTTATGCTGTGCTGCATTACCTTCATGTGCTCCATAGACAGCAGTATTACTGACCTTTTATTTTTTTCCCTGCCCTCTCTCTATCCTCTTCTAGCTCACACCACCGTTGCCCCAGATAAATAGTCATCGGTACCACCACTCTTACCTCAATCTGTCACTGGTAAGATATTTGAGAAGGCAATCAGCCCAGCTGGAGAAAACATAAAAGTGGAAAATATATTTGTGCTTAGAAAATGGAAACATAATATTTATACTTGGGACTTGAACATGCCAGGCTCTCAAGTGCTTCTCTAACTGCCTTTTTTCCTAATCACTTGTAGATATAACCATTTGCAGATATAAATTTGGTTATGTGCATGTGGTAGCAGTGTGCATGGAATTCACAGTAATATTCACAGCATTCACCTCTGGGAAGTGGTCCCTTATGGTTTCAGTCAGGAACATATATTTTAAGTACATAGGCGGAATAGAGATTTTGTTATTTTCCTTTGAGGTTGAAAAAGAAAATTGTTTCCTTCCATGATCATCTCAGAATTTAGAATTAGGTCAATGGGAAGGGCACATGTGCAGAGACTGGAAGCTGCTGAGCTCTCAGTGTATTTCTCATTGTACATCTGACTCACCATGGGAGCTTGAGCTATAGCCCCTCTGTCTATGAAATGCTCCCTGAACCAGCAGGCACTGAAGATACATTTCAGTTCATACAATGCTGTAAGATCTCTATTTGCCATGTGCTGTAAGAAGCGCAAGGTAACTTTCACAAGTATGGAAAGTAAAATAAAGTAGATTTCTCTTGCACAACTCAAATGAAAATCCATGGTACTTTGAGTATTTTTTCCAGCCGCAGATGGAATTCCACCATTTTAATAGTTTTTATTCTGTAATGCTATTTTTCTGCATAAACAGTCATGAACTTTTCATCAGTGTCTTCATGGATTAAACAGTCCCTAAGTACGCATTGACAGCACAGATCGTTATGGACCCTTATCATTTAAAATGGAAGAGAACGGAGGTTGTGTGTGTGCGCATCCATCTCCTTACTCCCTCTCTTTCACAAACTGTAAGGTTTAGTAGCAGTTAACACTAGACCACATCACTTCTAAATGATGATAGCCCTGCCAATTCTAACTGGTATTCCAATTAGACTGACAATTCTACTAATTAAGAACATTAAACTTTTAAACAAAGGCTGTCTTTTTTTGTGTTGCGTTTGGCAAAATGGAATTGAGGGTATAAGGAAGTCTGAACTCCTACTTCCAAGAATTGCTGATAATTAAAGGAAAAAAATATTTGGGGAGCGTGTAGAAACATTTAGATATGGTAGTTAAATAAGAAGCATAGGATATATGAATTGTAGAATTCAGAATATTGTAAATGATAGAGAAATTGTTTAAGAAAGTGAAAACTGCAAATCCACAATACATGGCTGAAACAGGTTTGCCTTTTGGAAATAATGATTTGAGCCAGGTGCTATAGGGATTTCAGTAAATTAAGCAAACTGAGACATTCCTTTGTTTGAAGAAAGATCACTTTTCTAAATTTTCTTTCCTTCAGATATGAAACAGAAGCAAAGAAAAAAAGTATGTTCCACAATGTAAATTTTTCAGTGAATATTTATTTCAAATCAATAATTTTTAAAAAAATTGCTCTGGTTTTTGTTTTACATATTATATGCAATTTTCAAAAGAAACATCTTTTCAAATCTCTTTGAAGTGATTTAAAGATCTTACTTTTCCTAAGTACCTTATTCTCAGAATGATATTTCATTACAGTGCACTTAAAACACAAAAGATTTTTGCCAAAAAATAAACACTTTCTTCTGAAAGAAAATAATTTCTTTTTTTTTTTTTTTTTTTTGCCACTTTATATTACAAGGTCAAACTGCAAATATCTTCTTCATAATCAAGATTTCTGTTTCTATGGGAGTAAGAGCATTTGCACAGTCTCTGCAAAAAAATCTTATTGTTAACTTGTGCCACAAGAACCAAATGAATAACAGACTGCATGGAAAGCAGTATTTACTCCAAAGCCCACCAACCTAAGCATCACAGATTTCATTCTTCCAGCACCCAGTCTTCAAGATATAGTGCAGGAACTGTGAATCTCTCAGGATTTGGTCTCATGCCATAATGCCAAGTGTATTTCCTATGTTGCCTTACCAAATCATTACTGCATTGCCTGTATTCACACTGTTTAAGGATTTCAAGATACTGGGAGAGATGGCTATTCTAGTCACCATCTGCTGACATCAGCTGTCTTCAAAATTCGTAGCAAAGTACCCTTTTGAGACAAATTTTACCTAGATGGCTTTACATAGCAAGACGTCTTATAGGTCCAAATGCAGAATGCAGACGCCAGCATGCCTCTAGGCAGAAAGCGCACTTCAACCCAAGTCACATAAAATTCCTGAGCGCAAGAACGAAACCCTGAACATATCATAGTACACTCTTCAGGATGCATGCCTTTGAACAATTTGTTAAGTGCAATTTTTTTTTCTCTCGTGGACACACTGCAGTAATAAGACTTGAACTGCTATATGTATTTTTCAAGAAATAGCAACTAAATTAAAGAACATCAGAAAGAAAGCAAAATAAAGCCAGATACATCAGATGCATTTTGTCTAACACTGTGAAAAATACCATGGGAAGGAAAAAAGGATTTTTAACTTGCAAAAATATATGCATATTCAGTACTGTTTCTGCTGACTGTTTCAGCATTTTGCAAACTATGCCGTGAATGAACTTTGGCCAGCACTTCAAGAGCTTAAAGAGGCAGGGTCACAGTAAGGCCACCCGAGCCAGGTAGAAAGCTAACACGGCAACTAGCACAACAGAGGGGGAACACAAGCAGGATTCAAGCTCAGCAAGCCACACTCTCTTCTTAGGAAAGGGATTTTGCCCTGAAAAGAAGGCTTTTTGCCAAACTTCTAGGTGCATTCTGGCCATGGTTGTTCTAAACTATTTGGAGATTCAAACTAGTCCTCAGCCAGCCAAAGGACTGAAATGAAAACTTCAGGCTGCCAAAAGATACGCAATTTCCTTTGCACATCCTGTTAGGTGAGATCAATTGGCAGAGTGGTTACCTTCAAAACCAACACTGTGTACTCAAACTGTGGCATTGATTTTCCTGATGACTGGTGGACAAGGAAGCTGGCAATCTGTAGGGTTTACACAACTCCTTAGAGATTGCTCAGACATAAGGGATGTTAATTACAAAAAGTACTGTTTACTTCATCTTGTACTTAAGTGCATGATAACCTCACCTCTCTTTACAGCAGATCACAACTTCATTTTGATTTTGGAAAACTTGATTGACTGTTTAGACAATGCTGTTTCTGAGAGGATGTCCACATATTTTATAAAAAACCTCTATGCAGGTGTAAGCAAAATCTCCTCTTGACTCCACTTCTTTAATTGTATACTTGAATAGAAGAGAATCAAATTTGTTAGGTTAGGAATCTAAGAAAATGACATCTTACAACACCAGTGTATCTGCTTGTTCAGCAAATTTGGTGAAAAACACATTAAAATGGGTTTTTATAAAGACGAAAACATCAGTTACTCTGAAAGTAGATCTGCAGCTAGAAGTAATAGAATTGTTCATTCATCACTGAAAAAATTGTTCTTTAAACATCAGTTTTTCCAAAATGATTTTGGAAAAATGTCATTACAGCCCTATCTGAATTCAGCACCATTTTACAGCTAAGATGAAATTAGCTGTGCCTTTCACTTTCTCAGAAGCTTGGGGGATAGAATCCAGAAAAGAGTTTTATAAATTCCTGTTCTATCTGCAGTCAAATTCCACCATTGAATCTCCAGGACTGTCAGGGGAAAATTGATCCTGTGGGTAAAAGACCTCAAATGTTCGAGCTTGTCTCGAGGTAAAATGAGATGATCAAGATCCTTCAAAGTATATAGCTGTCCACCTTTCACTGCTTTCAAATCAGTGAAAGATGCATATGGTTTTGTGTAACAAGAAAAAGCAATAGCAATGATCTTAACGCCCTGCAGTTTTAAGAAGTGACACAGCTAGGCAGATTCAGTAACTGTACACATCATCTAAGCTCTCTGAAAAATAATTTCTGGTGTGTATATCAGATATACATTGGACTCTTCATTATTCCTAACACTTGCATCGAGCATTTTAAATCAGTGGAAAAAGTTCAGGATCAATGCTGTAAGAGCCTTATGCCTCTTTTCTTCCTAGAAAGTAGCATTTCCCTGCTTCATTCCTATAAACATTTAATTCTGGCACTAGCTTAGGTTTGCTTATTTTGCTTTTTGGTTTTTTAATCCAAAATTACCTTTCTTTTCAATAAGAAAAGATCCCTAGTAAGGTTTTTAAGTACATGCATTATCACATGTTGCAGATGCTCTTTGGCAATCTTGGATGCTAGGAGCAGTCAAAAGTGTAACGCAGATTTGAGAAACGTGAGGGAGGCCATAGTTCATTAACAGCTTGGGATGCCTGATTGCACAGCTTTTCTGCTTTTTGAATGAAAATTCACTTATCTTCGTCAGACCAGTATCTCAGGAAAAGTCCTGTCCAAAAAGGGCTATAAATTCAAATAATAAAAGGCAAACCAAAAGGAGCATATATTTCCATTACAGTAAGCCTGAGTCTTCCTGCTCAACATTTAATATTCTTTCCTAAAAACAAGCACATCTGCTGAGCTGTTATGAAACTACCTGCATACTTGTGTGTAGAGAGAATGGCAATTGTATCTTTGGCATTTACTTCTGTCAGCTACTTGCCTTCTCACCTTTAATAACGTGCATTCAAAATAGGCTTAAGTTTGGGGTTTTTTACTTTTGTTTATTTATTTTCCTAAGACATTTATGCATATAAGAAGGAGGAAATGATGATTCCTACATAGGACCTTACAGCCCACCTGGACTTAGTGAAGTTTCATGGGGCTAAAGAAGTCACTTCTCTAGCCTGAGGGCTTTCTCCCTGCTGAGTTTCAAAGGTTTGCTGCAAATAACAAAAGTGTCAGACTTTCTTATAAAGTTTGCAAGGAACATTGACAAAGTTGCCCTTACAAAGCATCCTATAATTTCCTGGGAGGGAACTGTCCAACAGAAGCTAATGTTACTCTAAGGTTTTATTTTACACTTCTGTCAAGACATCAATAGTTCAGCTTCTTGGTTTCCTTGCATTTTAAGATCCAATTACTTGAGAGATGCCTCTACTCGAATTAAGGTGCAAATGAGACCATATGTCAAAGTCAATACTATGGATTTTATTAAACAGTAAATGTGAGAGAAAGAAATAGGAAAGGGGAAGAGGAGTTGGAGGGGAGAAGAGAGTGAGAAAGAAAGATAGTCACCACCTCGTGGATCCAGACCCTGTCCTGTTGCCCTTCTCCTGGTCTTCTTGGTGCAGGGGCTCCCACGAAAGTTCAGTGGGTTAATACACATTCAAGTATACGTGGGAACGCCCAAGCACCTCCCCCGTGCTGGAGGGGAGAGTTTTACACTGTCTTTTGCAGCACTGAGGATCTGTTGCAGCACTGTGTATCATGTGCAGTCCCCCGGTGGAAGGCCTCAGGAATGTGTCTGTGGTCTATGGCCTCCCCCGTCGGACCCAGGCAGAGCTGATTTTCAGGACAGCTGCTGGGTTTGGCTTTCCTTGTGGATACATTCTTCGTTTACTCCTCCTTAGACCTGAGATAATTGGACAATAGCAACACCTTTAACTTATTTGAAATTCCCATTAGGTGACTTAACTCACAGTCCAAATTCCAGGAATCCAGGAGGCATATTGGGGGTGGGTGGGACAGGTAGAGGGGACAGGTAGTGGGTAGGGAGGACAGGTGGGGGTAAGCTTGGACAGTTGCAAATGAGCAGTCGCTTTTTTATATGGTTTGCTGTAGTGAGTGGGCAAAGTCCTTTGGTGATCTTAACAGTATTTAAGGCAATTGTGATCTTTAAGTCTCTTACATTGCATATTACATTTAATTTATAGAATGCATATATCAAATATATATATATACACACAAATACGCATATATGACTTTAAGTCCTAAGCAAACTGCTCATCTTGTGGCATGTGCTTTCTGTAAGGCCACTCTGCTCTTCTGTGTCAGCATCGTAGCCATGTGCTCAGAGTTCCCACCACTTCCTGGAGAGGCTTTGCCCCAGCATGACCACACCACGTAGAGTGCAGCACGTCATCAGTCTGTGTGGGATGGATAACCCTGTCACAGGGAGAAGACTGCAGAAAGGGAGAAAAAAGTATTTGGAGCGTCTACGAAGGTGATCTAGGGAGACTATCTCATCAGGCACCTCTTGCTGAGGGAGATTTGCACTGGGGAGAGGAAAGCAGCCCATTAACTGTAGAGACATTGCAAGCAAGTCTTTGGAAAAAAAGCATACGTCATAGCTCTGGGGTCTCCTTGGGGAAGGGGAAGCAGTGCAGGTCTCTTCTGGGGTCACACACACCCACAGTATTAATGCCTAAAGATTTTAGCTTGTTATACATTTTTCACATATTTGCAACTTTGTAGACTGTTAATACACAGTTATATAGCTCCTGGTATTTTTCCTACACTTTCTCTTAGATATTAGAATAATAAGCTAACCCTTCTAATGCATACTGTTTAGTTGTGTCCTGAGGAAGAAGAAGGCTGGCAAGGACATTTTGTTTTCCACTAGAATTTAGAAGACATAACAAGAAATGGGGCAAAGAAGCCCTGGAACAACTCCAATGGGGCAGAACCCAGGGGAAATTACCTAACCAACTGCTCCTCTAATTGGACAATATTTGTTAAATATGCTTATTTGTTAAACTTATAAAAACCATAGAAATCTGATGCCGGATGTGTCCATGACAATGGGGGCACCTGGAAGCTTTCAATAAAGATTTGCTTTTTATCTCACTATTTTACACTGTTGCAAGTTTTGTTTTATTTGATTTTAGGCAACACTTCATCTACTAAAAGGGACTGGATACAAGGTCCATGAAAAAACATGCATTGATGGGAGCAGAGATTCTCAAAATGGAAACACAGAGGAAGCACATCTGTGAATCACTGTAGGCATCAGCAGAAGAAAAGGAAGAAAATCGTCTTTACTGACTAGCTGTTTGACAGAGATTGCCATTAAAGAATGAATGGTGATGAGCAGTGTCCTAGAACCAAGTGTCCCTGCAGCAACTTCTAAATGTTTACAAACTTACTAATCTCAGACCATCCTCAAGGTAGGGTAGTAGAGAGTGTGACAACTCCAGTCACCAAGTATGAATGAAAAAAACCCATTTTTCAGATGTGCCATAGGGGTGCTTCACACCACGAAGCAATAGCAATGACTTTAACGTCCTGCAGTTTTAAGAAGTGACACAGCTACATGACTGGCCTGACTAGAATATTTTACCCCAGGGAGAGAAGTACCTTAAATCCCATATTCCTGCAAGGTACACATCACCTCTTGATCTGATACTAAAACTTACAGGCTATATTGTGCCTTTATTTTTCTAGGTGAAAGGTATTTTACTGATTAAAAGAAAAAAAGTATTTTTCATTTTAAGATTATTTGGTTCCACCATCTCTCAACTCCTTTACATTAGTGTGAACCAGGAGCAACTCAAAATTAGTAACATTATCCCCAATGTATGTTGTATCTACATGAGATCTATTCTAGTCATGTGTTTCAGAAATCTTAGAGCAATTTCTCGTCAAAAACTATTTTTTGGTTAACCATAAGCAATTACAGTTAGTGACCATTTTCAGATTCTGCATTTAAGTTTTACTCAAATAACTCCCATTAAAATAGAGCAACTAAACCCTTTACAGCTCTTTCCTATTTGTGTCTAACAACCTATTCAAAACATGAAACTAAGAATGTCTGATAAGAGCAAGAAGTACATCCTTATTAAAGGGGGCTTAATGCAAAACACTTATATTTTGCCACATTAGCAGATGGGTTAAAAATTATATTTTCAGACTGAACCAAATCCTCTTGAGCTAATGTAGTTTTTTTTTCTGAAGCCAGGGGTCCTTATTGGTGTCTTCTGGTCTGTCCTGGGAGAAGGACATGTATTGTCTTATCACTGGTTGGAGGGTGCTTAGTCAACTTGATGGGAATGGCAAGTTCCCCTTATAAAGAAGTCCACAGTCTACAGCAGCATACTGGGGACACGGAGAGGCAGAAGAGGGACAGGTCTTCACAGACAGAGAGACACGTCACTTTGGTCCCATGGTGTGCTAGCTGTACACAGGATAGGCAGCTGGCATGCAACATGCACATGACACATTGCTCTGGTTCTTTGCCCAGCAGCTCCTTTTGTGGATACATAGTCCAGCCTTCACCAGAAAGCCCCAATTCTGACCAGCCTGAAACTCACTGAGGCTGGCAGACCAAGGTCCCTGCCCAAGATACTATCCTCTTTTGACTATTTTTGTAAAACAATATAATTTAAATAAATAAATAAACCACAGACCCCAAAACAAACAAACCCCACACCAACCAACCAACCAAAACCCCAAAAGCACACACAGAACTCCTGCCAAAAAGGTGTTCCCACCTCCTCCTTAGCATTAAACTCAGCAGGAGACTGCAGCCACTGTTTTCTACACTCTTACCCATGTATTTGTCCCTTGTGGTCTGACTTTGTAATTTAGGATGCACTGGAAGTACATTTTCCCCCAGTCTCACTCCCAAGGCAGCAATTGCTCTGGTGTTTGGGCTGTGCATGTGGGTGCTATGGCAGGAAGGCAAACTCATGTCAGGTCATGAGTGGGGAAGAGGGAGTTTGGCATCGCGTGATTGTTGCTGTGTCTACATTGCAGTGATGTCTAGTGTGTACATTAGAAAGATGAGGAAACAAATAAAGGAAAAAGATTTAGCTATCTTCCCCTTCTGAACAGTTCTGCTACCCATGAGGTCCCATTGCTCCCCATGAATGACCAAGACTACCACACTTTGAAATGTTCCTGAGTTCCTTAATTTGATGTGGTTTTCCTGTTTCAGCAAGACGGGGAGGTATGGGCCTGTTAGGAGACGGCTGGAGAGGATGATAAAAAACAACTTAAAAAAACAAAAGAAAAGGGAGGGAGAGAAAAAGTAAGAGAGTAAGACATTCGCCTGGACTCCGATGACAGCATATTGAACTCACTTGAAGAACTCCCATTGAATGCAGTGCAGTTTGGGTCAGTCCCCCTCATGCCCCATGGAGGTTCTGCAGCCCTTGGAACTCGGTATTATTTCAGTAAATCTATTAATGACTCATTATTATTTAAATGAATCTGTAAATGTTTGGTTGTGCTATTATTTATATATATTAATATTAATGTATTATTATAACATTGCATTTGAAATAAACACTTTTAATTCAAGTCTGGGTGTAGGAAAAAATTTTTGATATGTGTTCAGTAACATATTTCGTGCTGTGCAACCATTCTATAGAGTGCATTTAACTGTATTTTGTGTGTTATTCTTAACATGCATTCACAGTAGACAGCAAAACAGCAGTTATCGGGTATGCTGTGAATGCATATTAACAGCAGCACCTATTTGCATATCATGGATCCATAATACAAAATGCATAGTAAAATCCTTATGAAAAGTTATTATGCATGCACAGTAGAGGCTTTTTAAACCTTGATATCTCAGCTATTTTGTTTCTCCACTATTTATTTGAAAATATTAAAAAGGTCAAATGATGGATTAGGAATGTGCAAAACTGTAATATTACTCCTATGGAGGGAATCCTTCAACACAAACTAATTCATTCTTGGTTTTAGTAGCATTATAAAAGCTGTTCAAAAATGCACTTGAGTTGTTTAAAAAAATAACCACCTACTTCAACAATAAAAAAGGATGGAGAAAATATTTTCATGTATTTTGGACGCTGTGTGATATAACTGAAAATTTTGTTGGTCCTTCCCTAAACGTAGAACTATTACAATGTCAACCTTTCCTTCAGTATCTCATAGTATTTTTAGTATGTATTGAAACAGTGTTTAGTTACTCAGGACTTTTCATTTTAAGATTATCAGACATTTTATAACACTTCGAATATGCAAAATCCTTAAAAAGGTTGACAACCCTTAGAACCTCTAACAATATAAATCTTAATACATAAATTCCGATTGAGGATAATGGGATTCTACCCTCTCCTTTGTTACGCAGATTGTAATATTTGCAGTAAAAATGTAGCAAATGCTATGAATAGTACAGCGCTTGCTGTTTTTGAACAGTTTCCCCTTAAGTTTTAACATCTTTGCCACTTAAAATACATTTTCCTTAAAAAATAAAAACTAAAAAAAAAAGCTGAGTCTTGTAAAGAATGAGTGACTTGAATGTCTTACTTCTTTCAAATAAAACAAAAACCAAAAAACCCACAAAGTTTGGTGTGAGGTTATTTTTTTAATGAAAGGCTCTAAAATCATTGAGCACATACATTTGGATGTATAAAACACGGTCTTCCCACATGCATGTTGTTCTGCACTGCAGTCTTATTTTTTGTTCCTGTCTCTAATCAAAAAAAATGCCCAAACATGTTTAAATGAAACTTTGTGAAAAAAAAAAATTGATCAGGGCTGAGAACATTAATGCCAAGGTTTGGACCAATGTGAATTAAAGCAGATGAATTATAAACCCTTCAAAACCAGGATTTATAATGGAAACGCTGACACGGACCCGTAACAATAGCAGCTCTGCCAGGGATTATTTTAATACTAAAAGCATACTCAGTTGCTCATTATTTAATATAGAGATTATTCAGTTACAAAAAAAGCAGTGATACACAATAATAATGAAACCAAATTTTTAAAAAAATGTTTCTAAGATGACACATCATTCCCCCTGTAACTCTCTTGATATTGCTTATATGTGACATGCCACTCCTTAAATTAAAAAAAACCACAAACCCCTAACACATGACGGTGGAGTTTGCCATAAGCTCCATGGCAAGGCTGAGCTAAGAGTCTTTGTCAGTTTCATTTAACAGTGTTTTGCCTGCGGAAAGAGACAAAAGGGTTAAAGGAGGAAGAGCAGGGAGCACAGGAGGGGCAGCTGACAGGAGAAACAAGGGCATGAAGAAAGGAGAAGCTAAGTATGAAAACAGAAGAGCACGGGGAGATTTTTCAGAGGTTTCCAAAGGGAATAACTCAGTTTTTAAAGAGATATTGGGGGAACATTCATGAAAAAGCCAGGCAGACGGAGAAAATATGGCAGGGGCCAAACCCTTCTAGCATCCTAAGTTACACTTGTGAGCAGGTGCACCCCAGTCACATTGCAACATGACACAGCAGGTCAGGGACCAGGAAGCCCTGCCACATGCTTCAGAAAAAAAGGCATGATTTGTTAAATCTTCATGCTGTATGTCCAGTTTTCTACAAACACCTCTTTTATTTTGCAACGTCAAAAAACACCAAGGGATGTGAGGGCAGGATTTCTTACAGATGGCATGAGGTTTGGTCCTATTATTCTGTGCTCTGGGGCAACAAGCTGCACTCAAAAAAACCCCATATCCCAAAAATCACACCCAGCAGCATCACACAAATACTACTTTTTGTGACCGTGCTATGCGTTATAGCACTAGCATTAGTTCCCCATTACTGCTTTCCTTTCCTTGCCTTTTCTTTTTTGTCCCTGGGTACCAGGTGCACTGGAAGGACTCAGATCAATATAAGACAGCGTTTCTCATATAAACAGTACCATATTAACAACCACAGGGCATCTGTACCTGTAGGCAGGGATAGCACCAAATGCTGGTATGTCTATCCATGCAGCTAGACTGCTAAAAAGAAGCAACTACAGTGGAAATGCACCTACTGTATGTGAAATGCTGGTGCAGAATTTTTTTCTTTTCTTTTTTTTTTCTATCAGTCTAACCTTCTGTGTTGATACATGAATGCTGGTACCCACTTAGAGGGATGCCAGATGATCAGTGCAGAATGAAGGTCCCAGGAGAAAGGCTCACGTGGTTTTCTCTGCCCCGTGACGTCACTAGCAGATGGCATGGGTACCAGCTCTGGCAGTTGGCATCAATGTCACTTTTTAGAGATCAATGAGATAGTGCAGATATACACAGATCTAGACTCCAGGAGACGATGCGGCATTCAGACTGAAAAGATTTGGAAGGCAAAAAATGAAAAACTGATTGTTGAATGAAATAAAAAGCTAAGGTAATACAAATAAAGATATATTTCAGTTGGTGTTGGGTGTGCATGCAAGTGTTTAAAGATACAGTAACATTGTCTTGTATTTTATGTATGCTATTTACTGTCTAATAACTCCTAACATTTTATTCTTCTGATGCAATTACAAACTTTCATTGCTTTTGTGTAATACTGCAAGTGTGTAGACAATACTGATAGAGTTAGTCTTTGACTGGGGTTTTTGTTTAATTTTCTTCTGTTAAAAAGTCCCTGCATTTTCTTTGCTTGTCTCTTTGAAGTCCATGGGATACAAGCTTTTGCTGCTCCCAAACTGCAAACAAAAGCAAAGTGATTGGGAAAAGGAAATTATTTTTCCATTCCAGGCTGGATTCTGAGCACACGTGCAGGATTACAGTCAGAATCTACAGACTGCTCCTGTCAGCTAAGAGCTGGAGGAAGACATCTGAGCCTCGCAGAACATAAACACTGCTATAGCGTGCAGGGAATTTTTCACGTCCCCCCCCCCCCACCCAATTGATGGGAAAGAAAAAAAAAAGGAGAAAAGAACAAGGAAAAAAGCAAATAAGTTGATTCTAACTAAACAGATAGTATCAATTAAAATTTTTGCTTGAAAAAGGGGAAAAACAGCTAGGGGGATTTTATTTCCTAAGTCTAATCTAAATACGTTTAGGGTTAAATCTGATTTTTGTCTTAATATGAATTAAGTATTATGTGATTTTAATACAAATAATTAGGAAAAATGCTTTGTTTTGAATTATATTACTAGCTGAGTGATTTGGGGGGGTATATTCCATTATTTTTTTCTTCTCAGCCACTGTAACTTACTAAAGTTTAATATCTTGATACATAAAGGAAGAAATGTGGAGGGGAAAAAACCCACAATTTTGAAGTATAAGTCACAAAGTGCTTTTAAAATATTTACCATCAGGTAACAGAGATATGGCACTTTTTCAATTTTAAAACTGCACTCGGTCTCCTCATTTTTTCACCCAGGGGAATTTGGATTAATGAAATTTCTGTATTGCTTTATCACATTTTGCATTTCTTTGAATTCCATGATGGTGAGAGTTTGAAGGGTTTGTTTAAAAATAAAATAAATGAGCAGGGAGCTAATTGTACATTTAAAATATAGATTTACTCTATATTTATCTGTGAGAAATGTGGCTTTTTAGTTTCAGGATCAAATGTTTCAAGTGATTTTGGAATTCTCAACAGCCATTATCTTTTAAAAAGTGGGCATTTGCAACTGCCATTTTATTCAAAATATATAGATGGAGCATTTGTACACACACACACACGCACATACACATACACTCATGTACAGAGAGCTTACGCACAGACACAAGTAAGGTGCATGAGGCTGTCTGTGTGAGTCGGGAAACTTTGAAAATGGAAATATTTAAACATTGTGCTGGCATTCTTTCAGGTAACTTAAGATTATAGAACCATGTTAACACTACCATTTGATGAGTCTGTTGTAATGCCAGAATCCCAGATGTGTAGAAAGTTTCCCAGAGAAAGTGATGACCAAAAGCAAATGAAGAACCCAGAAAGCTTTTCAAAGCAGATCATCCTCCGAGGAAAGAATATTAAAAGATCACCTGGAGAAGACACAGAAAAAGAAGAGGAGGAGGAAGAGAGAGAAGAGGAGGATGAGAATGGCTTGCCGAGGCGAAGGGGCCTTAGGAAAAAAAAGACGAGCAAGATAAGGATGGAAAGGATTAAATTCAGGCGCCAAGAAGCCAATGCTAGAGAGAGGAACCGTATGCACGGCCTTAACGACGCTCTGGACAATTTAAGGAAAGTGGTCCCGTGTTATTCTAAAACACAAAAACTGTCCAAAATAGAAACTTTAAGACTAGCCAAGAACTATATTTGGGCTCTTTCTGAAATACTGCGCATTGGCAAGAGACCCGACCTGCTCACCTTTGTCCAAAACTTGTGCAAGGGTCTGTCCCAGCCAACTACAAACTTGGTGGCGGGATGCCTGCAGCTGAATGCCAGAAGTTTCCTAATGGGCCAGGCAGGTGAAGGCGGCCATCATACCCGCACACCCTACTCCACCTTCTATCCTTCCTACCACAGCCCAGAGCTTGGCACTCCTCCAGGGCATGGGACTCTTGACAACTCTAAGTCCATGAAACCATACAATTACTGCAGCGCTTACGAGTCCTTCTATGAAAGCACTTCCCCTGAGTGCGCCAGCCCACAGTTTGAAGGCCCCTTAAGTCCTCCCCCAATTAACTATAATGGGATATTTTCCCTGAAGCAAGAGGAAAGCTTGGACTACGGCAAAAATTACAATTATGGCATGCATTACTGTGCAGTGCCACCCAGGGGTCCCCTTGGGCAGAGCTCGATGTTCAGGTTGCCTACAGAGAGCCACTTCCCTTATGACTTACATCTGCGCAGCCAGTCTCTCACCATGCAAGATGAATTGAATGCAGTTTTTCATAATTAATGAGGAAAATGAAAATAAACAGTGGTCATTCACCTCCCCATCTAATTAAGAGCAAGCAGATGCTTGGGCACTGTGTAATTGGCAGAATTCTATTTAAAATGTTTACTAGTTCCTAAACTGTGTTTCAACTATTGTGAGGATTTTCTATGTATTAATAAACCCTTTTTCTGATAAGTATTTTTTTTTGTCTGTAATCACTGTGAGAATGTTTCCTCCCAGAGGTTTTCTCCCACCTTTTTAACTTTTTATTTCTCTATTTGTTTGATTTGTTGAGCAGTGTGTCTGAACAATATTACTGAAATAAAAGCATACACACTGTGTAAAGTCAATGTCTATTTTGATTGTATAGTAATTATACAAATGCATGTTATTGAAATCAGATTAATAAAAACTATGTATTTATAATTGGTAGAAAATATATATTATGTATTCAAGGAGAACTGGATTAAAAATTTTAAGAACTTTAAAGAAATTATACGGAACTGAAATGGGCTTGCAATATGCAGAGGTGATGGGGCAGCAATATTGAAAGCTATGCAAATTAAAAAAGGCAAACGAACAAAAAAACAAAATCGTTTTTGGGTTGTTGGTTTTTGGTAAGCTAAGGAAAAACAGTGACTGTCATTGACATTATTCAGCCTGACTTTAGAGTGTTGCTGACAGGGGCCACATGATCATATTTAGAAGATATTGTCAAAAATTTGCCTGAGTTATTTTGACCATATATAATCAGCACTTTTTATTTGTATTATTATGACTTCAGATGTAAAGGTTTGTTTAAAAAAATGTATGACTGTGGTTTCTCACTACGTACTTAAAATGCAATTAAAGATAGATGTCTCCACTTTTAAAATACATCTGTTAGATGTGATACTGTATTTTGTCTGATACTTATTATTTCACAGTATACAGCTGCCTTTGGTCTTGCCTACACACCTTTCTTCCCAGGAAACCCATCATGCTCAAGTCTGGGGTTGGAAGTTGAGAATTATCAGGGTGAATCTCATGCTATTTTCAGAAGGATGTATCATCAATGCAGTAGATTCAAAATACCACATAAGTAGCTGTGTGCTAAATGAAACACAGGTTATGGGGACAAGGTAACTTTATATCTCAATGAAATGCCAAATTTCATATGGGGAAGGGTCCTGAGCTGGCACATAGGACACTAGCTGCTCCTCCAGCTCTGGCTCATGGGGGTGCGGTAGGAGCATGAGAACAATAAGAACTTCAGAGAAAAGGATTTCCTGGACATCACTAAACTTAGTGTTGACTAAAAAACAGCACCAGTAAACTACAGATGTGTCTGCAACCCACACTAGTTCAGCAGCTGCACAGTCAGAGGTCTGCACAGTCAGAGGTCTGCACAGTCCCGCACACCTTAAAAGACTTGAGCTTAGCTGACCCTCAGCTGTTTTCTAACCAGCTAGAGCTATTTATCTATAAGCTCATGAGTGATAAAATGAATGAATCGTTGATCTAAAAGCCAACAGTCTTTAAACCTCTGAATGAGCAAGACCTCTTTATTATGATGGATAAATAGCAGCCATCTGACAAGCAAAAGTACTCTGCTCTGAATGAGGAGGGAATACTTTCCTAAAAGCTGTATAAAATGTGAAAATTCCACACACAAGTTGGAAGCCCCTGGCTGAATCACAGTCTGGGTCACAGTTTGTTAATGACACATTGATCTCAGAGCCTCACTTGAGTACACAGCTGGACAAAGAGGGGATGGGCCAATTTCTTCTGATAATTTGACTAATGTCACAAGCAAGACTTGTTGTAAACAGTCTGCCCTGTCAAGCATTGCAGCTCCCTCAGGACAACCACAGCCTGACATTCATCTCTTCTAAGTAAGACCAGGCTTCCCCCAACAGAGAGGGGGAACACATTCCAAAGTTTGTATCAGGGTCTAAATGCTTTCAGGTTTGCAGAGGTAGAAGGACAACCATGGGATTTTGTTCAACCAATATCCTCTCTAGCCACAAATATGAGACCAAAATTAAGTCTTTTGGAGCAGAGTCTTGGGCCAAATTTCTGGGGTTTGGCTCAGGATCATCCTGTTTCCTCAGGGTCAGGAACCATGGAAGGTACAGTCAGCCTTTTTCTGCCTTGGATGAAAGGTGATGGTCATGACTGTCAACTCAAAAGCATCCCCAGGTGTTCTGCACTGAATATAGGAGGGATCTGAGAAAAAAGAAGACTCTAAAGTAGGTTGTGTTTGCTGTTACTCAGAATTAGCTGATATTCAGCAAGGCATGGAAAGATGATGGGAGAGAGAAGGGGGAAGAAACCAGTCAAGGAGGCGAAAGCACGCAATTTGGGCACAGATTCATGCACACTGAGAAGTAAAAATATATAACAAGGAGCTGTAGGCAAGAGGGCCCAGAAACGGGATCGTTTGCGGGGGGAGGCAAATACATCCCCCCCCCCGAGCAGTGGCAGCAGACTTCCCTAACCAATTTTACTAAGAGAAGCCTCTTCTGGGCGGCTGAAAGTTCACCAAGTACTTCAGAGCAGCCTCACTGCACTGGGGGAGGGTCTTTGCATAAATTGAGAATGGTGTGAGGAGGCAGCTGTAAAGTCCTGCACCACGGGAAGGAAATGTCTACCGCAATACATCCAGCAGGAACCCAAGGGGTGTTCAGTCTTCAGGCTCTGCAACCTGGGGGTCTCCAACTCTGTGGCCCTATATTAACTCAATAACTCATGGGCCAGTTCCCGTTTCCCCTTCTGGCAGCAGAGACAAAGGGAAAGGGGGAAAAAAAAATCCCTGCCAGTTCAGATCTTTCTCGCTCACTCCACGACAGATGGGGAAGCAGTTTGCAGCCAGATTCCCCCTCTGGTAGCTCAAGGCGAGAACCACGCTTGCTCAGGGCATTGCAAGTTGGAAAGTCACTCTACAATAAATAATGGGACAAGTAATAGAAAAATATTGAGATGGCATAAAAAACCTCCCACATTCTCTTTCTGGGGGGGTATGGATTATTTAGAGATCTGAAGGTAGGAAACTCCCTTGAGAGCAGACTCGCTCACATACCTTCTTTCATGCACACAACAAACATTTCTCTGCTCCTTTGCTGGCCAGACACAGAATAAAAAGGTGCTCCAAGCTCTGACATGATTTATAAAAGCCTTTGAAGATGCCCTATTTTAGGGAACAAATCTGAGTTCTAAAAAAGGTCTGGTCCTTTAAAATCACAGGAATAAAACCAATGGGTTTCTTACTCATTATCTCCACTTTTTGAGGTTTGTCTCCTTTCAACCCCTTTCATACAGCAAAACAAAACTGCTCATTTCTGTATGTCTTGTTCTCCTCTTAACTGCCTTCAATTTCTTGAGAATAGAATTATGTAAAAGACCAACTGCTTCAGAAAAATTAGGTGAGAAATTTCTATTGTTCCATGTCCTTTAGCACAAAAATATTGAATCCTTCTGTCAGTTTTAGAGATGGGAACCCCAAATCTAGCAGAAGAAGAACTATTTCATACGGCTTTGTTACACAGTGGAACTCTTTGCCATTTATTATTTTCCAGAGTAACATTCTAGTGTGATTTTTAAAAAGCACTGTGTGTTTTCATGGTATTGGAAACACACTAATTATTTAAGAATGGCTGTACTGGTTCAGAGTAATCATCCTTCTGACCCAATACACATTTTTTAACATGAGAGAGTAAAAAATTGTCAAAATGTGTCAGAAGAGGGCAAGGAAAATTAATATTTTTTTTTGCTAATAAAAGTGCTGGTAAAAAACCTAAACATTATGCTCCAGTCTTGTTGGAGACAGGGATGTGCCTGAATTGGAAAAAGGGCCAGAAGGCATAACGGTGTACTGTAATGTTAGCCCCCTTTCCTCTGCAACACTGGACTCATCAGTAATCACTGAGTAGGATACACTGAGTAGTACTAGGCTGTACCTCTGAACCCCATGCCAAGAAAAACCTCATCCAGAGTACAATTTAAAACCAGTGGCCCAAAGCCCAGTCCTACAAATCCCAGTGAGACCACAAAGTGAGAGAGAGGGGCAGCCACTGCTTTGCCAGACCTCAGTGGAGATCTCAAGCCTTCTCTGAATTACAGTAGGGATACACTTGTTTTAGGACACATCCTGACTATGCTCCCTTTGGGACTGTCTGCATTTTTTTCATTTCATAGCTATTTCTACAAAGATTTTTCAAATGTATGGAGATTGCACAAGCACAAATATGACGGGAATTTTTTCTATACTATCAGTTCCCTCTCCCAGTTTTACCCCTGCTTTATTCTTCTTTCTCTGCCTTGCCTATAGGGTTCTCAAATGGCAGCAATTAAGTGAAATACCATCAGTAAAAATGAATGAAATCCCAGTGTAATACACAGTAGAATCTTTCCTTGCAAAAGCAAAACTAAAAAGTCTTTGCATGTTTTTGTTTATCGGATTGTGAATCTAGCTTAACAGTGGTTATATTTTACGGTCACAAGGTCAAAGCAGGTTTAATCCTTGTACCAAAATCCTGCAGCCTTTAATGTACAAGTAGCAGATACAGGGCTGCTTTAGTCTAAATTGTCAGGAAAGCAGCTTCCCTAACAAAATTTTATCAATTTTCGAATTAAAAAGAAACAGATAAAAAAAACCAACCCTCAGTAATCTGGCTGTGGGTCTGACCCAGAGTTGAACCATGGCAGCAGGTTTTGATTTTGCTCTGGAGAGACACAGATCAGTGTGGTGAACAGCTGGCACTGTGCCAATGCAGAATCTCAAGGGCAGACCTGTCGTATCTCACTGATACAAATCTAATTACCGTACACAGGGCTGCCATGCAGAATCACACTCCCAAGCCTTCTCCACCACACAATTAGACCAGAGCAAGTCATCTCACAAAATTCTTCTATGCTATGCCAAAAGGATGGCACATTTTCCTGCAGAGCTTTCTCCCTCATCTCAGAGGATGTGCAAGAATGAGCTAGGAAAAGGGAAAGACAAATTTGCAAGCAAAAGATCTCTGGGGGAAAAAGTTTCATTTATTTTCTCTTTTCTTTTTTTTTGTAATGCCTACAATGTGGAGTCCCTATGACTCACAACTGGGTTTGAATTGGCAACAGCCGCAAAGGTTGTTACAGAGTGATAAAGAGATTTCCTCCCCTACTTTCCCAAAACACCATTTTCTTTTGACTGTTTCCTTGTCACTTGCTCCTTAGACTTGCGCATTTATCCCTGTAACTGCATTACTTGCATTATTTAATTCTATTCTTGCATGATTTAATTCTACACCATGTATGTAGAACATATCTGGTTGTAGCTGAAAATCTGCACTACTTAAGGAGGTTAGAAAAAAAATTTTGCTGGAAAAAAGTGACACTTATGATTGTTCATTTTTATAGGATATTCAGTGTATTCTCATCCACACCCCCGTCTTGTGAACATTGTAATTTCTGATACTCGGGTTTTTTTGCATTGCTGTAGAACATTGCTAAGCAGGTCTGAGGGTTTTCCCTCCTCTTAGTATTTTTTTTTAATTGGAATTGATTAGTATGTGAGATAGTGTTTTTGAAACTGATGACATTTCTTGATCTATAAGTATGCCCACATGTAAAATGTTATTAATTCTGAAGTGCTTGGAAATTCTGTTTGCAAATGCAAATTCTAATAATCAGCTGTATTGGAGGTCCTTGTACAGATAGAGAATGCAGGCTAAACCACAGATTATATCATAAATTTTGTACTCCTGAAAGCAGGAATTTTAGGACTTGAGTCCACTCTTGTTCTGTTGAAATTCAGCAGATACCAGATTGGAGTCTAAATCACATGGGAAGATAAGCATAGCCTTATCCACGATGTTATTTATTTACAGACACATGAGCAGATGCATAATGCTTAGATGCAACTGAAATGACATTTCTGTTGGGCAGACAGCTTGCAAACAAAGAGACTCTGAAAGGATCTTCCTCAGAATCCAGGGAGAGGCCCACATGAATGCTAGTCAATATTTGCCCCACACCAAGAGAAGCGCCTGTAGGAAAGAAAAGCATTGTCAAGACATTGAGAACACCAGAAGCAGGACTCCTGCTAATTTCAATAATTAAGCAATTGAGGTTGAGTTCCCAAATTCTAAAGGAGAGTTCATATCAGCCACGATAAAAAGCCCTTTCTTTCTGGGTTTACAAGGAGAGCCGCTCTTGCACTTAACATCTTTGTCTTGGTAACAGGCATTACTTTAGAAAAGTAAATATTTTCCCCACAATAGATATAATAACCATTTTAGTTCATGCCCAACAGTTTACGTACAGAGGCACACCTACCCCCATTGGGACAGATTTTGCAGGTTTCCATCAAAAAGTGGGGAAAATCATTTGAATGCATGTAGTTATGATTATTTTGATGCCAAAATGCCTGAAAATTTATGAATGCGGTAAGACAGTGAGTGAATAGCCACTCAATATATACAGCCACAAGTTCTCAGGTGTTTGGATACACAAATTTTCAGCCCATGGATTCAAATTAGCCATAACCACCATGTTCCCACAACTCCTAAATTTCATATATTCATATTCTTACTACACTCTCAGTTTTTTCCCTTATTCAGTTAAATAATAGAAGCTTAGCTAAAAGAATAAACCTGTCCCTGTGCCTCATCTCATGCTGTCACTATAGGATAATCCTAAAATAACTAAGCCCAGAAATCAGAGTGACAAATATTGCAGCCGCAGAAACACAGCCCTAACATAGCGAGTGATGCAGCATGTGAATAGACACTACCAGAAGTACGCCGACAGCTTTCCTGGTGGATAGAGTAATTCAGTGCAAGATGCACTGCAGCACCCAGCAGAAACACCAGTGAGGAAGTATTTGACTTCTGCAAGGAAAAAGCAACTTTGTGGTCACAACAAATTCAGCTAATTACCTCCTCAGAGACAGGCACATGATATGTGAGCTGGGGTGCCAGTCTGCTTTGCCTGGACAATAAGCATGTCCCAAATACAACTTTCTCTATCCCCATTTTGAATGGGTTGGTTGCTTCACACAGCAGGTCATCTACCCCATAACAGTTACATCGGCCTTCATGCTGGATTAACAGCCACTTCAAACAGCTGAGCCTGCAAAAGATGCCCTAGAGGAGATTATGATGCTGTACCATACATCCACATCTTACTTAATCACGGGTTCCCTCAGGTACTCGCACAGATGTCGGCACATTCTGTAAAATGGTGACTCTGCCATGAGTAATGGTCTCTACCACAGGCCCAGCCTTATGGAAAAGCTCTTCAGTGGTTCATTTAAGATATGCCTAGTGGCCTCCATGAGAGACTAACAGTACATACTGCTTGAGTGCAGTATCTCACTGATAGTGTGGTCATATTCCCTTAATTCTTTTTGCTCTCCATGTGTTGGGATGTGTCCTCCCTTCAAATTTAGCATTCTTCCGGGCGAAAGTAACACTACAGATTTATTTTTAATACATTAAATATGTTATTAATGAACCAAGGCATAAGAGAAGGTATTTTATATGGGACCACATGCACTTCTAGCAGTCCCAGACTACAGGCATACACTCACATCCTCTGCCTTCTTAAAGTCTCCAACAAGTTGTCTGCGAAGAAACTTCTCCAAAAAGAATAAGTTATTGGCAAGGAAGGACTGCACACAAGGAGGGAAATCTCTGCTCAGATATCCCAGATCAGTGTTATACCTGCCCCTTCTCTTCTGCAGGCCAGTATATGTGAAGGTAGTAGTAGACAAAACAAAGTCTTTGCTTGGTTTGTCGATTTCATCTGTGATTTACCCCAGTTCCTGCATCATCTAGAGGTAATCTGGTCTCCAGTTCACTCCATTGCTCTGTGACAATTTACTTTTAAATATCTAGAGAATTACAAAATAAACTCAGTCTCAAATTATAATCTAGCATTTATTTTTTAAAAGAAAAAGTCTTCAGACTTTTTCCTAAATGTATTTAAATCTTACCAGTGAACACGATGCTGGTTATTAAAAAGTAATTCTGGATGAATTAGCTTGCAGCTACAAAATTAATGTAATTCATTTATTACTTGCAGCCACAAATCAAAATGTTGTTAACACTGCTGCATGCAATTTAATATGCACAGTAAGTTTCCACATGGCTTCAATTTTAGGTTTCCTGGTCACTACAGAGGCTCATTTGCAGAATGGTCTGTAGGCATACGAAATCAGCTTGTGCTTACTTGGAGAAAAGCTGTTCAAGATGGTTCCTACGCAGGCACAACAGTCCAAAAAGGTCCCAGACCAGTAACACCACTTGGGATTATCATATCCTGCCTAACACTGAGGAATATCTACATGCATTCACAGAACTACAGATATAACCAGTGCTTATCACAAAAAGGCATCCGTAGTCAGAACTGCTATTACCAGTTCATCCTCCTAACCAAGAAGGCACATTTTTTAAAATCACTGAGCAGCCAATATCTCTTTTAGAGACAACAGGACCAAGATATAAGATGTTACAACATCTACTTTACGAAGTTTAAAAAAATGTCTACAAAACTTATAAACAACTGAAGAACCTAAATTTTGACAAGGATAGATAGATCACCTGTAAGTGAGCTACTGCTGAGTTTTTGCATAATGTACCCAGAGTTGTGCATGCACTGTGATTAGCTTGAACACATCAACTAGATAAAGGCAATGTGCTGCACACACATTTCATTTTCAGTAATCTTGTTGCAGAACATTGTCATGTCTGAATGAGCAACAGTGCCTGTTTTCAGAGTCGTCTCTCTTGCTCTCTTCAACCACACCGAATTCCAGGAACACCTAGCTCATTGTTACTTAAGAAAGCTTACTGAAGAGTGATTACAGTGGACATATGCCCCTAGATTCAAGTCTGATTGGTAGATTACCTGACTAAGAGCAAGAGCAATAACCCAGGTGCTTTCCAAATAAGAGCAGGCCATGAACACCAGCACCCCATGCCACAGTTCTATTCACAGGATTGCAAGCTTGCACAGGTTGCAATATTATTTATTCCTTCCCTCTTTCGCCTTCTTGAAAAAACCCATTCAATGAAGTATATCTCACAACCAAAGCAAGATATTTCAAAGCATTTTTGCTTTGTTGGAAGTTTTCTGATTGGCTTTGTTAATAAAATTATCAGATTCCCAGCATGCTTTCTCTTTTTCTTTAAACTGCCACCACCTGCGGCATGGTGATCAACACCAACAGTAAATAAGGCCAAAATCATAGGCACAGAATTGTCTTTTTTTCATTAACAGTACTTGCAACTGACACTTGTTTGATAAGTCAGCATTAGTTTTGGTTTGGCACTGCTCACCTGTGCCTGGATTTCGCTTATAGCTGGGAAACCACATTCAGCACAACCCCAGTTATATTAAAACTGAGAATAAAAAGGCATGGGGATGGGGCAGAAAAAAAGGCTTTCACATCCTGAGACCATAGTACATCAAGTAACAGCCTGGAAATACCTATCAAAGGCATGAACACAACCAGAATTAGGAGGTCAGGCTTATCAAATGTCCACAGAGCTACTCAAGAAGAATGAGAAGGCGGTTCTTGATGACTGTTTATCAGAGACACATTTGAGGCATCATTAGCTGCTGGTGGTTCTGAGTGATTGTTGTCAGCACAGCCCCTCTCCTGGAAAATATCTTTGCCAGACCTCTCCTGCGCAGCAAAGGCATCAGCATACCGTTGCAGCCAGGCTAGCCACAGACAAGGAAAAAGCATCAGAGATTAAAGCACTAACAATGCTGAAGCCCTGATTGTGAAGGGGTTCAATAAAACAAGTCTCTGATCTAGGCTATTCTAGGATTTCAGGTTATTTTGACTAATTTCTAACCTACACTTTTGGGACAACCCCAGACTAAATCACTGTGAAAGAAGTGAGACAGATGGAGGGAAGAAAATAGAAGCAGGCAGCCCACTATAACTTAATTCTTACTCTTTCCAGCACTCCTGACATCGATAAGGCCTGTCCACCAGAAGGGCATCACAGTGAAGAGAGGGCTCACAGATATATTTCACTGCATTTACACAATGATTTCCTGAAATGGGAGGGAGCGGGGGAGCTGCCTTCTTTATTTTAGTACTGTCAACTGTTAGTACAGAGAGTGTCTCTCTGGTGTGTTATGTTCTCGTGAGCTGGCAGATCTGTCGGGAATATAATGAGGTCTGTTCATGTACCTCCGTTTCTAACAACTTACTCCTCAGATGCTCTCCTAATTTTCTTGAGGTGTAAGGACCAGTTGACTATGCAAATGAAATAAGAGAATGCAGAAAATGATTTTGACACAAAGGGAGTTGCTGGCAAATGCCACCGCTTCCTCCAGGCATAATGGTAAGAGACAGCTGCTTCTGCCAGCCCAGAAGCCGTAGCTGAGGGGGCTAGCACAGCTCTTTCAAAAATCTTTAGTCTGATGAATAACTAGGCAAAGGCTGCATATACTTAAAAGGCTGTGAGAACCCCCAAACCCAGGGCTTCAAATCTTGCTCTGCTGTTCCATGTTATCATCCACTGTAAATGCACACAGGAGTGATGTCTGATGACCTTTTTCGAGGTTTGTGAGTTTATTGTCTTCAAGTCCTTTGTAGCAGGAGGAGCAAGACAAGAAACAGACTATGAGAATGTGAAAAGCACTGTCCTTTGCAATTTCCATAAGTGCTATTTTAAGAATACAGTTATCAGTTTTGCAACAAGATGTTACTTTTTGGATCAAACATTTTGATATATGAACAACCCCAATGAATTAGAATAAATAATCACAAAAAATATTTAATCACTGTACACAATACCATGGTTTTATTTTGAATTTTCATTACAGAGTGATTCCCTCGAGTAGTTATCATGGCAGTCGTAACTCTGATACATGTATTTTGTCAATCTGTCTAATAAATAGTAGCAGAGTACTGTAACTGACATGCATACATAAATATTTTAGGATTTAGTGATTCTTAAATTGTTTGGAAATAGTTACAGTAACCAGCAAATACTGATACTTTTCTTTTACCTCTAAGAGCATCTGTCACTTGGAGAACTGGCACAACGCTTAGAGTACCACTTTGTGGGAAAAAAATAACACAAATGTTTATTGGTAGTACTAAAGGAATGGCTTGATGTTTTTCAGCTCTGAGCAGAATAGCTGTCTGGAGTGCCACATGTTATGATCAGCACACAAATACAAAATAAAATCCTTCCATGGGGGAGACCTTCATTTCAAACAAGGGAGAAAACAAAATTCTCAATTATTAAAAGCATACCACGTTGGAAAAAATAAAAACGGACATTTATTCACTCACCACTCCTGAGAGGATAGGGACACCTGATACTTTCAAAAATCCCAGAGTTAGCAAGTGGTAAATAAAATCCACATTTCCTGATTTTTCCACCCTTTCCTTAGCACTTCCCAGGAAATGTGATAAATGTCAATTGAGGTTATGCATGATCACCAATAGAAGGCTAGATCACTTCAGCAAGATTCTGTCCTTGTTCCTACCAGCAAAACTCCTTTAAACACATTGGATTTACTCAAGTATTAATGGGAATAAGCATAAAAACTTGCCTTTAATTCTGTTAAAGTTCAACATCCTCCACACTTCTACGCAATAACAAATCCAAACATCCTACTCTTATAACATTCCCTCCTTTTTTTATTTCCCTCAGAACACCTTATATTTGTGACCTGGCACCATTACTACAGCTTAAATGCATGAGAAAACCCAAGACAAAATGGCTGTCCCAAGAAGATACAAACTGAGCAGAAACCTAATAATCCACCTCCTGAAGCAAGCTGAACCTGATTCCTTAAATCAGATTTCAAACATGTGACTGAGCTACTTTGGCTTAATGGCTGCCATGCATCAGCTGAGCCCCAGTGAAAATAGTTTAAATTAGCATGTGCTACCCTACATTTGCAACAGCTCAGCTGCTACACAGGAACTCATTAAGCTATGGTAACTTGCTCAAGAGTCTGAAACCTCAATCTGATGCTCTACCCAGTGGCCCACATAACAGCCCAAATAATGCTCTCTGCCTCCATGCCAATAAACCTCCTGAGCCCATCTTTCACAAAGTAAGGATGTGCCCAAGAAAATAAGCTCAGTACAATTTTCCAGTGAGATGCTTCAGAAGATTTATTCAGATAAGCTGCGAGATCTGTATCTCTCTGCAATTCAAATAAACTTCATGGATGGTACTAGGATTTCTTCATGTCTTGTCTTTGTCTTCTGTTTAATATACCATGTTTTCTTCTTCAGCCCACCAAGTATTACACTATAGATTCTTCTTTCCTTAGCTATTGTAATTTCTCCTTGTGATCTCCTCAAGACGTACTTCTCCAGACCACTTCAAGAAACTGCTTTTTCCTAGGGAAGAGAAGAAAATTTAAAAAAATATATATACTGACTCATCCTTCATTCAGAAATCCAGTTTCAAACTTTCTCTATCATTCTCTCTTCCTCTCTAAACCATCTATTCATATCATGTGTATCAGAAATGTAGTGCAGCAAATTTTACTTCAGCTGGTGCCATGTGAAATGCACATCCTGATCCTTGAGCCCTCTTATAGGAAAGAGGGCACATATTCATTCTAGCTTACTTTCTTAGTCTCTCTTTTGTAGTATTGTAAGTGTATAATTTATTAAATATAGGATACAAATCACATTAAAGTGTTACGCAAAATTAATTAATATTTCATTTCTTGTTATTCTGCAACCTGTAATATCTACCAAGAGAAATATCTGTGAAGATGAAGAATATTAAATGCAGAGCAAAACTGAATATCCCAATATACCTGACCCTCAGTATAGCTCAGTGTCTCAACTTTTGTAAGGCACTAGTTTAAACCTTGGGGGAAGTGTTATCTCAACAATTATGTCTACACGTAACAAAAATTGTATCGAGCTAAGAAATTTTGGACATACATAAAACTACCAGGATAAGAGTTGCAATTTTTCAAGTCAACTAATACAACAACAAAATCGTATTTTGGAGTGGGTAAATGCAGGAAGACCAGTTACTGTCTGATGCCTCAAATTTAGGCAGCTCAAGAAAAAGCAGGCTGGTCTTGTTCCATCTGGCAGTATTATCATAGCAACTTCAACAGGTAAATATAATTTCAGCTTTGTGCTGTGGCACAAAAGCACTGATTATTTGTGAGTTATCCCTTAACATACTGTAATACTTTTCCTAGACTTATGCCTCATGAGCTCACAAGAAACTGAAGACACGCTTAGCTGTAAGAGTACCTCCCAGGGCTGATGGCTGGGCTGTGCTAGAGCAAGTTCCACTAAAAATTGCAATTTCCTGACTGAGGGAAGAAATAGGAAAGGGAGGATTGCTGTAGTTTTTTCATCTGGTTGGACTGAGACCTTGCTTCTTTCTCAGTCCAGTCCCACCAGCTGTGATATAATGTGACTAAAGGAGCCATGACCATTACCATTCTTTACTTGTTCTCTCTGAGTGAGATGCCTCTTACTGCTTCTATGTATGAAGCAATGTCATCGATTAAGGGGTCAGCTTGTTCATTAGGGCATTCTGCAATCTCTCCATTGTCCTACAGAGGAGCCAGGAGGCAGCTGTCAAAAGTCTCTAACCAGGCAACAATGGCCAGGGAAGGGGCTGGCCCCAGGTTTGTTTGATATAGACACCAAATAGCCTTCCCTGGTAGCAATTTGTTCACATCATTGACAGGTTTTGAAACTGTGTATTCATAGCAAAACCTCTGGGAAAAGATAACAAAAATTTTGTCCTTTGGCATCTCCATGAGGGAACCCATATTTTAGTTCAATCTGTAGCTACTAGAGTGATGGAGGAAATGAGATGTGAATCCCTTTCAACAGAGGGGAAGGGGTATCTGTCCCTGAGTGCTTGTGTCTAGATTCTATGCCATTAGCAGAGAAGTGTACAAATTAAAATGGACCTGTTTTATAATAAAAAAGGCAAATAGGCAATATTCCTCAAACAAAAATTTAATAGAATATAATAGAATAGAATAGAATAGAATAGAATAGAATAGAATAGAATAGCTCCTCACACTAAAACTATTGCTGGAGACAAGATCAAATGCATCTTATTGCATTTTACCAGAGCTAGGAAGAGAGTAACTAGTTCATAAATTCCATCAGGAGCTTGGGGATTTTTGATATAATGAGTTTTACAGTTTCAGAGGAGACTGCTTTGCTAATAATTATGTAACAGTAATTAAATCTGAAAAAGGTTGTACTCTAACTATGTTGATTTATTGCAGCTCCAACAAAATACTTCTAGAGTGTGCTTTGGAGCGTGCACCTCCTCCCTCCAGTTTTCTTTAAATTCTCACAGAGCACTGGGTCACAGATGGTCTGAGATGCGATATTTTCCCTATTAAATTCCTAATAATCTTTTTCCGAGGCTGAGTCATGGAAGCCTGGGGATTTCTCATTTTAATTAGAAGGTTTAGGGGGCTAACTCTGTTTGAAATTTCCTCTTAGGAGATGTGGGTGCAGGTGATCCCATTCAGAAGAATGACACAATATCAAGGCCAATATCTCATTTCCATATTAGATTGCATCTAGTTTGGCATAACTCCTGATCTGGATGCTGATGATGTGCCGCCTGAGTTGAAGGCACAACATTTTACCATTTGAAAACAGAATTATTTTAGGATTACGTCTGAAGACATTTTAGGCTCTAGCTGGATGTTTCCTACCCTACCACCATGTTCCATCACCCTGTGTAGAAACTATTTATAAATGTGAATTATTTATTAGTCTGATTGAAACAATTAGTCTATATCATTTGGAAACAGCACTGTTAAGGATGCTCAGACAAAGAGACATACTACATTGTCCAAAGGGTTGATCCTCACAGTATTTAAGATATTAGTGTTTCAGATTAATTTTATATGCAAATATTATAAGCTATAAAAATAGAAAACTCACCTAGCAAAATGTTTTATGTACAATTTTAGCATTCACAGTATGTGAAGAACAATGTCCCACCTCTGCCATCCAGAGGAGGTTATTCTTAGGCCCTCATAGCTGAGTTTGATCATTTCATACAATACCTGTTGTTTAAGAGTTAGTCTGGTGTACTATTCACATGTCCCTTGATGTGAAAAAAATCCTACTTCTTAGAAAACAGCTGTTGAAGTTTCATCAGCTTATACTCTACGGCCAATTCCTGTGCTTTAGGAAAATGAAGAGCACCTCTTATTTCTCCAGCATGGTATGCAGTTGTCAAGAAGTCAGATGAGACATTATTTGCCTTTTATAGCACTAGGTATCTTTTCAGTTTTCGACAGACAGAAGTGACTGTGTTTTGGGAAAGTAAAAAATTTCACCCACTCTCAACTGCACCACTCACACATGCTAAAAATAAAATTTTATTGGAAGTAGTACTGCGGCATATAGACTTGGCTGTGAATAAAAGAAATAACCTTTTCTACATTAAATCCTGCCAGTTGTGCCATCTCCATGAATGAGTTTTATAAGTCTGAACTTTTAATTTTGTTATGCATTTTAAAAATACTCTGCATGTTATTGTTCAAAAGCTTGAATTGTCATTCATTATTTAAAAGTTTTAATTTCTATATATAATCCATTCATTTGTAGATGCAATTTTTATGCCCTAGTTGCTGAAATGTTCTAAAGATCGGGGATTTAATGTAATGGCAAGTATTTCTCTTACGTGTCACAGAATCTATAAATAAAGACAGAGAATAGTGCTTTATACTGTTTTCCAAAGATCAAATCCATCCCTACTGTCTGCAAATCACAGCCTGCAAATGCCTCACAAATAGGGTTACTCTCAGTCGTGCTACACCACTTGTGAAGGAGGAAGAAGCCATACTAGTTTATGAGCAAGAAAAGCCAACCCTTGCCTGGAACACGGTGAGAATGAAGAATTTGG
The DNA here is from genome assembly GCA_014706295.1 of Lycocorax pyrrhopterus obiensis. Classification (NCBI taxonomy): domain Eukaryota; kingdom Metazoa; phylum Chordata; class Aves; order Passeriformes; family Paradisaeidae; genus Lycocorax; species Lycocorax pyrrhopterus. Next base: position 55,839,087 of record JACSVZ010000002.1, on the reverse strand, counting down.
CCCTACCCTAGATTGCACATAATATTTTGTGTATGAAACATCAATGTGTGAACTGCAAAACCAGCCATTCTACTGAATGGTCACAAACCCAGCTGATGCTGTAAGAATTTGCTGGGTTTGTCCACTTGCTTCGTAATGCCTTTTTGTGAAGCCCAGGAAGGAGGCAGCTGCTGATAGTTGCCTTCTCAAGGCACTCCCATGGAAGCAACTTGGCCTCTGTCCTCTATTGTTATAATACCATCTCCTGTCATCAGAAGGAATGTACATCCTGTGCTATAATTGTGTGGAAAATACAATTGTGTTAATTTCTCCCAAAACCAATATAGGGAATAAGAAGTCCTGCTCTTTAGGCATTATTCACATAACAGTTGAGACACAAAATTAATTTCTCAGCAGAGGGCCAGCAGAAAATACAAGCAACAACCGTTTTTTTCCAAAGCAATTAGACTTCCACTTATTTTCTCCCCAGTCAAGGTCCAAACTGTGAAAACAAAGAAAAGTAGATTTAAAATACTCAGTAAGGCAAAGAGTTAAAGTGGCAGATGAAATCAGATTCTGTAACGAGTTATAGGGAAAATGTCTCTGAGTTCTGATTAATGACTAGGGACACCTAGAGCTGCTTTGGCTGTCTCAGCAGTGCATGACTGGTGCATCAGGGTAATGTCTAATAACTAATCTTTGACACCAGAATTAAGTCATTTTGCAAGAAAGCAGGTCATTAGAAGCTAAATTGAAATATAAGTAATACGATCTCTGTGGAGGATTGTAAATTAATTGGTTTTTAACAATAACATTTCTGTATTTTATTAAAGCAGTGTAAGAATTCAGAGAAGAAAAGAATGTAGCAGATAAACAGGGCAGGTGTTGATGATGCAAATGAAATAGATGACAGATGGTTAGTAGCACGATCACTCACTGCATGTGTATAATGGATAGAGGTAATCAAATTCCTTTGTGAATCGGTGACTTTCTTTACATCAAGAACTATAACTTTGCCATGCTTATACAGCTTATTCTTAAAAATTACCTCCACTCCTTGTCATTATCCTGGCGTGCAGGACACTCGTATTTGAATACTGTCATACACAAAAAAAAAAAAAAAAAGCGCCAGGCATGCAAATAAAACCCCACCCAGGCAATCAGCTACCTTTACAAATCGGTAATAGGACACTGAAGGAGTGTCTGCCATCAAAGAGCACCTCACCCCCAGAGCAGCCCAGGTGACCCCTGGCGTATGACCCCACGATATGGTTGCTGCCGCCCAAATGCCAGGTCATGGTACTGTCTTGAATGGAAGGGACAAGTTAATGCTTTAGCAGAATGACACGACTTCTTGCTTGCTAATGGGTGCTATACTCAGCTCATTACACAAGAGATAGATACACTGATTTTTGAGGGAGATCTATTTCATGGCCCCACAGAGCTGTGCTTGGTGATTTGACATAGACTACAAGAGAAAATCACGAGGCTCTAGATGCAGAGATAGCACATCATTATATATCTATCACACACATATATATACAAACATACCCAGAGAAAAAGCAGAGAATGTTTGAGCCAGCACGCACAGAAAGCGGCCTCTGTATTGAGCCAAGCAAATGGAGCAAAAACAATTGATCAAGGACTTCAGACATCATATCAGGGGCCAATCCATTAGCAGAGCACCTTCCAGGATGGGTACAGAATAGACTGCTGATGCAGTAGATGGGAAATAGCATCTAAACACATCACTTTCTTGGCACTCTGCATTTCATCAAAACAAAGACATGCCTTTTCCGTGGAAGTACTCTGCACACACCAATGTTGGAGAATACCTGCAAGATATTTCTAGGATTGCTGGTGAAGCCAGGTTGACTTTACTTCGGTCCTTTCTCTTTACAATTACAAGCATAACTTTGCTGCAGCACAGGAGTGGTGTTGTCAAGGTGTCTTTAGGGCAGCATAAAAGGGCAATGGCTTTCATGGTCTAGCACAGTATTTCTGTAAGAATATGTTCTGCTGAAGCACTTGCTTTGCACACCCCTTCCTCAACCTCAAGAAGCAGAAATCATGCCTGCAGGGGGAAGAAGGGTGGCAGGATCCTCTGAAGCATGGCTCTGTCACAGCTAATTCTACTAAACTGCCAAAACCTCTCCTAAACTCTGAAACTGTTCAGCAGAAGGCTTTGTTTGCTCTAAGGCTAGAGCAATTTCAGGGTCACAGTGTCAGCTGCTTGTACCCTTCTCTGTCACCAGAAGCTGGAGCCTGGATAAATGCAGATCACTCATCATGTTTATGGAGATAAGCACGGTGCAGAGTAAATATTGTGCTTGAAGCTAAATGTCAAGAATTCTACCAAGTTTCTGTGGGGAGACTACAGATATACACAGATGCTAAAGAAAGTATACTACATTTTATATTACAGTATCAAAAACTTCTCTCTATTAGATGACAAAGCACATTATTTAATACCTTTTGTAATACATCAAGAACCGAGTTCTTGACACTGTTTTGGAGCAGAATGCTTTTTCCCCAAAAAGCTACATCTACTCTCTACCGAAAAAAAATTGCAGCAGGTTGCTGCATCATTAGAACAGGGGAGATCATGCACAACCCAGAGGTTACCATATGAAATAAAAGACTGGAACTACATTCAACACCCTTTGATGTTTCAGTTTATTCATGCTGTATTTTTGTATTATGGTTCTTTAATATTACACAACTATTATTTTGCTTTATTCATGTCTATACTTATGACTGACACCTGCAAACAGTTTAACAAAATTATTAGGGAATTTTATTATTTTTCCCATGGCAAAACTGCATATTATTTATTTTGGGGACAAAAATAGACAAAACACAGAATTTTTAAGTTGTTTAAGAAATTATGCATAAACCCAAAAATACCTAAGTATTTGGGATAAAGAAAATGAATCTCACTAAATACTAATAAAAAAGCCATTTAGAAAACATTTTGTCACTGCCTTTAAATAATATCTGCTTAGGCATCAAATCTTTGTTGTTGCTATTGTTGCTTCTGTTCTTTGTCTGCCCTGCAGAGAAAAAACAACAAAGAATGAGCTTGGCTGTTTGCTTTTAGAAGCAGCATTGACAGTGGACTGCAAAATATTTGGGCCAGTGTGTTAACCCTAACTTTGTGTTACATCTAACCTTGAATGAAAAGTTGTGGCAGGGGAAAATATGGACTGTTGCATTTTCACCGCTAGTGGTGATTAGCAACTAAAAAAGAAGGTGTTTGGACTCCTGAATGGTAGGCTGAGTTTATAAGAGAATTTGTTATAAGAAAGATTTTAGCATAATGTAGACAACACAGAAATTAGCAAGGAAAAACCTGAATGTGGGAAACATGCACACAGTATTTTTATGATCATGTTTCTGAGCCAGAAGATATTTTCAAAGGAATGAGATCCCGTATACAGGTTTTTAACTGTCAGTTGTTCACAGGCAACTATGAAGAAAGGTACCAGAACAGGTAAAAACTGTGTGTGACCAAGGCTTTCTAAATGGCTGTTAAAAAACAGTTTTAAAATCAGAGCCAGATGACAAGACTGGGTCCAGTGTACACTCCAATCTAGGATCCCAGCTCAAGCCTATCAAGCATTTGATTACTGCCTATGTTAAAGCAGCATTTTGTCAACACTGTTTTGACAAACTGCTGTGTGGTCATTTTATACAGATAAGAGACCTTAGAAACAGTTCTCACTAGGGTAAGTCCCCTCTCCTCTGGGGACTGGAACTATTATATCTTCATATTGATCAGAAGGTCCTTTAGGAGGCCACGCTGTTAGCTCTGTGTCATCTGGGGTTCACATTTCTGCCCTGGTACCTAAACTCACTGAAATTTGTGAACAATTACCCACTTAACAGGAATGAGCATTTGAAAATTCATTGATTTTAGCTGTTCCCCGCCACCTTGGGTCATTTTGACAAAGAGTTACAAATTTCCCAAAGCCGGCAACGTACTGCTGGAGACCTCAAGCACGCATTCCATATGTATATTAGCAACTATACTACAATCTCTCAACTATGTTCCCATACTTCTTTCAGATCATTACAGAAAACTTGCATTTACTAATATGTTATATCTCACTCACCACCCTAGGGCAGGTGTGTTGGGGAAGGGAGGGACTAAGTTAAATGAAGATAGACTTCAGGTAAGTAGGGCTTTCTAGCCCTGCATGCATTGTGGCAAGTGGGTCTCTGGAAAAACAGCAGAAAGGCCAGACTAAATTTTGCTTTTGAGAATGCAAGTCTCTTCTGGAATTACTGGTGTTGGAAAGCTGAAATACAGAAGACGGTTAACAAGGAAAAGGTACACCCTTACAACAACTTTTTTTTTAGCTTTTCAAAATTCCTGCTACCAAAGAGGATCTAGAGAAATAGTCTGATAATCACTTCTTTGTTCTTCAAAAGCCTTATTGTGTGGGGAGCTTGGAAAAGGAGCAAATACAGAAGATACAATAACAAAGATACCTTTAATTTTGCTGATTTGTGGTGTCCAAATATCAAAAGACTCCCCATAAATTACATGGGTCTTTTCTTCGAGCTATTTTTGAAGACGCAAGAGCTCACTGAGGTGAAAATAATGGTCTGCATTCGAAGACTTGAATGTGTTCCTATTCCAGTAAAATATTGTATGTACACTATGCAGCAGTTGCAAGGATGAGTAGCTCTGCATCACTCCTCTGGTCTATGCTCTCTTAAATGACAAGTAAGCATCAATTTTTCACCTTGACCCTTGCCATGCCCGTATGACTGGTTCTTGCACTGAAGCATTACCATCAAATTGGTCTCACGAGTCATAAGTGGAAGCTAGTGTTTTGAGGTTTCTTGTGGTTTGGGTTTTTTTTGTTCTTGGTTTTGCTTGTTTGTTTGTTTGTTTGTTGGTTAGTTTTTTGAGATGGAAACAGCAAAAAAACCCATTTGCATTAAAGGTTTCAGAGAATTTTTGGCTGCTGTAGGCTGCGAGAGTGATAGAGCAAGAGTTGAACACCAGGAGACAAAATGAGACACAACTCTGTAACCTGATACCGGCCAATGGAGGAAACTGGACAGAATGAGCCTTTAGAGCAGGCTCTTGGGATCTCCAAAAACTGCTCTATCATATTTTTAGAAAGAATTTTAAAGTTTCTAAGTAGGGTTTACATTTTAAAGCTGTTACCGAGAAGTAAATGGCTTTTCTTTTTTAGATGTCTTTTTAACTCAGAAAGGACATAATTTCTGTTACATTAACCTAATTTTGTGGCTGATATATTACATATGTTTGACAATGAGCTTTCCATGTTTGTCTTTAACTGGATTTTTGGAACAGGAATCTAAAATTGAAAAGCTATTTTGTAAGGATTGAGCATTTCCTCTTCTGCTAGAGTCTAAAGACTTAACAGGCCCTTAAAACTGTAGAGGGACTTCAGATAGAAAGTGGCATTTGCTGCAGGCCAGACAGCTTCTCAGGATTTTACTGCATGAGGACAGAAAGGAATGGCTTCCACAGCTTTAGGGGAAAGCAAATCACCAAGAAAGGGAAGTGTTACAGTAAAGACTCCTTCCTTCCAGTGGAAAAGCAAAAAACGCCACCTATCCTAGAACATGTGAGAGGCTTTAATGAGAAAAGTTAAAGATATGGATAAATGGACACAAAATATTTGTCATGAGCTAGATGTAAACCCTTTCCAGAAAAAAACCCTGCCCAAAATAGCCAGCTGAAAGACTGTATCTGCTTCCCAGCAACCACATCACACCAAAGGTGAAGTTAGAGCTACACAAGCCATAGAAGAAGTTCATGTTTCTGAGAAAATCTATAACCTAAAATCAGCAGTAGACAACACAATCCAGTGATATGACGTGCATATGTGACTCATGAGATCCAAAATGAAGTCACTCAAATATGTCATGAAAGGATTTTGAGTTGCTTTCACAAGAGCTTGACTGCTGCAGAGGGGGCAGCTGAAAGGAGTTTTTGGCATAGGTATTACATAGGTATTACAATAGGAAACTGCACAGGAGATGAGAGGGAGAAGATGCTGTGGGAAACACCCAGACAGCAACTGGGCAAGAGACACATGATAAGCCCAAGCAGAAAAGAGAACATCTGCACTGAAGCACAGTGATAAGCATTTCAGCCTCTGCACTTATTGAAAACTAGTAAGGGGAAGTTGCACTACACTTGCACTGTTCAGAAATTACTTAAAGCTAAGCAGCTCCTTACAGGCTGTATCAGAACGGCAGCCAGCCAGCATGAGGAAATGCGAGCCTCTGTGTAACACAGGCACTACGCCCAACACTGTCATGGCAGAGACTCACAAGTCACAGTTCCCCACAACCATCTTCTTGTCAAGCTTAAAAATAACACTCACTTATCAATATGAACATAATGCACATCAGCAGTTGCTTATAAGCAACCTGTTGACTCAAGCAGAAACAATCGGTTGCAGCAGCACTGGACCTGCACATCCACATGTGACTTTCAGGAGGCAGCAACAAGAGGTACTTAGTCTACCTCCCTGCCCAGGGGATCAGCTCTCACAGGCATTTCTGCTTAAGTTTAGTTTCAGCGTCTCAATATAAACAATTGATATAGTGCCCTCATTGCTCTGGCATTTTGATGAACCACCATGTCTTTCCACAGGAGACCCACAGCTGGTGAGACTGGAAGCTTCATGCAACTGAAGAGCTGCCTCATATGTCTGCAATATGCAGCTACACCCTCTCGGTGTAGACACACAAAATATCACTCATTGGAGAACTGACAATACCCAAGTGGTCAAATCATACCAAGTACTCTGTTTTCTGATCCTTATCCTTTCTGACACCGACATCAGTGTCTAACCGTGCAGACATTGTGCTCTGCAGCCATCAGTTGAAGAAAATGTCAGCAGGTGATGATTCACGCCTCATTGGTGCTGCTCTATAATTTAACAGCAGTATATACAAATTAGATCTGCCTCCACTGTCTTTTTCTTAAGACAGGTGATATTATTTTAACGCTGTTTTCCAGCAACCTTCTTGCTTATTGTTAAGGGAGAGCAGCAGTTACTAGTAAAAATCTTTTCTTGAAATGAAAAAATAGGTTACACTTGTGGAAGTTCATTTATGGAAGCTACCATGCCATATATAAAATAGAGTCAATAGGAACCAATACCCAGCTGTGAAATCTTCTAGTAAAAAGAAAAGCAAGAGAAGAACATCAGATTAGGAGAAACACAGTTTCCCCCTTCTAATTTAGATAAATGTATGACTGTTTTGTTCCATGCAAAGGTACACCTACTTTGCTTTTTTTTCATCCCTAGGTTCAGTAAATTTTCTTGAAAGAAACTCTTTTTGTGGCCTCATCAACAACTTCTAACATTCATTTTTTGTAAGGTCCGTACAAAAGAACTCTGTTATATCGTTTACATTTTTCAATTTTTAAGTGACCTTCATTATGCCATTTAAGAAAGGTAAGAGTCCTCGTCACAGCACCTTTAAACAAAGCTCTTTTTTTTTACTGGAACATTTTTGAAAATAGGAACAGGGAACATACTATTATGCCCAGTAAGTGGTAATAGTGTTACTTGGATTTGCTGTGTCTTCTCCCAATGATGGTCAACTGCAACCACGTGGCAACCAGGACCAGAGTTTTACAGAAAAGTTCTTAAATAGTTTCTCTTGGGACTCTGCATCATCATACTTTTTTCAGCTGCTGAATATGATATATCCACAGCCACTATATATCTCCCAGATTTGAATCTCATTCACAATTACAGCTGAGGGGAAAAAAATCTTGCACCATTACAGGAAGATAGGGACGAAAGAGGAGGAAGACAAAATGCCAAGCCAGGAATGGGTGATTTTTTTAGAGTCAGTTTCAGTAAAAGCTGATCCCTCATAAATAACAGGATGAAATTTTTTGCACCTTGTTACCTCTTGGAGATCAACATTTATTGACACCAACTCCAGTTTTCACATTCACCTAGTAAGACCTAAACTTTTTCTGCTTCAGCAGTCTGGTAGTCCACCTTGCCGGTCCTGACAGCAAGCTAAAAATCTCCCATTCATTATTGTGGCGGAACGGTTACTATAGCCTGAGAAGTGACAGTGAGCAATTCAGCCTCTGGAAATACTTTAATAAAAAGCAAAAACTTCTTTTGTTAACTGCTCCAGCAGCTGAAGCACTTGACTTAAAATTACTCACCGTACCTGATTTAAATACCTTATTCAAGGTTGTTGGATCAGGTGGCTAAGGAAGACTCTTAATTCCTCCATCACATGGTGTGTATATTAAGTCCTCATATTTGTCATTATTTACACAACAGTTAATGTAAATCTGGAAAAAATTAATAAACCTAGCCTTTTAGGACTACTCTCCAGACAGAAGACAGCATTTTTTTAATTAAAAACAAACCAAAACAAAAACAAACAAACACAAAAAACCCCCAACACCCCCCAAAAACAAAACAAAACAAACAAACAAACAAAAAAACCCCAAAAAACCCAAAACCAAAAACCAAAACAAAGCCAAAATAACTTATTCCTAAGGACTAAGAAAACCCCCAGTGTCTATGGAAATGCCGCCCTGTCTCTCTTTCAGCTTATTACCAAAGCAGAGAAGATTTTGAATGATTATCCCCAATGAGTGAATTGCCTGCTGGGGTATATAACACTAAAACACATTTCATTTATAAATGAAACGGTTTTTTTCAGCTTGCTGTCTTAAAGCAATCCCCATGCTCTGCTGTCTTATGAAATACTAAACTTTAACATGTTGGTGATGCTTTATACATACTGACACTCCTGTTTATTAAATACACGTATTGTCAATTGTGTTATCCCTGACCACATTATAATCTCTATTTACACCAATTTAATTGGTACTGCTGCTCGGCACTATGGGCACTAATAAAAACAACTAAAGCACTGAGAACACAGCAAATGTTTTCTCAGCTGAAGGTCACACTCTCCATTGACCCCCTCCCCCCTTTCTGTCTGAATTTAGGGCAGCATGAATGGAAAAGTACAAGACAAGACTTAATTTACAGCTAATTTGGTACTAGGCCACTTCTCAAAGTCCTGCCCTACTTTAATCACAGGAAGCTTCATGCACAAAGGATTTATGTGTAACTCTAATGCAAGCAAGGGTCTACTCTGGTTTAACCCATATCCCACTGTGGTCAGACCAGATCCACCCTGAAAATATGTACCAAGCCCTTACTGTCTATAGCACATGCATAATTATTTACCAACAACAGTATCAGCTAAAGCTGTTTGAGTAGAAGACTTCTAGGATTTCATAGGTAACGAAAGCTCTTTTTAGAAAAAAAATTTAAATCAGAGAAATGTTTCTTTATTATACTTTGTACCATATTTAAAGAAAACTACAGAAATTGTACAATTCTTTATTAAATATTAAGAGGTTCTGAAAGAGCAGTTTCTAGGGGGCCCATTTAATTTCTAAACAGTCCCACTGGGCTTCATCTCTTCTGAATTCCATGGGGAAAAAAGAGATGAATTTGCATTCAACAATAATAAAATTCTGATAACAGGAGGGGAAAACATCTTGCAAGCATTGCAATCACCCCAGAAAAAAAAAAGTAAGAAGGATTATTTAAACAAAAATTAAGGACAGCTCACATTTGAATATTATATCTTAAGGCACAGAGCCAAATGCAGATGCATCTAGCCATGTTTTGGACCAAAGCCAAATTCTCTCCATCCCAGTTGTTCAATTTTATAGTGGGAGAACAAAAGGGGGGGTTGATACAATATCATTTGGTAACCAATGTTTGGGGGCTTATTAAGGTGCAAGTGAGGGCATTTATGTGAAAGTAGAACATAAAATTAAAAGTGTTCTTCAAACCAAAGGATGACAGGTGTCATGTAGCATCATATTTTGTGATTATTTCCTATAGCAGCAGGGCAGCTCAGTGTAACGATTTACAAGCAAAGACATTGTGTCAATCCTCTGGGTTTCACTTCACGACCATCTTGAGAAAAATCAAATCTAGACATGATATGCAGTGACAATCCCAAATTTACTATGGCAATTGTGTTTCTATCTGCAGGCAAACAAACAACTACAACAAGGTTTTTATTCTTCTCATAGCATTGATAAAACAAATTTAGCAAATCCCAGTGTCTGGAAATATTAACATGCTAGTGTTAGGGTTTTGCTCCAAATTGCAATGCATTCACTGGGCCCTTCATACCAGATAGAGGGGAAGGGAAGCTGACAGCACTGGATTGGGACAGAGCAGAACAGGTGATTATCAGCAATGCCAGAGACCCATGCCCTCCTTCTCCCCTCCAGTCACACCAATGTATTTCATGGTGTGGAGGATCACTGACTAGGGAAGCAACAGCTGAAGAGGCCATACCAGCCTCCACAGACCTATGGAATATTAGCAGGTACATTACGGCTGGTCCTGTTGTCATTGATTTTCTTGCTGTCCTCTCCACAATGTGAAACTCTCCCTGGAAGGGTTTTTGGGCAGCAGAGTAGAAGTTCTAGTGGGTACCCAAAGTGACTGGAGCCAAATGAAGTGACAAAAAGCCTCTCTGCCCCCAGCCTGGACCTCCATCACAGTGACAGTTTGGGGTGGCTGCTCTTCCAAGGACACAAAAGAAACCTTCCTTCTCAATGCCTACTATAAAATTAGCGAAAAGCTCAGTTAAGAAAGTAATGATAATCCTAGAGATTTGTAACTGCAGCAAGTTAGACTGGCTGGTAGGAGGGAGAATAAAGAGCCTTTTTCATATATGGGATATTTACAGTGACCAAAGAAACCGTCTATAAGGGAAACACAGAATCCCAGCTTCCAAGCTCCAGCTGGGGAAGCAATGTGATGTAAGGACTGGCACTGCAGCATGAATGGAACCACTACCCAGGACTGGCTCTGACTCCAAATTAACACTCCTAAAGAGAAAGGGAAGGGTGAGACCAGGCTATCGATTACTGCCACGGCTGTCCGTGATGGCCCAGGAACACCTGTGACACATCCTCCCACACAGGCAGAGACAGCCATAGGTCTTAGAGGACCATTTTGAGTGCTCTCCAGGCTGTTCTTGGGCACACTGCTCTAAGCCTAAATTCAGCTTGAGTACAGGCGGATGCCTCAGAGTTGAAGTCAATGAAGTTGCACCCACCTACACCAGATCTGAATTGACTCTATGAATAGCTATGTACAGGGTAGGATATTCAAATTCTGTAGTTGCCAAAACCAGACATCTGTGTCAAAGCATTTGACAAGTGCACTGATATATGTCAGCAAATTGCCTGAGGTACTTGCTAAAAAACTACAGTAACTTTTTCATCTTTAAATACTTAATCTGCACAATGATTAGAAAATGTCTACAAAGGCAAAATGCTAGTAAATATCTGCCTGAGAATTTAACTGTATGCTTGTATTCAAGAAATGAGACTGCAACTTAAATTTTGTTACATTCAAAAGAAAAAAACCCAAAGAAACCCCACAACATTCAAATACTGTACCTTCAAAAGCATTGCTACATGACAAGGTGCTTGTGGGATGGGACAAAATACTTCTGCGATTACCAACTCAGCCTGTAACCATTGCAGGAAATTCAAGATGATCATGATCATCAGTTCCAGAGAGCAATCTCTGTGCAATGTAAGTCAAGTGCCCTGTACTGTTTCCTAGATTAATAATAGAGTCGCACACCAGATTGCTTGAGGAATCCATATGCCGACATACTGACTCGGTTGCCTTAGCCGGGGCTGCACTGCTCATTAATGGTGTATCTGGATACCACATTCAAGCGAGAAAAAAAGCCAGATTGAAATAGAAAAAATCCATTCTGTCTCCTTTTATCGTCAAAGGAACTTAGAGCTTCTAAGGTGTGGAAAGAACCATGAGAAAATTCTGCGGAAAGGAATACCCAAGACTGAAAGACATCACCTCTGTTTTTCAGGGAAGAAGGAGTCTCTCTCCTGAGAGACAAAATAGATATGTTCTGTTTTGAAATGAAGGTGGCTTCATAAGTAACATAAGCAAAGAATACCAAAGCAGCCTATCCAGGTCTGTCGCTAGCGAGCAGAGACCGAGGAATAAAGCGACATGGACAGTTTAGTACGAGAAGAAACCAACACTTTATTAATTTACAAATTCGCTTATATATCTTAGCATGCCGGACTGACATAAGGTTATTGGTTCTCTGACCAACCATCCCCCAGAGGGATTGGCTGAACCCAACAACACTTACTGCAGATATTTTCTCCTCAGTATCATAACAATACCATAGTTTACAAAATCTCTCAACTGTTTTCCTACAGCATCCGTGAGAAAGCAAGGCCTTCACACAGACACTGTCAGAAAACTGAGAAATCTCTCTGCAGCCAGGCTTTTAGCATTCATGCAGGTCTTTGATCATTAGGATTTGTATTATAAAGATACATATTTATTTTTCCTCTGGCATAAAAAACCCCCAAACTCAGAATAGCTGCAAAACCAGAGTTCTGGGCTCTTATGAATTCACTGGTTCAACATTCAGGAGAAAAAAAGCCACAAACCAAAGCAATGACAACAACATAAAAAAAAAGAAATAATTTTAAAAAATCAGATATTTTGAACCCAGCCTGAATAACTAAAAAAATCATATAAATATAAAAAGATAGTCTCAGGGACTAATTAAGTATAGGAGCATATTTTATAAAATAACTGAGATAAGGTAATTGTCCAAAACCAAGCACAAAAAGCAGTTTTCCGAAGAATATGAACCCTTCCGAAAACAATTAGTTAGTAAATCTTTAACAACCCTGAGAAGCAGAGCAAATTCGTCCAGTGCACTGCAGCTGTGACATGGCTGTATCCATTCTACATAACAGGTAGTAGTATCTCTTCACAGCACTACAATATTTGACATAAGTTTATGTAAAGCTGCATTGCACAGAATAGCTATATTTTAGAATTTACTGTAGCTTAAGCTAAGTTACTCTGATGACTGCAAAATTCAGTTCAGTAATTTTATGCAATTGGCAAACAGGCAGAAACAGTATAATTTAACATTTATGAATTGCCAATTTCCACATATAAATACTGTAAAGAATTCTGCAATTATCCAGTTATCTAAAGATAGTAAATTGCAATTTGGAATGCTGCTTATATATTAAAGTGATTTATAAATTAACATAAGCACATCAACTTAAAGAGTCTAATCCAGTGACTCAACAAAATGTTACTCTGCCTAGCCCAGGTGGTTTTTGTAATGTAGTTGTGATACATTAGGGAATTTCACCGTGTTTAATGGACCTCAAACTCACCCTTCCTCTTGAAAATTAACTGTTGAGTTCTTTGATGGAGAAGTGCCCAGGAGGCCTTTCTGGAGTCAGAGGTAAAATGTAAAAAAGTTTAGTACAACTGAATTCAGCACCCTAATATTATTTGGCCTATCAAAACCATTCTTATAAAGTAAGTTATGCTCACTACAAGGTATTTAATTGCTTTCCTTTCTCTTGCCTACAGGCAAGAGCAACTCCTCTTTCCCCATCCCATTGCCAGGGCTGCTCAGAAAGCACTTGATCAAGCAGCAAATCTAGAACACAAGAGCAGAGGAACACGCAAAGTTAGCCATAATTCACTTACAGGAAGGGAAGTTTCCATGTATGAAAGTAATCGTGTGAAGAGAAACCACTTGTTCCCTGAAATTTGACATTCATTGCTTAAGTATTGGATCAAGCCCACAACTTGGAATGAATCAACAAGCAGAAAAGTTCCAAAGCTCTTTGAGCCATAGACACACAGAAATATATGTACTAAACAAATGCATATAGAATGCATACAATAAGGTGGAATGTGTTTATGTAATAAAGAATGTATATAAAAATACATAAATAATTGCTTTTCGTATGTTAGCAGTAATATTTTATCTCCAAGGACAAGCTAAGAATTCCAATGGTATGCACTTACACATTGTCATCTATTACTTAGTTACATAAAGGCTTTTCTTGGAAAACTATATTCAGGGGTCCAAATATCTCTTTTTGACATGATCCAGAAAAAGAGCAGTAAAAACTTGACAATTTAGTGAAAGAACTTCCATTCAATCTCTGCTATTGTGTTCATCATTACCGTGTCAGAGGGCTTCCATTAGAGCAAGAATTGATGTGTGTCACACGTTTGTTCTTTCTTCTCCTCAAGAGGACAATTGTGTGTGGTGTTTTTGTTTTGCTTCGTTTCTTGCACACATAGACTGCTGGGAAAAATTTATGCTGGGGAAGCTCGGGTGAAAGACTTGTGTTAGTGTCAAAGATGTTAAATTCTATGGTGCTACTTCGTCTTTGTGCAAAAGAATTACAAGGCCATGCAGAGAATAATGTCCTTTGAGTAAAACTGTCTTTTAGCCTTGTATACACAAAGTTATTCTCTCATTGACCTAAATATTTACTGCACAGAGCATGTGCTGAGGGCTGAGTCATCAGTATTGTAAAAAATTCAGAGGATTGGTAAAAACTCGGTCATAACCATCCACTAGAAGCCTTAAAGATTTAAGCCTAACTGTCTTCCATTAGCAGACATGCAAATTTATGTAATGAAATGTTGAAACCACTAAATCACCAAGAAGAGCCTGTTATTTTCCCAACAAAACTCTTCCAAAAGAAAACTGGTGTTCTGACTAAAACATTTTTTACAAAAAGTATCTGCTTTCTATGGAAATTTTGCCTGCTTGTTGAAAAAATAAAAACATGAAAAGTTTTTGAAACCCATTCTCTGAAAAGTTCTAGTCACAAACATAAACTTAGCTTCTTTTCACACATCTTGACAATGTTTAGATCTGTTGACAGTGTTGTTATCAAGAAATGCCGAGGGGACACGGACAGAAATCTGTTTCATGTAGCTCATTTAAGATAATACCTTCTCCTACCGTTTGCTATCCCAGCACAGCCAGTATGTCCAGAAATAGATGGAAACAACTGTGTGCAAAGGGTGGTTGGTGATAAATGCACCAAAATTAAAATTCAAGGTTCGGAAACCTTGACAACAGAAGGGATCCAGATTTGAATTTGACAGCAAAATGAAAAGAGCAAAATTCTCTTTATACACCCTTCCATGGTGTTCTGGGGGATTTAATCCTAGAAAGTTGCATCACAACCAGGTGCAGGTTCCCACTGCTCTCCTGCAGGACCGACAGGCTCACTGTCACTTTCAGGGATCCATTTTGGTTAGGCTCATGACACTGGTACTGCAGTTTGAGGCCAAGAGAGTATTAGGATAATATCTGCATAGAGAGCAGAGCACTGGACCTAGCACCAGTACTGAAGACTGAAAATTGATCTTAGCCTTATCTGTTCAGGGTCTAAACAATCTCTAAATTTCTTTGTTAACTTCTCAAATTCAGAATTTAATCAGCATCTGCCTGCCAAATTTATTCTAGAATAATATGCCCCAAATAGCTCATTTGTTCTTAAATTTGCTATTAACTAGTATCATAATACTCTATTTTCAATTAAGAAGACGGGAGGGGAGGGGAGGGGAGGGGAGGGGAGGGGAGGGGAGGGGAGGGGAGGGGAGGGGGAGGGGAGGGGAGGGGAGGGGAGGGGAGGGGAGGGGAGGGGAGGGGAGGGGAGGGAGAAAGAAGAGAAGAGAAGAGAAGAGAAGAGAAGAGAAGAGAAGAGAAGAGAAGAGAAGAGAAGAGAAGAGAAGAGAAGAGAAGAGAAGAGAAGAGAAGAGAAGAGAAGAGAAGAGAAGAGAAGAGAAGAGAAGAGAAGAGAAGAGAAGAGAAGAGAAGAGAAGAGAAGAGAAGAGAAGAGAAGAAGAGCCCCACAAAAAGTTCATCACTGACAAAAAAGCTCTTTCCTTTGTTCTAAGTCTTTCATGCTACATGACCTTTCTGAAACTCACTCTTCTTGAAATTTTAGGCAAATGCACCCTAAAATTCCAAAGCCCAGGTGCCTGGAGTGGAGACAGAACTTCTTATACCAAGGAGATGAGCACAATGCAGGATTGAGGGTACTCAACACAAAACAAAAAGAGGAAACGTCAGGCCCTGGAGCCTTAGCCCCTTCTTTTCAACCTCCTATCAGCTCTCCTCCCAGCTCTTGTTCTATCAGGTGTGTCAATAATTGTATCAGGTTGCATAGCTTTGGGGTTAATTGAGCTCTCAGGCTCTCTAATGTTTTCACCACCACCACCACCATGTTGTTAGCTCTGCACAGATGAGGTTTCTACTGAAGTAAGCTCCAAAGGGGTCCAAACACAAAGCTGTTACTAAATTCCCCCTTCTGGAAATGTGAAAGGTTTTGTTAGAAATAAAAGGACAACTGAACACCTTCAATAGAAGGGGTCAAGAACTGAGAATAGATTTGCTCCTCACCAAGTCACCTGGCGTGGAGTGTCCAGAATCCACAAAACGCCTCTATTGTCCATGTATGTTCCAATGTTGTGTCTTGCTGGTGGTTTCCTGTATACAGGACCATGTTGTATATTTACCCTGTGCTCAGTCAAAAAGGGCAGAAGTATGGTTAAGGACTGGCCAACATGCACAGATGTCAAGCAGAAATAGTAAAAGTCAATACTGAAAAATGAAGTAATGTAAAACTGTCCAAGAAAGTTCTACAAACACTGATAAGACGTGCAGCTTCTCTAACATCACTTCAATCAACACTGTCCTAAGGCAGTGGGTACCGCAGGAGAAAACGCAAGGCGACGTGTAGTGAGGGTTTTACTTGTTACCTGTAAATGTCTGTTGGTTGAGGTTTTTTGCTTTATATTTTGTTAGTATGTACATATGGAGATTCTGCAGGAAGAAAAATAATGTCCTCATGGGACAAAGGTACACCCTGCACTGTTTCTGCAAGGCACCCTGTGGGGAAAACCTGGAGCTGGGGTTGACATGCTGAAAATGAGTTTATCCTGTGTGGATTGCATTATCCCACACTTCAAGGGAAGATGGGACACACCATTTCCTGATAAAGACATTGTGTGTTTTGGCTGTGGGCAGCACCAGTTCTTCGAAATCTTCTTTCTCATCAGCCAGGGAAGAGTATACTCATATATTTGATGTTTCAGTGCAATCTCTCTAAGCAAGCCTTGAAACTTCATGTGAATGAATGTCTTAAGTGCCAGGAATGCAAATAGTAAAGACAGTTCTGTGATTTTTTTTAATCTATACTCCTGTCACCATGAACGCTAAAATCTCTGGAGGTAAAAGTCTGGAGTATTTCACTATCATTGCCAACAAGGTATTAGTAAACTCCATTACGAGCCCTCTGGGGACATGGTAAATGAACAAAATCGTATGTTGGTCTTGGCTTTGTTTTCTGTTGTTAGATGAATGAATTAAATTAAATCTGTCTGAACTGAAGGACCACTTGGGCTATAAGTTTGAAGGGATGATAAATTAAGTTTATCCTTTCCTTCTCTCTTCTCTTAGTTTGTGATAAGCCCAGTGGGCTGCTGAGAGAAAGGAGGCAAAGGAAGAGACAAGGAACAGACTAACACTGGGTTTGCGGTGTCTTGTGCCTGGGTGTCTCTGATAAAACTGTATCATACACATTATCTCTGAGAAGTCTGCATATTGTTTGGTGGCAGGTAATCTTGCAATCATGATAGTGTTTTTAGTGGGAATAAGTAATAAAATGTTTTTCAATCAACTATTGAAATATTTTCCAAGCCTCAATATCCACTTACAAATATGTATACCTGTAAGAGTGGCCTGACTCAGGCATCTTAGCTATGGTCTTTCACTGAATATCTCCATGAAAGAGCCTCTCTCTCTGCTCAGTCATGGATGGAGCCCATGTTCCTAAATGAGTCAGTAGGTTAAGGTGCCTAACTGCAATTTCTCATGCATTTTCTTCTATTGCCTACTTTTCTCAAATGAAGCTGGTTCTATCGGTGGCATGTTTCGAAAGACAAACTCCTGAAGCAACTTCTG
The DNA here is from genome assembly GCA_014706295.1 of Lycocorax pyrrhopterus obiensis. Taxonomy (NCBI): domain Eukaryota; kingdom Metazoa; phylum Chordata; class Aves; order Passeriformes; family Paradisaeidae; genus Lycocorax; species Lycocorax pyrrhopterus. The sequence goes on along the minus strand of JACSVZ010000002.1, from coordinate 55,821,222 downwards.
AAAAGGAGTGTGCCCCATATGCCAGTATGTGAGGACAGCTGCTAGGCTCCTCATCTCTCCAGGGAGATGAGTAACAGTGGTAGCTGAAGACAGCAAGATCTAGTAAGTCTGAAACTGGTCTGGAATGCAGGAAGCCTAGATTTTATTCCAAATCTGGCAGTGTGTGTTGTGTGATTCACCTTAGGTAAATCTTCTTTATCACTCATTAGCTTCTTTTCTCTACCAATAATTTTCTTCATTATCTCATCACGGTATAAACTCTTTGAGATAAGAGCTGCTAGTCTTTACATATAGAAAAACAGAAGACCTAAGCTGGCCACTACACAATTAAATCATAAATAGAGCACTTCAGTTCTTCTGTATGTGCATGTAATTTTTAAACACTTCAGAAACAATCAGTTAAATCTGCTTTTCCAGTGTAGTAAATTGACAACAGGACACTCAAGTGAAAAGCTTTTAACTTCTGAAAATCAGTAGCAAACTATGGACTACAGCCTTGAAACCCTGGCTGATACCACCTGATCCAGTCCTTGTTCTCTTTCTATGGAATCTGCTAAGTTTGAGGTACATTATCCCTTTCAGTGATACACATCCAAAGAGCTTGATAAAAAAGTCCTCTAAACTTATATAACAAATGCACAAGTGTATTTTAGCTCAGAAGTATTGCGGATCCAGAGTTGTCTTTACGTGTCACAATTACATTTTCTTACCCATGCTTTTACCATGTGTTATAAGCATATGGCATGTTGGCAATGCATGACAAAAATGCACAAAGTATGGTGTTAAAAAAATATCCTACCAAGAAGTTTGAGAAGCTGCCTATTACTCTATTTTCCGTTAAGTAAGTCAGGCATCTTCTAAAGCACTGATTTTCTTGTAAACTGAAGATTCTCTCTACTCTTGCCAGAGGCTTTTTTTTTCATACTAAATAGAAACATGCAGCTCTGGAAGAGACTTGATATTCTGGTCTCTTGCTGACAATAGATACAGGTTAAATTGTCAGCTGATTTATTCCAATAGAGAGTGTAGACCATCTGGTACGGTAGGATCAGTTGACAAGGAGAAAGCAGTGGGTGTTGTCTACCTTGATTTCAGCACGGGTTTTTAAACTGTTTCCCATCCTTATAGGTAAGCTTGCAAAATGCAGGTTGAAGGAATGGACCGTGAGGTGGATCAAGAACTGGATGAATGGCACAGATCAGAGTGTCATGGTCAGTGGAGCAGAATCCAGTTGGAGGCTTGTAGTCAATGGCGCTCCCCAAGGACAAATACTGGGTTCAGTCTTATTCAATTTGTTTATCAATGACCTGGATGAAGGGATAGAATGCATCATTAGCAAGTTTGCCAATCATATGAAACTAAGAGGAGTGGCTGATAGACCTGAAGGCTGTGCTGCCATTCAGTGGGACCTTGATAGGCTGCAGAGTTGGGTGGGGAGAAACGTAATGAAGTTCAACAAAGGCAAATGTAGGGTCCTGTACCTGGGGACAAATAACCCCAAGTACCAGCACAGGTTGGAGGCTAGCCTGCTGGAGAGCAGCTCTGTGGAAAAGGACCTCAGGATAGTGGTGAATGACAAGTTGACCACAAGCCAGCAGTGCCCTTGCAGCCAGGAGTGCCAATGGTATCCTAGCATGCATCAGGAAGAGTGTGGTCAAGGGAGCTGATCTTGCCCCTTTACTGGGCTCTAGTGAGGAGTATTGTGTTCAATTCTGGTCTCCACAACTCAAGAAAGACAACCCATAATCTCTGCCTTTTCTCTCTCTCTCTCACTGGAGGGGGTGGAGAAAGGGAGGAACTGTGGGGAGTTTAAATTACATCTGGGCTTAAACCATGACAGTTTTTAATTGGCACCCAATGTGAGGCACAAAGTGTTCAGATAACAACAGATCTGTTCAGAGTGGATTGGAAACAATTTTGATCTAAGCATTTGGGTATTAGCTGTGGAGCCCTCTGGTTACAATGTTGCTCAGTCTTTTCATGTGGTTGTGATATCTAACCCTGTATTGTTTCACTATATGCAATATGTGCTCACCATGATGCTCTTTTTCAGAGCGCAGACAGGAATCAGGATTGCTTTGTTGATGTACTTCATGATATCAAATTATGGATGTGAATTCAGAGTTGCTCTCCTGCCCTGGAGAGCTTCTATTACTGGGAATTCATTAACTACCACCAGGCTCCTGCCACTGGGAATTCATTAACTACTGTACCCAGCCTGTGGGGGGAACATTGTTTTCCCCAGCTTTTTACCCCTTTCTCCTTCTTCAGGCCTGTTACAACAGCTTTGGAGAATTTTGAATTCCCTTTGGGTGTTAAGGAAAGCATGTTGTTGTTGCTAAGTCTGCCAGGTCTCCTCATTGCAGTCCACACCATGGTTAGAATCAGGACAGAGATCTATAGGAAGGTCATTCAGAGATCTGCCCTGATGGTGGATAGTCATGAGTGGCATGGAATATGGGAGAAAAAGGCCCAGTTGTTGGAGAAATTATCTGCTCTAATGGCTTGGAAGTTCATCCCTGAACAACTACAGGACCCTAATAAAGTGACAGAACACTTGCAAGGAGAATGCTGTGGCAATTCCAGAGAGAAGCAATTCATTGCTGGCCCCTACTATTTATCGGACACTTCTCTGCACTAGACAGCACCCTCAGGGGGAGGGGAAGGAAAACAGACCAGCAGGCATTGTGGCCACTCAAAGTGCAGCTGAACCAGATGAACAACTCGTGCCAGTACCAGGTGCCCCTCTAGACAAGAAGAAATCCAAGGGAAAATTAGTTCATATAGTGAAAGATGAAGAAGAAACAGGGCCCTCAGAACAGGAGGAAGAAGCAAGGCCAGAGAGAACCACCTGATCCCTAACCCAGCTGAGCTGGAAGATATGAGAAAAGATTTCATCTGCCATTCAGGAGAGCCCCTTGTGACCTGCCTGCTCCAATGCTGGGATATTGTGGCACACAACATGAAACTAGATGGTAGTGAAGCCAGGCAATTAGGATCCCTGTCCCAGGATGTAGGCATTGGCAAGGGGATTTAGAAGAGGACAGAAACTCTCAGCCTCTGGAAGCAACATCTGTCAAGCATGAGGGAAAGGTATTCTCTCATGGATGACCTAATAGTGCACTGAGATGAGTGGAATGCCATGGAGAAAGGTATCCAGGACCTGAAAGAATTAGCTGTGCTGGAGGTAATCTATAGGGATTCAAACAATGAGCAGTCACCTGAAGATCCAGATCAGGTCCAATGTACACAATCCATGTGGCAGAAATTTGTATGGAGCGTGCCATCGTTGTCCGCCAACCCTTTGGCATTGATGTCAATGAAAGAAGAAGAAACATTGCTTCAGGTGATTACCCGACTTCAACAGTATGAAGTACATTTTTTTTCCTCCCTACCAACCTGCGCCTTGGCTGTGGAAAGACTGTACAAGACTGCAGACAGACTTGAAAGACTTGAACAACCTAGAGAGAAAATATCCCATGCTCCTCCAGTATGGACCAGAGTTTCTGCTATTGGGACCATGTACCCCCCTGTTGGAGAGAGAGGTACATACCACGAGGTAACCTGCGGTTTTACCTGTATGACCATAGAGAGGACATGAGAAAGTGGGATGGAAAACCTACCTCTGCCCTAACAGCACGGGTACGTGAGTTGAGAGGAAGAACAACCACCAAAGGAAATTCTTCAAGGATAAATGCCACTCCAGTTTCCAGTGGGCAAGTCCTCAGACACAATGGAAGGGCTGAATGTTATTTCTGATCCTCTTGAAGGGATCTCCAGTTCGTGTTTACAAGAACTGAGCAAAGACTACCAAGACCAGAAGTGGAGGGGACCTGCCTGCAGCCAAGTGGAGAAAAGGGACAATTGGATCTATTGGACTGTGTGGATCCCATGGCCTGGCACACCAGACCCACAAGAGTATGAGGCTTTAGTTGACACTGGCACAGAATATACCCTGATGCCATCAACATCTGTAGGGGCAGAATCTAACTCTATTTCTGGGGTGACAGGGGGATCCCGATAGCTGACAGTACTGGTAGCTGAGTTGAGCCTGACTGGGAACAAAAGGCAAACACACCCCATTCTGATCAGCCCAGAGGCCCCATGCATCCTTGATACAGATTAACTCAGGAGAGGGTATTTCAAGGACTCAAAAGGGCACTGTTTGGTTTTTGGGATAGCTGCTGTGGAGACAGAGGAAATAAGACAGCTGAATACCTTGCTTGGTCTCTCAAGAGGACCCTTCTGCTGTGGGACTGATGAGGGTGGAAGATCAACAGGTACCGATCACTACCACAACAGTGCATTGTCAACAATACCGCACCAACCAGGACTGACTCCGTGACGCCCATCCATGAAATGATTCGTGAACTGGAGAGCCAGGGAGTGGTCAGTAAGACTCGCTCACACTTTAATAGCCCCATATGGCCAGTGCATAAATCCAATGGAGAGTGGAGACTGACAGTGGACTATCATGGCCTGAATGAAGGCACACCACCACTGACTGCTGCTGTGAAAGACATGCTGGAAGTTCAGTAAAAACTGGAGTCCAAGGTCCCACTATTTGCCATGGACTCATCCAGACTCAACTGGAAAAGGGTGAGGCTGCAGAATAGTTGCAATACATTGATAACATCATTGTGTGCGGCAACACAGCAGAGGAAGTTTTTGAGAAAAGGGAGAAGATAATCCAAATCCTCCTCGTGGCTGGTTTTGTCATAAAGCAAAGTAAGGTCAAGGCACCTGCCCAGGAAATTCATTTTTTAGGAGTAAAATGGCAAGATTGACATCAACAAAATGTCCCATGGATGTGGTCAACAAAAGAGAAGTTATGTTCCCACCAACCAGCAAGAAGGAAACATATGCTATCCTTGGCACTGAGGATTTTTGAAGGATGCATATTCCAGATTACAGTCAGATTGTAAACCCTCTCCATCAAGTGACCCAGAAGAAGAATGATTTCAAGTGGGTTCCTAAACAACAAGAAGCTTTTGAGCAAATTAAACAGGAGATTGTTCATTCAGTAGCCCTTGGGCCAGTCAGGACAGGACCAAATTTGAAAAATGTCCTCTATGCTGCAGCTGGAGAGAATGGTCCTTTCTGCAGTTTCTGGCAAAAAGGTACCCAGAGAGATTTGAGGATGAGCCCTGGGGTTCTGGAGTCAAGAATACAAAGGATCTGAGGCCTGTAACAATCCAACTGAAAAAGAGGTAGTGGCGTCTTATGAAGGGGTTCAAGCTGCTTCAGAAGTGATTGTCACCCTAGCACAGCTCCTCCTGGCACCCTGACAGCCAGTGTTGGGCTGGATGTTCAAAGGCCATATAGTCAACTACCAGAAAATGAAAAGCAATACATTCTCTTTAATGATGGTTCCTGCTGTATTGTAGGGATACCCTGGAAATGGAAAGCTGCTGTATGGAGTCCTACACGGTGAGTCACAGAAGCTGTTGAGGGATAAGGTAGATCAAGTAAGGTTGCAGAGCTGAAAACCACCCAGTTGGCTTTAGATATCACTGAATGAGAGAAATGGCCAACATTACACTGACTCATGGATTGTAGGGTTGGAAGAGTCTTGGGTTTGTAGCGAGGTGGGTGGGAGAAGAAGAGGAGAAATCCTGAGCTCCAACCCAGTCCCCAGGCTTCCTCTCTCTCTCATGTTGTACAGGTCCGTCAGTCTCAGTTTCAGAGGAAATTTTGTTTCTCTGAATAGAAAATACATCAAAATTGCAGCTTGAGAACCAGTATAAAACCCCACAGAGCCTATTCACAGTCATGTTGAAGCCTGTCAATGATCTCAGCTGGCAAAAGTTGGGGCTTTTTTCTGAGAAGTTGAATGCTTGCTTTAAAACTTCAGTGTAAAATGTTTTGATTGTTCTTTTCGTTGGGATTTCAATTTTAAAGTAACAACTTTTTTAAAAAAAGTATATTTCGAGAAGCATTACAGAGTCACAAAACAATTATGGTAACTTTTGTATAAAAATAAACACATGGCTACTGTTTTTATTTCAGTTTAGTCATTGAAACTTCAAATTAATATAAGAATGTAAAATTGCTAAAAAATAAAATATTTTAAATGGTTTCACTTATCTTAAACTACACAGTATCACAAGTACAAGTGATTAATTAAGCAAAATAAGAATTCAAGTTAGAGCACTCAAAAGAAGAAAATCTCCAACATGCCCCAATATGATGCTTTCAAAATCTTCTTGCTGTGATTCACATGAGGTTATTCCTTCAAGGAAAAAAAAAAAAAAATTTTCTGTTTGTGACCACAGGACTGATTCCTTCCTCACTTCTCTCTAGTGTTACTGACTCAATTTGCAGGAATGCGAAAGCCACCGTGTTGTAAGAGCCTTGAAATTGCCCACCTCCATGTAGCAGTGTAATTGTCAAGTGCAGTGAAAAACGGAAAAAGCAACTCTCTCTTGAGACGTGCAGTTTCCTCAGAGCCACTGAAATTAGTGGAACTGTTGCAAGCATATTACCATTGGGTGAAAATACAGTTCTTGGCAGAATTAGTTGCATTATATAGGCTCTATTTAAGAGTTATAAAACCTGTTGATCACGGCACATCATTCTAGCCTGCAATAGTGACTACAACCGGAAAAAAAAAATATTAATAACATTGCTTAATTACAGCCTATGTTCTTCAAATGCAGCCTAAACATGAGATTTGAATTAGCTTTATATGAAAAGTCTTAAATGACTGTTACTATGCTGCTATGCCACTTGATACTTTTGAACTGACAAGGGTGCTAAAGTCTGTAAATGACCCAGTTTTAAACTACTTTTAACTGGAAAACTAATTAATGTCTGTTGTGGTTTAGGAACGATATTGTCCAATTTCTTACCAGAAAAGGACTCCTTCTACTTGAAAGAGATTGCCTTCCCACCTGCCTCCCTCTTCTGCCCCCCTCCCACCCCTCATCCCTACCCTCTCCAGCCCTCCACTCCCAGCCCTGCCCCAATATGGAATAACCTCCAGGTCCTAGCCATGCTCCCTCCTGGCTACTGCAAAAATTAACCCTATCCTGACTGAAACCAGGAAAATTGCATTATGTGAAGTCTTTGAAATTCATCCAATACTTGTAAAGGAAGAACTCAAAGTTTGTTGAGGACATGCTGCACAGTTAAAAGGTTAAAAAAAAAAAAAAAAGTGTATCTCTTAATCTCTTTTCTACAAGCTAAAAAATATCAAGTTGTAACTTTTGGATAGTGTCTCTGTGGTGTTAAGCATTATCTATTTTACATATTTGAATGGACCATAAATATCCTAGCAAATTAAGAAATTTTAATTTTAAATGTTTTCTAACTTTTTCTTGTTATACTTTGATGAAAAAATTCACCTCCATCAACTAAATCAGTGCAGCTTACATTCTTGAAAGAGGCTTACCGTAACAACTTCATTGTTTTTATATAGATATACTTTTGGTATTTAAGTATAAATACAGAACCACTCCAACAGAAGAGGTGCAGAAATGCTCTCCTCTCCTGCCAAAACACACTACAACTAGTTGATTAGAGTACCTGCTTGGCTAATGATAGGTTTGAATTCCATCAGACTGAGAAGGAAATTACATTTGGTTGCTTCAGTTTGCTGCATAAATCCCAGCAGCAGCAATATTTCAGAAGGAAATGGCCACAACAACACTTCCTGAAAGGTCCAATTCTGTTGATGTTCATGAGGAACACCCATAACATACTTTCTGGCTGAAGCCACTGAAGGGACAGAAATAATAGAGTATGGAGGTCTCTGGATCCTCATTGTATTTAAACAAGCTGGAAATCAGTATTGTCTTGCTCAATGTGGTGCAGGGTGTGAGCATAGTTCTAGACACACAGGCATCTCTGGAGTGATGGAGAGGGAAACAGAAGCTAATAGGCTTAGGAATTCTATATGGCAACCCTGGATCACCATTTTTTTACCTTCCATATCCATCATGGTTTAGGTCCTGCATTTCTTTTACCAGTGAACCTTTTAACTAGAAGTCAGGGAACATAATTTTATTATGATTGTATGTTCTGAGGAAAACAGCTTGTACAGTGTTGTTACGCAGCCTGAAAAGTAACACAGTGAGAGTTACATTTGGTACAAATGTACATTTGGTACAAAACATTCAGGCTGGTGTCTTACAAGTCAACTCAGTTATAGCACAGTTTGCATACCTAATATTAGTTGTAAACATTGTAGGGACTCTATCCTGTGTGGTTGAAGGGTTTGATTTAAAACAAGGTAACAAAAATGCCAGTAAATGGCCCAATTGCATTTAAAAACATTCATTCACATTTAAAAAGAAAAACATGCTAAAATAATCATGGTAGTCTGAAATCAGGTGATTGGATTCTATGTGCAAATGATTGGGGTAAAAATGTAAACAGATCTGAAATGCAACACTATGAACAACTATGTTCTAGAGGCCTCTTTTAATTCATTTTATCATAATCTAAGGAGAAAAAAAATTAAGGTACTGCTGTTGGTACATTATTTCTGCTTAACAGACAATATCAGTAATTTAATATATTTCTGCTGGTCTTGTGACCATATGCCTGCAATATGTAAAAAAAAATTTTTAAAATTTCTTTTGTTCCCAGTACTGACTGCCTGTCAGAGTGAACCCTCCAGATTCCTGTGTGTTGGTATCCATCGGCTCTTTCTTGCCAAGCTGCCAGTCTGGAGCGTCACACCTTACTGCCTTTAAAGATTGCCCTGCAGAGATAGAGGAAAATGGCAATTTTTACATGATGCAGTCTGGCAGCCCAGGAGATTTGAAGTCAGAACTGGTGCCAAGATTTACCCAGGAGAGCAAGCAGAGGCAAAAAAGAGAACCTGGGCCAAAGGGAAAAAAATAAAGCAAACGAAGAGGGAACTGAAAGGCAGGAAAGCGTGGCAGAGTAGAAGCAGGTTTTTTGATCAAGCGTGGAACACAGAGCTAAGCATTGGACACTACATGCTGTTTGCATGTGTTTATTGAGAGGGTCAGGGTCCTAAAGAAAGTCAAAAGGAAGAGGTCGGCTTTTTTTGCATGCCCCAAATTGTAGTAGATTGCAGAATGTAAATGAGACAATTATTACACCAATGCTCATCAAGCTGTGCTGGAAAGACTTCAATAGCCTGATGAATATGCATGCAAATTTGTTAATTAAGTTAATTATTCTGCTGAAAATTCATTTGTCTTCCAAGGACATTTTCCCAATGATTTTAACATGCTTGTGCCATTAGTCATGCTCCATGCTATTTAACATTACTTTTTGTCCACTTTTTCTTTTCCTCTCTTTCTTCTTGCTTTTCTGTTCTATTCAGTTTCTGTTGTTGTTGCTTTTTCTGTTTTGATTTGCTTTTCTTATTAAAGCTTTAAAACCAGATAATTGTTTCTCTTAATTGACCCCTGCAATGCTGCAAGATGCTAGCAGCCAGCTCCATAGGAATCCCCTAAAACTAGATTTCATTCAAATACTTGCTTCATATAAAAAAAAATCCCTAAAATGTCACCTAGGAAAGAGGGGGTGCCCGGGGGATGGGAGCAGGGGGAGCAAACGTATCTGGCATCATTAAAGCTGAAGTCTGAATGAGTCCACACAGGAACCAGGAGGGATAAATCTGTCCTTGCTACAGGCTATTTCCTCAGCACAGCCTTGGTTTGGCACAAGGTGTTACCTTGCTCCAAAAGGTGCGATCTTGTCACACCTCCCTTCCCTCTGCCTGTTCAGCTATACATAGAAACATATGTGTTCAAAGAGGAACAAGAACTGAGATACTCTTCTGTCACCATGAGGGCCAAAACCTGTTACCATGGCAACAAAAGGGAATCGTGAGTTTAAAAATCATGTCTAAATGGCAAAATGAGATAATTTAAAGAAACAGAAGGATTTTTTTTCCTCCTGTGCAAGGGAACCACAGTATTGTTACAACTTTGCGTGATTACATTCTCAAAAAATGGGATCTTTTTCTATCCATTCTCAAATCCCCATCATTTAAAAATGTATCAGAGTGCACAATGACTATTTTACAATTCTAATATGGGTTATTTCTCTTAAGTTCACTCATTTTTATTCTATTATTCTCTTGTTCTATTCAATTGCAGATGAAAACAAAATTGTTTGGGTTTTTTTAGCAAACAGAAAAAGTCCCAGTATGGCAATTGGATGCTTTCTCTCTTCCCACAGCAACAAGGACACCAGGAAAAAGCTTAACAGAAAGGAATTAAAAGGAAGCAAAAATTGCAGATAATGGCGTTTAAGAAAATTAATTGGAGAGGATTCTCTTTTGTGCAGTCCTTATACGTTACACAGTCTGAATGGCACTGTAGTGTCACATAGATCGTAAACCAATTAGGATGGTATTCTAAACCCTGTAATTTCTGTAATTCCATCTGCTTTAGATGGTTTAATTAGTGAAAGTTACAAAAGCCAAATATATTACAATATTTTGAAATCAAGCCCAAAGGCAAGAAATAAAAGTTACCAAAACCACTTTATGTGCAAGTGGGCATATTGCACGAGTATATGAAAAAGAGGAGGGTAAGGTTTTTTTGTCTTTTTGGTTTTTTTAATGGATGATGGGTCAAACTATATTAGTAGTGTAATCCCAATCATAAAAAAAGACAGTGGCAAAATTGCCATAGATTCCAAAAGGATAAGAATTCAACCCAAAAGATGACGACCTTTAGTCCTGAGCTATTTTCCTAGCAGGGATATAACTGCTTTCTTTATTGCTTAGACCCCTATTCCACTCCCTCTGAAATCCAATACAAATTCCTCACCGGGGACTCTGAACAAGCTTTTCATTTGCAGTGTGTGTTTGATGAACTCTATAATTTTTCTGACTTTAAGGCGGTGAAAGGAAAGACTGGTCAATGGGTATAGCCCTTTTATTTCCAGACATTCTGTCCTGAAGCAATTGCCCCAACTGTTTTATATTCCTAAATTTTGCCCAATAAACTGATGAATACTTTAATGAAAAACTATGTCTCAACTGGGTGATTATATACAACATATCCCGGTTCTTATCTTTCTAAAGTTTACCATGCCCCAGTGTGTTTCCAAATGCTAACAGTAATAGCATACCATGGAAAGCCACTGTACTGGTACCTTCTCTCCCGCAACAGTCTCACAAAAGTCCATAAAAAGGATGGTTTGAATGAAAGAGGGTTACACAAACAACCCATAAAATCACTTTAACAACCTGGAAAGAATAATGTCTTTTTTTTAAAAAGGGAATTTTTCAGAACATTAAAAACATCTACAACCAATTAAATAATTAGCAATGCACTGTATTTATCTAGTGATGGTATTTGTCCTGCAAAGCAACTGTGCATTATTATGGACCACGAATAGCTTCAGTCACTGGTGACTGACAGCAGCATACTGAAGACAGGGTGTATGCTATTGCACTGTCTGTCACCCTCTGATTGAGACACCGTAGGTGTCCAGGGCTGTCTTTGCTTGCTGTGAAATATTACAAGGTAAAAGTGCTACTCATAAAAAAGATGACTTGTCTTCCCCCTTAATGAGAACACAATATAGAACTGAGCTATTAATTCATGGTACCTCCTACAGTTCAAACAAATCACTTTTGTTCTAGCTGTTGTGAGAAATGTCAAATCAATGAAAATATCATACATAAAAACAATTATCAAACAGCGATGATGGAATGGAAAAATTAAGGGGAGACAACAACTATATAGCACAGTTAAAAAGAAAGGGGGGGCTAATAAAATGCCTGTGTCTTTATAGGGCAACAGCTGTTCTCTGTAACTGTTAGGAAAGGTTTTACTAATAAAATCAGACACATACTCTTGCATATCTGATTCTGTAGCCATTTGCAATGTGGTAGTTCTAGTTAAGAGGAGAAACGAAAAAGATTTTCCCTACCCAAGATCTACACTGTTGGCTTCAAATGAAGTAATATCAGAAGCAGTTGTAGAGATGGACACCTTCTGCTCCTGAGACTACCTAGATGTTTGACTCTTTCTCTGTATATTGCAGGCAGCCAATCTGCTTTCTTTTCCATAGCCGAAAGGTTGCATCCAAATGTCCTTGTGACAGCCAGTAATCATCATTGTAGGTGTGACCATACACCTTTTCTCCCAGTTCACAACCCACTGGTAAAGAGTAATCTGAACCTGTGCTCAAAGTTGCTGAGAACAACTGAGCCTCTGGCTAGTGACTCCATTGCAGATTAAGTGTAAAACTGTCAGACCACAGACTACAATTTTGGCAAACACCACTGAAGTCCAGAAGTACCAGTTTTTCAGGTAATCTCTCCGGGGCAAAATATTTGTGGTTGTATGTTGTATTAAATGAGCAAACTTGAGTGAACCATACATCTTTGCTAGTAAATTTTTAAAAAAGAAAGCACTTCTGTTTAGCATCTGAGAGCCTCCTTCCTTTATGTAGCTCTGGTTCCTGTGCCCTTGCTTCGTATTTCTCTCTTCTCTGGACTTTATCAGCACATTTTGGGATTAATTTCCATTCTTTGCCACTGTATGACTCCAGTGTAAGAGCACCAAAGATTTAGCCATATGGACAATGTTAAGCAATCTAGGAACAAAATAAAATCAAGATAAACATTTATACTACAACAAAGCAGAAGTAAATTAAAGAAGATTAAAAAATTCAGAGCTAGGGACAAAAAGGAAGGAAATAAAGATAGCTATTTATTTGGAGATGTTGCAGCAGAACACTAGTGTTCCATAAGGGTTAAATTTCCCTCCACAAGTATAGAAGTTCCCCAAGTATGTGGAAAAAATCCATCCCAGATTTCCCCATAGGCATAGTCAGTGGAATTAGAGGTCAACGAGATGCCTGTTGTTCAGTGCTGGGAAGCCACACTGTCATCTTCTGTGGAGAAATCATGGGATACTTTGTACCTCTCTGCTATCTGGTGTCCTCGAAGCTCAGCTGCCCATCAGCTCCCACTGGTAAAGGGGAAGAGAATAGCTCACTTTTCCCAATGTGAAGAGAGGCAAAAAAGCATCTTGCTACCCACTACAAGGAGCAGCTCCTGTGCTGCTGCCCTTCATGCTGCTGTAAATCAAATTGTTTCAACCAAAACCTGTTGTTTCCTATTCTGGCAGCAGCAGCATCCCCTGTGTCATGTTAGGGCCCACAGACTCATCATGGGGAAACTCCTCCCTCCCCTGCAAGTTATAGCCACCCTCTTGCCAGGTCTGAGAGGTCTAGCCCACCTCACAGGACACACCCATTCCACAGAGCTGCAGTAGCTCTTTGGGCCAGCTCCTGAAGGAGGTCTGTGCCTCCTGGGCATGGACAGCAGAAGTAGTTTCACCATGAGATAGAGCTGACATTGAGCCCTGGTGTTCTTGACAAGCCAAGAGGGCAGCAAGAATATTTCCATTTGTTTCTTACAGGATCTAAAATTTTGAATGGAGAGCGGTTTACTGCCCTGGCTGCATGTCAATGACCATTGACAACAGTACTATTGGAATGTACTATTATTCCAATGGTAATTTTATGCAAAAATTAGGTCAGTGCATCTCATTACTTCCTTGTCCTACTGCTTTCCAAAAAGCACCTCTCAAGCTGCAGCCAACTTTTACAGACTTATAGCTGCACAGCAATGTTCCTCATTCCATCGATCCTCAGAGAAGTACTTAATGTGTCCTAAGGGACCACTTTCCTCAGGGTATTTCCCCTCAAGGACTGAGACAACCCTTGTGCTCCTGCCTCCTCTGCTGCACTTTCTGTTGATGTCTCCACTGTTAATTGTGGCTGTGACATGGAGCCGGCAACAGTGGTGATAAAACCTTAAAAAGTAAAACACTGATACATCTGAGCCTTCAATTGCAAAATAAACTTATAAGGGGAGTTGACTCAGCACATGGTTGCATCAATTCACTTTCTTCATTTAAAAATCCAACTCAGCCTATTTTTAAAAAAATGGTGCAGGAAAAGAAATGGCAATAGACTTACCAGTGAATTAGTCATGGCAGATTTGGGGTCTTCTGAGACTGGCAGAGCTACAGAACTACATCTAATCCTGTCACAGTCTTAAATTTAATATCATAGCCCACTCTCATTCTGTTCACTAGAGCATTCATTGTGATTTTCCCTCTCCAGGAAAGACTGTACGAAACTCACAAACTGCACAAGCACTGGTTGGGGTCATGGTTGGAAATGCCCAAGCAGTCCAGAGGATGATAGGCTGCTGTTACAGGCCTTCCAAAAGAGGAGAAGAACTTGGGTAGGGATACATGAGTTGTCAACTCTGCAGCCACAACTGGGCAAGAGCTTTCACCATGTCTAATGGTAACTTCCTTCTATTTTCATCTGCTCCCTTATGAAGGCCAACTCCATCCTGTTCTGAGAGCACAGCTGTGTTGGTCAGATGTGTGACGAGATACATACTCTGACAGTGTAAGATGCCACCACACTGGCATGCTATTTTTCTCCAGTTATCATTAACACTCACGGTGAATAAACCTCTTAATGCAGATTGTCGCAAATCCTCATTTGTCTTCTGTTCTTTTAGGCGAAGAAACACAATATGTGTCTGCATTGCAGTCACAACAAAGACAGTGAGTTCTGCCCACCATCCAATCTAGTTTTAAACCAGCAGATGTGTGAAGGCAGAGCCACACTAAAGATGACAAGAGACAGATCAGCTCCTGCTGAGCATCACCAGTTAGCAAGAATAAGGCCAGCCCAGGTATACCACACACACTTGAATGTGTCAAAGGCTCACCATAAAAATCCCTAAACTCTTCAGCTGAAGATGCTACTGTGAATTACTTGCCAATGAAGAGATGTTTGTGATTTGTCTCGAAATCCAAGTGCTTTTGAATCATGAAATCATGTCAGCAATTTCAGCCTCTGATTTATAAAAAGAAAACCAAAAAGTAAACATTTAGCCAGGAAAAAAGTCAGCAAGTGAGACCTCCCTTCTCAAAAAAATGATGAAACGACAAGTGTCTCTAGAGATTTTTTTGAGGGCTGGACACATGAGCTGCTGCTTAGCATGTTTTGATTTATTCTTCACTTCTTAAAACATTTCATCTGTTCATCTCTGCAGCAAATGCTACTGAAAGTTTTGTCATGCTTTGTGCTTGCAATAGACTAATGTATGCTGATCTATACACACGAAATTCTAGGAAAGACATGTTTCTGAGAGTCAAAAACTCAGCTACATCAACAATTTACACAGCAGGGTTTTTCAGCAACAGAGGATTTTAAGCTCTGTTGAGCAAACATCAGGTTCTTATACCACAACTCCTCATTGTAATATTATTCCAGTCCAAAGGAACAGACACACAGTACATTTGATTCATGTGATAAAGAAATAAAAAACATACTTGGATGGAAGGCATCCTGCCCTGCTCACCAAGAGCCTTGTATACACCCGACGTGCTGGCAGGAGGCAACTCGTGAAGGTAGAGAAAGACAAAAACAGGAAACAAGAAAAATAAAAAAGAGAGAAAATCAACAAACCAATTCATACTTGCACTCCACTGGTTGCTAAAAATTATAATGGGAAGGGTTGTTATAACATTTGCAAATTAGCACATTGCTAGAATTTCTTAGAGGCTGTATTTAACCACATGGGGATTACTGTAAACTGAATTTAAACATTTCTGTACACATGTTGATCTAAATCTTCTTGCCCAGAATAGACTAGGGTTAAGTTTCAGAGGACTTTATGACTTCGCTTTTAATGAGAAAAAAGTAAAAAGACAGATGCAGAACATATATACAGTTAATATGAACAGATAGTGTAATGCCAGTTAGAAACCAATTCAATGGCACGGATTTTTTTCTCTCTGTATTTTGTGTTGTGTCATGTGAATTATCCCTTCTGAGCTTTTTTGAAATGACAGAGAAATAAGGACTTCCTTGTAGAAGTAAATAGGGCACCTTTTCCAGCTTTTCCTTTCCCACTTCCTCTCTTCTTTCCTGCCTGCTCTCTCCTGCCACCCCCCATCCCCTCTGTACAATTTCAACTATATTTACTGACAATCAGCAAAAGTTTAAATGACGTAGTGGGGGTGGTTAACACTCTATTAAACCAAGATCTTCAACCTCGAGCTTGCAAATGTCACTAGGAGCACTGGTGGCTAAAGAGAGAGGTTTTCAATTAAAGCTGAGCAAGCGCCTAATGTCCACATCTGTTCTGCAGAAAGGCTAAATATCTTTAAAATTGTAACACAAGTGCATTGACATTGCAAAAGGAAAACCAAATGTCATTGAGAAGTGAATGGTTAAAAGGGTTGCTGAGGATCCTATTTGCATTTTTTGGATGGCATATTAGGTCACAAGAGTTAATATGTTAAAGAATGGTCTGTCTATTGTTATGTTGGCTGTCAGAGCCTATCTCAATCAAGCATAACTACAGACTAAGGGGCTGTCTCTAATCAAAATCTGAGTCCTTGTTTGGTCTCATTCAAAATTAAAAGCCTAATAGTTAATATTTTAAAATATTTTGCAGCCTATGTGCCATTGCAATAAAAGTCATGTTAAGGAAAAAAAAGTGATGCCAACACTACTATATCTTATTCTGGTACGAAGCATCAAACTGATAGTTTAAATTTTTGAGAATTTCCCTGTTTCTTTCATAAGAAAGACTTTGTTTTCCTCAGTACTAGTCCAGTATCACCCTGTTTCAGGAACTTTCTCGATCTGAGCAACATTGGTTGAGGACTTGTGTCCCTGCAACACTGAACTGGAACAAAAACACTATTTCTATGGGCATATTCCCCCATTATAATGAATAACTTCTCAGCAGTCTAGGTTACTTTAATGGACATACCACTTTACACTAAGCTTTTTCATTAGCTCTGCCCTCTAACTATGAATGCAAAAAGATAATTCACAATTGCCTCTTAAGAAAAGAAACTGTGATTTAAATGCATGTCTATGTTCTGTAATAGACGCAACATGCAATCTGCTATGTTTTTCCCATGTATTCGAAACAAATCCAATGGAAAACCTGACATACTGACCAGAGATCTCACTTTATCTCTCCCTATATTCCCCCAGTAGAACAAAGATTTTTCTCTCTGAATGACTGTCAAAGAAGTAAGCTGATAGAAGAACTGAGTATTCTCCTGCTCCTTACACAGTAGAAGATTGAATAAAGCTGAGCAAGTACTTCACAGTTCTTAATGTATTTAGCAAGTTTAGATGTCTTCTTTGTGAAATCTGTCCCTGAGAGACTTCTTTATTTCTGTAGTTCTTCTTAAAGTATTAGGAAAAACTGGCACACAGGGGGTTTCCCCTGCTCCCTCCCCCTTTTTTTTCATTAATGTTACATTTAAAAAAAAAAATTATATCCACTTTTGCTATTTTTCACTGTAGCCAGTTACTGCAAAAACCAGAGAAATTTCACCACCATTTTTATTCCCAACCCAACATGGGAAATTTTGAACTGCCATCTGATATGTCAGCTTAGGCAGATTCAACTAGAACACAAGTTATTTGCTTCATGTCACTCTAGCACAGTGGTTCTCGGAAGTAGGATGACAGTAAATCATGGCATTTAAAGGTTTCATTTTTCCTCTTAATATTCACTTCAAATTCACAGTTTCTATAAATATGCCTATTAGTAAACTCTTGTGGGAAATCCAAGTATGGGCATGTAAATACTCAGTAAAATCATTTTGATGTCTACTCATTTCTCTGTATAACACTATATATGGAGCAACAAAGGTACAGTTGAGGAGTCATTTTCTCTGGCCCATCAGTCTTATTGCTTGTTTTTCTAGGTGCTAGCTCCAGGCTAGGAGGATGACACGCTTGCTGCAATTTCCTTGCACACTTCTATAGACCTTCACTTCCTTCATGCATTTCTACGTATGCTTCTGAAGAGTAGACTTTAGGACTCCCATCCACAAACTCAATGCTCTTACATAGCAATATGTTTTACAAAAAGCTACAGTATTGTGGGTTTTGTAGTTTCCCCCCCAACTATATAGACTGTCAATCACAGCACAGGAGAAGACATTAGGAGAAATGCTGATGTGCCTGAAATTTTTTACCATATTTTCACCAGCTATGCCTGATATAAGCCATTCTCTCACCTAAAAATTTTCTTTCCTCTTATTTAGTTTCCCCATAATTTTATGGAAGGAATGGTATAACTGAGAATTGAGCTTTTAGGCTGAATCCTTAGATCTCTGATGTGATGAGAGCTCCAAAGGTATTTGAAAGGAAACTATCATCTATTAGTGAGCCTCCATAATTATAGGGTACTATCTGCATACTAAGAGCTTCAGCTGGTCACCTAACAGACCGGAATAAGCTCCATTTTCATAATTATATCCTCATCTTTGGACAAGTACTGTGGTGTGTATGACTTTTGTTTCACCTCCTTCCATTGAAACAACAGAGACTGTTGTCCACTCTTCTTAGGCCCTTGAGAATCCTACATAGTAATACCTGTTAAAAGGACCAAACACCCAAATCTTTAATTTTCCCTTATTTTCATGGTTGTTAGTCTTATACTACTCATTTCAAGTTTGTAACAGTATCTCAGGAGTGTTTGGTGGTGAGGAAAATGCATAGAGCTGTCTATTGATCCTTCGCCCTTTACATACTTAACTATTGTAGTTAACAGCCGAAGAACAGCAATGCCCAAACACTTCTGTCACTGCTCTAAATTAGAAACAGATCTAATTAGTGAATGCTGAGCAAGACTTGAGGTCTAATGATGTAAAGCTTTGCGGAAAAGCCTAAATCTCCAGATTACACTGAGGTCTGTGTAAAGCAGTTGTATGGCAGCTTGGCAAGCCCTGGCTGAAAAGTGTGTGTCTCGTTTTGAGACATGTTTAAGAGGAAATGTCCTGAAATGAATGTCTCCTCTAGAGAAGGCAGGTTTCAGCACTCCCTCCCCCACCGATACAAAAGGAATTTCTTGGAGGAAAGTGAAAAAACCTATGTATTTAACAAGCAGAGTACCCGCAGGGCACGCGGAAAAAATGAATAACTGTTAAATTATTAAACCTCCTCGATGTGGAGAAAGCTGGTGGATTTAGAGTTCCCCCTGTAGCTGGCTTGGCCCCTCCCAAGGTCCAAGGCCAGAATGCGGTGTCCCTACAGCCTCCCTGCCAGTCCACAGGGTCCGATGATCTGGTTCTCGGATCACAGCTAGGCCAAACAGTTCCAGAAGAGGAAGAAGAAGTTACCCGAGGATTTTGGTATGTCAGTATGCAGTCCTGGGAAAAACTTGCTTCAACTCACAAGCTGGCTAGAAGCAGGAATGAACTCCCTTGGCTCTGCAGTGGCACGGACGCGGGGGAGTGTGTGTGAGTCCTTGAACACAAACTGCACTAAAGAATTTGCCTGGCTTCCCCCACCTGCCCTTTCCTTGGACCCAGCTTAAAGCTGCGGGACCCATTTCTGGGCATAAAGCAGACGATAGGCGAATATGGTATTACCATAAAATCACCCCAATACAGAGTGTTCTGCCATACACTCTCCCCTGGACTTGACATCATTCTCCAGAAGAGATTCCCGTGCCACACAACCTGTGGCACTAACATACCGAAATGAAATGCATGGAATTGCTTTGACAGATCTGAGGGCTCCACTCAGAGAGACAGAAACTGAGGATTGATCCAGCATCATACACAAAGCCCATTGTGGAGGCAAGGGCAGGCAGCCCACAGCCCTCGCACAGGCCCTCTCTGAATGTCACTGAGCTGTGATCAAGCCAGAGTTATGGGATAGGAAATTTCTGACAAGCCCATATCAACTCCCTCCAAGCACAGAAAGTCCACAGCAGTGTAAAATTTGGACAGAAAAGCAGATTTCATGCAACATCATTCATTGTTTTCCTTTCTTTATTTCTCTCCCCAACTCCTAACTGCTGAAAGGCAGCAGGGGCAGCACACCAAGACACAGTGGGGCTGGAGTCTGGGAAGTAATGATTCAGCAGCCTAGCCCAAGCGTACTCTCCTGTCCCTTTCCTCCGCCATCCCTGGCTGCAGCAGGCACAGCAAATGGCCACTTTCTCACCACAGCAGTTGGCTTCTATTATTTCTCCTGGGCATCAATAGGCCTCCGCCACTCTGTTTTATCCCTGGAACAGCGAGCACCCCAGCAAGCTGCTGCACTGTTTGTCTCTATGGTCTCCAGAGACAACAGAGACTGAATTTTTTCTCAAGAAATGACAGGTGTCTGCTCTTTGGCAAGGGAAGTTTAAGTCTAGCACAGCAGACATACTGAGAAGAAAACAATCTTCACCTGGATTGTGCCTCCAGCATAAAAGGTAGTTTCACTTGGTAGGTTCTGTCTGTTCTGGAAGTTTGGTGCCCTCATGTTGGATGGGGTAAAATATTAGAGGGACCCAATGCCAAGCCTGTAAGCACTATGGGCAGGACCAGTACCTCCAGCTGCTCATTCTCCCCATCTTTGGGCTCTTCACAGCTGTTTGCCCTCTGTGAGAAGTCAAGCTAAGCCAGACTGCATGCCTCTCTTTCCCTTTGCCTGTTTTCTTTCCTATATGCTCTCTACCCTTCCTGATGATATCTTCTCCTCCTCCCTGGCCCCTAACTGTAAAATCCCCGATTTAAACAGATCTACCTCTTTCCTCTCTGCTACTCACTGCATTGGCTGCCAAAAACACCTGTATTCCAGTCTCTGAGATTATCCCCTGCTCCTAGTTCTTGCAGATCACAACCCATGGAACAGACGCCCATCTTCCCCTACAGCTCCTGAGGACTGCCCTAGTGCTCTCAGCAGGAGCACCTTTCTTGCATCCATAATTGCAGCAGAAACCCTAAAGGTCTCAAATAAGACAAAAGGAAGCACAGTTTGGGGCACGGGACAAGTGCTGCTGGTCTTCCTGATGGGAGTTGAGGACTGTTGAAACCATCCTATTTGATGGGTTTTTTTGTCCCCTTCATCGTCCTACTTCTTCTGGAGTGCTGCAAGCCTGCCAGGAAGTAGGCTGACCTAGAGAGAGAAACAGATACATTTTTGGTGATGAGAAGGGAGCAAGAAATGGGAGGGTTTCTCACTGGTAAGAAATATCCTTTACAGAACAGCATCAAATTTGGCAGCTCTGAGAAATCTCTCTGGATCTCCTAACCCCATCATATGTCACGACTAAATGATAATGCATGTTGTTATCTCATTAAACAACAGAGACAAAATCCAGAAAGTAGGACATTGCTTTCTCCTGAGTGGTGCTGCCTCTCAGCCGAAGGCCAGGTGGGCTGCAGGAGGACTTCTGCCACTGATATTAAAAAATTATATGGTTTCACCCTCCATCATAACTGTTGTGAGTAAAAACAATCACAAAGTAAAGCAGGTGGATGATCAATCAACACTATAGGGAAGAGCAGGGGTCTGAGTCAAAACCCATCTCACAAATGGCAAAACTTTCCATACTGAAGGAAAGACTGAATGGTTGAGGCTGAGTAGATTTTCACATAATTTCCAGAAATTTCATATTTCAATAAGATTATGATGATCTTCTGTAAGGCCAAAACTGCCAAACATTTAAGCAGACACAACTAAAGAAGATCTTTTTAAACTGAAATCAAAAAAGAAATGCAAAAAAATAAGGATTAAATTAATGTTCTGCTTAGAACTTCAATTCTTTGATATTTCACGTTAGCAAGCTGCATGCATACATTCACACATACTTTGTATTAATTGACACATTTTTAGCTTTTCCAGTTGCCCTTCTGCTGTGGCCTCGTGTAACAGAAGGGTCTCATGGCTCTGCTTTGGATGGACACTGAAGTGCTTGCAGACCACAAGTACTTCCACTGCAGCCAACTGAGACCATTAAGTTCCCTGTGCTAGAGTTGCCTGTAAAGCCTTTACCAGAGGAGGCCTATTCTTTTTGTCTCAACTAACCTCTAAAATTCAACTTTTTTCCCATCGTTCCCTTTCTTGCAAGAAATAGAATGTAATCAAAACCAACATTACCACTCCTCTCCACTCCAGTCCAACTAACTTCTTCCACCCCATCCAGTGTTACGCCCACTCCTTCCCACCCCAATATATTCAGTTCATTTTAGAAACCTACATAAGGTCAATTTCTGTATTTATGTTTTTATTTATTCAGTTATGACAGTGGTATTTCTTCCATTTTTCCATATAACTATGTAATATTTCACAATATGTCTTCTTTACACCACTGTGGTGTTTTATCATTACTATTTGGTCAGATAGCAGTTATTTCAGTAACAGAATGCCTGTAATTTTCTGTAATTTCTGTACTATCTAAATAGGATTACAAAACCTGTGTTAATAATTGATCATTCCCACACAATGTTTACTAACGTAGCTATGTTGAATCTTGTGTAAATGAGGAAAACAAAAGGTAGAGAGTTTAAATGGCTTGCCACAGGGCTTACCAAGAATCAGTAGTGAAGCTAGACACAAAAAAATAAATGCACCAGACCCTTTCTGGATTTGTGATTTCTCCTCCAAGTGCTAGGCCAGTCCAAAACAAACGAGCACAGGATTATCACCAGAATGTATAGTATTAGATAGCTGACGCTGTTTTAAAAGTAATTCCAGGTAATGAAAAATATAGCAGCAAGGTTCTGCAAACATGGCAGGTTCCTGAGAGAAGGCTAGGGCTGCTGATGCCACCATGGTTCATCAACAGGATAAGCATACGTCTCTGTCTTTGCTAACAAGTCATAGAGCAGAATCAAGGCTGACATGTTTAACTACTTTTAATCTCTTTTCTAATAAGATTAAATCTATTATTCACAGAAATTTACATATTTTACATTGTGATGCAAAGCTGAGCTTCTGCTCTATTCAATTACAGAACATGTCGTATAGGAGGGACCATGGTGCTCCCAGCTCAACCACTACACTTATTTCTAGCCATGAGTATTTTCCCAGGTTTAAATTTTTCTGTGTAGAATGTTTTGGCCAACAATTCTTTCAATTCTTCTAGCTACATACACTTGATTTACTGCAGAACTTACTCAGGCAAACTTCTGTAGGCAAAATATGATCACGATATTGTGAAAAATCAGATTTTTTTTTTTTTTTACTTTTTCCCCACATTTTAGTATGTACCTATTTTTCTAGGTTTGAGACAAAGAAGCTTATGTTTCAAAGACGTTTCAAAATTTTTAGCAGACTCCAAAAAAGACTGAAAAGACTTATGTAAAGTGAGACGCTTTGGTATCTCTCCCCACACCCAATTAAAATGCTGGCCTGTGGTTCATTAGAATGCTACCAACAGCATAGCTCCAACTAATCTTCAGTTGTTCTAAAAGACAAAGTAAAAGTGAAAGTGTGAAAAGTCATTATACAAAATCCTTGCAAAAGTAGCATGATGGTTTTGATCTGGATAACATTGAGCCTCAGAGCTACTGGCAATCTACATTGACAACGGATAGTCAACTCAGAAATATCTCAAATCATATGCTAAAAAAATGAGAGATACTGGTAAATCGTGCCAGAAAGCAAAATCAGATGCAGCCTAAATTACACAGCACAGTAAAATCCACTTCTATAAAGAATTAACACCAAATAATCCAGAAGTCAAGTTCTTCACCTGCTGAAAGTGAATTTTCTCCTGAATTTAAAATAATTACCATAACTGGCCATATTTGTCTTTGTTTGTTTTGGTTTTTTTTTTTTCTGAGTGCAAAGGAAGATGCCAAAAGAAAAAAAAAACCGCAAGAAAAAAACCCCACCGAAGTCAGTGTCATCTGAAAAAAAGATGACTACTGGCTGGTTTCTAGTGGTAAGCCTTAAATGTTATAAAGAGAAAAGGAATGGGAGATAGGCTAAAGGAAGGGGAGGCGGGAACAGCCCTCAGGAGTGTCCCGCTCCGGCTGCAGATCCCCCGCCAACCCTGCTGGCAGGACCCGACCGCTGCAGCCTCTGGGCACCCGCCACGCTGGGTACTCGCTGGAGCTGACTGAAATCCCTGGACCGCAGTGACCTCTAGGGGTGAGTTGTACATCTGCAGGATTCCCCCAGTTCTGAAGGAAAAGTGTTTTTCTTCTACACAAAAAGAGTCTTAAGAGGACTTACATTGAGGGTCACCCAAAAATTCCTCCATGAGTACCTCGGCAGTGTATCCAGATATTTGAAACAGTGAAAAGTATTTCCAGATATGAACATGATACAAAAAGGTTGCTTTACAGAAAACAGGTTAATGCAACGATCTGAGAACATGATCTCAGAGTGGAAGAAAATAAAATAAAAAGTCAGACCCTCTGTCTGTTGAATACAGTGGCAAAATTCAAAGCCGCCTTAGTGAGTGAAGGATGCAATGGACTTTCATTCATTTTTTACTACCCAAACAAAATGCAGACATAGTCCTGCAAGAAGAATAATGCTCTAAAAACACCCCCGCAATCCTAAAAGCAGGCAATTTGTGAGTGTTGTTCTGTGATAACCCAATCCTCACTAAAAACATTGAGAATCCAATTACCATTTACTCAGGGACTCCTTTTTCTTGCCGGATCATCTTAAAAAGTCTGTAAAGCAGAGAAATGTATGCTGCCAGGTTATGTTTTAGTACCTTGCATGAGGAATTAAAAGCTCAGTTCCTGTTATTTGTAGAAATTGTGTAATCAATTTTTGGCATGCATTAAAAACTACAGGGAACTGGAACAGGTTAAATTAATGATTGTATTACTGTTCAATGAAGCTACAGTTGAATTCTAAGGGAAGAGACAGGACTATAAACTGGAGGTTGTAATTTACAAACCCCACTGCCAGTCCTATGACAGCTGTTAAGGAAATCTTCCTGTCTGACCATCCAGGACCCACTCTGCCAGTCACACTTCTACCACCCAAGAATTTCACCCCAGCTGGTGCCAAACACCCTTTGCAGTGGATAGCTCCAGTGAGTCAATGGGTGGCCTCACTAGACCCCCTAAACACACCATTCTCAGGAAGTCAGACCAGTTTTCCTTACAGGCTCAGCCACAGGTTTCCCATAACAGAGCCTCAGACGTCTGATTTCTCTTTGCTTTAATTATGGCACAGTCACACATAACCAACTCGAGATCAAGTTGGGTGCTGCCGAGGAGGGACCCTGAACCAAACAGTCCCTGGGCTTTTGTATCCTCAGTCCATGTACACAGTAGTCTGGGGTCTTCCTGCTGAGCCATTGGCTCCCGCTGTATCTCTGAGTGGCCGGTCACCTGGCTGGTGCCACAGGTTCCCATGCCCTTTGTTATGCAAAGGATCAGTGCCAGATCGTTGCTCTTGCTGGGAACTCCAGCCGTTTCCCCCACACACAAAGTACAAGCTGCAACTTGCATTGCATTGCATTGCAGCAGCACACCAAACAACCCACATTAAGTGTATTCCTCCACACCAACTGCCGCTAAGGTTGAAGCTCTGACTTTCTGGCTATTCAAAGGCTTTTTCCAAGAGGTGGCCTGGCCTGTACTGGTATTTCAGAGGTAAGCATTCATATGGAAAGGGGCTACACAGAGAAACAGTTTTATGGTCTTTTTACTGAACATGGAGGATTTCCTCATGTTAGCAGAGGTGGAACATGGCTACATGTCTGTACACCCTGGCAGAACCTGAGAGCTCTCATCACAGGGTTGCCCATGGTGTCTGAAGACACAGCTTGTAAAGATGTATGAAGTGTGGATGTTAAATGTTTGGATCCAGTGTTTGAGATGAGAGGAGCAGGTGACACATAGTGGTCCTAAGGAGAAGACAGAAAGTGCGATGATCTGTCCAGATTGGCTGCTGAGGAATGGGCTTCCACCTTCTTCCACCATGGCTGATCCTTGTACATTCAAAGGTATTTAGACAACTAATCTGGTTATTTCTCCAATGTAATTTTATTGCCATTAAAATTTCAAAAAACATGAACTTCTCTGCAAGGGAAAAAGAAATCACAAAAAACAGAGCAGCTAGTTAGGATTTAGTTGACACGAGACCACAGACAGGGGAAATACTGCCTGGTATAAAATGAAAAAAAAATTGAAAGGCCCAATGCTTCTTTAAGCAAGGGACAATCAGAGCAAAACAGCCTTGCAAATCAATCATCCATTACAAACCAGAACATATTGGCACCTCAGTCTGCAGTCACTCAGGATGGGGGCAAAGTCTCCTGATGCCAGCATTGCTTGCGGCTTTCTGAGACATCTGGTCATTTCACTAAAAGGTGAAGACTGCAGATAGAACAGAACATATATGAAAATTAATTTAAAAGAAGTGGGAAATCATCTTGTGAGTGTTGTTGGGATGATTACAGGTAAATGCAGTGCATTGACTAAGTAACAAGCAGGAGGGGGAGGGTAGTGTAACTGAGCTTACTACATATAACAAAACCAGCATTCAAAGCAATCGATATTTTCATAACCCTACTGAAAACAGTAAAAGACACAGACTCAAACAAAAGTTAAGTGACATAAGAGGTTGCTCTAGAATAGAATTACAAGGCCCTGGAAGCTCCTGTTAACCCTGTGGGGTGACAAACAACCAGGAAACACACCTGCCCTGTAGTGAAAGAAAGTTACACCAGATTGCAAACTGGGTTGGTTTTTCTCCCCCTGCATGCAGCTTTTTCAAAAATATATAACATTTATACATATATGCCCAAACCAGCTGTTTTATTTTTTCTCTTCTCCCATTGATACTCAAAAAATATCAGATGGAACCAGACTCGACCTAATAGCAATGTGCCAAGGTGGAACAAGGTGTTTCTCACATGAGAAACAGATGGAATCTTCACCAATTATGTTCAATTATTGGGAAAAATACTATTGCCCATGGTAAGCAGTGCAGCTTCACTTAACATACATGTCTCGGTTTGAGACAAGTTTAGGGGAAAATGCTCTGGAAGGAACATCTCCTCCACAGAAGACAGGTTTCAGCACTCCCTCCCCCACCGATACAAAAGGAATTTCTTGGATGAAAGTGAAAAAAACGATTTATTTAACAAGCAGAGTGCCAGCACGGGGCACAGGAAACAAATGAGTAATGTTAGATAATAAACCTCCTCTCTGCAGAGAAAGCTGGTGGATTTAGAGTTCCCTCTGTAGCTGGCTCGGCCCCTCCTGAGGTCTGAGGCCAGGATGCGGCGTCCCTGCAGCCTCCCTGCCGGTCCACGGGGTCCGATGATCTGGTTCTCGGATCACAGCTAGGCCGAACAGTTCCAGAGAAGGAAGAAGAAGCTACCAGAGGATTTTGGTATGCTGGTGTGGGAAAATTTCTTGCCTCAGCTAACAGACTAAAAGAAGGAGGGTGTTCCCTCAGCTCTGCAGCAGTGAGAACGTAGGGGAGTGTGTGAGTCCTTGAACACAAACTGTGCTGAAGAATTTGCCTGGCTTCTCTCCCCCCTCTTCTGGACCCAGCTTAAAACTGCAGGACCCATTTCTGGGCATAAAGCAGATGATAGCGAAATACAGTATTATCATAAAATCACCCCAAGACAGGTTATCAAATGGGGAAGAGAGGGGTGGGAGGGAGGGAGTGGGTGGTTTCACCAAACTACTAAAAAAAAATGAAGATCAATGGAAAACAACCAAATATATCTATGGCACCAAACAACAAGGTCCCCTGATGTTCCCTGACTGTTTTTATTCTGTCTTCAGTAGCTTTTAATCTGCCTTTCCAAATGAAACCTCTTCTGCCATGGTTACTTTTCTTCTACTTAATTTCTGTTTACACAAGGAAGTGAGTTATTGTCTGTTTTCTCAACTGTACAGCGATATTGTCTTCACTAAATATTGGCTCTCAGCTCTTTCCTCAAACTTGTGGCTCTTCCTGCAGTATATGACTTGCTTTCATTAAAAGAAAGTTTGCCATTTTGTTAATAAAAATCACATTTTTAAAGAGAGAAACTGAAACCTCTCTTCTAATTACCTACACTCATATAAACTAATGATGCTAGTTTGGTAATGAATATGTGAAACTCCAACGGTAATTTGCACTTTACACTGGCTCTGTGTGGGTTTGAAATAACATTTGCTACACTAAAAACATGAGGTGAAATCTTGGCCTCATTTGAATCAATGATTTTTTTTCTCTTTCACCCTCCTCAGGCCTGTGCCACATTGATGCCTACTGAATTCAGAGGTATTATCTGTTTGATTGCTGTGACCATGGCCATATGGACACATCCTTTGCCACATGGCATCACAAATTAATATCTGTTATTTTTCCCCCAAGAAGTGTAAGATGTGTATACTATATAATGGTGCCATAAAATATTTATTTAGGTTAAGCCCCTGCTCCCACAAAAATCAACAGTAAAGAATTGTGGTGATCTCAAAGGGACAGGATTTCACCCTAAAACATACAGAAGGGCAGTTCTCTAATAGGGGTGCACAGAGGAGCTATGCTTGAGTCTTGGAAGCAGCTTTGGTGCAGAGCTCTCTTCATACAGATGTGTAAGTATAGTCCATTGCCTTTTTGCTGCTCTTTCCCATCTTTTGACTGCTTTACAACACAAGCATTTTCTGCTTTTTGTTACGCAAGTGTCAGATTTGCTTCCCCTCCACTGTCTTTCCCCTAAAGTAAGGGGCATCCATCAAGTCAGCCATAACTAGGTAAAGCTAAGAAGTTTGATAGGCATGGGGTCAGGGAAGACTGAGTCTTGCCTCCCTTATGTCAATCATTTATGGCTTCCAGCAACTATCTTGAGGAAAGGGATGAACACTCCTTTTATTTTCTCAGTTTCCTGTTATTTTATTCAGGATTTTGTTGTTAGAGCAATTACAATAATACTTGAGAAAAAGAGAAGTCAAGTAACAAATATGGAGAAAATGGAAGTATGGGAAGGAGGAGGAAATGTCTCTGTATGAAAACGTAACATGCAGCTAGGGAATGTCTCGGATATGTTCTGCTTCAGTGAGCATTGCGGCAGTATTCATTCAGCCTTAAGAAGGACATCTCGGTTGTCTCCAAGATGCAGACCGTACAACCATCTCAGAAAAGTTTTATGCCTAGCACTTCTTTTAAAGATAAAATAATTTAGGTTGTTGGCTAAACTGGCCTCAAATAATGCTGAGCTTTACCATCTTCTTTCTCTCTCACCCCAGCCCTTAGGTACATCTCACTCACTGCCCTCCTTCAGCCACCTCTGTTGCATTCAACTCCCCAGTGAATTAAAGCAGCTCTCTCCAGGTTAGGTACTCCACAGCTATCATCATCCCCTGGGTCTCTGTCTGAGCCTCATAGTCTCAAAATCTATTTTCCAGACCTATCTTTAGAAAGAGCATACTGTGAAGCAGTGACCAACTCAGATTTCAAAGAATGACAGAATGACCCTTAAGGGCATTTAGTTCCAACCTCCCCACTAGGGCCAGGGACACCTTTCACTACACCAGGTTGCTCAAAACCCAATCCAACCTGCCCTTGAACACTTCCAGTGATGGGCCATCCACAACTTCTCTGGATATCCTGTTCCAGTGGCTCAACAACCTCACATTGTTCCTAATATCTTACCTAAATCCACCCTCTTTTGGTTTAAAGCCATTTCAATTTTAGGCCATTTCAACCCATTACCCTGGTCTTTACATGCCAGCATGGCCAATGCTTGCTAGGCTAATGATCACATGGCAACATCCCTGGGCAACAGGGGGCAGTGGGTCCCTCTTCTCCATATGGATCACTTGCACAGAACTGCTATGGGAAAAATACAAAATATTATGTGGTAGTATAGAATCACACAGACATCTAGCATGAATAACAGAAAATTCTGTTTAAAGCTTCAGAAAATTCTGCAAAAGGAAAGCTTTTCAATAACCCTGGGTTTCTCTTAATGTGCTTTTTGAAGTCCACACAAAGACAATAAATGCCTAAAATGTGTAACTAACACAAAATCCCAGTGGCTGCCAGTGAAGAAATCCTGTCTAGACTTTTGCATGTAACTTCCAGTGCTGTGGCTATGCTGCTTTATATTATGAAGCCTGTTACACATTGACATAATAAAGTGGTTTGCAAAAGAACTAAAAAGGGCTGAACCAATCCTGGGAGCAGCTGTGGACAGCTAATAGCATAAAAGGAGTTTAGACAGAATAATGAAAGCATCATAGCTGAAAAAAAAGTAATGCAACAAGTTTTTATTTCAATGTCATTTCTGCAATAACAACAAAAATTAAACAGAGTAAGTTTCTTGATGTGAGGCTAACTCTAACAGGGAAATTGGACCACTGCTTAGACATCAAGGTATCTTTCAAACCACTTATGTTTTTATAGCTGTTGTGAAGAGGTTGCTTGCCTCCCAAAGACTGTAAAACTCATGATTTCTGTTAAGATGTCATCTCAGCTTTTTAACAATAGAACACTCAAGACAACAGAAATGGTGTTTTTTCTACTTATTGTTCAAGATCTCACTAACACAAAACTGTACACAGAAATTTGATGCTGTCTTGAGTTTATATAGTGTCGGTTTTACCTCCAATGTTTCATTTGGTATGCTTGTCAGTGCTAGCATTGGACTGTAAAGTAAACAAATGAAGTTTTGTGGGGAGAAAATATTCACTCAGAGCTTCCATTGCTGAATATTGCAGAAACCCAGGAAAGGAATATTTAAGACAAGCCTGTGGGCAATCTTCATTCATTTCCACTTCCAGTATCTTCTCCAAATCCTTTCTTTCCTCAGCTACTTTAACTCCTAATTAAAAAAAATCAAAACATTAAATTAAAAAAACAAAATCTTCAATCCCTAATGCACTTTATCTAAAAGTGTCACCAGGGTCTCATTCAGTGCAGTTGGCTGAAACTGCAAGGCTAATGTTCATGTCCATTAGTGAATATTAGAGTTGGTCTGATCTCTAATTTTACAGTCATCTTGTCTTCAATAGCCTGTAGGTTTTCGTTGGCAGGCTGTTTGTAATGATAATGAATTGATCACTGCTGGATTGCTCAAGAACTACATCAGCTTTATAGACAGTGTGCTTACGCTCCCTCAGATTTATATTCACTCAGCTGTTCCAGTTGCCTCAGCCCTGTGCTGCAAGTGCTTGCCATAAAGAAATGAAAGCACCCAAACTAAACAGAATGGGTTTTTATCAACCAAATGTTTTAACAATTTTAATGTTTTGGGGGTTTTTTTCTGTCTAAGATTCAAGGTCTATCCAGGTTTCAAGTAGTGAGGTTTGTAGCATCCTTAATATAGTCTTTGAAGTAACAGACTGAACTAAGGGCGTGCCAAATAGAGAAAAAAGGATCCCTGCGCCATCACTACTGCAGTTTCTATAGTCCAAGGCACCAGGTCAATAAAACAAATGGTACAGGAAAGAAGAATGGCATGACATAGTAAGGCACTTGGCATTGCAACAGGTGAACAGCAGGATGCTGTTGTGGTATTTTTGTAGGCATTGTGAGACACAATCAATTTAAGGAGATTTTCCTAATTATTCAAGGTGTACTTGAATACCTTAGTGATTCAAATTCAGGACAAACAAGGAGAGCATTCATATTACAGGATATGACCCATATTTTCTTAACCCAGCCTACAGTTTTAAGACTATTATATCATATCACTGCTTGAGCAGGGCAGGAATGCTCTGTTTGACAAAGTTAGTGGTTGCTTTTTTAGTAATTTATGTCAGACTAGTAAATATAAATGACAATCATTACAATCAGTACCGACATGCATGCTACTCTAAAAGTCTAGCTATCATTCGGAGTGTGTTTAGAACAGAATGACAAAGAGAATGCTGCTTCATACTAGAACAACTTGCTTTCAAATTTTAGATCCATTGTCATTTTTGCTACAACCAAAATTTTGTGTTTCATTCTCTTTCACACTCTTTGGGTTGATCACAGAGTTTTCAAGAGCTGACAGATTTTTTATATCATTGAGATCAATCCGTAGGATCTATATCAAAATCCTGTAGGATCTTCTAACCCTATATAAGCTTTGGAACATTTCTCTTATTTCACACAGCTGGGTCTAGAGCTTAGAACATCTCAGCACTAAGCTAACATCAAAATACAAAACAACAGCTCAGGAGAAAGGGAGGTGAGTCTGGTGTTATTCAGCTTTAAAACACATATTTCAAATTATCCAGTAGTTAATTTAATCTGACAAATGCTGATGGCCTACATGAACTGAATTTTTATGCCTGTCTAGTCCCTGGTAATAAACTTCCAGCACTAAATGGATTTTGACTTTAGTCACAACTTCTCTTCTTAAATGTATCTGCTGAAACAGGCTCAAGCACTATGATTGATTCTGGAAAACAGCCCATTCATGCCCACATTACCACTAACAGTCCCACTGAAATTCTGCCCACAGGTAAAATTAGGATCCAGCTTCATATTCCCAAAGCATCTTTTTCAGTATGCAAATGCTTGCCATGGCAACACTCATCACAACACTGGTGTTGCTTTGAGTGCCTACCTACTCCCCAGGAAGGAGACCTGGTCCTCCAGAGCTTTTATTCTGCCACAACTCAAAGCTTTTCATCTCTGCTGGAAAAGAGAAAAAAAAAAAGGAGAGGGGAATAAACATTTATTAGCACCTTGGTCTATGTAATTGCTGCAACGCAAAAACATAGAAGAAGCAGCTGTCACCTGCTATTTCAGATTACGGCTCTTCAATACTCTTTAGGAGGACACCTTTAACTTTCAGTCATGTTTCTGATCAGTCTTTAGCCTTCTAGGATGAGCCAAGCAAAGCAGAATTTATTTTGTCATAGTTATTAATACTGTTGATTGGCATCTGAAGGACAGTTTTCCTCTGGGAAAAACCTGCCATGTTTTGCTGCAGTAACATATGTTTGGGGTGGCAGGGGTAAGGTATTTGTTATCAACCATATGATGGAAAAATGTTAGATAGTAAAACAATCTGATCTATGTCAGAAGGAGTGAAAACTTTGAACAATGGAAACAATCAGAATGTTTAGGTATCACTTTGGTGAGGTTTGAGATGGCTCAAAAGCATTATTGGGAAATTGGATGTTTGGAGTGCTTGATATTGGAAGCTTGGGATATTTGATATTGAGGATATTATATTAATTTTCTGAAATATTAATTTTCCTTGGAAGTAGTTTTTTGATGAGGTGAAAGAGCTATTGAAATAATTCACACTCCAAATGCAAAAGGTCAATATTTTAAAAAAATCACCCGAACAAAAAAAAATAAGATTGAAAAAAACTAAACTGATCTTGGTCTTCCTTATTCTGTTATTATGTTCTGTTTTTCACTCTAGCATGGATGACAGCTGACTGTCATGGTTTAACTCCAACCAGCAACCAAGACCCCTGCAGCTACTTGCTCACTCACCCCTGGTGGAACAGGGGAGAGAATCAGAAGAGTAAAAGAGAAAAAAACTGCTGGGTTGAGGTAAAGACACTTTACTGGTAAAGCAAGAGTTGCATGTAGAAGCAGAGCAAAAAAAAGGAATTTATTCACCACTTCTCATGAGTGGACAGGTGTTCAGCCATCTCCAGGAAAGCTGGACTCCGTCATATATAATGGTGCCTTGGGAAGACAAATGCCTTAACTCCAGATACCTTTCCCTTCCTCCTTCTGTCCCTCACTTTACATACTGAGCATGAAGCCATATTGTCTGGGATATCCCTTTGTTCAGTTGAGGTCAGCTGTCTCAGCCGTGTCCCCTCTCAGTTTCTTGTGTACACCCAGACTACTCGCTAGCGGGGCAGTATGACAAGCAGAAAAGGCCTTGAAGCTGTGCATGCACTGCTCAGCAGAAAGTAAAACATCCCTGTATCAATGCTGTTTACAGCACAAATCCAAAACATGGCTCCATACTAGCTACTAGGAAGAAAATTAATTCAAACCCAGTCAAAAGCAGCCCACTGAATTACAGGCAAACAGGAATTTTTAAAAGTATTTTATAATTGCAACCACTGAAACAAAATAAAAAAGGTACCCTTGGGAAGACAGAGAAACTCTCTGATGCCATTGCTCATTTGAAGGATATTCCTTGCTGATGCGATGCCTTAATGCGTAGCCCCTTTCCCACAGACCGTACGCGTGGCAGGGACACACTCGCCTGGGGATACTCCCGGCGCCACAGGTGCCTCGTGCCCCACTTAGCCCTTGCTGGCCCCTTCCTGCCGCCCGCAGTCGCTTCCGTTTCTATCCAAAACAAAACTCGTTACTATGGAAACTACGATAGAGACGTCCATCGTAGGAGCTGTGCTCCCACCCGCAAGGGTTCCGAAGGGCGCAGCCCCGCCTCTGCTAGCACCGCCTATGGGATCACGTCACCGCCCGCAAGTCTCGCATTCGTCGCCCCGTCAGGGGCTGAGCGGGTTGGGCCGTGGCCGTGCGGCGGCGGCCCGTCCGGTGGTCCGGGGCTGGGCTCCGGTGCCGCCGCATGCCCCGGCCGTTTCCAGGGCGACAGCAGGGGCCACCTCAGCCGCCGCTCTCAGAGCGCCTGTTTTCCCCCTTCCGTCACAGGGGGCGTGGCCTTCGAGCTCGCGGCGCCGTCCCGTGACTTCAGCCGCCGCTTCGGCAGCCACCCGCTCCATGAAATCCCGGAAAAAACTAAAAAAATTCTTTCCTTGCACACAGCAGAAGCTGGGCCACCCTCCGAACTGGCCTGCTTCAACTTGCTGAGGTCCAGGACCTCTCTTTCCACAGATTGAATACTCCCCATGTTCACGACAATATAGGACGTGGGCGCCCCTTCTTTTTCCGCAATGGCGCGCACAGAGGTGACCCCGGCCGCTTCGAAGAACCTGTCCCGTTTACGCCTAGGTGTCCCTAAGCGAACACAACAATCAAAACGTGCGCGTGCTAAAAAGGAAAACCTTTGGAGTGTTATTTGCTTCTCTCCACCAATAAACAACCTCAGCCGGTGGCACACACACACACACACACACACACACACACACACACATACACACGCCCCGCCTTCCCCCCCAGCCGAGCTGGGGCGAGCTACGAAAAGCAGCGAAAGGAAAAAAAGCCCCTGAGTACCCACTCCAAATGCAAGTCATCCTCCACACCCATGCCGGGGCAGAATAAGTGACCTAACAAACCTTAAAAAACAGTGGGATCCTGAAACAGGTCACAATTTGGTTCCTAAGAACCGAGATTTTATGGAAATTGGTAGCAATTACTGAAATTACACAGATACACAATACACATACAAATACACAATTACATCATTCACAATAAAAAGAGCTGCCATTGTGTTACCTTCTGCGGGGTCCTGGGACCATGGCTCCTCACCTCAGCTCACTGCAGAGAAATTCTTTTAAAAGTTGCCAGCAGGGAAGAATTCCTTGCAAGATGTATGCGATCTGGTCCAGAAGAAGGCTACCAGGTCCCAGTTTCATCTGGGTCGCCAGAAAACTGATGCCTTAAAGACCTAGAAATAAAACAGCATACTTTTGAGAAAATATTAGTATAGGAGGTAACATAAAGGCTGGTCTTTATTGGAGGCCTCCAGGGGCAGATATGGAAAATGCCCACCCCTGCACGGGGTGAATACAGTTCTATGAGTTTAGCAAATTAACATAACTGACAAAAATCCCCAATTAGAGACATAAGCAGTGAGGTAATTCCCCTCCAGTTCAACCCTTTTCTAAATCCTCCCCCCTTAGACAGGAACTAAACTTAGTTTTTGAAAAAGTGTCTCAAAGAGCTGGTTTCAGCCTTGGCTCCCAGAAAGCCAAGATAGGATAGGGGCCTTGGACCCCCAGAGCATGGAGCCTCTGGAATGTGTTTTGTCTTTCTGCCTATCAGGGTAGGGAAAAGTACTGGGGCTAGCTACGAATACAGTAATAGGCTACAGAACTACAAATACATGTGTAAAGAATATAGAGAATATATAAAAGTAAAAAGGCAAAAATCAATTCAGCATCAGATGGAGGCCAGTTGAAAGCCACCAGCATCAACAAATGCCTCCTCTGCATCAGGAGGTCCCTCTTGGTCCATCTTGCCCAGCATTCTGTCTCCGACACTGTCTGAGGCAGACATGCAGAAAAAAGAATAGGTCAAGTGGCGACTGACATTTCCCCAGTAGACTTATCCTGCCTCCAGTGCAGAACTCTCTGGGATTCTTGGGTCAGAAGTGATCTATTTTCTTTTAATAGTGGATGTTTCTTTTACACTTCAGTTTGTTTCACACTGAAAGGAAAATCAATGAGGTAAAGTTTATGTATTTTCCTGCATGTTCTCCATATCTCAGAATTGTCCCAGTTTGCATATACACACCTTAACTGCTGAGGGCAGATCCATTCTGCCAGTATGAAGCATTACCTCTTCATGAGAAACATAGGATTCTGTACCTTTATACATGCAGTTTAATCAGTCAAGAATTCCCCACACCAGATATTATAGAAATATTTCTAAGAAAATTAAAAATATAATAAATATACAAATGCAAAGCTGCATTTAAATTAGACCTTATAGGTCTTAAAAGTCATCGAACTAAAACAGAATAGTTCAGTTGGAAGGAACTGAATAAGTGATCATCTAGTCTAACTGATGCTAGTCTAACTAGCTAAGCCTTTTCCAAAAGGCTTAGCTTAAACCCAATGCTACTCTCCAAGGAACACCACCACCAAAAGTTAACCATTGAAATAAATTAGAACAGAAAGAAATAACTCAAGGTTCTTTCATATGACTTTCATTATCTGTCTTGAAAAAAGGAAAGCTTAGGGGAGACTATATCACCATGTTCCAGTATTTAAAGGGTGGCTACAAAGAAAATGGAAGCTTCCTTTTTTCGAGAAGTCACATGGAAATGATGAAGGGTTATGGGTACATCTTATTCCTGAGAAGACTCTGATTAGACACAAAGTAACAATCTGCCATTGGAATGGCCTTCCCAGGGTTGTCAGTTTCAGTCAGAATACAGCCAAAGCCTCCCGTAGAGAACCTCTCTGATTCCCTTCCAGCTCAGCTAGCAGGAAGACATCATACTCCTAAGATCTACAAATACAGCCATGGGATGGTTCCCTTCATTCGTAATAATCTTCTCCCTGTGGTATGTGTATTTGGGTTCTGCACTCCACAAAATGGTGGATGAAAAGCTCTTGAGAAAGGCCATTTGTGCTAGAGTTTTCAATGTCCCTTGTTGTTCAAGACATCTGAGAGAACTGGTAGCCTTCATGAAGCTAGGAGAGACAGTCTTGCGTACACATGATGTACAAGGCATTGGACAAGGAATTTGGTATCTGTCAGAGACTGAAATGTTACAATTTACGGCTTAAACATCTTCATGAAGGACTTTTGCCTGTTATAACAAAACTATATAAAAAAGCTGCATGGAAGACCACCACACCCTGAATGGGGCCCTGACTGAGGCCCTGGACTTCGAGTTGATGGAGATAAGATAAAGTGACTCAGGTCTGGGCTGTGGGAGAAGAATACACTCACAGGAAGGTTAAGCTTCACACCTTCAGGGTGGAGATCACAGCTCCAGGCTTATCAGCTGTCAGGCTCGAACAGACCCTTACACCAAAGGGTGGAGGGAAGAGAGGTTTTGGGTGTATGGTGAAAAGGCCTCTGGTCCAGGGCAGTGAACGTCCATCCTCCACTGTGCAGAGGAGCCCAGCTGCAGGGGCCCCTTCGCCCCGGGAAAAGCCACATTCACGTGAGGGACAGCAGAGGGGGTGTCATGGCCCATCAAAGGCTCCCCACCAAAGGGGTCCCCAGACCCTGCACCAGAGCACTGCATGTGATGCAACAAATCCAGAGTCTTGCAAGGGACAGTGTCAAACCTAGCCCCCTCAGGGGAGGTACCTGTGATAGCATAGGGTTAAAATGTTTCTAAAATCATGGTAGCTAAAGTAGGCCTTGGGAATGGGAGTGGGCATTATCTTTGCTAAAATCATATGAATCTGTACCTGTGTATGGTAGATGATAAAGTTAAATGCGATGATTGGCTAGTAATTAAATATAATTAAAAATAATTGTCTAATCACAACAAGAATCATGAGAAAGGAACAACAATCATGAGAAATGTTGTGGGAAGGGGGCTTAAAACTCCTGCTTAGGTGAAATCAATATACACAATAGAACAATATTAAGATAATGATTAACATATGATTATACAACAGTTATGTAAGGAAAGGGTATAAAAATGTATCCATCTCGAATCCATGTCGGAGTCAGATTTGGGTCTGTACCCTTGATTCCCAGAGCTCTTCAATAAAAGCACCTGCATATAATCATACTGTGATTATGTGTTTCTACGCTAACACCTGGGCATTCCCACCTAGCCCAAGCATATATGAATCCATTGGATTCTACACTTTTTTGGTGGGGCAGCAAGGGACCCTCACCACCAAGAAGACCAGATGGAGGGAAGCTGGAGATGTCATTGGGACCCTTGGGAGGGTGATATGTTTTGTCAGGAAAATTAATCCACAAACACCAGAGGTTTATGTCCAAAAAGGAGACAGAGGAGTCCCGTTGCTTTGTTCGAATAGAGGGAGAGGCCATGGGGCATTTCCCTTGGGGTGTCTCAAATTTTTGGAGGGCACAGCCTAATTTATCCTAATTTCCTGACTGCATTTCCCCTCTCTCTTTCCCCATTGGCTGAGGTACTCGAGAGGTACAGACTTCCCAAAATGCTTAATACCTAAGACTCCCTTCTAATGTATAACCCCACCCTTTATTTTAATTCTTTTGGAATTTATGGTTCTTCCCATTGTTTCTTTCATCTCTCAATATTCAATTTCATTTATCAGAAGACCTATAATTTATTTGTAAAGACAAATCTCTTTCTTTCCATTCATCAATCAGTGAAATCCTTCCCATTGTTTCTTTTATCTCTCAGTACTAGTTTTATCTTCCAGCAGGCCCACAGCTTGTTTGTAAAGACAAATCCCTCATTCCTTTCAGTTTCTACCTAATCCCTGTCACTCTCCCTGTCCATCCCCCACACACCTCTTTTCCTATTTTCTTTTTCTTTCTTTCTTTTTCTTTCTTTCTTTCTTTTCTTTCTTTCTTTCTTTCTCTTTCTTTCTTTCTTTCTTCTTTCTTTCTCTTTTCTTTCTTTCTTTCTTTCTTTCTTTCTTTCTTTCTTTCTTTCTTTCTTTCTCTTTTTTTCTTTCTTTCTTTTCTCTTTTTCTTTTCTTTCTTTCTTTCTTTTTCTTTCTTTCTTTCTTTTTCTTTCTTTCTTTCTTTCTCTTTCTTTTTCTTTTCTCTTTTTCTTTTCTTTCTTTCTTTCTTTTTCTTTCTTTCTTTTTCTTTCTTTCTTTCTTTTTCTTTCTCTTTCTTTCTTTCTTTTTCTTTCTTTCTTTCTCTCTTTTTCTTTTCTTTCTTTCTTTCTTTCTTTCTCTCTTTCTTTCTCTTTCTTTCTTTCTTTCTTTCTTTCTTTCTTTCTTTCTTTCTTTCTTTCTTTCTTTCTTTCTTTCTTTCTTTCTTTCTTTCTTTCTTTCTTTCTTTCTTTCTTTCTTTTTCTTCCTTCCTTCCTTCCTTCCTTCCCTCCTTCCCTCCTTCCCTCCTTCCCTTCTTCCTTCCTTCCTTCCTTCCTTCCTTCCTTCCTTCCTTCCTTCCTTCCTTCCTTCCTTCCTTCCTTCCTTCCTTCCTCTCTCTTTTATTATTAAATAAAACATTTGATTTTTGGTACCAACATCTAACTTCATTTGCTTTTAATCAAGTTTTGGGGTATATTTCGAACCTTTCTGGGTTCAATCCATTTTATTCACAGAGACTTCGTTTTTTTGCTCTTCCGTGTTTAAATAGGTTTGTAACAGTATCTCACCCAGGAAGTAGTGTCTGGTCACCTGTATTCAAGAAAGATCAACTCAGAACAGGAAGGAAGGAAAGGAACTCTTTAAATTAAAAGACCTTGAGGGCAAGAGAACAAACTGAGAAGAAAATGACCATTAAAAGCACCATCAAAACAAAATGTTAGAATAGTCTTTAGCAAGAATAATAAAGAAAATAAATTTAACTGGTTCTACTGGACTTTGTTCAGTTCATTAAAGGAAATATATGGAATAGTTGCCAAGAAAAATAGGAGACTGAAATTGAGAACCTTCCAGTTCCATGTTCCTAACTGTGTTTCAGAATTTTAAAAAAATGTGTATATTATTTTGAATGGTTCAGGCTCTGGCAGGCTTGTCCTTTTTTATATGATTTGTCCACTTTCAAAATAAGTTTCAGTCTTCTACATATCTGTCTGTCTGTCAATCTCTCTACCTCCCTCAGATTTCACATTTATTAGTTGTTTGACAAGGTACATTTCAACCTGGCTAATAAATTAGATGAAAAGAAACCTGAGGAGAGGACCACACTTCCTGACCTAACCTCCCGTAGGCCTCAGAACTGCTGATGTAGTTGGGAAAACTGCCAAGTTTTCAGGAAAAATCTTTTTTGGGTCTGAAACAACAGTGACATATTTCAAACTAAGTGCAGGTTGGGAAAAATCACTTAAATTTAAGTTAGCCTTCTTATTCAGACAAATTGAGAGAGAAGGGTAATACCAGTTATGAAGCAGTGGAAAAACTTCAGAGAAGGGCCAGGAGAAAAAGCTGGTATTGTCTGTAGAATGGGAGTGAGAGCTTGACAAACACAGCTGAGCAGGCAGTAGAATACGAGACAAGGTGTAACATGTGCCACCTGGCCAAGGTGAAACATGGGTCTCCCTTTGATGAAGCCATGTCAGGGATACAGTCTTGAGCTAAAAAACAGGGCAACATGCTACCTTGATTCTGGCATTTGGCAATCTCACCAAAAAAACTTCTGTTTTCATAGACTGTTAGATTTGATTTCTCATGCCTCGCCCTGAAAATTAAAATGGAGAAAAGTATTTTACCATATTTGTATCAACTTCTATCCAATCCTGTATATAGATTTCATTAATTTAATACTGAGCAAGTATTCTGACCCCTTACTAGGTAATGACTTTATTGTCAGTTTCCTACTCTGTGCTATTCACCTAAAATCAACACAGTAAAATAATTTTAGTAATTAGTCTGATAATTTAAGTTAGATAAAGGTAAGGGGGCAGATCATGCCCAGTTCTCAAGTGGCCTATCTCCACTGAGAGGAGATGATGTAGGACAGAATACATTCTCTCTCTGAGGTGGTCTCTGCTGGATAAAGCGGTCACTTCCTTTACTATTCCTTGTTATCTTTTGGACTATAGCACAGAGCAGCATCATTAAGATTGAATTACACAGCTCTCAGATTGCAAGCCCAGAGGAATACTGTTTAAATGACAGAAACTACTGTACATTACCACTTACATAGGTTAGTGCAAAGCTTGTCTCATGATGTGTGTCCTTCAGCTTCAGGGGAGCCCATTTGAGTCCCTTCTCACTTGTGTTGGTACAAATCTAGAATAATTTAATGCAAGTCAATACATCATATCTGAATGCATGTCTGCAGCGGGGAGATCTCTGCTCAGGGTTACTACTTCATTAATTTCTGATTCTTTACAGCTGTTGAACTTACTAAAGGTTAACTTACTAGACCATTGCATATCTAGAAGTTCAAGCATTAAAACGGCACTAACTACATCAAATGCAAAGAAGAAATGAACTAGAAATATGTGAATTAATCCTTTCCAACAGTCACAGGCGATTATAGCATGACCAAGACATGATAAACTAATTTTCGTTGCTCTTTTATTAATAAGATTCATCTCTCCACTATCATTCTTTACTTCTGTCAAAACCACTTGCAAATAAAATCTCCATTTGCAGCCATTTGAAATATTGAAATTTTGGATGTGTTGTAATAAGTAGTTGTATGACTTTAAATTCATTTGTACATTTGAATCTGCACAAAATAGCTGCTTTCATTGTATTTTAATTCTGGTAGTAAGCAAAGTGGGGCCAGAGGACACTAAAATCTACTTTGCATCCTTAATTACTCCTGTGACACTGTCCTTAGGCCTTTGGGATCTCAGTTATCCAGTGTGTTATGGGCACTCAGAATTTTAATCAAATCAAGACATCTTACCGAGGACTACTCAGGTCAATATGCACCACACTAGACCCAAAAGGTATGGGGAAAAGTCTCCTGTCTTTTTCAAGGGGTATTTCACAACTAAATGGAAAAGATTTAGCAGAGAAACTTCCAT
Organism: Lycocorax pyrrhopterus obiensis; assembly: GCA_014706295.1. Classification (NCBI taxonomy): domain Eukaryota; kingdom Metazoa; phylum Chordata; class Aves; order Passeriformes; family Paradisaeidae; genus Lycocorax; species Lycocorax pyrrhopterus. The sequence goes on along the minus strand of JACSVZ010000002.1, from coordinate 55,779,332 downwards.
TACGTCCAATCCAAAGAGCAGGCCAATGGCAGGCATAGAGAGCCAAAATGTCAGACCAGCTCCAGTTCAGACACATGAGCCAGGCTGAGCAGCATGCTAACAAATGAGCTGGTTTTTTCCATTGTAAAAGAAGATCTTATTTTTCTTGAATTTTGATCTCTTCTTCCTTTCTTGGTGAAACTGGAATAAACAAATCTGCTAAAGGTTGTGGGTTTGATTTCTAAAACAAAACCACTTTGTCACAGAAGTCCTAAAAGGTTCCTAAAAGCTATTTGGGTAACATAACACACAAAATCCTGCTGTGCACAAACTGCTGTTCTCTGCTTATCAAGGAGACAAGAAGTGAGCCCCACAGAGGGCACCGGTAGCTCATCAATCCTCTGTCCCCAGAAGAGGATGTACACTGCCTGCTTATACACACAGACACATACATGCTCACCTGATAACAAAGAGATTTTAGTACACCCAAAAGTGTCTGGTTATTATTTTACCTGCTGCAGCACTAGTGCTTCCACTAATTTTCAAAAGCAAACTGGGCATTGCATTCCTGTTGGCAGCAGCATTCTCCTACCACTTTTGCCCAGCAATGACTGAGAACATTTATTTTTACTTTAAAGAGTGCTACCTACATGTCAGAACCCACATCTAATTGGAACTCTCCTAATGCCTTTGGCATTGTGGTACATAAAGCTGTGGTCTTCCACCAGTACAAATGTGCTCTGAGTCACGGGTTAGGTCCTAACTCTGCCCAGACTGTTCTTAGATATATAGCCAACAGTCTTAATATTGAGGAAACAGACTGCTTTAGTATGGCTGGAGAACACTGAAACACTTAGAGCTGTAGAAGTAAAAGCTTACATCTGCTCCCTATACAGGTGACCAGTAAGCATGGGGATGTATAGAGTTGAAAACATTATTTCAAATATATTATTTAGCTACTATATTCCGGCCACTATGGACTATAAATCCTTGCAGGAAAAATGCATGAAGCTGAATAATTCATATTTCATCCAAATTCATAGATGGATACAGAACTCAAGTTACACAGGTTGACACTCTTATCATAGGTCAGTATCACAATCACATGGGGTTTGATTTGATGTTGATAAAGCAAGATTGATGAAATATAAATAATTCTCACTACCTTTATTTTATTTCCATGGTGTTAAAATACTGTAGTTAAGTCAGTTGTACTCTTTGTCTCCAAATAGCTTGATTTTATAAGTCACAGAATTACAATAAAAGATGTCCATTATCCACACACAGATAAACACATACATATAGTATTCAATTCAAACATACAGGAGAAAATGTCTCACCCAGTTAATGGAAAAGTACTTGAGCTAGACAAGGACAATAACTGACAAAATTATATTATTAGGATAATTTTGCAGTCTCTTTTTATTCCATAAAGTTGTATTTTTTGTAAACCTCACATTTCCAAAACAGTGCAAGTGAATCAGAATACAGGTGAACACAAGCTTCTAAATACAGGTGACATCAGTAAGAGTGAACACATTCTTTCAACCACAAGTTCACAAAAAGAAACATACAATTTTACAATATATAAGCAGTGACATTCTAAGAAAAAGAAGTGTCGATGGTGCAGGTACTCTACTGTGTATGCAAATCAAGCTCCAAAAGCAATTAGTCTTCATGCCGGTTTAATCAATGCACATTAAATGAATGAAATTCTACTTTCATTTAAATCCAAGAAACCCTAGCAAGTGAGTAGACTTGGACAAAGGATAGAAATTAGTTCCATGACTCCCTTAATTCTTTAGTGAAAGCAGTATTATATATTTCCATGCCAGATGGATACTATGCTTTAAACTTGTGCAAGACTCAAAAACGTGCCCATATACAGAAGATATTCAAGAAAGTTGATACTAAATATTGTCAAAGAAAAATTTTTCATAACTATTGCCTTCAGGAAGCTGGGCTACCTGAACATCACTGACTTGGTATGTGGGGTCATCACCATTCATATATTTAGGCACAGAAAGGGCTGTTTTCACTGTTATGCTTGGCATTGCAGAAGTCTTTGCCACTTTGAGATGAAAGGATTGTTTAAGTGGTTTACAGGCTTGGAGTTCACATCAGGCATAATTTCTCTCTCAGATATTCCAAGCAACTTGCGAGATGACTTCAATTCAGAGGCTGCTCTGGTATTTTTTACAGTTTGCTGACTTCCTCATTACAATTAAGCAAATAAAAGAACAAGTTTATTCAGAAAAGACTAGCAGGTGTTTTTGTTAGCTACATGTGGTCAAGTACCAGAGAATACTAGTGACATCCTTGGAGCACACTAGTTGTTCTGTTGCTTGGGGAGAAATTTCAAGACCCAAACCCCTTGGTTTTTAAATGAAAACATGCTGTGAAAGGTGGCTCATCGCTGTGCTGTGGGCCACCAAAACTGTGAAATGACTGTGATCTTGAAATCACGATGGAAACTACACGGGGTTGCAACAGCACAGGCTCTGCATTAAGTGATATTTTTCTTTGATTCTCTTCTCCACCTTTCTTCCTGATCATCTTTTTCTGAGATTGTTTTCTTCCTATCCTAAAAACAACTTCGGGGTACTATTTGTAAGAAGACACCTTGTACATTGCAAGCTTTAGATATCTCAGATGCCAGAGCATTTGAAAATATTACTGCCCCATTTCTAAGCTTCCTCCTCCATAGATTATAGCTAGTGTAAAGTGAGCCTGTTGAAAAAAAAAGGCAAAGGTTCAGCAAACCGTTCAATGAAGTTGTCCAAGAAAACTGATGACATTGTCTCAAAATGGATTAATTGGAAAGCAGTTGTACAATGACTACCCCCAGCCTCTGTGCAATCAGAACAGCACAAAGAAACTAACAAGTAGCTGACAGATGGGAACTTCCAGAGCCCTAAAAGCAATTTCCAAAGTAACTATGTCTCTAGATATTTATGTTGATTTCTTAACTAAGAAACTCAAAGCCCAGCAGTTCTATAGCAGAGGTATGTTCTACACATTCTTGAAGTATATTACATTTTCGTAAGATTTTGGGATTAGAAACTGATTGCAACCAACTGATACTAGTGGGACTTTTTGTTTGGTTGCTTTTTAAGGAGTGGAAAGCTGCATCTACAGTATTTTAATATGAAGAACTGGTATGATGCATTGTCAAATCTAAGTATCCTAGCTGGAAGCAAGCAAGAGCCACAACGGAATTTGATTTTAAAAAAAGATTGAGAAAAAAATTTGGAGAGTATACATATAAAACCAATACCATCCATGACAACAGAACAACAGTGTCTAGAAGTGATGATACTAAGAATTTGTGGATTATTTCACAAATATGGCACTTACCTGGCCAACAACTAGATTTTCACTAAGGAACTACTTGTGCTGGATCAATTCTATGACAATTCAAGTCAGAAATGAAACAAGTCCAGTGTGGGATCAAATGTGATTTACTTTTATTTGTTTTTTACAAATAAAACCATTTTTGCTTGGAGACAAAACAAAAAAAGGTCCAATAAAATCTGAAATGTTAAAATTGTAGTTTTTTAAAACTCTCTTCTTTATATAGTTTTAAAAGATGTTTCAAAGGTATAACTAATTTTGATTTTTAAAATACTGTAAGGAAGCATTTCTGGCAGATTTGAAAGTAAATTTTTGTTTAAAAAGCTGAAATTAATGATTTCATCTTTTCAAAGGGAACTTTCTCCTTTTTTTGAATGGAGACTTCTACATTCAGTTCAATTAACAAGTAGTTTCACTTATGCCCTGAATTATTTTTTCAGCAATTTTACTCCTTAATAATTTGGGGGGGGGCCTCAGTTTTAGAAAGGGCAAATACTGAAGATTCTTACAGGTAATAAACAGACCCCTTTTTTTTAGCAAGTACTTTAAGCAATTTCAATTTATAGCTGCGAATCAATCTCACATCCAATTTCTGTCTGACTTTTAGATTTTTTTTAACAGAAAAACCAGACAATTAGCTTTTGTTGGTTAACAAAACTAACTGATGTCAGACTGCGAGGAATTCAACAACCTTCAATATTAGAGGCAGATATAGATTAGATATTTGAAGGAAACTCTTTACTGTGAGGGTGATGAGAAACTGGAACAGGTTGCTCAGGGAAGTTGTGGATGGCCCATCCCTGGAAGCATTCAAGGCCTGGTTGGATGGGGTTCAGAGTAACCTGGCAAGGCCATGGGCAGGGATTTGGAGCTAGATGATCTTTAAGGTTCCTTCCAACACGAGCCACTGACTCTCTGACAATACAGCAGTTCAAGGCCAGACTGGATTGGGCTTTGAGGAACGTGGTCTAGCAAAAATTCTCCCTGCCCATGGCAGGGGCATTGGAACTAAATCTTTAAGGTCCCTTCCAAGCCATTCTATGGTTCTGTCTCTAGATGATAATACAACAGTGCAGTCAAATGCCATCACTCTTTTGGTTTTGCACTCTGATGGAAAATCTGCACTCCATTACATGCTTGTAACAGGATTTTGCTGTGGATTTTGGCTTAAATGGTCATTTGTCACACAGAATCTGTCAAATCAACAATTATTGTTTAAGAAAGATAGTTGAACAGACTAATAGTTTTTCTTGACAGATGTTACACTTAATTCACTTTAAAACTGTTTTCTCCCTAATGCATGCAGATAGCTAATAGTTAATAAATACTGATCAATACTGTAGTAATAGCAGACACTGCTGATGGTGGCAGTAAAAAGCAAACAGGAATATGGATTTGGTCCATTTTTTAGAATTTGGAGCTATCATGAATATGGCAAGGAAGAGCAAGACCTGTTCTCAAGCAGGTTTCTTACATGTTCTCTGCATTCAAGTTTCCAAACTTCCAGCTGTTCTTTTACCACACCCTTAAGGAAGAAGACATCCTGCAACCTTTCAGTCCTGGTTTCACTTTTACCACAGAGGTCGGCCCTTCTTTTCTTTACATGGATTTTATACCAACATGACATTTACTCCTTATTCACACAAAGTGCAAAATACAAGTGGAATCTAAAACCAAGTCTTACAGAGTTCCACTATTTCTATTCAGAAATCCAAGAGCTTTTTGAAGAAACATGTTTGAATTAATTACAATTAGATTTCTTCTAATTCAACAAATGATTTCTTAAAGAATTACCAGCAATCAAAGTGGCAAGCTGACATCCAATAACATCTGCACCTTGACTAAACTTCCTTCTAAATTCTTGAGGAAATACATTCAGTACTTGGAACACCCAGATAGGCAATCTCAAGACTCAAAGATCCAAACATTTTAATCCTTCCATCTACTTATCTCTCTTAAAATTACCATATAAACAAACTCATGACTCTATGTAACTCACATGGCAGGCATACTGCTCATAGCTTGTAGCAATTTATCACTTGCTTTGATAGCAACAGATCACAATCTTTAACAGTAGCTTTAAAACTATCCATCTTAATATTGACTTAATTACTTTTTTTTTTAATTTAAAGGAATTTGTCAATGTCATAGTGGTTGGTCCAATTACATCCTTTTGGTATCTCAACTGTACAGTCCTAGAGACTGCAAGAGAATACTTCCCAAAGAGAACATTCTGTGATGCCGTCTTCAGTGAGCCAAAGCAAGCTATGTCTTGCTACATGTCACTGAAGAAGTGTTTTCATCCTCTCCCATCCAGGCTAGTAAAGGACAGACTCAAGATACAGAGTATCACAACTGTGAAATACTTTAGGTTCTTTAGCTTATAAATCAAACACCAAATTCAACTTAAAGAAAGAGACAGTGAAAAGATTTTGGCTTATTCCCATTAAATTATCTATATATGATATTACCAAGCCTTGTGAATTAAGCATATGAGGATTTCAGCTGCTTTTATCCGCAAATCTCTCTTTTCTCTCTTGCATTGATGTTTAAAAGAACAATAGAATTTATATATATATATATATGTATTTCCAAAGATTTAGCCAGATATCAGTGCTTGAGTGAACTATATAGCTATTCCATAGAAATTATAAAACATTGATACAAATATAAAGACATACTCAATATAAAAAGCTTATATTTATAAAAAATATTTTTAGGTAAAAGTCTTCCCCTGAGGGCATACCACATAGTTGGATTCATAAATATTGCTCTGCACTGCAGCTTGGTTACCAAAGTTCAAAGTTCAACTTTTAAATGAAGTGTGAATCGCTCCAGTCACCTGACATAGCTGCAGTGGTTGCCTCAGGATATGTTCCCTAGCTTTTTTGGAGTAATAAAGACACAGCATCAATGGGGTCTCCGAAAAATCTGGAGAAGATTCCTTCTTCCACATATGGAAGATACGAGAGCAGGACCTATAGGCTACCGAGTGCATGTCACATGACTGGGCTTTTGTTTTCATGGGCAGTTTACTGATTTTTCTGGACCCAGTTCCAACTATCTTCATTCTCCTTTCTGCTCTTTTCAGCCTCAATAATTTCTTTGTACCTCCGGCGGAAGAAACCCATCTGCAAATCAGAAGAGATGACAGTAGTAAGTTATCAAATCATGAAATTGAAGCTTTGTTGGTATGACAACAGATAACATTATGCAGAAAGAACCAGCCCAGGAGTTAGCATCTAATTTCTACAAGTGCCAATCTGAAATCACAGCTCTTTATTTACATCAGTATAAATGAGATCAAACTGGGTCCTAAATTTTCATAAGTACTCTGCTCCTTATAGATGAACTACTCTGGGTAGGAGTCCTCTTATATGAAGCATGGTTTTTTTTAAAAAAAAGCACATAAAGTATTTCTAATAAATTCAGACCCGCAGAGGCAGATACAGGTTTATTGGTTTAAAATAAAGACTAAAGTTAAATTTGCAGCTGAACTGAAAGTCAGGCTAACTCTTGGGTACTGAGTAAATGCTGACAGAGTTATATGAACAGTGCTCTCAGTGTCTACAACCGCACAAACCAAGAGGGATCAGAGGAATACAGTACAGCCACCCACCTCCCACTTCTCAATTCCAACTATTATCACTGACAGTCACTTTTGCATATCTTCTTGTTTTCTAAATCCTTGTACTTGAAGAAATGCAATTGGTTTTCATCTCAGTTTGGATAAAAATTCTCATCTCTCTGGTTTTTTAAGTCTCTCAGATAAACAAACCTCATTTTAATAACCAACTTTGGTAAGCATTCAAGAGTAACTCCTCAAACTTAGCAGTGCACTGTTGAGATCGCTGAATAAATATTTTGTTCAACATAATTAAACATTTATGTAATTCCTACCACTCTAAACCTGTTTTCTTACTCCTGCTGTGTAAAACATGATGTTTTAGTCTTCTTTTATCAACCAGTTATTGCCACCCTTTATTCCCAAATTGCCTGTGTGTAGGAATATTATGTGCTGTTTTGTCATTACTAAAATTCCATTGAATTGGACTTCTTAGTTTCAGTTTTCAGCAACTTTAATTTTCTTCAAGTATATTTTAATTCACAGGGCAGCATATTCAATCTGTCAAGGGGGATTCTCCAGCACATCTTCCTAAAATCCAAGTCCTTGCCTGTGCCTCGAATTACATCCCGAATTCACAGCAGCATGAGACTATGCACACACCATCCTCTCATCAATCCTTATCTCTGCCTCTTGCCTTCTGGTGCAAAGGACATAGAAGCTGCAGCATAGTCTAAGAAGCCCCTCTTTTTTGGTAACTGGGACATGCTATTAATCTAAAGATAAGCATACCCTGCTAGGAGCATAGGTATACATTACATACATACCTACTGTCCTAGTTCCAGACAGAGAGGGATAATTTCTGCAGTAGCCAGAGGGAGCATGGTCAGAACCTAGAGATTATTCTACACCACCTCACGTCATTGCTAGGGGTGGGGGGAAGGGAGTCTCTTCCAGGGAGAGGGGTTCCTTCTGATCAAGAAAGCATGGCGGAGGTAACAGAGGGGTAATGCTGGTTCTGAGCCAAAGGGTGCAATCCAGGTAATGTAATGTCTTGGGGTGATTTTATGATAATACTGTATTCCCCTACCATCTGCTTTATGCCCAGAAATGGGTCCTATAGCTTTAAGCTGGGTCCAGACGAGGGGGGAGAGAAGCCAGGTGAATTCTTCAGCGCAGTTTGTGTTCAAGGACTCACACACACTCCCCTGCGTTCTCACTGCTGCAGAGCCGAGGGAACACCTTCCTGCTTTTAGCCTGTTAGCTGAGGCAAGAAATTTTCCCACACCAGCATACCAAAATCCTCTGGTAGCTGCTTCTTCCTTCTCTGGAACTGTTCGGCCTAGCTGTGATCCGAGAACCAGATCATCGGACCCCGTGGACCAGCAGGGAGGCTGCAGGGACGCCGCATCCCAGCCTCAGACCTCAGGAGGGGCCGAGCCAGCTACAGAGGGAACTCTAAATCCACCAGCTTTCTCTGCAGAGAGGAGGTTTAGTATTTTAACAGTTATTAATTTTTTCCACATGCCATGTGGACACTTTGTTAAATAAATCGTTTTTTTCACTTTCCTCCAAGAAATTCCTTTTGTATCGGTGGGGGAGGGAGTGCTGAAACCTGTCTTCTGGGGAGGAGACGTTCCTTCCAGAGCATTTCCCCCTAAACTTGTCTCAAACCGAGACACATGGCTGCAGTCAGGTCAGCTCAGTAGCATTTTGCATGTGAATCACTCTTTTCTACTGTTTTGTTATTAATATTGTTGCTGTTACTGTTTGTCATTGCTGTTTGCAGTAAATTGTTCTTATCACAACCCATGATCTTCACATTCTGTACCTCCAGTTCTCCTATCCATCCCGCCTAAGGGGAGTTTGGAGTGTTTCAGTGGGAACATTAAATTGGAGAATACAATTCTTAAACCATGACAGCCTAATTTGGTGCCCAAGTGGGACATGGAGGTTGTGATAACAACAGATCTGCCCAGAGCAGGCTGGAAATGATCTTCATCTAAGCATTTGTTGTATTAGGTACAGAGCCACTGGCTACAGTGTTGCTTGATCTGTTCATGTGGTTGTGCTACCTAACCCTGTATCTATTCCTGTATGTGCTCCTTGCAGTGCTCTTTTTCAAAGCAGGGAAAAGGATCAGGATTACTTTGTTGATGTACTGTGTGATAACAGTTTACCACATGATAACATGTAATGAAAGTCATTTAGGGTTTATGTTCCATGTTGTTCTCTACGCTTGCCTCAGATGCAATATTTGGTAGTCCAAATAGTAATAATCATACCCAGTCTGTGGGGGGAGTAGGGGAGGATGACTTTCCCCAGCTTTTTACCCCTTTCTCCTTCTTCAGGCCTGTTACAACACCTTTGGAGAATTTTGAATTCCCTTTGGATAAGGAAATTCCCTTTGGTTAAGGAAAGCGTGTTGTTGTTGCTAAGCCTGCCAGGTCTCCTCAGTGCAGTCCACACTGTGGTAAGAATTAAATAAAAGAGATTTTTAATATGATTTTTCAGAGATCTGCCCCTGATGGTGGATAGTCATGAGTGGCATGGAATATGGGAGAAAAAAGCCCAGTTGTTGGAGAAATTATCTGCTCTAATGGCTTGGAAGTTCATCCCTGAACAACTACAGGACGCTGATAAAGTGACAGAATACTTGCAAGGAGAATGCTGTGGCAATTCCAGAGAGGAGCAATTTATTGCAATATGCTGGGCCCTGACTACGATTTATTGGACACCGCTCTTTACTATGTAACACTCTGAGAGGGAGGGGAAGGAAAACAGACCAGCAGGCATTGTGGCCACTCAAAGTGCAGCTGAACCAGATGAACAACTCATGCCAGTACCAGGTGCCCCTATAAAGAAATTCAAGACAAATTCAGTTTGCATAGTGATGGATGAAGAGGAATAGGGTGCTCACAACAGGAGGAAGAAGCATGGCCAGAGAGAATCACCTGATCCCTAACCCAGCTGAGCTGGAAGATACGAGAAAAGATTTCATCTGCCATTCAGGAGAGCCCCTTGTGACCTGCCTGCTCCAATGCTGGGATACCACAACCTGCAAATGACACTAGAAGGTAGTGAGGCCAAGCAGGCCTCAAGTGATGTCCCAGGATGTAGGCATTGGCAAGGGGATTTAGAAGAGGACAGAAACTCTCAGCCTCTGGAGGCAACATCTGTCAAGCATGAGGGAAAGGTATTCTCTCATGGATGACCTAATAGTGCACTGAGATGAGTGGAATGCCATGGAGAAAGGTATCCAGGACCTGAAAGAATTAGCTGTGCTGGAGGTAATCTATAGGGATTCAAACAATGAGCAGTCACCTGTAGATCCAGATCAGGTCCAATGTACACAATCCATGTGGCAGAAATTTGTATGGAGCGTGCCATCGTTGTCCGCCAACCCTTTGGCATTGATGTCAATGAAAGAAGAAGAAACATTGCTTCAGGTGATTACCCGACTTCAACAATATGAAGTACATTTTTTTTCCTCCCTACCAACCTGCGCCTTGGCTGTGGAAAGACTGTACAAGACTGCAGACAGACTTGAAAGACTTGAACAACCTAGAGAGAAAATATCCCATGCTCCTCCAGTATGGACCAGAGTTTCTGCTATTGGGACCATGTACCCCCCTGTTGGAGAGAGAGGTACATACCACGAGGTAACCTGCGGTTTTACCTGTATGACCATAGAGAGGACATGAGAAAGTGGGATGGAAAACCTACCTCTGCCCTAACAGCACGGGTACGTGAGTTGAGAGGAAGAACAACCACCAAAGGAAATTCTTCAAGGATAAATGCCACTCCAGTTTCCAGTGGGCAAGTCCTCAGACACAATGGAAGGGCTGAATGTTATTTCTGATCCTCTTGAAGGGATCTCCAGTTCGTGTTTACAAGAACTGAGCAAAGACTACCAAGACCAGAAGTGGAGGGGACCTGCCTGCAGCCAAGTGGAGAAAAGGGACAATTGGATCTATTAGACTGTGTGGATCCCATGGCCTGGCACATCAGACCCACAAGAGTATAAGGCTTTAGTTGACACCTGCACTCAGTTTACCCTGATGTCATCAAGGTATGTGGGAGCGGAATCCATTCCTATTTCCGGGGTGACAAGGGGGATCCCAGCAGCTGACAGTACTGGAAGCTGAAGTGAGCTTGACTGGGAAGGAGTGGCAGAAATACCCCACTGTGACTAGTCCAGAGGCCCTGTGCATTCTTGGCACAGACTATCTCAGAAGTGGGTATTTCAACGACCCAAAAGGACATAGCTGGGCTTTTGGGATAGCTGCTCTGGAGACAGAAGAAATCAGGCAACTGAATATCTTGCCTGGTCTCTCAAACAACCTCTCTGCTGTGGGACTGCTGAGAATTGAAGAACAACAGGTACCAATTTTCACAGCAACAGTGCACTGTCAGCAACACCGCACCAACAGAGACTCTGTGACGCCCATCCATGAGATGATTCATGAACTGGAGAGCCAGGGAGTGGTCAGTAAGACTTGCACACCCTTTAATAGCCCCATATGGCCAGTGCATAAGTCCAATGGAGAGTGGAGACTGGCAGTGGACTATCAAGTCCTGAATGAAGTCACACCGCCACTGAGTGCTGCTGTGACCGACATGCTGGAACTGCAGTATGAACTGCAGTCCAAGGCAGTGAAGTGGTGCCACCTTCAGTATTGCTAATACATTTTTCTCTATTCTTCTCGCAGCAGAGTGCAGGCCACAGTTTGCTTTCACATGGAGGGGCATCCAGTACACCTGGAATGGACTGCCCCAGCAGGGGAAAGAGCTCCCCTATTTGCCATGGACTCACCCAGACTGAAGTGGAAAAGGGTGAGGCTCCAGAATAGTTGCTATACATTGATAACATCATGGTGTGCGGCAACACAGCAGAGGAAGTTTTTGAGAAAGGGGAGAAGATCATCCTGATGCCATAATGTTTTTTGTCTTTTCTTTTATACCCCTGTTATACCTTTTTACAGCTTCTGTATTCTTAGTGCTTTAGCCTACATTCTTGGACTTGTTTGTCAAGCTAGGAGACTAAACATTTTAGAAGCTTCGTAGTTAGGGAGCAGTGTGCCCCAGACACCAAGGTCCTCTCCAGAACACATTTTGTAAACTAAGATAAAACCATCCAGGGGAAGGTTCCTTGGGGAGGGGGGCTCATTCGAGCCTCTCATTGGGGAATTTATGATAGATATGCTAATTAGTAAGGCCTATAATGTTATACCAGATCTTTTGGGAGTGTGCACTGCGGTGTGCATTGCGGTGCATTCGACCTGGACGTAATGCACCTAAGGATCCTACAAATAAATACCAAGGTAAAATCCCTTTTTCCCTTCTAACTGTGTTTGACTCCTGATTTTAAGACCAGGCTTAGGCATCAATCCAAATCCTCCTCATGGCCGATTCTGTCATAAAGCAAAGTAAGGTCAAGGCACTTGCCCAGGAAATTCAGTTTTTAGGAGTAAAATGGCATGATGGATATCATCAGATTCCAATGGGTACGTGGATGGAATCCTACATGGCGAGTCGCAAAAGTTATTGAGGGACAAACTGGATCAAGTCAGATTGCAGAGCTGAAAGCTGTCCAGCTGGGTTTAGATATCTCTGAATGAGAGAAATGGCCAGTGTTCTACCTGCACCCTGACTCATGGATGGTAACAAATGCTCTGTGGGGCTGGTTAGACTGATGGAAAAAGACCAATTGCCAGCACAGAGATAAACCCAGCTGGGCTGCTGAATTCTGGCAAGACATCACTACCCAGATAGAGAAGTTGGCTGTATAAATATGTCATGTAGACATACATGTATGTCTTGTCATACCCAAGAGTCAGGCTACTGAAGAACACCACAACAACAGACAGGTGGATTAACCTGCCAAGATTAAAGTGTTTTAGGTGGATCTGGATTGGCAACGTAAGGGTGATTTTCTTCTGGGTCGGTGGGCCCATGACAACTCAGGTCATCAGTGAAGAGATTCAATATACAGATGGGCTTGTGATCAAGGGATGGACTTAACCATGAACACAATCTCCCAGGTTATCCGTAACTGTGAAACGTGCTGCAGGCCAAGCAGGTAAAGCCCCTGTGGTATGGAGGACAGTGGTCAAAATATAAATATGAGGAGGTCTGGCAAATCGATTGCATCACACTCCTGCAAACCCACCAAGGCAAGTGCTACATTCTTACAGTGGTGGAAGCAACCACTGGATGGCTGGACATGTACCCTGTGCCTCACACCACTGCCCAGACCACCATCTTGGGCCTTGAAAAGCAAGTCCTGTGGCGACGTGACACCCCAGAAAGAATTGAGGTGGACAATGGGACTCATTTAAAAAATGGCCTCATAGACACCTGGGCCAGAGAGCATGGTATGGAGTGAGTGTATCATATTCTCTCTCATGCACCAGCCTCTGGGAAAATTAAATGATAACAATGGACTGTTCAAAAACCACATTCAAAGCAATGGGTAGTGGAACCTTCAAATTGGGATCTACATTTAGCAGAGGCCACCTAGTTAGTTAACACTAGAGGCTCTACTAATTGAGCTGGCCCTGCTCTGTCAAAGCTTCCACATACCAGAGAAGGGAATGAAGTCTCCATGGTGCATATGAGGAATATGTGTTAGGGAAGACAGTTTGGATTAGTCCTACCTCTAAGGCAAAGGCAGCACCATCTGTGGGATTGTTTTTGCTTAAGGATCTGGGTGCACTTGGTGAGTAATGCAGAGGGACAGGGAAACATGATGCATACTTTAAGGGGATTTGATTTTGGGGTAAGAACAGTCTGTAATGTTGAATTGTATAATATTGGTTGCCGAATGACGCTGCCACTGTATGCCATAACCAACCATGGACAAGAACTATGGACTGCTCCAGATACACCAGTTGTGAGCTCCTGATGCAGCTTGCAACCACCCAACAGCATACCAGCCCTCCTGCCCTGGAAGATACCTAGGACAGATAGAATCCACAGTCATGGACTAAATGAACCCAACAGACATCTTGGAGGAATGGCCATTGACTATAAAAATGATACCAGTGCTTGTATATACATACATACATACATACACACACACACACATACATACACACATATACATATATATATTTATGTATGTAGTTGGAATGTGTAGAATCTGGGCAAGACATACATGGTATAGAACAAGAGATGGATAATGTCCTGGTTCCAGCCAGGACAGGGTTAATTTTTATAGTAGCCAGAGCGGGCATGGCTAGAATCTGGAGATTATTCTATGCCACCTCAAGTCATTGCTGGGGGCGAAGGGAAGAGAGTCTCTTCAGGGGAGAAGGGTTTCCTTCCAGTTGAGTAGGTGTGGCAGAGGGATTGATGGGGTTTGTTGGTTCCGAGCTGGAGGGAATGGTTGGGGTATCATGGCTGTGGTTGGGCCAGGTTGGGCTCAGTGAGCTTTTTGCATGTGAATCACTCTCTCTCTTTTGTACACTTTTGTTATTAGTATTGTTGCTGTTACTGTTTGTTTTCTTACCTCATTGCTGTTTCCAGCAAATTGTTATCTCAGTCTGTGATCTTTACCCTTTGTGCTTCCACTCCTCTCCAGCCCACCACAGGGGAGCAGGCAGGGGCAGGGAGGAGCAAAAGGCTTATAGTTTTAGTGGGAGCACTAAATTAGAGAATACCATTCCTAAACCACGACACCTGCAACTACTTTATAAATGCACGGTAGGTAGACATACATATAAATGCCCATGATTTCAATGTTACAAAGGTCGCATGACCTGGATGCCCCCCGATTAACTGGAATTAGACCTTAAAAGTCATTTGTTCAGTCATTCTGGTGCACAGACTGTGAACAGAGTATCTTTCCCATGTACCATAAGCAAAGCTTTATCTGTTGCAACGTACATGCAAATGCATGGATAATGGTGGTTCTGTTCTGAAAAATCAACTCATGGAAGTGACTCTTGAATTTTGGAGGGCCACTTCTACCTTGCTTCCTAGCCTCTTTCAGAGCACCGTATGAAAGGATTCAGGAAGAGAGAATTGGAGAGGAGTTTTTCTAGTTCCCAATTCTTCAAACTTACTCTAGAAGTCAGATCAAATTCTTTCTTTAGCAGAAAAATATCATTACTAGTAATTTTTGTACTTGGACCCACAAGCTGTACCAGTGCACAGGATTTATTTTGAGAAGACATCCTCAGGATTGCACCATCATAAAATCCCAGTGAAAGTTCAACAGTGATGCCAACAGAATTCAGCTCAGTGGAGACTGCAAGCAAATAGCAGAGGTTTCTCTAGATTTTCGGTCTAAAATGGAAATGAATTATTATATTGATAATAAAAAAAAGTGTAAGAGCCTACTACTTCTCTCTTGTTCTGCTCCAGTTGGATTAATCGTGGGTACTTACTTATTCACAGGAATCTGCTGCTACTACTTACATATGTTCAGGGAGCAGATGTTATGAGAAAGTGGGTGGCTTTTTTTGTATTACCAGTTTTTGTAACAGAACCTACATATGCATTAGAAAAGAAAACTGCCATAGGCCTTTGCTTCCTAAGATTAACAAGAGAAGTTCAATTTTTACTTTTAAAAATAGGTTTTAAACCCATAAGGTTTTCATCTTTCATGCAACCACATCCTTGGTACAATAAAACTTACTCTTGAAGTTATAATCAAAATTATAGAAAGGCTTTTTAATTTCCTTGAGGGCCAAAGAAACAAACTCGAACTCCTTCCCACTGTTATTTTAATAAAAAAATGTCTGTTTCCAAACATCTGCTTCAGGAATTGTCTTTAAAAGTTGGTTATGAGGGTTTTGGTATTTTACTATTTTTTTCCTGGATAAAGAATGCTCTTGGTATAAGTCTCCAGTAGGGATAAAAAGTGAGCTGAAAACTGTAATAGATATTAATGAAGCATGAAACCCTACATCTTGAGGTGATTCCACTATGAAGAATTATGTTTATTTGCTGTATATTATGTGCACACTCTCAATTATGTAGAAGACTTTTATGTAGTGCAAGCCAAAAGAGAAACTGGACCTTAAGGTTTTTTTTTCATGTTTTCAGAAATAGTGGTCAGGGATTAGATACATGTCCCATCCTTGAGAGACAAGGATGTGCTTTGTTATGTGACACTTCTTTAGTGACATATATTTACATTTAATGTAATAAAATCCCTACCATCACCAGAAAGAGATTTTTTTTGTAATCACCATGAAGAAATCACAACATAGTTATTGTCTCACAAAAGACCACACAACCCACATATCCATCTCCTTACAATTAACTCATTTCATTCAAGAAGGACAGCAGTATTCACCATATGGGGAGGGCTGGAGAGAACAGGTGAATTTAACATACAGTGATCGGTAATAAGGAGGCAGACAATTGGACCAAAGCAGGAGACTTGATACAACATAGGGTTGAATTTATACATATACTTTTATCACTGGGGCTGAAGTGACACCAGGTCCCTGTTCTATGGTTAATGCAAAGCCATTAAGAGAACTGAGAAAACCCAGTGAGGACAGCACTGCTGGGATTCAGTCCTGAACTTCAAGCAAGGAAGAGGAGAGATCCTAATCTTTAAAAGGAGTATTGCCATGATCTTATTTGTAGAATGGGTGTTTACAGTAGGCCAATGATTGCTAACACTTGTTACATGGGCAACGAGCCTCTAATATTGTCAATTTCTCCCCAGTTTTGTTTTCCATATATACAGACATACATTTGTGTGCACACATACAGATGTATGTTTAGAGCAAAGAAATACCCAGCTCCAGAACCATGACCCCATCAGGCAGTCTATGAGTTCACACATCCCCATCCAAAGAAAGCTCTGATCAGTAAACTTCTGCCTGGGGAAGGCATTCATGAGAAGAAGAGCCACAGGAGAGTGCATTTACAGGAGGCAAAGAGAGATCACTGTGGGAAGGTGAAGGGTTATAAAGGAAGAGGAGGCATCATCCACTAAAGACAATGCACGAAATGAGAAAAGGATAGATGGGCTAGAAAAACTAAATTAAATAATGTGTGTAAAACTCATGGATGGTTTCAGGTTTTGAATCTAAGCCACCTACTTACAGCAGCTCTAATACTTCTTGAAGCACCTCCAGAAAGGGCTGGTTATTGTTTGTCATTTCAAAACCTGAAACCATCCATAGGTTTTTAGACACATTTTTAAATTTAGTTATTCCAGCCCATGTACTCTTTTGTAGCATAACCTTACTGCCATCTGCAGTATATACTGAGCAGAAAGCATGTTTCTGACAATATCGAACAATAAAGCTGTGTTAGTCTGAAATCACACCTGTTATTGTGAAGTTATTTCTTGCCATAAAAGACAGCTCTGCCAAGTCCTGTATTCAAACTTGGTTATTTAAAGTCTTTAGCATACACAACTCCCCTTAACTGCCATGCCAGATTTAAATCCCTTCAATCCTGGATAAATCATATCTAACAACACTCACATAGAATAGCATTCTTCAAGCACCCACAAAAATGGAAAACTTCAGTCAAAAATTATTTCAAACTGCTGAATTAGCATCATAGTAAATTATCTTTTTTTTTTTTTCCTCTGCTACTTTCTGCATATCCAAAGGCTGAATTACTAGATCTTATATTTTCCCAAACTCCAAAAGTATAAGCACTTACCCAACACATCCTGAAGTATGGGCCTGTGGCTATCTTTCTAGGGTGTGAATTATAAATATGTTTGAAGAGTGATGAGATTACAAAATAAAATTTGATATGCAGTTGGGAAAAAACAAAGCTGATCAGAGGGCAAGCAATATCTCTGCTTTTATTTTACTCACTCTTAGGTAAATTTCTAAAGTGCTTTTATCATGCCCAACAAGGTTTATTTTCCCAATCAAATAAAAAGAGAAATAGCTTAAATGTGGATTGTAGAAGAATGGTTACGTTTTGCATTTTTCCCATTAATATAAGCACTTAAGAAACAAGAAAAAATTATAACAGTCACATACTGCTGTAAAAACAACATTATGTCTTAATTACAGTAGTGTTTCAAGACTATAACTGAGTTAGGAAGAGAGGTTTGTGAACAACAATATTCAAACAGAATTCAAAACTCTATCAGAGAGTTTTGCCTCTTCTTAGTTTTTAATTAAGTTTCTCTAGTGCATAGCGGGTGTTAAACTGCACACAAGAAGTACTGATTTTTAACAGTATTACCCTATTGACAAGGTTACTGACCACAGTGCAAGCCAACAAGTAAAAAGAAAAGAGAGCAAAGTAAGTACTGACAAAGAGGTAAGAAATAAAACCTAAGAACCACTGAAGACACCTCCCATGGAATTAGGCTTTGACAACATACTTTGGATTCAGTGCCTTAGTCACAAGCTGTCTTTCCTCTGGTATACAATTTCTTTATCTACTATAAGCAGTCATACCTGATGAACAGTCTGTATTTACGTAATGAATCTTTTACTACCACATTGCTAATCTGGGTGGATGTCCCAAGCCATTCACAATTAACTTACATATCTCACCTTTTTTGGGTGCGTGCTGCTTGGGCACTTCTCCCTTCACATAAACAGTACCAGAGCTAGAAAAATACATGGGTCAAAGCAGGGCCAGGAACCTCACCCCATTAAGATGCCACCAATCAGCAGAGGAACAACATGCCCAATATCTGCAAAGCAGTGCTGTTGAGACTAGAAGCGTGGAGTATTTCCCTATGCAGAGATCGATCACTGGTTATTGAGTGCATCTCATTTTACTACCACCAAGAAGTCAGGTAAAAACACTTTGCGCTTGGGTTTGCATGGCCCTGGATAATTCTAGCAAGCCATCAGTTTCAAGAGAATGCAGTGTGTCCTTTCTCCCAATTAAGGGATGCTTGCCACAGTACATAGGGGTAATGAACAGGTATTTGTATCCGCTTTTCCACCAAGAACTGTCAAGCTGTCAATCCTGGGTCACCATGTGAGGAAAAGACATGTTTGGAGAGGAGCCATGTGTCTTGTCTATAGTTAAAGGAGAAAATGTTCATTTAGGAGGAAGGATGATAGTGTGACTTAAGTAAGGTCATGAGGACTCAGGAGGTCTGGCTTTGTTCAGTCTTTCACTGATTTTCTGAGAGGCAAATCCCTTAACTTTCTTGTAATGTAGGTCCTCATTTACTCAATGAAACGAGTACAAGAAAATAAATACATGTGATTCAAACATTGCCATTCCACAAGTGGCTGTACACATATACGTAGTATACACTTTGTACATATATGCAATGTCATATATACTTATACAGCTGGGGAACTGAGGCAAAGACAAATTTAGGAGCTTGCTCAAAGGTAAGTTCTCCTCTATAAACATTTTGTTTAGCTACTATGGAAGAATTTGATACCTACCATCTGTATTTGATCCCAAACTATTGCAACTGATAGATATTGCTATGGCACAAAAGAATTAGCAATGTACACAAAATAGCACTTAACTTTTAACTTACTTTAATCTAATCTGACTAAGTTTTCTTGAGATATTACTGCTGGTACGTTGGGAGAAGATCTATAGTCCTTCATAGATTTTAGAAGCAAATTTTTTTCACATGCTGTAGTACTAAAATGTGCATAGTTTTTAAACACACATTTTATTAGGCGGTTACTTTGTAATTTTGAAATAATAAGATAAAATTCTTTTTTTATAAGAGCATTCACAATTCATAAACTTACCTAAAAGGATAATTAAATAAACTATTATTTTAACCAAATGCTCTATACGTATCTGAAAGGTCAAATACCAAAAAACAGTCACTAAGGCTAGGTACCTCAAAGTAGATGCACAATTCAGACTAGAAGCATGCATGGAAAAGATGCATTTAGGTATGCGAAACAGTTAACTGCACATAGAGAGGGACACCAGTACAGACAATCTAATTTGATACATTAGTTTTTTTAATGCAACATGCCTTGATATTATCACTGATGCTAGAGTGTCATCCCACTCATTTATAGTTTGTTCCTCTAACCAATTCTTGTGCAACTTTTCTCCCAGGAGCTGTTCATTTGGCTTCAATGGAGCTACTTAGTAATGTGGTGAGTAGAGCTGTTAGTTCTGTTATTTACCCTCGGAATATCTTTACCATGTAGGTACCATCTAGGTTGCATCAGACAAGACTCATTCATCTAGGCTGTGATTCATTTGTGCATACATAATATCTTTTGTTAAGGACAATACTTCAAAAATTAAGAAAATTCCAGTGACTGGACTTATAAAGATCTTTCGGTGCTGAGTTAGAGTAACCTGAGTTTAATGAAAGCACAAACTTCTTGCATCTTCCAGGATAGTAACTATGTACAGTATCTTGCAAGACAGATGTTACAAGTATACTTATAAGTGTAATTAAAAAGAGAATTGGCCAACATTTAAACTTACAAACACTTCCAAATAGCTTAAAATTTTTTGCCTATTGCAAAATTTTACTGTATAGTTTATTTTTTAAAAAGTCATAGAATGAACACAGCCATCAACAAAAGCTCATCTCTGATTATCACTCTCAAAACTGAGAAAGAACACAATGTCTACTGCAGATACGTCTAGATAAAACTCTTCTAAAATCTCAACAGGGAATATGACAGTAACTGAAGATATTATTGCTGTAAACACAATTAATTTAAGACATTTCTCAATCCATATGTTCCATTTCCAAAGAAAAGAAAGAAACACTACTGGAATATTTTTTGCTTTGTTTGAAAACCAGAGACTAAATACCAAAGACCATTTCCTGGTTTCAATATAAAGTAACTTTACAATCATACTTTGATACATTTGATCTGTCAAAAATATTTGAGTGAAAGTTGTACCATTGTGTACTAGTTTGAAAACAAACCAGTGGGAGGTACCAGTCAGAATAACAATTTGATAGGGAAATTTTAAAAAAAGGCAGAAAACACTGGCTTAAACCAGCAGAGTCAGGATACAACCTGACACCCTGTTAGTCAGGGTGGCGGTAGCAGTCCAATAAAATGGTGGCTGCAGTCCTGCTGAAGTGGTGGATGTGGTTCTGTTGAAGCGGTGATCCTGTAGAAGGGTCTGCTCTTCCTCAGAAGGTCCAGTGGTGGCTATGTAGCTCTCGTCCTCTGGGAATCCAGCTGAAAGGGGTGTCTGTGGTGTTTGGAATCTCAGATTATACCCAGGATGGAATGCTTGGTTCCTCCCTCTGGGTGGAGCATCTCACAATGGGATGATGAGTCATGAGGCAAGGCATTGATGGGCTCATTAACAGAAAATAATCGGAGGGAGAAGGCAAGGAAACACTGCCCCACCTGGTTTCAACAGCTCATGAGGATGGTAATAGAATACACTGCAACCCAGGACATTATCCACCCCTCATTCTATTACCATCTACATCATCCCAAATCAATACCTTCCTTAAACTCTACACACACACACACATATATATATAATGAAACCCTACACACAGTTCTCACTTAAGATTAGGTCTCCTTGTGGTACACAACGGGTTTCCCCATCTTTCTGCATTACCCACCAAGTGTAACCAGGTCCTTGAGCAAAGACAATCCCACGGATGGGTTTGCTTTTGCCTGAGGTGGGATTAATCCAAACAGTCTTTCTTAAAATACCTCTCACGCGTACCACAGGGACTCTGTCTCCATCCACTGTGTGCAAGGGTTCAGACTGGGCAGGACCAGCTTGATTGATGGACCCTCAGGTATTCACCATCCAGTTGGCCTTTGCTAAATTCACTTCCCAATTTCTGAAGGTCTCCCACCAATGCCTTCAGGGTGGTTTTAAGTAGTCCATTGCAGCGTTCAATTTTCCCAGCAGCTGGTGCGTTATAAGGGATATGATATATCCATTCGATACCATGTTATCTGGCCCAGGTGTTTATGAGGCTGTTCTTAAAATGAGCCCCGTTGTCTGACTCGATCCTCTCAGGGGTGCCGTGTCTCCACAGGACTTGCTTTTCCAGGCCCAAGATGGTGCTCCGGGCAGTAGCATGAGGCACAGGGTAGGTCTCCAGCCATCCAGTGGTTGCTTCCACCATGGTCAACACGTAGCGCTTGCCTTGGCAGGTTTGAAGAAGGGTGATGTAGTCAACTTGCCAGGCTTCCCCATACCTATACTTCGACCATCGTCCACCGTACCACAGAGGCTTCACCCGCTTGGCCTGTTTGATTGCAGCACAGGTCTCACAACTGTGGATGACCTGTGAGATGCTGTCCATAGTAAGGTCCACCCCTCGGTCACGGGCCCATCGGCATCTCTCCGTTGATGACCAGAGGCATCATGGGCCCAACAAGCTAGGAATAATTCTCCCTTGTGCTGCCAGTCCAGATCCACCTGTGATACTCTCACTTTGGCAGCTTGGTCCACCTGCTCGTTGTTGCGATGCTCTTCATTAGCCCGACTCTTGGGTACGTGCGCATCCACGTGTCGAACCTTCATGGTCAGCCTCTCTACTTGGGCAGCAATGTCCTGCCAAATCTCAGCAGCCCAGACGGGTATCCCTCTGTGCTGCCAGTTGGCCTTTCTCCAGCGAGCCAGCCATCCCCACAGAGCATTAGCTACCATCCACAAGCTGGTGTAGTGATAGCGCCTCAGCCACTTCTCTCGTTCAGCAATATCCAAAGGCAGCTGGACAGCTTTAAGCTCTGCAAACTGACTCGATCTACCTTGTCCCTCCGTAGCTTGTGCAACTCGTCGTGTGAGACCCAAACTGAAGCTTTCCATTTCCGGTTAGCGCCTACAATTCGGCAGGAACCATCAGTGAAGAGGGCGTATCGTCTTTCAGTCTCCAGTAGCTTGTTATATGGTGGGGCTTCCTCGGCATGTGTCACTTGCTCTTCCTCTTCTTCAGAAGATAATCCAAAAGTCTCACCTTCAGGCCAGTTTGTTATAATTTCCAGAATCCCAGATTCTGGATGGGTTTCCAATACGGGCGAGCTGCATGATGAGGGCGATCCATTTGCTCCATGTGGTGTAGATGACGTGATGCGTGGAAGGAACCTTTCCCTTGAACATCCACCCCAGCACTGGTAGTTGGGGTGCCAGGAGGAGTTGTGCCTCTGTGCCGATTACTTCCGAGGCAGACTGGACTCCTTCATAAGCTGCCAAGATTTCTTTCTCTGTGGGAGTGTACTTGGCTTCGGACCCTCTGTAGCTTCGGCTCCAGAATCCCAGTGGTCGACCTAGAGTCTCACCAGGCACCTTCTGCCAAAGGCTCCAGGACAGGCCATGGCTCCCGGCTGCAGAGTAAAGCACATTCTTCACCTCTTGTCCTGTCCTGACTGGGCCAAGGGCTACTGCATGAGCGATTTCCTGCTTGATCTGGGCAAAGGCTTGTTGCTGTTCAGGGCCCCAGTGGAAATTGCTCTTCTTGCAGGTAACCAGGTAGAGAGGGCTCAGGATCTGGCTGTACTCGGGAATGTGCATTCTCCAAAAACCTGTGGCACCTAGGAAAGCTTGTGTTTCCTTTTTGTTGGTCAGTGGAGACATCGCGATGATCTTATTGATGACCTCAGTGGGAATCTGACGTCGTCCATCTTGCCATTTTACTCTCAGGAGCTGGATCTCTCGGGCAGGTCCCTTGAATTCGCTCTTCTTGATGGCAAAGCCGGCTTCCAGGAGAATCTGGATGATTTTCTCTCCTTTCTCAAATACTTCCGTTGCCGTGTTCCCCCACACAATGATGTCGTTGATGTATTGAAGGTGTTCTGAAGCCTCACTCTTTTCCACTGTAGTCTGGATCAGTCCGTGGCAGATGGTGGGACTGTGCTTCCACCCCTGGGGCAATCAACTCCAGGTGTACTGTACTCACCTCCAGATGAAGGCAAACTGGGGCCTGCACTCTGCTGCCAGAGGGATGGAGAAAAAGGCATTTGCAATATCGATGGTTGCATACCACTTCGCTGCCTTGGATTCCAGCTCATACTGAAGCTCCAACATGTCTGGTACGGCAGCACTCAGTGTTGGCGTGACTTCATTTAGGCCATGATAATCCACTGTCAGTCTCCATTCTCCGCTGGATTTACGCAGTGGCCATATAGAGCTGTTGAAGGGTGAACGAGCCTTGCTGACCACCCCTTGGCTCTCCAGCTCATGAATCATCTTATAGATCGGGACCACAGAGTCTCTGTCGGTGTGGTATTGCCGACGGTGCACTGTTGCTCTGGCAATTGGCACCTGTTGTTCTTCAACTCTCAGCAGTCCCACAGCAGAGGGGTCATCTGAGAGACCAGGCAGGGTATTCAGTTGTCTGATGTCTTCGGTCTCTACAGCAGCTATCCCAAAAGCCCAACGATGTCCTTTTGGGTCTTTGAAATATCCATTTCTGAGATAGTCTATGCCGATGATGCATGGGGCCTCTGGGCCAGTCAAGATGGGATGTTTCTGCCACTCCTTCCCAGTTAAACTCACTGCAGCTTCCAGTACAGCTGAAGTCAGCTTCCAGTCAGCTGCTGGGATCCTCCTGTCACTCCAGAAATAGAAATGGGTTCCGCTCCCACATACCTTGATGGCATCAGAGTACATTGAGCACTGGTGTCAACCAAAGCTGTGTATTTTTGTGGGTCAGACGTGCCAGGCCATTGGATCCACACAGTCCAAAACACCTGATTGTCCCTTTCCTCGATCTGGCTAGAGGCAGGGCCCCTCTACTCTTGGTCATGGTACACGTTACTCCCCTCCGGTGAATATGCTCCTGAGGTCCCTTCAAGAGAATTAGTCATATTATCATTCCTATACCATCTGAAGTTCTGTGTGCGAGAGACCGGAGCAGGGTTGACTCTAGATAAGCTTCCTGTGGTAGTGGTCCCTCTTTTTAGTTCATGTACCCGTGCTGCTAAGGAGGAGGTGGGTTTTCCATCCCACTTCCTCATGTCTTCTCCATGTTCCTGAAGAAAAAACCAGAGGTTACCTCGTGGAGTGTATCCTCTCTCCCTCGTTGGGGGACGCCTGCTCCTAATGGCAGAGACTGTTGTTGGTTCTGGTGAGATGTGGTAAATCTCTTCCTTAAGTTCTTTTTTCAGTTTCTGATGGCCCTCTTCAATCGAGCTCCGGACTTGCTCAGCCAGCCTCGTTTCCACAGACGAGACATGGGTGCGAAACGGGGCGGTGACAGTGTCCTCGTAAATTCTCAGTTTGTTGACCAAGACGCCCACTCTGTCCTCACCTTCCCTCCATTGCAGCGTTGCCAGGTACAGGAGTACATCTCTGGTCCAAGACGTGCGAATCTCAACCACATCTGTGACGTGCACCGGACACCATCTGGGCTCTTAGGAAATCTCTCCTCTTCTGAGAAAATGATCTCCAGCACAGCCAATTCCCTCAGGCATCAGATACCTTGTTCCACTGTGCTCCATTTTCCTTGGTGCACCTGGAGACTGTCCCTTACACTTGTCAGCAGTCGCCGCCAGAGGCTGAGAGTTTCTTGGGTTCTCCCGATCCCCTGGTCAATGACCACAACCCAGGACAGAGATCCCAGTTGTCTGGCCTCACTTCCATCCAGAATGGTGTCATTGGCTGCAGCGTCCCAGATGCAGGGCAGCCAGGTCAGGATGGACTCATTGGTCTGGTGGGTGAATTCCCTCCGCAGGTCATGCAGCTCACCCAGGGATAGCGACCGAGTGATGATCTCCGGCTCTGTCTCTTCTGCTGGGTCCTGCTGCATCCTCGTCAGTTGCTATGCGGACTGATTTGCTTTTTGATTTCTTCTTCTGAATAGGGGCAACTGCTACTGGTTTAGGCTGTTCTGGTTCGGTGACGGTTTGTGGGGAGATGCTGACGGTTCTTTTGGTTTCCTTCTCCTCTGTGATAGTCTGCGTAGACACGGACGCTGTTGCTTTGTGTTTGGTTTCTTTCCCCTCTGTGACAGTCTGCGTAGACACGGACGCTGTTGTTTTGCTTTTGGTTCCTTTCTTCTTTGCGACAGTCTGTATAGACATGGACAGTGCCCAGGCAGAAAGAGACCTGGGGGTACTGGTCGACAGCCAACAGTCAACATGAGTCAGCAGTGTACCTTGGTGGCCAAAAAGGCCAACGGCATCCTGGCCTGTATCAGGAACAGTGTGGCCAGCAGGACCAGGAAAGTCATTCTTCCCCTATACTCAGCACTGGTGAGGCCACACCTTGAGTACTGTGTCCAGTTCTGGGCCCCTCAGTTCAGGAAGGACATTGAGACACTTGAGCGTGTCCAGAGGAGGGCAACAAGGCTGGTGAAGGGCTTGGAACACAAGCCCTATGAGGAACATCTGAGGGAACTGGGGTTGTTAAGCCTGGAGAAAAGGAGTCTCAGAGGTGACCTTATCACTCTCTACAACTTCCTGAAAGGTAGTTGTAGTCAGGTAGGGGTTGGTTTTTTTTTCCAGGCAACAACTAACAGAACAAGAGGACACAGTCTTAAGCTGCGCCAAGGAAAATATAGGCTGGAAATTAGGAAAAGGTTTTTTACAGAAAGAGTGATAAAATATTGGAATGGTCTGCCCAGGGAGGTGGTGGAATCACCATCCCTGGACGTGTTTAAAAAGAGATTGGATGTGGCGCTCAGTGCCATGGTTTAGTTTAGTTGAGGTGTTGGGGCATGGGTTGGACTCAATCTTGAAGGTCTCTTCCAACCTGGTGATTCTGTGATCCTGTGACATGGTGTTTGTTGCTCTGCTCTTTTTTTCCTCCTCCTTAAGCAGACGCTGCACCACACCAAGTAGTGTTCTATTTCTAAGCATGGTGTACACAGTGCAGGTCATAGAGAAAAAAGAAAATAGAACTGACAAGAAGATTATGCCATCCTTAACATCCAGAGAGAACTCAGTATTTTCAAAAACTGCTGTACCTGGCCTGAAAGGCTGGCAGAAACCACTCTCTACTCTTCCCACCAGGGGCTGGGTACGATTGTTGAGGAGATCGCAGATGTAGCAGCCCAGACTAGGACAGCCAAACAAAATTGAGTATATATTCTGAATGGTATTCATCGCCTCGCAGGTTATTATGCTATAGACATAATAAACCAGTAAAGCAATTCTCATACCATTCCCTGGTTTCAACAGGAGCAATACAACAGGCAGGTAGTTCCCCGTGTGAGGAAAAATACAGACAGCAAGAAACAATACCCATATAGACAAGCTGAGCACCATGGTGAATAGGTTTCTGTTAACACAAAATTGTAATTCTGACTTTCTCTCAGGTCAAGCCTCACACTGGGCGCCAAAATATGTACTATTTTGAAAACAAACCAGTGGGAGGCACCAGGTCAGAACAACAATTTAATAGGGAAATTTTAAAAAAAGGCAGAAAACACTGGTTTAAACTGGCAGAGTCAGGATACAACCTGACACCCTGTTAGTCAGGGTGGCGGTAGCAGTCCAATAAAATGGTGGCTGCAGTCCTCCTGAAGTGGTGGATGTGGTTCTGTTGAAGCAGTGATCCTATAGAAGGGTCTGCTCCTCCTCGGAAGGTCCAGTGGTGGCTATGTAGCTCCTGTCCTCTGGGAATCCAGCTGAAAGGGGTGTCTGCGGTGTTTGGAATCTCAGATTATATCCAGGATGGAATGCTTGGTTCCTCCCTCTGGGTGGAGCATCTCACAATGGGATGATGAGTCATGAGGCAAGGCGTTGATGGGCTCATTAACAGAAAATAATCCGGAGGGAATTATCTATGAGTCATGCGGCAGGGCATGGATGGGCCAATTAACAGAAGATAGTCCAGAGGGAGGAGGCAAGGAAACACTGCCCCACCTGTTTCAACAGCTCATGAGGATGGTAATAGAATACACTGCAACCCAGGCCACATTATCTTGGGGTGACTTTATGATGCTGTATCCCCTATCGCCTGCTCTATGCCAGACATGAATCCTTAGCCTTTCCGTGTCTTTAAGCTGGGTCCAAGAGAAAGTGAAAAAAAAAAGAGCCAAGCAGTTTTGTGTTCAAGGACACAAATATACACTCCCCTGCATTCTTGCAGTAGAGCGGAGGAAAGCACCTTCCTGCTTTTAGCCAGCTTTTGGCTCTCTTTTCTCAGGAGAGAGACGGAGAGTTAAACTCTTGCCTTTTAGCTATTTTCTTGTTCATTAGCTAAAGCAAGAAGTTTCCTGGGACTTTGGCTTCTTCTTCTTTTCTTCTGGACTGTTCAGCAACACCAGAACATCACCGGGAGGCCCTACACCATGGCCCAGAGGGGCCCATGCCAAACCCCAGCTCCGGAGACGAGAGAGCCACACCCACAAAGGACTTTGAATCTATCCAGGTTTCTTCTCCACAGCAATAAGTTTTGTTATTTAACATCATTCTTTTTTCCATGCCTGCATGCACTTTGCTTGTTAAATAAATAGGGTTTTTTCACTTTCCTCCGAGGAATTTCTTTCTGAACCTGGTGGGGTGGGGCTGTTGAAATCTGCCTTCTAACAGAGGGACGTTCATTTCGGACATTTTTCCTCCAAATTTGTCTCAAACCAAGACAGCCATGTTCACAATTATCAGAATAAGTCACTTTCATGGGTTAGCCAAACCAGGAGGAAATGGCTATGGCTGGTGTAAGTTATAATACAGGATCTCCCACTGTGACACCAAGCCTAAAGACAGAACTCAGACTAGGCAAATCACATTTGCTCTGTTATCGGCATTTGGGTCTGAGAGATGCTAATAAGTACCAATAAATACACATATTGTGTTCTGGTACTGGGAAATCTTGGTATTTATTTGCAATTTTTCAGTCTACACATGCATTCTTTTTCTGGTTTAGACTTCTGAAAATGATGGCTATCTTTCCTGTTTTCTGAAAGACATTCTGAATCACAACCCTACCTCTCTCTTGCCAGTAGATTACATTTGTTTGCATGGTGCCAGGATAAGAGCAACACAGCTGCAATGGCTGTGATGTTCTCAAAGTACACTGGCATGCACAGCTCTCATTTGGAGGACACTGAGACCACAGAGAACACTCAGTCACAATATTGTTGTTGCACATTTACATAGCTCATTTTATCAAGAAAGATAACAAAGGCATTTTACAAGTACTGGACACATACCACCACTGAAATGTTGCCAATCTTTCTCTTGAGGGTAGTGAACAAATATTACATGGCAGCCAGCAAGCTCACTGGTGAAGGAAGTGTCTTGGCTACAACAGCAGCACTAACCATTTAATTGTGTAAGAACAAATAAAAGATGACCAAACTCAATCTTCCTGCAGCATCCAGTCAGAATTCAAAAAGCACAGCAAATCATCAGAGTAATGTACTGTAGAAAACCCAAAATTTGAGTCACCGTTGCAAGAATACAAACCCTTTTGGTCTCAGGAAGCCAAGGGTCTACAAACATTTTGTGGTGCTTGCTTTGGTTCAGGAAAAGGAAACAATAAAACAAGTTTTGATTGTTCTTTAAGACAATAAGCACACTTCAGATGATCCACTCAACTTCTGCCTGGTAAAAACTTCATTATTTGTACAGACAGCCAACCACTTCCATTGTCCCATTTCCTCCTAAAGGTTTCCTAGCTATTATACAAAATTAAGATCTATCCATGTTTGGGAGATAATATAGGCTTGGTCTTGAATCACAGAAATTAATTATCACCTGACTGCACTTTTAATACTTGTAACAGGATAATATCGAAAAAACTTATTCTAGGTTTACTGAACCTAGAGTCTATATCAAAAAAGTAGTACCCTGAGAAGCCTACACGTGAGATAGCAAGTAACAATTTACTTAAAGCAACTAGATAAATGGGTAACAAAAGCAATAAAATTGAAAAGTTTGTCAGAAGAACTGTAGAGAATGCGATGCTTCGAGGACTACAGAAAGAGGAATTTCAGAGAACCCAAATAAAGTCACAGTTTTTATGGACAGACAGGACAGGTATGGGCTATTAGGTTCCTACACATAGGGATCATATTTTTGTGATTGAGACAACCTGAAAAATTAGAGGTAAAAGGTGGGCAGGAACTTGGAAGGAAGTTTGAAAATATAGTGTTGACATGGTTTTAAATTGAGGAAAGATGATGAAGAAGAAAAAAACCAAAAGAAATTAGAAGAAATATAGACTTCGTAAGTTCCGAGGCAATTGGTGCATCCATCTACATCTCTGCGGGGAAGACCTTTTTGAGCTGTTCTCTTGGGTTACAATGTAAAATGTAACCAAAAGTACATATTCTACTGCCATCTACATAAACTGTTAAAATGGGTGGAGCAGTGTTCTTTATCTGTGACTCAGCCCTGATAACTCCCTCTGGGGGAGCAGCAGCACCTGGGAGGGGGGCATCTCCACTAATGGGCCATCAATGTCTCCCAGCATCACTCATAGAATTACACTATCTCATTGTGAGATGCCCCACCTGGGGGGAGGAACTGAACATGCCTACCTGTATATAATCTGAGGCTTGGAATACCATGAGAGGACCACTACTGGATTCCCAGAGGGCAGGAGCTCTCGATAACCACCACTGGACTTCCAGAGAAGGACCAGACCTTTTCTACAGGATCACCGCTTTGACAAGACCACATCACTCCCTCCAGCGGGACTGCAGTCACCGTTTAATCAGACTCCTACCACCGCCCTGACCAACAGGGTATTAGGTTGTACTCTGACTTTGTCAGTTTAAGCCAGTGTTTCTGTACTACTGCCTTTATTGTAATTTTCCTATTAAATTGTAGTTCTAACTTGGAATCTCTCACAAAATATTTGTGTGGAGTTAATTCCTCTGCTGGTTTGCTTTCAAACTAGCACAGCTGTGAAATACACCCTTCCCATCAGTAGTGCCTAGTAAGTGCTCTCATAGCAAGTTGAGCTGACTGCCTTGTTTATCTGAACAATTATGATCCTTAATTTTTGGCTTCACCATAGTACATAATGGTTCAATCTTGGACTTATATGTACAGAAAGGAAGAAGCATGTGAACTCTGAATAGACACAACAACTTCCACCAAAGATATGAAATGCCACTCAGTTTCAATAGGTTTCTCCGTCCCCACCTCTAAAAACAACATTCGAAATTATATAGCTATTACGACCCGCTGGGGGACTTTTTTTAAATTGAAATGTACTCTTACTAGACAGATTATATGTATAAATAGAGTGGGGGGGAGAGAGAGACAGAGACAGAGATAGAGATAGAGATAGAGATAGAGATAGAGATAGAGATAGGAAATGGATATGGATATGTACACATATATAAATGTATACTTTGGTCACAACAACCCCATGCATCACTACAAGACGGGGACAGAGTGACTGGAAAGCTGCCCAGTGGGAAAGGACCTGGGGGTTCTGGTCAACAGCTGGCTGAACATGAGCCAGCAGTGCGCCCATGTGGCCAAGAAGGCAAATGGCATCCTGGCCTGTATGAGCAATAGTGTGGCCAGCAGGACCAGGGAAGTGATTGTCCCCCTGTACTCAGCACTGGTGAGTCTGCACCTCAAGTACTGTGTCCAGTTTTGAGCCATTCACTTCAGGAAAGACATTGAGATGCTGGCACAAGTCATGAGAAGGGACAATGAAACTGATGAAGGGTCTATGGAATAAATAATAAAATGAGTAGCTGACGGAGCTAGGGTTGTTTAGCCTGGAAAAAAGAAGGGTCAGGAGAGACCTTACTGATCTCTACTACTACCCAAAAGTAGGCTGTAGCAGATGGGAGTCAGCTACTTCTCTCAGGCAACTAGTGACAGGACGAGAGGAAAAGGCCTCAAGCTGTGCCAGGGGAGTTTTTGGTTGGACATCAGGAAGAATTTCTTCACTGAAACAGTGGTTAAGCACTGGAATGGGCTGCCCAGGGAAGTGCTAGAGTCACTATCTCTGGTAGTGTTCAAGAAATGACTGGATGTGGCACTTGGTGCCATTGGTCTAGTTGACAAGATAGTGATTGGTCAAAGGTTGGACTCAATGATCTTGGAGGTCTTTTTCAACCTTGATTCTATGATTATGTATATATATGCGTATGTGTGTGTGTGTATGTATGTATGTTTAACAGCCACACTACTCCCCTACAGTGAAACCCAAAGAGGTTTTGTGCTGTAACTGTATTTCCCTATGCACCTCGTGAGGAAAATGTGGTGTTGTTTTGTTTATGTGGTATTTTTTTAAAATCAGTTCTATTTCATTGCAGAGCTACTACTCCAAAACCTGGCCACCAGGAAAGGGGGTTGGTGTGACAACTGCTCAGGAAACAGTAGTTACACACTGCCACTTGAGCTGTAAATGAAAGGGAGAGAAAATGGTTTGGGTCTTGTAACACAGAATACAGAGCAACCACTGGCAAAGATTATGTGCAGAGTTTAGGAGTATTTTTTTTTCTTTCACTGGAACATGATGAGCTGTATGTTTTGGCCCATTTAAAAAGACTTAATGTTTGAAGCCCTAAGTAAGAGAAAGCGTCTCCTTCCAAAAACGGGAA
This sequence comes from Lycocorax pyrrhopterus obiensis, assembly GCA_014706295.1. Taxonomy (NCBI): domain Eukaryota; kingdom Metazoa; phylum Chordata; class Aves; order Passeriformes; family Paradisaeidae; genus Lycocorax; species Lycocorax pyrrhopterus. The sequence continues at coordinate 55,747,086 of JACSVZ010000002.1, read as the reverse complement.
AACTTTTTTGGTTTTGCTACATAGATGAATTTCAAGTTAGCTTTAGCCTTGGTTAGCTTCAGATATCTTCTGAATGCTGGAATAATATGTGAGGCAATGGCAACTACTCTGTGTAGGGGAATACAAGTGTTCTTTCAAAGACACTTGTGCAGTCACAAGTTATTTCTCCTAAAAACTAAAAAAAAAAAGTCTTCAAACTCTCATTTTAAGACAAAAGGCAAAACAGTACTTACTGTGTAGCTAGCCCTGAAATGCAGGTACCCTCTGGCTAGTCAAAAAAGAACGTATGTGGCTGTTATTCTCCTTGCCCTCCTCTCTACCATCCTCTCAAAAACCCACAAAGAAGAGGTTCTTATTAGATAAGGGACACCTAGAGATCAATTCTTTGACCCAGGAATCCAGAAAGCAATGCTAGAAACCTCATTTTAGACAAGTCAGAGCTTGGATACCACAGGGACAGGCTCAGCTCAGAGAGATGCTTAATGTCAAGATAAATAAGTTTTGATAAAAGTCCATCTCCTGTGTTAAACATACCACAGAGAAACAAAATAATGTTGCTGCAATGAATGTAAATTAATATAAAATCTTTGTTTTGAAAATCACTTCCACAACTGGCTCCACAGATCACTCAGCTGCCCAAATGTCCAGCCTGGTGTTCACTTACACATTCCCTCTTTGATGACTTTTTTTTTCTGTGCACTTAATCTAAAATGATATGGATTAAATAATTCACTTCACAACTCAAGCCAGTTGAAATGTAGAAATTTCAATCCAAAACATTGTAAAGCACTACTATCATTAATGGAATATTTATTGTGTTATAATATATCATGCTTTGGTTTTGCATTTGCATGGTGTATACCTGGTCTACATGTACATGAATACACAATGCCCAAAGGAGACTTTTCCCTCACACATTGCTGCAGTCCTGACACCTGAGGGAAGCATGTTTGGGACAGCACTCACCAAAATAAACCAGCCATCACTGCCTTTCCCTCCTGAAGTTTTGCCAGTGCTTATGAAACCACAGGCTTGTCTAGCATGTGGGTAGCTGGCCTGAAGAAAAGCAACCTCCTCCCCTGCTCCACTTTCCACAAGCATCTGGAAGCCACCAAAGGGGTATAGGCCAATCTCCACGTAAAAAAGCAAAATGTATTGCTGTGGGCAACACCATGAGAGCTCCTCCTGCTCTTTCTGCTCCTTCTGCACATAGGCAACCACAGGTGAGGTATGAGTGTGGAGAGTGAGCTATGCTGCAGAGAATCTGGCAAGTATGAGAGCATGTCCCCACAGACGCCTGTGCTAAGTTACCCAGAGTAGATGAACAAGATACAAAAAGCCACAAGTTGGGCTGTCCAACAAAATAGGCAAATATGGGGCAATCCTTGCCAGTCTGCCTTATGCATGGTATCTTATGGAAGTCAGGGAAAAGCTGCTCACCCCTTCTGAATCTGTATGCACTTAAACCAGAGGATGCACAACGTCTACATTAAATATGAAAATAAACAGAGAAACAAAGCACTCAAAAACTGATCAAGCTCATGCTAAAAAGCTTTTTATGTGTGTATAAACATGGCTGTGATCTTGCACATGAATAAATAAGCTTTTATTTGAAGTGAAACAACCAAACATTTAACATCACTTCCATTGACAAGAACCCCCTAAACTGTGCAATTTTAGTTCTACAAATAATTAATGAAATAATTACCATACTCATCTTAGTACAACGCACAGTAAACTTATTCTGATTCAAAATAGAATTTTGTGCTGCAATGTCCCTGAAATCTCACTCCTGCTAATGCTATTAATTCTAGCAGTGTGTAATGTGAAATATTTACATGTATTCTAGTATTCTTCTTCAACTTAAAGGAACTGTTTACTCCATTTGCAAAACATCAGCATGTTTGAGGATTTGTCCATTGTGTTGTGCCACTTGTGGTGTAGTTGTGCACACAGCAAGTGTACTTTCCACATAGGGCTGAGACACGGGCGCAGCCAGCACATTCTGCACTGCTGCCAGTGCTCAGTTCTGTTACAATGAGTTTGCTCCAGCTCCTGCTCTTTTCTGTGTAAACAGCTGCCTTCCAGCACCACAGCTTAGCTCTAATTAATTTCTTAATAAAAATATGATTTATTTTATAATCTAGTCCTAAAATCTGGGTAAATTCTTATTCTCACTGGCGGTTCTAAAATATCCAAATCTCCATCTAATTAAAATCTGTTCTTTCATTCCACGTTTAAAAACTAAATTCTAATATAATGTTGGGATTTTTTTTTATTTCTTCACACACACAATTTAGGAATGAATGTAGGATGTACTTGGCCAATTTTGTCTAAAAAATATTTACAATCAGACAAGATTCCTCCGTAGGACTGCAACTTTCCCATATCAGTTTTATCTCAACTTTAATATTGCCAAAATTTTAATAAATCCAGTAACTAGTGACTGCAAAGTATTATTTATATATATTTATGTTTCAAACTAAGATAAATTAAAATACTGGCTGATAGCAGCTACACAGTTTTAATCACTTTTCTCTAAAAAAACCCCTTAAATTATTGGATACTTTATTGATCATGCAAATCTGTGGATAAAGCACTAGAACTCATCTGGCAAAGCGTGACTGTCATCTCTGACTCTGGGAAAGGCATCTCAACTTCCTTTGCCTCAGCACATATGCGTGCAAAAACAGCTATGTAACCCCAGTTATAGCTATTTGTTTCTGTTAATTGGAATTTCTGTCAAAGCTTTCATGCAACAAAATGGCAGTTGCTTCACATGTACCGAATGAGCCCTATAAAATTTAAAAGAGCTCAAAGTATTGAGATTAACCCAGGAAGCAAAGGACTGTATTAACTCTAGTGGAGACCAAGAATTGAACTTGTGCAAGTCTTACCTAAAGACTCACAGGGTGATATTTCTCTTATCTTCCACATTTTCAAACAGTTCATCTCAAGCCTTTTTATGATATGAATTGAGTAATATGAAATCAGTCATATAGGTATCAGCAGCAATAACTCCTTTATCAAAACTGTGTCATTGAGACATAAACCCTGGGCCTCTTCCAATCTCACATTTTTCCATTCTCATGGTTATTCTTCCATCTTAATTGCACAGACTATTTTTTTCTTTTACTATTTCTAACACAGAAAGCAGAAGTATATCCCAAATGCCAGAGAAACAGAGAAGTTATGAGATATTCTAGACTCTGGTCAGACATTGTTTTCCAAATGAACCTGGCCAGTCAGTGCTTAAAAATCTTCAAAACTGATTATAAAAGTACTTTAAATCTATAACCCATAGAAAATTTATATATTATATTATGTAGTGTATAATCTATAAACCAACTATACACACATCTATATAATTTAAAATAAGAATTGCGTGGCTAGTTTTAGGTTTCTAAATCCATGTTTTTTAGCTTCACGACCTGTTGCAATATGTCCTTTTACAGCACATTGGGGCTGTGACCTCCAGTCTCAGCACAGCCGGCTAGGAGAGCCTGCAGCACACATGCTGCTAAACAGTGCAAGTCAGGCTGCTGGATGTCTGCCATGGGAAGCAAAATAATGCTGGACTTGTTCCCATGTGTGCATTTGAGATTTAGTTCTCTCAAAGACAGTCCCTGACCTTGACTGTGATAAGTTTATGGATTGGTAACAGGGAACTGAAAAATGAAAACACTTGAAGTTCCTTACCCTTCGTATTTACCACACCAGATGGCTGCTGGCAAGTGTTAGCATCAGCCCAGTTTTACCCTATAACAGCGCCTGGGTAAAAGAATTGCACCTTATCAGAGACAGTGTGAAGGCTGTCTTTTAACAAGTCGAGATGCTTCTTGCTCTGGTAAGGCATTTTACTGATCTGGAACTCCTTGTCTGAGGGATCTGAAGAATTTATTGCTGGATACTCCTCTCCCAATGGCATCTACCTCTTGGAAAGTAGTTACCAAGTAGTTTTTGCTAGACATGCAACCAATCTCTTTGCTGGTCAAGCAAGTTGGCCTGATTTTCAGGAAACTCTGCTGAAATCAGTGAACCTCAGTCATCATAAAAACACAGAAATGCAAAGTATCTAAGTGTAATGTAACAGTAGATTTCTAAGAGAGACCTTCCATTGTCCTGAAATGGTTATCAGAGGTTTCAACTTTTAATAACCAGGCTCTAAAAACCCCCACTTTTTCACTTCTTCTCCACAACATGAGTCCCTCCATGTCCCTCACAAAAGCTTGTATATGAAATTGCTTTTGCTGACTGATGTAATGTAATTTGCTGAAATGGAGTAGACAATTATTCAGTTCCTAAAGAAAATGGATGTTAAATACAAGGATAAATTTAAGCTTTTTTCCCCTGGGATTAGCTTTGGCATTTATGTTGTATCTGTTACCTTACCTTCCATAAGAGCACAGCCAGCAATAGGAAGATGAGAATTCCCACCAACAAACTGATGGCAATGATCCATCCGACAACATACCCACGGGGCTCCAGATTGTGCAAAGCCTCAAAGACCACCTACAAAGCAATTAGAAAAAGATCTTTTTATAATTGGAAGTTGTATTGTTTTCTCTTGTACTTATCTTATTAAATACATGGTATGGTGGCCTCACTGATCATACTTCATCTGTCAAACAAATAGGGAATGCAGCCTTAACTTAGTGCTTCCCATCAATTTTTTCCCAAAGGATTTAAAGCTTTCAAGTGGATTTTGAGTAGTCATGTGTTGGATCCAAAGAATATCAGCCTCCTCTCCAGCATAACACTTACCCTGCCATCCCCCAACACTGAGCTTGTTCAGGTGCTGGGCCATCAAATGTGCACAAGGTTTTGCATGAAAAACTCCATCCCTTAGATTGGCTGGGATTGGCATGACACCTTGCATGGCTTGTCTTACTCATCATCTTCTGGCCCTGCCAAACCCCCTGATGCTTCACATGAAACATTCATGATGAGCTTGTGCTGAGGGTTAGGTTTTCTCAAATGAATTTCTCCCCATTTGTTGTCAGGGAGATGCTGGGGGTGGCTTTTTAGGTAAACAGACAGCAATTAAGGAACAAAAGGAGTAGCCAAGCACCCTGATATACCGTTGAAATTGTTTTGCGGAGGGGAGCAGGGGTTTGGAGTTTCTTAGCTGGGTGGGAGCAGAGACAGTCGGGTTTTTTTTCACCTAGGACCTCTCCTGCACAGCAGTTTCAACACTGCCATGGAGCTCTGCCTGCCACCTGCTTGTAAGTCCGTTTCTTGCAAGAGAGAAAGAGAGCCCTGGCTGCCCCATTGCCTGAGACTTCGCCAGCTGCCAGCACCGAGAGAGACCAGCACAGTCCACGTGGGTGCCTGGGGTAGTCATTCCTTCCCTCCTCTCTCTGGAGCCACTTTGTGGTGATGGCAAGCCGCCTGAAGCCGGAGCTGCCTCTGCCAGACCTCTTCTCTATACGGTAGTGTGACATTGCGATAAAGCCCTGCCTCCCTTCCCAGCATGTACCCGCTGCAATTAGTGGTACCAAAGACCGATCACCACTCGCATGGGTGCCTGGGGGAGTCGACCCTTCTTCCCTCTCCCTTATCTGAGCTGCCATCACCACCAGGGAGGTCCCGCTCTTGCATGGGAGCGCCCCCTGAAGCTGTGAGGGAGGTACTGCACCTTCTCTGCCTCAACGTGAGCCAACAGCGCCCCCTGCTGATATGGTTGTAACTACACCAAAGGGGAAATGGCTTAACGGGTGGGAAAAGTCTGTTATTGGGGAGTTTTTTATAGTCGTTGTTGTTTGTTCTGTCTTGTTACATATATATATTCTACTAAAGAAATGTTATTCCTTTTCCCATATTCTTGTCTGGAAGCCCTGTAATTTTTGAAGTCACAATAATTTGGAGGGAGGGATCATCTTTCCATTCCAGGAACGTTTCCACCTTCCTTGGCAGATATTTGTCTTTTAAACCAAGACAGCTTGTTAACTACTTTTTCCCCCCAAAAAACTGGACAACTCATACATCCCTGTTAAATACGAATCGTCACTGCTGTGCTTTACAAGACACATTGTGTGAAAGAGGCAAGGACACATGCAGTCATGGGTTCTTCCGGAAATGCTGGGAGCTGTTCTCTCTTTTTCTACAGCATGTATGACAGGGAAATACAGACAACAAAGAGCCTTCCCACCATCTGTCTCAAGAAGACAATGGGAGCAAATTATATTATTAATATATTGTATGTGAATTTTCAGTCTCTTATTTCAATCAAAACTAGTTCCTCAGTGGAAAACTCAAAAATGGCTCTCCTCAGTGAGGGCTATTTCTATGTTAAATTTTGCAATTTAATATCCAGCAAATGCAGAGAGGTAGCAGGGGTTTTTTTTAAAGGTAATGCTTTTGCTTTATTTGGCTTTGTTTTGCAAGACAAGGTAGCTAGTTTTCCCCCCTCCTTCACAAACCACTTTCACCATCTTTGCTTAAAAATGCCAAAACCATTTTGTACATATGAATTGTTAAATCAGGTTTTTTAAAAAATTAACTGTTAAAAGTAGGTGAAAATCCAGGAGTTAGAGTCACATAGAATTTTGCAATCCCAAGATAAAAGGCCGATGAAAGACCCATAAAATACATTCACTTACTGCTAACCCTGTTCAAACAGCTTCATTTATGAGACAGCAAAGGCAATGCAATACCATGCAACTTCTATGAATCTTGAAGGTGGGCATTCAAGAAAAGGCTGCAAAAGGAAGGAGATGGCAGCACTGGTACAGGGGCCAGATATGTCCTGGGTTCTCCAGCCGTGCAGATTTCCAAGCCTCAGAGAAAACCATGGGGATCCTCAGTGAGTGCAAGCAACAGCTCTTCTTTTATTGGGAGATGGGACAAGGACAGCCTATCAAGATCCCACTAACAAACATTTCACTGTTTCCATAAGCATATGTAGCCTTAGCAAACAGCCACTAAAATTACAGGCGCAGATGAGAGAAAGGGGGTCACTATATTTTGTCACAATGTTCCAATAAAGAAGTACTCAGACATCCTTCATTTCAGTTTCACAGGTTAATTTAATGCCGATTAAGATCACAGCTTTTCTGGAGGAAGAATTTGAATATAGCCGATTTATACACACTTCTCTATCGATGAGATGTTATCAGGCATTTCACAGAATCACAGAATGGGTAAGGTTGAAAGGGACCACAGTGGGTCATCTGGTCCAACCTCCTTGCTCAAGCAGCGTCATTCTAGAGCACATTGCACAGAATTGCATCCAGATAGTTCTGGAATTTCTCCTGTGAGGGAGACTCCACAACCTCTCTGGTAATCAGTTCCGTCGCTCGGTCACCTGCACAGTAAAGAACGTCTTCTTCGTATTCAGTTGGAACTTCCTGTGCATCAGTCTCTTCCTGTTTTCTCTTGCCCTATTGCTTGGCAGCACCGAGAAGAGCCTGGTTCCATCCTCTTGACATCCTTCCTTCAGATATTTGTATACGCTGATGAGGGCCCCCCTCAGTCATCTCTTCTTGAGACTGAACAGGCCCAACTCTCTTGGCCTTTCCTCATAAGAAAGATGTTCCATTCTCTTAATCACCTCTGTTGCCCTCCACTGGACCTGCTTCAGGAGCTCCATGTCACTCTTGTCCTGAAGAGCCCAGAACTGGACACAGCACTCCAGATGTGGCCTCACCAGGGCTGAGTAGAGGGGCAGGATCACCTCCCTCCACCTGCTGGCAATGCTCTCCCTAGTGCACCCGAGGATACCATTGGCCTTTTTGAACACAAGGGCTCACTGCTATCTCTTGGACAGCTTGTTGTCCACCAGGACCCACAGGTCTTTCTCCGCAGAGCTGCTTTCCAGCAGTTTGACCCCCAGCCTGTACTGGTGCAGGGGATTATTCTTCTCCAGGTGCAGGACCCTGCAATTGCCTTTGTTGAACTTCAGACCCTTCTTTTCTGCCCATCTCTTCAAACACTTGAGGTCTTTTTGAAGGGCTTCACAACTGTCTGAGGTATCAGCCACTACTCCCAGCTTTGTGTCATCAGTGAATTTGCTGCCCCTTCCCCTAAGTCACCTATGAACAAGTTAAACAATACTAGACTCAGTACATAACCCTGGTGGACACCATTAGTGACAGGCCTCCAGTTAGACATTGTGCCACTGTAACACTCTGGTATCTGTTGTTCCACCAGTTCTCAATCCACCTCACTGGCCATTAATCCAGTCCACACTTCCTGATTTTGCCTATGAGGATATTGTGAGAGGCAGTGTCAAAAGCCTTGTTGAAGTTGAGGTAGGCAATACACACTGCTCTCCCCTCATCCATTCAGGTAGTTGTCTCATCATGGAAGGCCATCAGGTTGGTCAAGAATGATTTGCCTTTAGTGAATCCATGCTGACTACTCCTGATCCCCTTCTTGTCAGTCATGTGGATAGAGATGGCCTCCAGAATGAGGTGCTCCATCATCTTTCCAGGGATTGATGTGAAGCTGACTGGCTGGTAGTTCCCTGGGTCCTCCTTGCTCTTTTTGAAGACCACGGTGATAGCTCTCAGGCACCTCTCCTGATCACCACGACCTTCCAAAGATGACCATGAGTGGCCTTGCTTTGGTGTCATGATAACGAGACTTGAAAACATAGCAAATAGACATGAACTAAAGCTCTACATATTTAGCATTATCCAAACATACTCTGATAACCAGTACCACAATATTCAAAATAGCTCTCTAACATGGACCAGTTATTCAACCAAGAAAAATAATAATTTTAGCATTTCAGATACTAGCTCAAAGCCTTTGTCAGACTTTTAAAGATATTTTGCTGAACAGAGAGCTTCCTAAGCAGCAGACTGTCCATCACAGCCAGTGTAAGGGAAATACTAAACAGAGATCAAACACAGATCTTCTGCCTTACTTGTATTTCCAAGGAGCTTGGAGAGATGATCTGATGTGGCCGTCCAGTTTTCATAGATGCTAAGGTTAGCATCCATCTTACGGTGTGACGACTTTTTCTTGGATAACAAGACATTAATTGTTTTCCTTTCTGACTCTAAAAAACCCAAACGCCTTACATTTTAAGTATTGCCAGCTTTACTGAAGAGACCTTTCAAGCAGTCTCTGGATGCAAAAGTAGGTGGTGCCTTCTCTCCACTACTCAGAGAGCAAATGTTAACATATCACAACCTCCAGCACAATAGACTGGTATGTACTTCATCCTGCCAAAAGACAGAGCCAGAAATAGCTGCAGAGATGAAATCACACATAATCTCCATAGCAAGAGCTTCATATTTCAGGTCTGAAGCACACTGGCTGTAGCTTTTGCAGTCATAGCTTGAGCTAACAGGACAGAGCAACAGCTTCTTATCTACCTGGTTTCTTCTAGCAGTCTGGAATCAACATACATTCATTAAAAAACCCATTCATGGCTTTGTGGTTTGGAGAGGAGCAGGGATGTTGTGCATGTTAATATCCCTAGCCATCCTAAGACCTCAAAATCTGCCTGCATTAATACACAGGAAGTGCAATGAGTTTTGGTGAAGAAGGTACCAACAACAAAAAACCCAAGCCAAACTCAAATCAAATCAGACTGAACAGACAGTCAGTGTATATTGCATATCTGGAGTATCAGAAAGAAGGCAATAGAGTCAGTGGCAAGATGCCAGAGAAGCAAGCCATCCCTGGGGGGAAGTTTGGAGGCAGAGGGTAATTGGTACTAAACAGAAGCACACCATCTGCCACCTGCTGCTTGACCCACTGGCCATTGTGCAGTCTCTGAAAACTGTTCTTGGGCAAACCTTGAATTCCCTATCCTTTCCACCCCAGTAGCACAGCCTCTTCAGGGTGGCTAACAGGTTGGGGAGCACAAGGCAGCCCCCAGCTCAGCACACTTCTCACGGCCCTGACCTACAGAGAAGACAGGAGTGGTAAGAGTAACTGATGGCAAAGATAAGGGGTGTGGGGTTCACAAAAAGCACATGCAACAGTTACAAAATACAGAGTGGATTAGATGTTTGTTTTCAGACTGATAAAATGCCAGGGAAAAACCATGAAAAACATCATCGTCTTGATGACATATGAGGATTTTTATATTCATATTTATCTTTTGCATTTTGCACTGTACATGCAGGATTTGAAAGAGGGGAAGCCCAGGAGGCAGTGCAGTTTGCCATTTATCTTTAAGTAGCTCACACCTCAATCAGGTTTTACACAGTGTAACTGCCCTTCTGGAAAATAACTGAGATTTCCACCCAACCACTGATTTTCGCAATGTCAAACCCACGCATACAAGAGCACCTACAGTTCATCTTCTACCTGTATCAAACACTTGCTATATCCTGATGGCTATATCTTGGTTAACAAATTAAGAAGAAACAGAACTTTTTTTTTAAGAAGTTTTGAAACACCTTATTTCAGTAAAGCATGTAGGCAAGAAGTTAAGTAGCAATAAGAGTAGCAATAAGAGTAGGAATAAGAGTAGGAATTTATGTAAGTAATTGAAGTTCATACTCTCTCAAAGCCCTTTGCAGAAGAGATACATGCTACTGCACTGGTACTCAGGAAGAAAAGAAACTTACTTCAGCAAAAGCTGATTTAAAATACAAATTGAAAATTTTTCTTTTCTTTTTGCTTATGTATATTAAATGAATTTTATGCACTTGCATCATAAGCCACAGTACCATGGAAGGCACAGGCTTATAAAAAAATGCTATTTTATTTCTGTATTATCACCTAGATTATTTCTGGTCTTTCAAACCGCACTGCACTGCTGGTTGACTTTTCCATTCAAGTACTGTTACGCTTGGGGGCACTTCAGCAGTAAAGACACCGTTCTCCTACATGTCTGTACATATATGTATACACATCCCTTTTATATGAATTTATTTACATATACTAAGAAAAGCAGTGTTTTCTTAAAAAATACAAACTTGAGGTTTCCTTACAACCTGCTTGTCTCTATCCCTGGGAAATTAACTGTATTTTATTGTTATTGTGTATTGTATTCCTTTACGCAGGTGTATGTTTCTACCTGACAGACTGCAGTGTAAAGACAAGAAAATCTATAAAAGGAATGCTCTAGTAGCAAATGGAAAGGTAGAACAATAAAATGAATAACTTAACATGATGAAAACAATAAGGCATCAAATCATTCACTGGCAAGGAGACTGCAAAGCTACTGGAGAAAGCTCCAGCCCAGTATCAAAAAGGTAAGCTGGAGAGAACTGGTGCCTTAAAATGCTGAGTGTATCTAAAAAATGAGAGGTTGGTGGTGGATTGCTGAGTGGAAGAGGTATTCCTATATGCATTAAAAAAACAGCTGGTACATCATGAACACTGTCCAGCACCACAGGCTGCTCCTTCCCACACAGACATGGAGAACAGGCCAAAGTCAGGAGTCCTCCATGCTGCAGGCAGACAGCTAAAGCATAGGTTCATTACTATACATTTAAATATCTTTGCATATAGATATGCATATAAGGACACCTTCCAAGTCTTCACAATCATAAACTTACTTCTTGTAAGGTTTTTTTTGCTATTGTTTTTTCCCCAAAATATATTGTTTTATCATTGCAAACATAAACATACCTAAATTGTGAGCAGAAAAAATCCATGGAGGACAACCACTTCCCTGTGTTGCATTGTCTTGGTTTAAGATAATTTAATGGGAACACTCTACAGTGAGTTCTCCCCGTTTGTTTTAAACCAATCTACTTACAGTAGATATAGGTGAAAAAATATCAGTTTACTAGCAAGCAAAACAGCAACAGGCAAAAAAACCCAGTAAATAATCACTAGATACAAAATTGCTAAATCTCACAGACTTCCACCTTGAAATGGCAGAGTGAGCCGTCCTAGGATAGTGGCTGCCACAGCTGAGTGTGTGGCTCTAAAGACAAAGGGAAAATGGCAGCAAACCCTCCCACGAAGGTAGGAGCTTATGAAGCAGTTCTAGTGGCAGACAGGAATTGCTGGCATGTGTGGGATCAGTGTTGCTGCTTGCTGCTGCTTCCTGATACCTGCTGGACTCCGCCAGTTTTGGTGTTGCTGCCTTGGGTCCCTACTCGGATGGAAGAGGAGGGAAGGAAAGAATGGACTCTCAGCACTGATACGCAGCGGCCGGGCACCAGACCAGCTCTGGCTTAGTGCTGTCCACAGGTGTTGCAAAATTGACTCTGAAACAGTTTCTGATTGCAAAATGCAGATTCTCCACTTGCTACTGTTGCGAGTAGAGGCAAGAAAAGGCCAAGAGGCAAGCCAAACAGGGAGAGAGAGATACCTCTGAGTGTCCCAACTTTTAAAAAGCTCTAGGCACCACCTCCCCATTCTGGTTTCCAGCTGCAGGGGTCTTAAAGAGACAGTAAAAATTTTGGGCATAGATAGATGGGGATACAGTAACATTTTGGGTTACCGGGGGCATACACTGAACCTGGAGTGACTGAGCTGGAAATAAAAGAATAGTGTACTCTATCCAGAAGGCAGGAATTGTTCAAAGGCTTGATGGAGCATACCTGTCTTAGTAGACAGCACCAGACAGCTGTACAACAGCCTTAAGCTTTACAGGTTACTGTGTTGCAGGACCTGCATACATTTCATCTGGGGCTGCCTTTTCATGCAGACAGCTTTGCATTCCCTCACTTTGAATACAGGAGGACACAGAAGCATTTGGCTGGTTTTGCTGTAGTAAAACCCAGCTAATTCTTCCTTCCACACTTCCAAAGGCAGTCTTTTTGCTCCTTAAGAGAACTCCTCCTCTTTCTGCACACAAGCAGTGAGCAGAAAATGTGGACTCTTGGATCTGGTATTTGACTGTTGTGTTCTCATGGAGCTTATTGTTGGTTTTGCTCACATACAGAGAAGAGAGCCAAACCATCATGGGAACTCATATGATGAAGAAAATAAAGTATGCCTCCTGAAAATACAACACCAGTTTCAGACAATATATACATACGTTAATACCACTGTCATCACAGAGCCAAATCCAAACTCTGATAACCATCTTCATGTGATTCGTCTAATATAAGAGCTCAAGCAGCCTATTGTAACCCCAGCCAAAAATATATAATTACGAATCACATAAAATCAATCCAAATCCAGAGAAATTATTTCTGAGAATTGCACAAATGCATATTTCTTTAAAAAATGGGTTACTTTCAAAGACAGCCTGCTACCCAGCTTAGAGATACTTACATACACTTTTGCATCTCCCTTACAAATTGTCTATTGAAGTTTCTAACAAAGTTGGTGTTTATATGGGTGGTCCACTGGTATTTTTTATACTATCATCAAAAATATTAGCCTTCCTTTTCCATTTGTCTTCCTTCTCCATTTATCTTCTTTACAGAGAGTTTGCACTCTGATATTGTACACTATACTGTAAAAGTGCCAATTGAAATAATGGTACCTGGTCCTAAAGAACCATTTAAATGTGATAATAAGCCCACATTTAGCCACAGACAGCAAAAAGGCCTTTTCAACCTTAGCATGATAAAGTGTCTAAGAAATGTTAGGGAACACTGTCATAAACAGACTCATAGGTAGTCCATGCACAACTGTACAGAAGGAGCTGCTATCCAAATGGATACAGTACAGAGTACAGGATGAGCTTTAAAAAGGAAGAGAGGAGCATGAACAAAGATTTTCTTTTTTCAGTCTCTATTTCCAGCTGAATAGGTGTGGCTTGCAACAACTACTCTTCCCTTCTGCATTCCACATGAAGAGAACACAGAAAAACTAATACCTTGAACCAAGCCATGTCTTAAATTTTTGCCCGAACATGGCCCTGTGCATAACATACAGCAATACTGAAGCTGGCATATGGAATTACCATAGAGGAAATGGCACTAACATGAGAAAAGACTTGAAACTACAGATGAATGTTACATTGCTACAACATGTCAAGCATGCTCTTTTACAGCTAGGGCTTCCCAGGAACTAGAAGCAAGCTCTTGTTTGAAGATTAAGACAGCTTCCCAACACACACAGTGTGCTTCATAATGCAACTCAAGGCTTGATGAAAGGCTTTCTGAGAATAGGAAAAGGACAATTTCTTTTTTTGCTTAATTTTTTTTCTTTTTTCTCTAAGCATCAGATAACAATGCAATACAGCAGAGCTTGCATTCCTAGATAAAAGCATTTCTAGATTTTGAACATTAAAAAATAGCAGTCTGAAACATTTTACAGTGTGCCTATCATTCTTAGAGATGCTAAAACCTTTTATAGATGAAAATATTTGTCATAGAGATACTGGCTTCTTCCATTTCAGTCGGGGCATGGGTATCAAAGTCAGGCGTTACTTCAGTCATTAATGAAATTTTGCCATACAGTTGCAAGATGTGTTCTGTGCAAGCTGCAGAACTAAGGAGAGGCCAAGCAATATATTAACAGTCAGGACTGCAGGCCACTTTATAAGGCACGTTCCCAGCAATGGCTAACTATGTTTTTCATTTTAACTTCCAAGCCTATTGTATAGAATGGTACGGAAACCCAACAAAGAAAATAAAACAGAAGGGAAAAAAGTTCTTGTCATATAAAAGAATTCCTTTTTCTGAAAGATCTAATGAAATAGAAATTCAAGGCTACAGTTACACACATGATTGTTGAGGGATACATCTGGTGCAAGTAGCTGGGTTTGCAAGATGCAGATTGAGATGCCGATTTAAATGCAGATTGAGCTCTATGTAGGAGCCTGAGACAAGAAGCTGTGAACTGGGTGGTGCAAGCCAGGCGAATGGACACAGAGACACAGCAGGGGGGCAGTGAACGGCCAGACTTCTGGATAACAAAAGGCAGGAAGACCAGTGGCACCAAAAAGGTAGGAGACACAGCAGGAGCAGAGGACTCATGAGGAAGAGGGAGATCAACACAAAATGTGGTATCAGCTCATACTTGATTTTTACCAGCTCAGCACAACAAAAAAAAGTTAAATGAATTTCTGAAAGTTGAGACAACCTTGTCCATTTTCACAGCTCCCAAAATATCATCAATGCTTCTAAATATTTCATTTTGGCACATGTGAAAAGACATTGAGGTTTCAAGAGTCTTCTAGGTTTTCAAAGGAAATTTGAATTAGATTAAAGCAAATGTTAACCGTAAATGAGGAAGCTGAACCTAATTTTTGCATCAACACCTCCAGGGTATTTTAGCTAGTACAACACAGATCACTCTGGTTCAACATAACATCATTCACTCTGTTGACATGGTTTATCACAGAGAGCCAAACCACAAAAATACAGTTCACAGTACTGTTAGTCTAGTCAGACAAAATTTGGGCATTCTTGTGGGCTAGCCCAGGCACAAATTCCAGTTTGTATAAAGCTCTCAGTGATTTCCAGCCCACTGAGATAAGGAAACATTTCTCTTTGGGTTTATGTACTCACTGTTTTTTCTCCTGGGCTCCCATTGGGCACCTCCACAACTCTGAGGTCATGGTCCACCTGCACCCTTGCCCTTGTGACAAACTGGATGACGGATGAACTGTCCTGAGAAGTAAAAAGAGGAAGAACTGGACTTAACAACAACAAAAGCACCAATCCCCCCTGCCAAAAAAGCCCAACGAACCATCAAACATTTGCCAGTGTAATAAATACACCCAGACAACACTTAGTGAACGCTAGGTTGACAGTTAAGTACTAGCCTGGTTACAACTCAGCTTTGAAAAAATACACTTTATGCTCATAACAGACAGATATAACTGAGTACATTATTTCAGATTGCAACAAAATCAGGTATGTTAGACTTTAAACATATACTTTGTATTTGGTTTGTTAATGTTTCCCACATTTACCAAGAAAGCAAGACAGAACATTGCCAATGACACATGCAGGCTCAATATTAACCATGAGAAAAAGTTCCGATTTGTTTTTCAAGTGAACAGAAAAATGACATACAGAAACTGGAATAAGCTACAATATATCCTAGGGGGAAAACTTCTTATTTGAATCTGTGCATGGCAAATATCTTAATTATTCACTGTACACCTCCTCTCATTAATATCTATTTCTCCAATAAAATGCCCGGTGCATTTTAACAGGCACATTTCAATAAGATGCCATTTCAATTTACAGATTAGTCACTTGTATGCAGCTGGCCTTGGGAACGGTACGTAAAAAGTAGAAAATGGCATGCACTGGTGATACTCTAACATGTAAACACTGTTGTCTTTTAGAGGAGTGTTGCTAAAAGTAATTTTAGAAGGGACCCAGTGATGCCTTAGGATTCAGTTTTTATATTTTTCAGATCCTGTGCCGCTTTAGTACGTAACTCTAAAACTTCATACAGCCTGGTAGCTACTGTTCTCCCATTCTGGTTAGACATAACAAACACTCTCTAGGCCTGGACTCAAGGACACCTTGTTGTCCCAGGCCCTGAAATATGTAAACTAAACCTCTAGAAAGGGGGAACAAACTTTGGGTAATGACATCATTACCTGAAATTGTAATTGGAGAATTAACCTGGATATGCAAACGGACCAAACTTACAAAAGTGAGAAAAACCCGTGACCCAACATCCATCATGGGTGTAGCCTCTCGGAGGCTTTTTGACTGCTCAAGGTGTACCTATTGAAGGCCCTTCAAAAAATACCCACTTTTATTCTTTTAATTTTGTCTAGCCTCTGTTTTCAGGTAGCCTCTCCAAGGCATCACCAGCAGATGGGATGAACCCCAGCTATTCCCAAATCTGAATTTCCCTGAAGCATATTTTGCATACACTCTTGTTTACCTATTTCAGCATTTCTATAAGCACGTAACAAATACCTGAAACTTCTGGCCTTGCCTATACTTCCTGTTTTCGAATATGAACAAACATTAACAGACTCACTGGTTTCAATTGGAAAAGCTCAGGGTTATTAATTACTTTAGCAACTGTTTTCTAATAAGGGCTCTCTCTGATGCTTTTAATCTAACAGCTATCAAAGACAGGTTTATTTTAGTAGGCTCATGCTATCAGCTTTCTCCTCCAATTTTCTTATACCCTCATAATCTTACAGCACCTTGCCACAATTAGAGTCAGTATTTTTGTAAGTTAAGGAAAATAGGTCAAAAATGCAGTAAATCACAAAAAATTTAAAAGATTTGCTGTCTCATTCAGTGGCTTCAGAGAAGACAGAAATTAACTTGCAACCATTTGTTACTTGTCACAAATGTAAAACTCAGCATTAATGTGGTCATGATGAATCTTCTTTGAATAATAATAATTTGAAGTAAAAAAGACAAAAAACTGCCATGTGTCTGTTTACACAGAAAGATGATAGACAGCTGGTCACAGTTTACATTCACTTACATTTTTTAGAATGAAAACTCTCAGAAATCAATTCAATTTTCAGAAATGTTTAGTCTTAACATCATGCACAAAATTAGGGGTCTCATTTGTCCTTTTTCAATGTATAAATTTCTGAACTAAATTTATTTCCATCTTAATGGGTAATGGGTAAGAACTAGGATTAACACATCCATACACACTGTTAATAAGTAGATCTGTTTTCTTTGATACCATTATTATTTTTCACACACTAGTAAAGAGAGCAAGAAACGCAAGTTTTGAGTTCATTGGTTCACATAAGCATACTTAAATTGGCATTGAAGACAACCTACAAGGGGAGCACATACCTTCTTGAGTATCTCGGTATTCAGCAGCACGTAGATATTTATCTCACAGGACTCTGCTTTAGGTAGTGAGCTTAAGTTGCAGCGTACAATTAAACAAGATCTGCCTGGTCTTTCACAGTCCTACAGGAAATATGGAAAAAGTTGTTTGGCAAAGGAGGTAAAAATTCAATGATAAATTGTGTGACAGCAAACATACCAGAAAACTAAGTCATACAGTAAACTGCTATAATACAGCCCTCCTGCATTGAAATAGAAACTGTCAAGACCTGAAGACAGCTTGATACAGAGGCCTGCATGAAAGCAAGCCAGGTAAATTTCACTCCTCTACAGAGCTGCTGAGCCAGGCAAGCATTCAGGACTGGAAGGAACAGGACCACTGCTGCACATCAGCCCTCTATGTGGGTCAGGCACCAAGTACAGTGCAGTGACTCACTGCCCCCATATGCCTTTGACAGAACATGGGAGCAAAGGCTCTGGTAACCAAGTGTGTGCTGCCATGTCAGCTAAACCCATTTCCACTGCACTTCCTGAAACTTCCTATTTACTTTTAAAAATGAGACAATTACAGTCACTAAATGCCCCCCCAGCACATCATCAGTATTGTTATATATATGCTCTATAATGAACTACCTGCTTCAGATCTTCATGCCAAACCATGCAAAATGTTTTGTCAAATATGCTGTATGTTCAAGTGGTGCCATAAGTGGTGCCATTTCTTACCAATACTTTTCTGCCAGACTTCGTGAAAAAAGCAAATATTGTGTGGAAAATATTTTCATTCTCTTGAGGAACAACACATGGCCTGTGGTTTCTATGGAAAGAGCAGCTTCCTTTGTCCTGACCAACCTGCATGCACAGTTATAAACCACAATTACTATTCCAAACTAAACAAAATTATACACGGTTGAATTAGTCTGTCTGTAAAATACACCTAAATCTGAGCTACATGTCTGGACTCCCGTTAATAGTCAAAAGAGAAAAATAACCACCTTGGGAGTCAAATAACCCTAAAGAAATTATCTGAAGTAAACCAGATGAATCATGCACTGGAAATGCTTTGAATGGATAGATTATGAATATGTCTAACCTAGCTCACATGTCGGTGTCTATGTTCTACATATCTGGAGACAGAGGAGAAAAACCTCAGCAAAATATATGTTATGACATAGTATTTTATGTCAGTAGTTGTCCTAGTTACAGAGATAGTAGGTGGAGTATAGCATTAGGGCTGACCCAAAATCGTTCTCACATCAACCCGCACAAGTTTGTTTATTGTCTCTTTAAGACTTGGAGCAGAAAGCAGAGCCTCTGTTTTAGTCCAGTTCACAAAACGGGGAGGGGTGCTTCGTGCCTTTAAAAAACACGGGACTGAGACATGGAGCTCTCTCTTCCGTTCTTTCCGGGCTCTCAAGCATTTCAAAATCCCATTTGCCGGGGAGGGGACGGGCTTGCCCGCTGCTGCCCGCAGTCACCACGCCGGAGGTCAGAGCCACTCCACGAGTTCCAGCCGCTGCCAGCAGCCGCGCCGCGCCAGGGAGAGCCCTTAGTGGGCGGCGTGGAGCGGGCAGCACGGCAGCATTGACTGCTTTTGGACAGAACCAGTTTTTCCAGGTTTTGTTTTGTCCATATTCCCCGTTGGCTATTCGTTTGGCGGGGGGGAGGAGGAGGAGGGACGGAGTTTTGGAACAACGGAGGCTTGTTTGCTGTGTTGTTTCCTTCATTCTCTCTCTCGGCTGCGTGGCCCAGGGACGGGAATCTCCACCATTTTTGTCGGTGTTCCCCGGGACAATTAGGGGGACCTCATCCGCATTTGTGCATGGGCGTTGAACCGTTTGCTTTTGTAGTTCTTGATTATTGCTGTTTTCTTTCAGTAAACCGTTTTTTTTTTTTTTTTCATTTGTATCTCTTCGTATTTGTCTCTCCTTATTAGTGGAAAGGGGAGAAGTTAAAACTAAGGGGAAGTAACTTATTTCGGAGACCCCATCCCGTAAATTGTCTTAAACTAAGACAATAGTGTTACCCTTTGTATTACCTTTTTTGGTATTTTGGCCAACTCAGCTGCATCCCTGTTTGTATCAGAACTAATGAGATAAATGAAATCTTTGTGTAAATGCACAAGCCTAGGCACTAAATCTGTTCTTCTACCTTTAGCAGAAATAGTACAAAACCCCCTTTTTGTGTCATTAGCTTATTCACTTGTCCAAGAAAGTGGATGACTGGGGCAAGTAGGACTTGAAGAGTACCAAACTGATAAAATGAGTTTCAGTCAAGATAATCTTTCTCAAGAAAAGCCTTCTCACTTTTTGCAGCTTATGAATATTTACCAAAAAAAATTCCCAAAATTTAGTAAAAACTATGACAACGAAGTATCTGCAAATTCTTCCTGCTACCATCCTTAAAACCTGTAAGAGTGAGAGAGGGAGATTTTCTCACAAATCACCAATTGACATTCTTACACATCCTGTTGTTGACCTCCTCACATCCCCTGACAGGATGAAAAACTGAAAACTTGTACCTTATTCAAATCATAAATCCTTGAAAGAGGGAGAAAAAAGTTGTTACAGATACAAAATTACTGCATACTCTGAGTCTGATTCAGCAATACACAGTTTGTATCTGTGTTAAGTATTGTGAAAAAAGAAGCAAAACCCAAACGTCTATCTAGATTTCAAATAAACTTGTCTGTTTTCCAGACAAGTGATATCTCTGTCTCTTTGAAAGATGTACCTTTTCTGCTTCACTGACCCACAAATACTTCATAACCTATTCTTTGAAGTATGTATTCACAACCTGACTTAACATAATCTGTCTTTACATTCCAAACAGATACACCCAAAGTTTACAGTCTCCTTGGGGCTCAACTGAAGATTAAGACTATGATTTGTCCTGATCACCTGAAATTAGTTTTCATTTTTTATTTTAGGTAAGAGATTCACAAAGCCTGCAGACATTTACTTCTTTGATCTTTCACATGGAAATTAGATCCATATCAACTAGAAGGCTTATGTTAAATTAAAAACAGTCAAAAGTCAGGATCTATTAAGTACTTGTTCTTTATTCCTGAAAGTTTAAATTACAGATGTCATTAGATTTATGCAAGAGATATAGGAAGGACAGTACAAGTTTTTGCACTATACAAGTCTTTGGCATACTCCCCAAATATTTACATCCTGTAAAAGTACAGTGTAAGAATGAGCCAATGCAGAAATATCTCACAAGAATAAAAGGAATTGTCTAGCATGAAGCAACATAAACCTGATCCTTTCTACTTTATTATTTTTTCTTAAACTGAAGACTGGCATTGTTTTTAAAACACTTTATCTGAAACAGATAAAGGCACCTTCAGAGGACCAACTCTGAATTTGGAAATACCTTTTCCTCTCTGCCAGCCACACAGCAATCCTATATGAGGTGGATACTAAATTCAGTGTTTCAGTCCATATTAGGAGGGAAACATGCAAGAAACTAAGCACCTCGTGTTACCTGCACTGCTCTGGAACAGACCATCAGGTCATCTATATCCTGTTTTAGCAGCCAAAGGCCAAGGCTACTTCCTAGAAGGCAGACACTGCTATTGGCCTGCAGAATTTGGGGGAATTCAACCAGGCAGAAATTAGATTACACTCATCTGCATACCCTGTGATCAATCAGCGTGTGCTAACAGCTAGCAGGCAGGAAAGGATGCCAGGCAGCTGAGCAGCAATCCGTTTCTTTTAGCACTCTTGGAAGCCACAGAGCCACAAAACTGGGAAAAAATTAACAAAAAAAGTTCTAAATGGGTGGATCATGCTAAGGTAGAAGCAAATCCATCCTTTTCAAAAGATGGGCCACAGTTGGTTTGGTGGGATATTTTTTAGGGTTTGGGGTTTGTTTGTTTTGTTAGGATGACTGTTAGACACTTATATTTCACATCATCTGTTATTTTCAATTTTTACATGCATAAGGGTTCAGTCAACCAGCCAGAATAAACAATGGCAACTTTTAAATAAACTTTGTTTTCGATGAAATATTCAGCTGCAGAAAGACAACTAGTTAAAATCTTAGCATAAAACTCCTGTTTGCATTATGCTGAGACTGAACTGCATCTCTGAAATACAAATCATGATTTGTATTGTGAGCCTCATTTTGAGTTTCTTGTTGTTCAAACATGATGCTATCCCAGCCACCTTGTGGTACACAGACAAGGAAATTTCTGGCTAAATGTTTATGATTTATAGATGCAAGAACTGTACAAGTCGTTGAAATGGAGTAGGAAGCCAGGTTCTTTGTCAGACTTGGAGTTTCAGGGTACCTGACATACCAGAGCTTTTAGAAAATTTCCATTTCTCAGCAGCCTATAAACAGAAAAGGACTACCCCCAAAGTGGTTTTCCCAGGATCTGGGGTCCAACATCTTAAAGAAACAGAAGAAGGGACTTTTTTTGAGCAGTCTATAGGATGTGCAAAGAGATGTGCACTGCCTTTGTAGTCAGTGCAAGAACTATACAGAAGCCACAGAGAAATGCCAACATCTAACTCCTAACACAAATGAACAACTGGGACAGGAAACAAGCGGGACAAAACTGAGGCTGTCTTGAATCCTACATTAAGACTACAAATTGGGAAATAAAGACCTTTCCCAAGAGAGGTACCAAGCAGAAGCAGCCCTGCAGCCTCCCAAGAAGAGACTTCCAAGGAGCTTTGTTGGAGCTGTCTCTGCTGAAGGTTGTTTCATTCTGTTTTCCAGAAGCTACTTATAAAGTCCTGAATAAAATAATTTTCAGTCTGGTGCACCGGTCTGGTGCATACAGATAAATCTCCTGTACTGGAAGTGTACCTAAAATCTGTACCCAGACAGAGGTAGACAAAGTCCACGTAAGCACATAAAGTAGGCCAAAGAAAAAGGTAAACCAGGCTAACTGCATAGCATCTTCAGCACTTATGTCCATATTACACACTTTCCCACCTTGCTCTGAGTCTGGTCCGGTGGCCTGAATGTGCTGCTGCCACAAATTAATGTTTGACCTAGCAGATTGCACTGAACAGCTTTACATTGCAGAAAAAAATGCCTAATTTCAAAGATCTTAAATTACTTTTTACTTTTTCGTCTTCCCTATATACAACGGTTTATGTCAACACATACAGTCTAGACTACCACACATATCACGAGTTTTTTTGGGGTGACAATGTAAAATTTTTGTAACACAGAAGTAAACATTACTAACTACTGGTCCTAGACTTCAACTCCTGGAAAACTTTTCTAATTAAAAAAAATACATTTTTTGCAAAGAAATTACATTTTCAGAATTTCAATTCTAAACAGAAAAAATTGTAAGGGGGTAGTTGTCCGATGGAAATCCAAACATTGTATAAAATCTTTTCATGCAGATTTTATAACTTGATATATTTATTATTTGTCATTTTCATTATTAGAATGAAGCATGCTTTGACTATCTTGAATGTCTTCAACTTTCACGTGAGGCAAATCAACATCAAGAACAAAAGTAAAATTTTCCCACTGAGGTTTTTACTGAATATGGTTTTTTTTTTTACCATGGTGTCCATGAGTAGGGATGTTCCCATTCTCTAGCAATGTCTTGTCTTAGGCTGCAAAACACTTGACATCAATACACACATCATGTTTTTTCTAGTTTTTACCTCAGTTTCAAAGGCACTTTTGTCAAACTGCTCAGTCCCAGAGTAAAGAAAGGTAAAAAAAAATCATTCTGATATTCTCACTGTGGAATATCAGAATGATTAAAGCAGTAGCAAAGCCTGCACTCAGACCTCACGTGCATTCTTGAACACCACTGTATGTCAGAATGGCCTTCAACATTTCTCAATAACAACACATTACTGTCAGGTGCCTCACTTAGACACCTGTGGCACTTGAAAATCACCACCTTTCAGACAATTTTAACTGGACATCCAAAATCTAAGCGACGGAAAATCACTACTCACTCCCGAACATATAAATACATATATATGTGTGTGTGTGTGTGTATGTATATATATACATATGTGTGTAGTCTCCTATTGTATTCAACATGTGTGCATATACATGTAACATGCATAAAGAGATACAAGCCAGAACATTTGTACTACACAGACTGTAAATGGCACCTTGCATAACAGGCCTCTACATGTCACCATAACTCTGCAAAGGCTAATAATATTACTAATCTATCATCATGCAGAGTAGCAGAAAATCCCTGATACTGCCTATACTACCCATTCCAACCCACACCATTCTCTGATTTTATGGTTCTATAAATGGCCACACACATTCAGAGACAAGTTAGTCTCTAGCTTTGTTAATTTACTGTAAGTTGCTATCCCCTTGAAAAGCCTGTAAACATGCTTGAGAGATGTTTAAACAGGGCTGCCTGTACTACCATGGGTTACTCCGCCAACTTTTTGTTGTCAGCACAAACCACTAAATTTCTCAGAGAGAAGATATAACCACTGGAGAAAGCATGCATGTTACTTCATGCTTTTAAAATGCTCTGTCTGCAACAAGGAAGAAATTACTGCAGGATGACTTTAATGGATTCTGAGTATTTGAATCTGACTGACTTTTTCTTGCTATTTTATGGGTTGAGCAGAGGCAAATCCATAAAATAGCAATGGTTTTTAATCATGTAAGATTACACTACTCTTGAGAAAAAGTGGCAGGAGGACATTTCAGAATGAAACAGTTGTATGCAAAACATACCATGTACACTCCACACACATCACATCCTAAAAAGCCTGCAGGATATTTAATAGGGCTGTATGAGAATAGCATGTTGAATTTATTACATACACAGGGATCATCATCTCTGACTTTCCCTGCATGTGTAAGGATTTATGAGAATACTTGGGCTTGGTTTGCAACTCCAAGAAGGAGGTACGAGTGCAATGGGGAAAATCACCACACGTTTTCCAGGAAACACAGAGACCAAGGGCTGCCAATGAAGCCAGGTCATCTGGGAGTGGTTGGAGTTCCCAGGACAAATAATACACCTGCTGCCTCAGCACATTCTCATTCTGCTATCAGCAGTGTTTCCCACCTTCAGGGTACTTGCAACATCATCTCTACTCATCTGTAGCTACTCTCAGAACATGGCAATTTCTAGCAAGCCTTTGGGGCCTATCAGAAATTGTTGGGGTTTAGCAAACTTTTAGCAAACAGTTTAAGCATTTAGGCCACATTACCTGTAACATAAACTTCACAGATGAACTAAAAGCCAGTGGCCCCTTCTAGATTTAACCTCAACCCATTAACATGCATCAAAGGCAAGACCTCCCATTTTTTCAGGGCCCTATATCCTGCACAAGATGTCAACCTAGGAGAAGGAAATGAAATACAATTTCAAAATGGGCTGGACAGGACAGTTGAGGACCAAGCACAAGAAGTGGATATTAGCAGATGGGGCTAAGTATGTGCAAGTGATAGGAATCTCTTGGAAGAGACAGAAAAATGGGAGGAAAACTGGCTGTTGCTTCCAACAAAGCATTATGTACAATTTCCCTGTTGCATTGCTGTATGTAAGAAGCTGAGGTATTTAATGACTGACATTTTACAAGATGAATGGGTGAGCAAATGTGTATCTTCAGCTCATTACTTATACTAGCAACACTAGATTTCCACCAATGCAAAAGAATTCATTATGGTATTAAAACTTAAGGTTTCCAGGCTCTTCCAGTAAGTCTGGGATTCCCCTCTTGAGCTAAATCATCACTAGTTGTGGAGGAGGGCCTGGAAGCCAGCAGAACTAAGCTGATACAAAGCAAGTATGAAGGTGGAATCCAGACGTGAGTGCATGTGATAAAACCAAACCCACATCCGACCTCAGAAAAAGTGTGTGGGCAAGTTCAGGGAAAATATCATGGAACACAAAATATTTGGAACAGCAATTTTACTTGCAGGAAACATGCTCAAGGTCCGAACACAGGCCAGTCACTTCACAAAATTTTTAACATTGTTCAACTCTGTAATGGATGCCTATCTCATCATCCCTGGGCTATACTGATTCCAAAGGACAAGGAGTTTGGCTGTAGTCTGGAAATCGCTGGCAGAGAATTTTTATATATTTTCCCCTGTATGTCTTTTTAAACTGTTTTATTTGTGTATGAATAACTAATCAATGGTTCAAGTTTTCAAACTTGAAAAATAAATAACAGATGTGTTTGTCTGTCTTTGTTGCTAACCATAACACATTCATCCTAATATTACGGAAAACATGTATACATGTATTCTGATTCAAAGATACTGATTCACCCTTTTTTTGGTGAACAAAGAATTGGCAGGCAGGGTTAATCTAACATGTCACACTGAGAAAAAAAGGGTACTGACAAGAAATTCCAGACAAGGTCAGACTTTCAACAGCAGACAAATAAGTTATGTAAATATGTTATCTGACTACTTGCTCCATATGCCAAGAATGTTTAATATTCACAGATAATGAAATACGTTTGAATCAGAGCAGTCCTGTTTATTCTGGTAATAAATTTAAGAGCCACTGAAACAACAGAAAATAATTTTAAAAATTAACCCATTTCACACAACTCTTGAAAGATTTCAACTAAAAATAGCAATGATGGCAAGGAAAACCAGTAGTCCACAGATCCATTAAGTAACCTTACAAGGCCATGAGGAGAGGCAAGTAGAAATAAAGTGGAGATGCTAACGCATTAAATCAGCTTAGAGGAGGAGTACACCACAGCTCTGGCTTCTGCTCCTCTAGACAACAGGCGAATGCACCAGATGTATGTTTGGCATAAATCATGCTAACCTGATTGCAACGCCTTTAGACGTTTTTCTGATGCACTTATTATACAGCTTAATTAAATAATCAGGTTTGATAAGCATGATTCTTGCAACATTGGCCTGGTCTTGGCCCTGCAGCCAATTTGCACATACTTAGCAGCAATCCCCAGAAGTACTGCTCTCAAGAACTAGTGGTTCCTACCCAGTTTAGTGACAAAAGCAAAGATCTTCACATATAAAGTTCCTGACTTACAAGACAGCGGATTCTTTCCTGGACAGACCTATATATGCCACATGTACACAGTAAGAAGAAACACCGACCATTTGGTATGATTTAACTGCGAGATCCACAGAAGGGTCAAGCCTATGAATGAATGACCACCACCTTACACAAAAAGCAGCTTACCACTAACATTCATGTGCTCCTTATATATTGGCCTCTAGCAGATGAAACCCAAGAAAGGGTCACTGAGAAGTACTCTTCGTCTCCCTACGATGAACTGTGAAATGCTTAACCAACATATAAGGCAACAAATAATTATCAGGGT
Organism: Lycocorax pyrrhopterus obiensis; assembly: GCA_014706295.1. Classification (NCBI taxonomy): domain Eukaryota; kingdom Metazoa; phylum Chordata; class Aves; order Passeriformes; family Paradisaeidae; genus Lycocorax; species Lycocorax pyrrhopterus. The sequence goes on along the minus strand of JACSVZ010000002.1, from coordinate 55,720,247 downwards.
ATGTCTCTATTTAAAAAGCCCCTGAGATCACTTGGCATTTGATGCTCCTTCAGCTAGGTTCTATCTGTCTATAGCACATCCTCTTCTGCAGCCTTATCTATGCAGTATTAAACACAAATAAGCCCATGTTTGTTCTTTACCTAATTGCTGGGCTTTCCCTGTGGGCTGTGTTGATATTAGGATGAGGACCTCTGAAGACTGTGCAGGCAAGTACATTCCCTGGAGGGCTCAAACAGTTCCAGTGGGATGTTTCACTAAAGCAGACGTTTGAATGTATCAGAAAAGTGTCTAAGACCTAAATTCTCTTTAGTGGCAGTGGAGAGAAGGTAGGACTTTCAAGAGGATGATTTTGCTTATCTGCTGTAGACAATTGAAGATTAAATGGGTCATCCTCATTAAAAAAACCTCTTGGGGGTGGAGGAGATACATTAAGTTAAGCAGAAGATGTCTTTTGTTTCCATGACATCCTCAGAGTTTCCTCCAAGAAATGGTTTATTGATAACTTTGATACCATCTGGTACCTTGAAGAAGACTGGAATGGTGTAGTTTCAAAGCCAGGAGAGAAATCCAATAAAAGATGCTTATTTTCACTCTGATACATGAACAGGGAGGAAAACCCTTCTTTCACCAGATGGCAGCTAGAGTTTATATGCACAGATACCATTGTTTTTAAATCTTCCTTGTTTTTTGCTCCCTTCATTTAGACCACAAATCTTGTGTATTAGTTACAGAAGAGAAAGGCTAGTCTAAGAGTCAGGATTTGAAACAGCACTGTGTGTTAAAAAATTAACCAGTCAGTTATTTTCTGAATTTCCTTCTTCATTGTTTTTGGCAGGAAAAGCTTCACCAGTGGAAAAATGGTGAATTCCTACACTCACTCCTTCAAAAAGAAGGAAAAAAAAATTTAAAAAATTGTAGACTTTCTTTTCATTCGGTATCCTTCAACAGGAGGAGCTTCCTTCTCTGGTTCGGAAGCTTATAAAAAAACCAACTATATATGTTTTTTCCATACCTCAGCAAAACTCCCAATTACTACATGATTACTCCTGACTTGGTATCTGCCAAACCTCCTGCTTTCTTCATCATTCTGATAACAGGTTATTTACATATCCATTATATTTCATGTCTTTCTTTATCTGAAATTTCCTTTTATCAAAAGGCAAATCCACCATCTTTTTCAATATTGGAATTCACATATTCGGCCAAAAAAACAGGAGCTATGGGCCGTTCACAAAGTAGCAACACTTTCAGCTGACCCAAAATATTAATCAAACTGCCACTCATTTGAGAGGCCATGATATTTTTGGGGGCAGTGTTGTAAAATTTCAATAACTAAGTAATTTTACAAATTTCACTTTCATTTAGAAGCTAATCATGAGCAGGCCACAATTGGACAAGAACATTGTGTTGCTGTGGCCTGATTTAATGTATGGATCACAGTGGTTTTTTCCCATGTTTCAATGGCCTTGATTTTTATATTATTAGACTTTCTTGAAAGACAACTATTTTTTTACATTCAAAATGCATTTTCCAAGAACATCCTCTCTAGAATTTTCAAAAAAAATCACTGCTTATACAAATACCATAGCACTTTCATTTCTAGAAGATTTGGTCAAAACAACTAGAAAATGTAAAAGAAATTGTTCAAATCTGGTTTCACCTAAAGTTCCCAACTAGGAAGTCACAGAAAACTTTCTTCCATGTTACGAAGTTTTGCTCCATCTTCAAGAATGCACTCAGCAATGCATGAAAAGATTACGAAACACTGGAAATGCTGTGAGCTCTGACCAAGGCACAGCTTTTGTATAGTGATTCAGATGGCAAAAATGCTGGGGGGTTTTTAGATTTATTTTAAGGTCTTAACTCAGGAAAAACCTTAATTTTATGGCTGGGCAGCCTTTCCTGTACAACAATGGAAACTTGAAAGAGAGGAAAGTTCCTCTTTGCTTAAAGAGTTTCAGTACATCATGCTGACATTAGGAACTCTTTCTGAGCTGCTCTGCAGTCCTGCTCCCTGCCCCTATCTAAAGGCAACTGTGCCATGTTGGACCACAGCGTACGCCTCTCCTCACAGCCATCCTGGACCTGGCAGATGCACTAGTTTCTCCTGCAAGGGACAAGGCTCCTAGGCAAAGACGATTCAGTTGATACCACAGAGGTGTTCTACACTGGGCGTGGGGCAGGGAACACCTTCAACTGCCTAAGCAAAAATGTTTTGGAACAGTCATTTAAAAATCAATTAAAGTGAAAGAGGCAGGAAGGTCAGAAAGTATCTGTAGAATTTTCCGTACAAATTCCTGTACAATACATTCCCTGGAATGAATAATTTCCTCCAGTAGTCTAGCTATGCCTTTAAATATGGTGCCAAAATATGTGTATGCCAGTGTGTGTGTAACAGTCATTGAAATGAAGAGACTACAAGCAGGGTGACTAATACAAAGGGCTAAAATAAATCTTGCTGTAAGTGCAAAATGTTCCTGTACAATCTTTCTGTCAAATGTGGCAACCAGCAGCAGCATGAACTGCTGCTGGAAAAAAAAATTGCTGTATCGAATACAATCAGCAAATATTTCTGTCTTCACATGCTGGGACTGCACATATATGTTTTCAGAGACAAGACATGAAACGTCAAATGACATAAATAAATAACTTTAAACCATCTACCAACAAACAAGAGGTTTTCTACATGATTATATCAATATACAGGCTTGCCTCTGTATGCAGAGCATGTATTGTGAGCTTGATAATCTCAACATATGCCTCAAGGAACACTCACACCCAACCACACTTTAGAGACCTTTGACAGTCCTTCTTAGCTTAGTTTTAAGTTTTAAACAGCAGCTTTGCAGCAGACAAAGCATCTTATTCCTATGCTAGAAGATAAAACCTACAGATAATAAGCAGAAACTACACTTAAGGTTTTAAAATTGACAATATTTCTTCTACATTCTGTAAGTGAAAAAAACCTCAATTAGTTTGGGACCTTTTGTGGAACAAGACAGCAAGCTTTAACTTCTTTCTGCTCCTTACAGACATTACTGTGCAAATGCAGGAAGAAAAATTACATGACTGCTATACAAACTGGCCTTAAAAATGTAACCTGTCATCAGCCAGCACTTGTAGCTCTGGGACTGACTCCATTTTACTTTTTCTCTTTCAATATTCACAGGAAGAGATAAATGTTTATTTTACACAGCTTTCCCTAATGAACATGACAAGCATTTCTAGAGTCCCATGCTCAGGCAGCTGTCAACTTAAAAGGCAACCTGTAAAAGGAATTCTCTTCAATTCTTCCATTAATTCATTCAGCTTTTATTTACATTTTCAAATCTTACTGATACCCCGCTATCAAAAAGGCACAATCCATGTCTCACCCATGTAGAAAGAAGTGTGAAGTGGATATGCCAAACATAATAGGACAACTGGAGGACTTCTGTTTTTCCTTCCAAGAGAAGGACTTTTTCTTTTGCTCCCTAATCAAGAAGTGATGAGAAGGGTTGGACCAGGAACTAGTGGCCTGGGCTAACTGGCCCATTTAAGGTTGATGGGGACAGGAGTCACAAGACTGAAGTTTAACCCATTTTTCACTCTCTGTAAATAATTCTCAAGATCGAAGTTTAGAAGCCTAGGGAAAATCAGGGAAACTAGATGGTTTCTGTATTATCAGTGGAGACTGGCAAGTGCTTCTCCAGAGCTGCTTCTATGCCCCTCTATCCATTAATTGCTAGAGTAAGAGAACATAGTAATTTAAATATATTCTATTAATAGCAATTACTAAAACAGTAATTACTAGACTTAGATATCAAGAGTTACATGCAAGGAAGGAGCTTGTCATCAAAAAACTGAGAACAGTATTTCTTTCCCTCTTTCTTCCAAATTCCCTTTTATATCATTGCCTAGACTGCAAACTCTTTCTGAAGAGACTGTCTTGCAACATATGCATCTTACTTTCCAACAAGATTCTTATCTCAGTGATGCTGATAACACGTTCTTTTAAATTCTTGATATTGATTCACCCAAACAGGCTCTGCTTGGTCCCTCCAGAGGAGGGAAGAGGATCACCCAGTTCAAATAGACAAATGAGGTTTCCAACTGTTAATCCCTCATATTTACCTTCAATGAAAATAAAATAAACCAGAAGGCAACAATCTGATCCAGCTCCATAAAGCCAGCAGCAGAATAATCCTGGACACATTGCTAATTTATGAACAGCTTCAGGAAATACCCTGGTTAATTTGGTAGAAATTCCCATCGTGAGAATCTTTTTGGCAATCCTAAAAAGCAGCTCCTTGGCTAGCAAGTCAGGTAGTGCTTCCCTTGCCCTTGTGTATCCCTAGCTGGATACACAAAGGAAATTACTGCTCTTTTAGTTCAAAACCAAAACCATACACAAATATAACAAGCACTGTTTTCCTTCCTGGAAGAATAGATAATCAATGGCTTGAAGAGTGGAGAATATACTTTTGTGTTAAGACTAACTTCTCTGCTTTTGTGAAGCTCTTCTATGTCATCATCTATACTGTTCTATCACAATACTTTTACTAACAAGCTGAGGTATTTAATTTATTGTGATTTTAACCTGGCTGGTTTTTAACCTTTGCAAGACAGCAAATACAAAAATACATAAAAACAAACAGCTACTAATTTGACTTAAGTGCTTCCACAATATAATTTACCACTGCAGAATCTGAGTACTTACTAGGTAAAACCAGTGTCAGAAGCGAAATTTCCTAGCTAAAATGATTTGAAAATTTCTAGTATCTCCTATTCATTAAACATTTTTAATAGGGAGGAAGTTCAACTGTTTGCGGCTTTTTTCCTAGTTTTCTTACTAGAATCCTTTTTGTTTACTTCTGGCTTTTATCATTGATTCATTCCCTTTATATATTGGGGGCTTTGTTGGGGGACGTGCTGCAGAAACTGCAGTACTGCTCCCAATAGTCCTTGAATTGTGTCTGAACATCTCTAAGGCAGAACTCCAAATGTCAAAACATTTCCATGATCTGAATTTGTCTCGAAGAAAATGTTAAAACAGTTTCTGCAATAAAGCCAAAAGATCAGAACGGCAGGAACAGAGGAAGCATGAGGGCTGTCATTTCCTCAGACCAGCATATAATACTTCCTATTAACACCTCCCAGAGATACAGACTGTTCCAGTGAGCCATATGTGACTGTCTTCCTGCTATTAATTTTTGTGTCTGAAAGACTAGCTCACTCAACACAATATGAGGGAGTTTGCTCCTGAAACTATCTTGTGTGGTTTATGTGTATTTGAGACAAACTCTAGTGCTTTAACTACGCATTTTGCCTTACTGTGTATCAGAGAAGTGGCAATAGAATTACTAGCTTTAAAATAAAAACCAATATGTCATCAAATCCCAAGTGCTGTATCAACAGTGTATTTTACAGATAAATGACAATTCCTAATCCTCTGTATTAATGACGGCTATTCTCAAAGTTTTGTCAACACTGACAGCTAGAATGGCTGGATTATAGGCATAAAGAAAATAACTACAGAAACACCTGCACCGTCTGAAAGGATTCTATTACCTTACTATCTTTATTGCTAGATTCTGGGAAGTTCAAAATAAGCAAAAGCTTAAAATATTTAATGACTATGCTTACAAAAGTTGTCTTGGAAAAACAGCTGTTGTAAACCATTTTCTAAAGTTCATCTCCTTTTAGGTTTCTTTGTTTAATTATATTTGTTCTACGAAAAGTTGAAAAGCTCCATGATTTTAGTTCCCTTTTCAGTCAATAAAAACTCACTGGGAGAGAGGCAGTAGGAAAGAGAGTGGGATGCTTTCTCTGTTACATAGTAAGACTTGGGATACATTGGTTCTAGTAAGATTTGGGACACACTGGTTCCGTGCCTGGCTCTGACACAAATTTCCTGTGTGATGTCAAGCAAACCACTTGGTGTTTCAATTATGTATCTGTAAAGAAACGATAACCACTATCCCAGACAGGATTTTCTTGGCTAACATTTATTAACATGCTAGAGGTATTTAGAAAGTCATGTAGGAGAATTCTACTGACCATATACCCAAAATCAGTAGTCAAAATTACTGGAATGCCGGTATATCAGGCAGACATCTCTCATAAAAACATACTTGCCTACTACCTGCAAAGACGTCTCACAACAGCAGTTTAACATTTCTACAAAAACATACTTCAAAGTACAATTCAGCCAAATAATGTGCAGAGAAATACAATCTGTTGTTGGGGAAAAGCAATACAAACCCTGCTAGCATTTATTACCACAGTGCTCAAGACCACACCACCCAGCTAGAACCTCCTTTATAGGATGACTGACTTCAGAGGAGATATCAACATTTGGGGAGACAAAATCCATTAAGAAGATTCCCACCTCTCTGCAGCTGCTGTGAACACAACCCTCTCTCCTACAGCACAAAGAGATCAGGGAACAAACGAGGAAATGGGTCATGATGCTTTGACAGGTAACGTGTCAAAGAAAATGTGATCTTCTGCATATAAAGCTGGACTAAATAAACATTAAAAGGCAATGCCACAGAAAATGATACATATGCTGGAGAAGTAATTAAGTCTGGTTGGAGAATTGACTCAATCTGTACACTACTGTTGCTTCATACAATATCCCAATATGCTTCTCAGTCATTCTGTCTTTAGTGCCCATCTGTAAGCCATATCTATATTTATCTCACACCTTCCAACAGCAAAAATCTTAGAAACCTGCTTAGAAAGATCTTTCAGATCTATATTTACATATATTCAGTGACACTGTTACCTACTCATTAGGTAATACTTTTCAGCCAAAAGGCTAGAAAAGTATTACCAACAACATGAAACTATAATACTTCTTTTCAATTATTCCAAAGAGCTTCATTTCACAAAGGCAGATTACTCTGAATTTCAGCAATAAATTTACCTCAGTAGTAAGGTTTCCCCTCTTTTGGCTGCTACAGTGTAAATGATGGTATTTTAGTGGTCTAACAAAGGCTTTGAAATAAATAAATAAATAAACAAACAAATAAATAAATATTAGAAATTAAATCTAAGAATTTGTCTACCACAGTTTATGTTGAATTTCTTTGAAATTGACACAAAATAATCTTTGGAAAAGCATTGTGTTGAAAGAATAACTTTCTCTATTATTTATATTTGTTAAAAGAACACTCAAAAAGAGCAAATTATAACATGGACTATAGCAAAATAGATATTGATAATGTATTCAGACCTAGCTCGTGACCACAGAAAAAAAACCAGGGAATCTGAGTCAGCTTGATAAAGCACCCTACTGATAATACATACACCATTTAATTCTCCTTCAGTCAGGGAGAACTGATTAAGAGACAATCCTCTTTGCAGGTGTGACTTGCAGAAGTGTTCTCTGTATTTCCTTCAGCATTAGCCTGACCTAGTTTTACACGGCATTGTAGGAAACCAGGAACATACAATCAGTTGTCTTTGCCCTGGGTGAGGGAGAACAGTCAACAGCTGAAGGGGTACAGCTACTTACGATGTGGCCACAGATGCAAAGAACCTTTGTGTTAAAAAGCAACTGACTCACTGAGTTTTGGTGGACTTCTTTTGTTTTAGTCATCAGTACGTCTCAGTGCCTCTCTGGGCTCAGAGCACATCATAACATACTCACCATCATCTGCTGAATATGAAATATTTCGTCTCCAGTGGCAGAGAGGCGGTTTGGAATTGAAATGTCGAGAAAAGCTCCAGGAAGAGTGCTTGGTCCAGCATTGTAAACCTGTAAGAGAAAAAATGAATACAAATAAAATTACATACATGACTTCTTGTAAATGGGAAACTACTGTAGATTCAGAGCTGAGTACAGGTAAATTGGAAGAAATACAAGTACTTTGCAGGTTTTTCAATGTTTTCAGACTAAGACTTCTTTTTCAAGTATCAGAATGAAGTCAGAGGATTAGCTTACCTAACAGTCTTCATGCACAGCTCACATACCAAAGGAGAAGCATTTTATCAGGATAATTGCCAGTCATCAATAAAAAGAGCATAAGACTTCTATTTTATATACAGAGACACTGCTAGTACACTGAGTGTTTTGGTAATAAAATCTTGAAGGTTATAAGAAATATTACTGTCTCAGTTAACATTCTCATTTCCATCTGGTAACCACTGTTTGATATTCTGCGTATGTTTTCCTTACGGAGCACAAGCCGAACAACTACTGGACTGTGGGTTTTCTGAGTGAGTTGCCAGGAAATGCATGTGAACAACTTCCATTCAAGTTCTGGCATTTTCAATTAAATTAAACTTTTAGTGGAAAATATTAGCCTGACCCCCAAAATTTCAACAAAAACTCAAAGAATTTCCCATCCGCAACTGAAATGTATCCAGTGAAAATGCCAAAATTTATGGGGTTTTGCTGAAGAGAAATAATCGATGGAAAATATTCAATTAAAGTAAGTTTTCATTTGTATCTATGTTTTTTTATTAGAAAAACTATTTTCTGCTTCTTTCTGACAGCACAAATACGAATGCACTAAAAAACATTACAGTAAAAACAGGAAGTCCACTAGAATATTTAACCACATTGAGATACTACTGTCAAAAGATGTAACATGCAGTTGTTAATTGTGTGAAGTACAAATATTAAAACCAATAGGTTTTCATTCTTCAGACACTGTTTATATTTGAAAAAATGCTTGACTGATAAACAGAATTGGTTTGCAATGCCAAATCCTCACAAAAGCCCTGAGGCTCCAGGCAGTGGGAGAAATCCCATTAGAATGGAGTATGATAAATGCTCCGTGAAATACAAACTTAATGTTTCATGTTAGACATTTTAAAAACATTGATTATCCCACTAAGAACAGATATGAGTTATTTCAGAAAAGGCATTTTCTGTTTCCTTGTTGACATTGCATCTAGTATAGATTTTCACACATAAAAACTGCTACAAAGCCCCATATTTTTGTAACTCATCTCTTTTTCTTGTTTAAGGAACTATTACTTTTCTCCATCCGGAGAAGTTAAATATATGGCAGGAAATAATTAAGCAAAGAGTGATACAAACAATGCTTTGCCTGTTATGAAACTCTGCCTTTTCTCTCTGATACACACAGTTACAAGGTTTACCCCATTACTGGAGAGCAAATTTATTACTTGTTATGGTATAATTTTCTAGTTTCATATGGAAAAAAAATTCATATTGCAACTGCTAAGTGTGTGCATGAGAGACAAGAGCATGGGTAGGACAAATGGTGGTGCTGCCAATACATAGATTCTCTCTCCCTTCCCTGTTATCACTTTGCTTTACTAAAAATAGTTATCTAGTTAAAACATCAGTGCATCCATTCTTCATCTGGGTTAACCTATCACTGGGTATGAGGGGGAGGAAGGGAAGAAGACCTATAAACCCCCAAGAAGGAAACCGGAATCACAAGAATTAATAGCCTGGTTCACAAAAGCTTTTATGTCCTGAAATCCTGCTTTCAGTCCTTCTCAGTAAATAGCTAAGGGCACTGTATGACAGTAGGGGCTTAATTGCTCTGGCTCGCAATCTGTCCATGGAGGCAGACATGTTATTCATTATGAGCTGAGTAGCACTCATGCCTAGGAAAACAGAAAGAAAAAAGACAAAACACTATTCTTCACAATAAATAAACCTACCTCTGCATGACTTACCATTCCCTAGTCCCATCTAGCGGTCAAAAAGGGGCTGTAGGGCTTGTAATAGATGGCAGTTACAGCAGCGAAACACAGAGCCAGTTAATTTTGGCCACATCACAAGAGTTTGTTATAATAAACCATCCATATATTTTGCCACATCAGGAAGCCATCTAACTGCCATGTGAAGTGTAATATATAAGTAATTCTTGAATAATGCTGAGATGTTATGAGGTATTTACTGAAAGCTTCTCACACCTGTCTTTTTAGTGTCCTCATCTCTTCCCTGTACTGTACTCTTATCAGTAGTGCTATAAATATTCTGATACTGGGGCATTTAGCAATCCTGAATTCCTAGCACAGACATGTGCTTGTTCTCTTGGATAAAGGCTGCCCACTCCTCTGCTCCATGACCATGCCACTAAAAAGAATTACTCCTCCACTTTTAACCTGTGACTTCATCTAAGATGTGGCACGTGAGTAACTAGGGCTCTTTACTCAGCATGTGAAGAAAGGTGAAAGAGAAACAAATGGTAGCAGCTTTATTCCTATGGAAGTCAGATGCCCTGTTTGCAATTCTTGTCGTAATATATTCAGATAAAGGACATATGCCATCCCTGCACACTGTAATAATGGTATCCAATCAAGAATGTACAGCATTGTAGCAGGATGCTCTGCCTGAGTGGGGGTAAAACAGCCCAAACTAAACCTTTTTTGTGAAAGTTACCCATGATGGATGGAGAAGGGTGGTCACGCTGCTTTTGGTATTAAAGACTGCTGAGACCAGGTTGACTCATCAGTCCCAAAGTTAAACATTCAGACAGCATTTCCTGACAAAAACTGGTACCAGTGAGGACGTGACAGGCAAAGCTCCTGATAAAGGAATCAACAAGCGATAGTACTGGTAACTTGTCTAAAGCTGCTGAGCTGGCACAGCTAGCCTAGAAACACATGACTGACAGTTTATCGCTTTATACTATAAAAGCTCAGTCCCACTTTTTATCACCATGGACTTCTAACACACCACTTCCAGGAGAGTGTGTGGAGATTATTCCTTTTAGTGGAGATGTCCCTCAAGGTTTCTCCTTGAGGCTGAGCAAAAGAGATTTGCCCACAGTTGTTGGTATGAGTGAGTAACATCAATCTCTACTTAATAATCATTAAGCTTTTAAATTATTGATTTAATAAATAGTGCAAAATAGTATTAGTAAAACTATCTATACTGTATGGTAAATAATTCTGATTACAGTATTTTAGTCTAGTCATTATCATCATCAATTTAAATAAATAATTTATGTTATTCATGTAAATATATTTTGTTTTGTCATCCTTAATCCTGCAGGAAAAAGTTACACAGTCTCTATTACATCTATATAACCTTTAGACAAAAACAGTTGACCAAGTCTGGAGCTAGGATTGGATCCAGCTGCATCTAGTCTCCTCTCTGAGAAGAAGTTTAGAAAGCAAGGGAGTCCTTTCTGAACCTCATAACTCAACAAGAGGCTCTTCTTTATAAACCTCATCTGAAGCTTCCATTCTGCCCATGACTGTGATTCGAAATCATGCACAAAAGCCCATACCACACTCAGAATTAAATAGATACAAAACAAGAATGCGCTGTCAAGCAGGAAAGCAGTCAAAATAAGGATGAGTTTTACCTGCAGTGTGAAGTTAAGAGACTGGAAAAGGCATTCATAGTTTTCCAACTGAACAAAGTTGGACGCTTCCACAGAATCACCATAGAAAAATGAAGTAGGGAAGACTTCTCTGTAAGATCAAGACACAGGTATAGTAAACTGACTTTGTGACCAAAATGAAATATAACTGTGTCTAGCTGAATTGCACCCCTCGCTTTCTAGCCATGTGAAATTCTATGGGACCGTTTTACATTAATCTATTTTCGGTGATTTGATTTCCTCTTGGCAACATTAGACTACACAAGCAGCATCTCAACTGACTTGCGTTAACCTCCCATCAATGAAGCAGACTTCTTTTGCTTACCTATCCCTTTTTCTCCTTTCTTATCACAAAACCTCCTCTCTGGGATCCCCTGCCATGGATGATTTGAGCAAGTCCTATAGCTTGCTAACACAGAAAATCATTGCACTACCAAGTTAATCTGAAGAAACAGTATCTAAGATGAATACTTTAGGATACACATTCACTAAAGTAACATTGCAATTTTATTTAACATTTACATAGCATTTCAGGAATAAACACTTGATTAATTACCTAAGTTTTACTACCTTTATTGTTAGCAGATGGTTAGAGGAAAGAGTAGAGGGAGATAACCTGCTTTCAACTAGAGTGGAGCAGTCCAAGTTTCCTCAACCACTGTTATAATCTAATCACACAGTAAAATGCAGTAGGATTTTATCAGAAATTACTTTACAGAAGCACAACACAGTACCTGAAAATCTTGCAGAAGAGGACTAGGAGTGCTTTAAGCACCCTTTAAGTCTCCTAATCTCAGACTGCTCCACTGTCTGGAAAGGGTCCTGGTGTAATTTCAGACAAACCTTAGTCCGCCCTACTGCCCAAAACTCTGCTTCCTTCCCAAGTTGTCCTTTGGAGTCAGAGCATTTTGAGACAGGATTTTAAGCCTGTTTAGGTGCATTTCCTTTTTTTCTGCCTGCATCCTATGCCAGGGATTGCTAGGGGAAAAAGTGAAAGATAGATTTTCTCCTCCCATTTACAGTGTTGTGCCAGAAGACTTCTTCCCAGTATGGTACAAGCCTTTCTGGGCTATTTATAACCAGGAATGAAGCTTGCTCCTCTAGATTCAAATGTAGGACAATTAAGCTAATAAAACAAGCTTCAAAAATATACTGTCCAAAAAAGAGTACTACTAATATTACCATGCCTGGGAATGTGCATTCCAATAAACCCAACTTTACTCTGGCAGTTGGACTTTTCTGTGAACTTCAATTAACTAAGCCTTGTCTATGAGAAAGAAAAACATAATCCACACGGGCACTTGGGTGGGGCTTATAAATTCAGAGACCTTATGCTTTAAAAAAGTACATTCTGAAGAGAAGGAAGAGAAACCAATTTTTATTACATTTTGGCATGCAGTATTCTGTAGGTAACAAACAGATACCTAAAGACACAGACGAAAGCATTCATGTTGGCAGTAATTAAGGATTTTATTTCTATCCAACAAGATGAGCTTTATGAGGCAAAACCCAGCCTAGGTCTTGAATCTGAGTTTATTCAGCTTTTCAATCAAATCACATGTCAGTGCAGGTTAACTTTTTTCTACACATGTAGCATAGTGGTCAAGGGAATATTTGACTTCTACTGATGCCAACCTGCACTGGTTATTTAGACAATACATGCAGTCTGGAGGTTGCCATAGATGGTGGCTAAAACAGACACTGACTCTCTGGGGACACTGTTGATGAGTTTTTGCTTCCCCAGTTTAGGAATTAATGCAAACTTTCTTGGTGTACATGAATGCTAATTCATCTTCTGTGACCAGGTCCCCGAATTCCAACTCAAGCACTGTTTATGCTAGAGAATGGTCTAACCGTTGAGACTGACCACAAATCTTTCATTCAAGTCTTAAGATTGTGATGTCAAGTGGAAGGGAAGAGCCCCAAGTACAAAGGCAGGAACTTGCACATGTGCAGCCTTAGGGAGAGGACACAATGGCTACATGTTATACAAGTATTTCAGTCAAAGCGTGAATGATGCTCCGCAGTTAGTAGTCAGATGCCTCACAGACTAGGAATAGAGGAAATGGGAAAATAAACAGAAGTAGAAGCAAATTCTGTTTGTGAAATTAAACAGAAAGGCAAACAGCTAGACTTCACCAAGCTCCTTAAAATTCCAGAACATTTGACCGTAACCTTTGGCCTGGTGACTTTCAACCATTACCTTAAAGCCATGCCCTAAGGAACAAGATGTAGTTTACTTGTTCTTTTTTAATTTAATTTTAAGGTCCACGATATCTACAGCATCACTTGAATTCAAACATGATCACTAAAATAAATTCGATGGTAACTAATTAGCATTAATTAGGAAGTAGCAAGAATGAGGTAGTCTTGGAATGAGTAAAATTTCCAGCTATTGAATAAGATTGTCTGAATGTCCAGAGTCTGAGAAACAAGGAAAAAGCAACAGTCTGGCTACACGTGAACAAAGAGAAGAATTAATTTTTTCACTGGAAGACACTCAGATGTTATTCTTAGGATGATGGTGATGATGATGATGATTATTATTCTTGTTGTTGTTGTTGTTTTCATTTGGTGACTGGTACTTACCCACTGATGGATGAGTCCACTTCATGCATCAGGGGCACTGACAGGATTAGAGTATTATCATGCAGATATTCAGTGCGTTCTAGGTTTCCACTATGCCAGAAAGGAAAAACAAACATACTGCAAATCGACAGCCTTTGCAATATATCACAGTTTCACCGCTACCATCTCTCTGCCTTGTACTCTGAGCCTCTCTGAGTGATATCGGCTCCTTAAGAATGTCCACCCAGCCTTGGAGAGGGCACACACAAAAAGCATGAGTTTTGTGGCTTGGACATGAACAGGCTCATAACAAAGTGTGAATTCAAATGTCTGTGGGAAACTATAGCAGCCATCCTACACAGTGGAGAGAAACAAGAACATTTAGACTTCTATGCAAGGGTTCGTTTTCTCCCAGTCTGACTGCACATCAGTTTGTGAGGGATATATACACCTCACAGTGGGTCTTGACTCACTAAATGAAAAAATGTTTTCAATGTACCTGCATTGTACTATAGCACTGCACGCAGTTTTTGGGCAAGACCTTCGTAGTGAACTGGCCATAATCTCTCGGCAATTCCACCCTCTCGTTCCCTCTCTTCCTGTACTTAGCTGCCAAAATGAAAGCACTTCTACTTTACATTGTCAAAGGCAGTTGCCTCAGCCGGTCAAAACCAAAAAGAAGAAAGAGAAAAGTGAGCAATTATCTCTCACTTGAGTCAGTTTGTTTCAGTGTGAACACTTCATGTATGAAGTCTGGGAAAGGTTCCTGAAATGCATATCTAACATGTAAACCTGCAACTATTCTAATTCTGATGATGAGTCTGCTTGTTGGGTGACAGCTCAGAACAACAATCTTGAAAGATTTGTTACATATATTTTCAATTTCTTCAACAGTGACTCTGGAATCACTTTTGCCTTGCAGTTCATCGGATTTACTCACAAATCAAACTGGCTAAACAAGATATGATCATATTTGTTTGAGGACAGTATCACTGAGGCAACAGCAGGCAGTAACATCCCAAGTGATACCATGCAGGTTATGAGTTTCTCAGATTACAAAAACAGAGCCTGCTGGCTACACACCGGCTTAGATACAGCTCAGCTTTCTGCAACTGACACATTGCCTATGTCTGCTGATAAAACTATGGCCCAGATAGAAAACCCCACAAACTTTCATTCCTGGGAAAAAAATGCCACTTAATAAAAGCTTTTCCTCTGAACAGGCTCACAGAAGAGTCCAAAATGGAGACATTTCTCATCCAACATAAATACTGAAATACCATGGTGGCAAACACAATAAGCAAGTAGAATTCTGTATAGGGTTCATGAATAAGTTCTTATCTGTTTCAAATGGAGTAAAGGT
The DNA here is from genome assembly GCA_014706295.1 of Lycocorax pyrrhopterus obiensis. Classification (NCBI taxonomy): domain Eukaryota; kingdom Metazoa; phylum Chordata; class Aves; order Passeriformes; family Paradisaeidae; genus Lycocorax; species Lycocorax pyrrhopterus. The sequence continues at coordinate 55,705,013 of JACSVZ010000002.1, read as the reverse complement.
ACTGTCAAAAAAGGAGAACACAACTCAGTGAATCTAGCTCTAGAAAAACAGTTCACACCTGGAAGCAAAGAAGAAGGTTTGTTGCTTTTTTAAAAACAACCAAATAGTGTAAGAACAATATAATGTAATGTTTACTTCTTTCTCCAATTGTTCCAATACTGAAGCAGTCTCTTGTCACAGATTCTACTGCCAAATTTGCAGCTACATAGGACAGGCTCAAGCGGACACTTGAAGGGCAACATTTGCTTTCCCATGACAGCATGACATAGCTTCCCTGTTCAGCTATTTCTGCCAGACTAGCTCCAGTTCTGTGTGGAAACAATGTCCTCGCCTATTGCAGTTTGACCGCAGCACAGATACTTTCTCTCCATTTCCTTATCAGTGACTTTACCTCAGAGCTCCCTGCAACTCTTATGGTAGAAAGATTTTGTTACACTTATTTGACAGAGAGTGAATTGAGCAATTTGCCTAAAGTCACAGAGAAAATGAGGGCAATCAGCATTGAGACCTGCATTACTCTCTTTGGAGGTTCAGCTGAATCCTTCAAAACATAACTATCTTCTCTCATCCTTCTACAATGAGAAACTTTCTTGTAACATCTCTAAGCATTCACTCAATGTGTTAAACTTACTGTTTATTTCTTTGCTCATCTAAAGGCACAGAATAACACTTCTCACTGGTAGGGTACAGAAATATAAGAAGTGATGTCACGGAGGGAAGTCCTGTGCTATCCAAGGCTGGAAAACACTGGCTGGGCAAATTTAAAGCACCGCTGACCCATCTTTGCACTAGCTGGCATACACCTAGCAGATACCGATGTCTCTGACTGAGAAGCTTCACAGGTCCATATGAACACATGATGAACTTCTGATAGAGAATAAAACTTTGCTAGCATGCAAGACATGGTGACATGTCTCACTTTCAGGGTCTCATACCAGTCCCACGTGCTGCAGGATCTTGTTCTCACCTACAGCTGTTACTGCAGGAGAGGATTATGCCTTATGAGAGCAGTCACTCAGCAGCTGCTACATCTCATCTTTCATCTGTTTGTAGAGGTGTCATCCCATTTGGGAGGAGAATTCAGGCTGAAGATCCTGATTTGGATACGTAAGGATATGAAGTTGGCTCATTCACACAGCAAATGAGAGCAGGAACTAGTCAAACACCCAACACATCAAAGCAGCAGCTCATGGCCAATGTTAATGCAGCTGTGCATTGGTTCCCATACAGACATCGACAGTGCTTGTGACTGAATCACCCATGCAGTCTGCTTCTGCATGGTACATCATCTTAGAAGGCACAGAGCATGTGTCACACCTTTTATTCTGCCCAAGATAAAATGCCTATGCATGCATACTTGGCATTACCCTACTTCACTGCCCACTTCAAGTGCCCTTCGGGAAGTACCCTTTTCCAAGTCTGTCATAGTTCACTGAAGAACCAGAGGGGGAAAAAATAGATCCGTGACTTTAGAACCTACCAGTGGGATCTTTGGCCATCTCATTAAAACATTTATCTTTTTTGGTTTGCATCCTAGCATGTTTATTTCACTCAAATGCTGGAACAAATGGGTCTATCTTGTGTTGATCATCAACCGCAGCTGAGCTGAGCTTGATACGTGGCCCAAAGAGATGGCCACTGAAACACAAGAGCCTTTCAACCGAGAGAATATAGAATGATCCTTCAGAATTGCAACTGCCTGGCAAAGAAAACCTATGTACGATCCTACCTCATTTTTTCAGGAATCTTCAAAACATAGTACCTCTGCATCACCAAAATACATACATTTAGCCCCAGTAATTTAACCTAATTTACTACACATATACATATCCACAGCTAATATCATGCAATTGTCAAGCACACGTAATGCACACTTCATATAACAAAGAATATCCAGATGTAAAAAGGTCCCCTTACCTTTGGGCAGTGACAAGGAAGGTAAGTGTTTCTTCCTGCCCAGTCAAGTGGCTTGTGTCAAAGATCACACTGAACTCATACTGCGCAAAGAAAAAGCAGTATTTAGAGACAATGCGTATTGTTTGAAAATGTATTTGTTCTGAAATTTCATTTATATTTTACTGGCCTAATTGTACAAAAGTAGCATATTTTGATACATGTGAGAGAGCTTCCTCTACTGCAAATTAGCTTTTAAGTCTTGGTAATTGTGTTTCTCTTCATATACTATAGAGTTTGGGTTTTCCTTCATTAAGAGAAGGCCTTTACTAGAATTGCCGTTCAAAGGTATTTCTTGAAGAGATCACCTGCCTGGGAATGAGTCTTCCAGTACAAGGGGATCACTACCTGAAACCATCTCAGCATTGCTCTATGTGTTATTTGCTGACGAAGAGATCTTTTGGGGGAATAAAGTTCACACCACAGGCCTGCACAGAGATTTGGAGAAACTGGCAGAATCTAAAGCAGCATTCAGGACACCCATCATAATGGGTGAAAACAGGTGCTAATTTTGAAATAAGAACTTTACTTTGATGAATAACTTCTCCACGTAATTTTTCTGCCCAACTCCAAAACAGACTTCAGCCAAGTGAAACAGTGTACAAATTCATTGTAATTTCAATGGCTTACATTCTTACATTCTAGTTAGTATTTTGCTACTGCATGTATTTTTTCAATTCCATTTAAAATATTTTTTTACTTTTTCAAAATAGCATGAAACAGTCAATAAAAAAACCAGAAAACAAAAACTTCTATATTGGGTCAAAGGATGCATCAATTCAAATGGAAAGGATTTGCTTTTGAAAATGAAACTTTCTGAAAAATTTCAGACTCATTTTTTTCAGGTCATCCTTAAGTTATTCCTCATTTTCTCACCTTTCTGGGTTGGTCATTTATATAGATCAGTTTAGTGGCAGAAAAAAACCCAGCTATATTTTAAACATTATGAGAGAGTGTATCTACTCTTACAGAACAAAACCCTCTTTAAAAGAAGAAGACCATAATATGAAAAAGCCATTAGTACATTTTCCTTGCAATTTGTATAAATCCATCTGCACTTTAATGTGAAAGAAGACAAAAAAACTCACAGAGGCAACACAAGTAAGATAGAGAGTCCTTTTCTAATTCTCTGCAGAGGAAATATGTAAGTTTTTCACAGCTGCAACTCTTGCACCATTTTTCAAAGCCATTTTATTGCAGTGCCCAGGGCACTGTCACTGGCTCTGTCTGGTGGGAAAGAGGATAGCTAGTCTCCATAACTGTGAAAGGCTCGGATATCTGGGTTAGAAAGCTAGAGAAAGTATCAATCACAGACATTTAACAGAGCAGTTGACTTTCGAGCCACTCCTTGGAGACAGAGGTAAATGAACCATTATTCTGCAAATGTCACAACATTACCCTAGATTTGGATCTCATGAAAGGAAATCCCACACTGCACTTTAGGAAATCTGACTCCAGTAACTCACAAGCGATGCCCAGCTCCTCCTGCAAGAAAATAAAAAAGAACATGAGATTACAGATTTGGGGAGGAAAAGAAGATTGCTAAGAAACACCAATGTGATGAAGCACTACAGAAAATTAAATATTTCCCATCATAGCACTGTATTGTACTTCCTTATTCCACATCAGTCAGACCAGCATTGGGAAGAAGACAGCCATCAGAACCTTTCTCTGAGACACAGATCATGAGGAAATACTGCATGACTAAACACATCATAGTCAGAGGATCAGCCCAAATTCTTGGGTAATTCAGATCTTCCCTCTGTTTATTAAAAGAAAGCTTTCAAATGATCCAGAATATAGGTTTTCTAAGGTAGTTTTTCCAGGTACCTGGACCATAAAGGGAGAACTGTGTTGGGAGACAGTGACCAAACCATGCCATACACAGATGCAGAAGAAAAAGTTAATCTCATCCCGGTGACATTCAATGCCCTGATCTCTTGCTCTGGTCCACAAGACTCATGGTGGTATGGATACTAACCTTCTTTAATGAGATAGTGGTGGAATAGATAAAGTAGAGGAATGAGCATCTCCTCATGCTAAACATTGACTATGGACATCGTCAATAATTCAAATGCAAAAGGTTAGAGCAGCCCTATCCTGCTTGACTGGTGACTCCACTACAACTGAAATACTTCTGTTGAATGGAGAGTGTTTCATTGTTCCATAAAATAAGTGCCTAGCTCAGATGAGCCCATTCTCATCACCAGATTATCAGGGAACAGTTTAATACCCTGCCACTGTGGGCAAGTCCATCTCACTAAACTTTAGGAGTGTGATTCAGCTCTGGAATCTGATAAACGCTTTTAAGTGCCTACCCAGCAAGTGACTGCTATGTGATCTACATGTCACTGCTCCCACTGTAGTCAAAGGATGCAGAAAACAGTTCAGCAGACCAAATGCAGGTGTTTAATTTAGACTGGGTTGGATACCTCTCTAGACCCTACTGTTGATTAGATCATCACCCAAACTATAGTACTTACGGTATGTGCTATAATACAAATGCCTAAATTTTAGATACCTCAATCTATAAATTAATTTTATTCCAGACATGCAGCTGAGAATCTCTTTGCTACAGAACATATGATTTATTTGACCTATTTTCAGTATTTACAGCAGCTTGCAAAGCTCATGCTCAGTTGCCTTATGTACATTTCCTCAGTCACTTCAAATATGCATTTAAAAGCTACATTCTCAGCTGGAACAAGCATGAGTGGAAGGAGCTTCCCGAACCATGCACTTGGGTTATACACATCTCCAGGAAATGCCTCTCTGCCTTTCACATTCTGACCTGAGCACATTAGTGCTCTACAGACATCTAGCCTCAAAATCATGGTTCAAATCAGGGCACATATTTCTAGAAAATGATAGATCAAATACTATCTTTCTTACCTGACTCAGACAGTATTTCACTGGTTTCATGAGAAGTAAAAATAATGTAAGGAGAAAATCAGTGCACACCTGGAGATGCCTAATGGAGTGACATTTACTGCAATACTACTAAAATGCCAGAGGAGTGGCCTCCCCATTCAGGAAAATCCATTTCTCTATGGATTTGCTTCCTTGCAGTCTTTAGTAGGCTTCTATTTCTGGAAATATGAAAGATGGCACTGCTTAGCAAATCAAATATCTAGCTTCAGTAGTATGGAGCTGCCATCCACGTATGTGTTAGATTTTTCTCCTCTAAATGAACACAAAACAGAAAAACAAGTGCTTCATGGGTGAAGCATCCCTTTCACTAGCCTTTTCCTCTCAGGAACCTGGATGGTTCTCCAGTTTTATGAGAGTAATCAAAGGAACACAAAGTCTGAGCAGCTGCATAACCAAATGAAAAATTTCACAGCTGTTTCCTCTGTAAACATTCTTGGTTCTGGGTTGTTCAAATGTCCCTTGCTAACTGAGGCAAACTATGAATTCTCTTTTATCAATGCCTAGCCTGTGTTCTTTCAAGAGGGGTTTCTAATTACATAGCTGTCCAGTATGCTGACAGTGACCAGACAGACCCAAGAGACTGTCTCCTCTCCTCAAGGCCATGTCCCTTCAGAGATGGCAAAGGACAGGCTAACTGAGAGAACTCTCATACTGATAACAGAAGAAGAGCATTCCTACTTCATTTTCCACATTGATGCCTTTGCAGACCAGACAGCTGGCAGATGCCCATAGTTTTATTGCCTGTAAAAGGAAATGACAAGACAACGTTGCATCGGCTGATATTGCTATTGTTGCTTGGAAAAGTTTAATGGATGCAGGAAGATTGACTTGAATGACCTTCTGGCTTCATTAGCGTACCACCCAGTTTAATGATTAATATTAATACAACATTACTGAAGTTCAGAGTGGAGATTATGAAAAGGTTATTCCCTGAGATGGTAGTCGATCACAGTAACAGGCTCTCCAGGAAAGTGGTCAGGGCACCAAACCTGTCAGAGCTCAACAAGTATCTGGACAGTGCTCTTGGTCATACGGTTTAATTAGGGAGTCCTGTGAGGAGCAGGGAGTTGGATTTAGTGATCCTTATGGGTCCCTTCCAACTTGAGTGATTCCAGTAATGGTGTACAATAAAACATTTCAATGCTAGGAAACAGCAGAAATAAGTTTGGCTGCATCATACTGGTTCAGCCTTCCACAAATTTATAAATTAAAGGATACCCAGAAAACTTTTCCCATGGACTCCTTGGCTTGCTCTATGATTAAGATGGAGAAGCTCAGCTAATGAGTAAACATTTTGGTTTTCCTTGACTGCTCACTGTTTGGCTTCAGGCTTTAATTTCAGCATGCTGTTCTGGAGGGAGAGAAAATTGTTTCTTTATGTGGTTTTCTATGGTGGTCAGCTCTCTAAACTCAATTTTCACACTGTTCCAGGAGGCTGAAGGGTTGGTGCTGTCTTATCTTACAAATAGGGAACAGCAGTGCAACTCAGGGCTTACGGAAATGGCAGATACCACTTCTCGCTGATGTTAGATCATGCTTTTAGCGAGCAATGCTTCTCTACGGCTATACAACCCATTTGAGAAACTCAGCTTACTGCATGAGCTTCATAGCAATTTCTAGTTTGCATAGAAAACACAGCCAAAAGGGTTGGCTGTTTCCCTTCCAACAAGAGAGTGTGAAGCTTTATCTGGAAAACTTTCTTTCTGAAACATTTCAGAGTGTTACATACTCTTAGTCAATCAGATAAATAGTCAGATAATTAGTCAAATGACTGTATTATTACTTGATAGCAAATGTTGACCTGCTTAGTAGAAATAGGAAGCTCAGGCTGGCTCACAGAAAAATTATCACAGAAAAAAAAGGTTCCTCATTACTACAACATGAGCAATGAAACAGTCAAGTTCAAGATAATGAAACTGCCTCAGCTTCATCTTGATTAACCATTTTCAAATCAGACCCCATATGGGTTTTTTCCCAAGTGAGTCTTGCATAGCTCGTAAAGGATGACTTACTGACTAGCCAATATAACCTGATCATTCTCTCCCCCACTTATGTCCAACCAAAACCCTCCAATCTTCCTGACCCTGATCTGGCAGTTCATACAATTATATTCTGTTTTTATTTTTCCCACCCTTAGTGTCATTCATTTCTTCCCCAAAGGTAGAAAAACTCCTCTGAACTGATGTTGGCCTTGGCCCCAATCCAGAGTCATCACTCCACTTCCTCAGCTTTCTCCCCACTCATCCCCACCCATGACAGGCTGCAAGTTCCTTGCCTAAAACATCTCCTTAAATAATCTTCCCCACCCCATTAACTGCCCTTCAATACTGGTACTCCAATACCAGGCTTTTATCTATCTGACAACTCTTCTACCATATTATGACTATCAGCAAAAGCAAACATAAATAAAAGTACAGGTCATTTGTGCTATTTTGCATTCATCAGTGTTCTCACAGAGAAGGTGTGAATTCAACTATTCTAACACTCATTTATGACCTGCCAGCTCTTTGCTTTTCTAAGTACACAAGCTATGAGTACATGCTGCATCTGCAATGTCAACAAGGAGATACAACAGAACAATACTAAACAGGCAAAAAGGATATGCCAGATGTGGCTCTCAACAGAAAGCTATATTAATTTCTGAACTTAAGGCAACTTCTGTACTGCTCTGAATTCTGCTGACTATCTGTGCCAGAGTTCACTTCACACTTCTAAAAACTCTTCTGATTACCTGTTATTTTTTAAGGAACTTTTGATTAAAACCACCAATGAAAGGCACTGAAACTTCACTGAGGAATTATTAAAATAATCTGTATATTTTTAAAAGGGAAAAAACATCAAATTGCTAGAAAATACATTTGCCAGCAGTTTATATTTCTCTTTCCTTAGCTATATTCAAATTAAAGGTCTTTTTTATTGTTGTTGTTTAGATTGAAAAAAATCCTCCTTGTAAATCTTGGCTACTAGCGCATACATTCTGATGAGAAAATGTCCTGGAAGCCTTGATAATATGTTGGCAGAACACTCCTGTTTTGAAGATGTTGAAGATTCACTTAACTTGTTAGGATTTTTTCTTGTGATGCTGCTTGTTTTCCAAATGATACAAAAGCAGAATGACAAGAGTAAGTACCAAGGAACCCTGCATTTGTTGTCAGAGCACACACTCTTGTTACTGCTTTCCTTGTTGTTACTAGTTTTCTTGTTCTATGATGCCTGTCTGTGAACTGGTGCACTTGACACCACAGAGGATCATGAACAGTATCCTCATCCAAGAAGTCTTAGAACAAATATCCTAAGAAAATATCACAAGGGAGGGCTACCTCATGCTATGCTAAGTCTCAAAAGTCAAGGTACTATGCATCTACCTACTATACCCTCTCTGGCATATAGACTTTATAACTATCCCCACTAGCTGTTTGGAAATTCTCTGACCTGCACCAAAGGTAGAGGCTTACACCGGGTGCTTCGAAAATTTGCTAAATTTGTACAGTTTTTTATTCTCATCATGGACCCTGACTAAAAGGCATACTTATATCTCAGTAATTTCAGTGTGAACTTTTTGTGAGAAGGGACACTTTCCCAAAATGAGAGTTTAGATGAACACCTGGATGTTTTGTTCCACACAACAGGACAATTACATAGACTTGACCTGCACTTTAAGATCTTCTTAATTTTGGGAGATATCACAAAATATATGTCTGTTCACAGCTGGTAATCTGCTTCCTACACACGTGGCTTCCAAAGCTGGGTAGAACAAACATGTCAGGAACCTAAAATAAAGGCTCATCTCTTTGATGATGTTTGAAATGGCTCCTTCAAATCACTCTTCATGATCTTGGTCTAAGCCCTTCAGTTGTGCTATCAACAACTCATGGCTTTCTCTAGGGTTTGGAAGACAAAATTTTTGTTTCGCTCCTACTTATCTCTCCCTGCCTTGCAAATCTCTAAATGCCTTCACTGAGGCTTCAAGGATATAAAGATGTACCAATTAATTTAACGGCCACCTTCTGAACATACTAATGTACTTTCTTTCCACAGTAACTGAGGTACAAAAGAATGTGGGTCACAGTTACCCACATATGCAGTGCAACTACAGATGCCTGAGCTCATAAAAGGTTAGGGATATTTTTCAAATAAAAAGTCTGGCTCTGACTGAGTTTCCTTACGACTGACAGCAAGTACAGCTCAGAGTAATTTAATCTTGGAGGCCCCCTCATGTGCATACAGCTTAGTTGTTCTAACACAAAATTCCACAGATACCACACTTTCCTCCAAAATAGTGCTTCATAGGATATTTTAAAACTGCCAAGAACACAAAGAGGATTAGTGGTATTACTGACTGGGAACTGACTGGCACTATGCAATAACTCAAGATCATCTGAAATTACTGAAATGGTGCATCTGATATACCTCAGACACTTCTTAAAAGTTCCTCTGATTATGATCCCCAAAAGCCCTTTAACCCTCTCTTTTCTTCAGATAACTAGCAGTCTGATGTCTGCTTTGTGTCTTTGTCAGCAGTACTCTCTGGTAACCGAGCAGACAGTATTTCCTCAGTGTTTCTGGGCTGGACCTTGCCAGGCACAGACCTTCCCCAACCCCATCATTCCACAGCCAATGCCAAAGGCATCAGGAATTTGCTTTCGCTTAGAAATCTCAGTATCTCACAAAATGAGCCTGCAGTTTTGGGGTTTGGTTTTTCTTCTTTTGCTCATCTGTTTCCAATGCCATGATGATTTTTTGTCTTTTCTTTTATATCCCTTTTACGCCCTTTTACAACTTCCGTATTCTTGGGGTTTTTTGGCCTACATTCTTGGGCTTGTTTGTCAAGCTAGGAGACTAAACATTTTAGAAGTTTCGTAGTTAGGGAGCAGTGTGCCCCAGACACCAAGGTCCTCTCCAGAACACATTTTGTAAACTAAGATAGAACCATCCAGGGAAGGCTCCTGGGGGAGGGGGGCTCATTCGAGCCTCTCATTGGGGAATCTTTGATAGATATGCTAATTAGTAAGACCTATAATGTTATACCAGATCTTTTGGGGGTGTCCATTGCATTGTGCATGGAGGTGCATATGACCTGGACGTAGTGCACCTAAGGATCCTACAAATAAATACCAAGGTAAAATCCCTTTTTCCCTTCTAACCATGTTTGACTCTTGATTTTAAGACCAGGAAAAGGCATCATTTCAGGAGTTCTAAATGCACAAAGCCTTCAAACAGCTACTGCCATCAGTACCCAACTCTCTCAATACTGCACAACCCAGGGATTGGACAGGGGGAAGCACAGGGAGAGCTGTGCATGGTGTCGGGATGCACTGCTTCTCTGAGGCCAGCTTCCTAGGCAGTGCCGATGGCACTCAGTGGTGGCAACAGGCCACCTGGGAAGGCTACAGTGCTTCTCACGAGCTGTGAGTATACATAGCAAGCTGGGGGAAAAATTATCCTGTTACTGAGACTATCTCTGAAGACAGACTGCAGTAGTCAGCACAGGTGGCCATAGCTTATAAAGCAATCATGGGTCCAGGAAAAAAAAAAAAGAAAGGTCATGTGCATTTCAAGGAGTTTCTCCTCTCAGACTGAAAATCCCATGAGTTTTGTTCAACTTTTTGGAAACATAGTTTACTTGGCAACTTCAAGCAAGCACTTTGTGGTCAGAAACTCTTCTGTGTACAGTTCTCCACTTGCCAAAGCAAAGTGGGTGATGGAATCACTCATAAGGAGGAAAAAGATGTTCATGATGGAAAGAAATTAAGACGGCTCTTTTAACATGACAGTTCTGGATCTCGAGCGTCAAACATTTATTCTCTTTCAAGTAATTTCCAAACACATGTGGAATGCAAGTAACAATGTAAATAACATGAAGGCCAAGTCAATGATAAATCAGCATCAATAGCAATTATAACGTGAAAATTACTGTTAATCATTAGCTGTTAGAAAAAATATTACAGAGAGGGAGTTATAGACTCAATACAGACTTGCTCATCTAGACATTGTCATGAAACTAGCATTTACCTAACCTCTTGAATGCAATGATTAAAGAATACTGGATATCAAATCAAATTATAAAATAGAATAAAAGGATTTTGTGTGTGTACCGCAAAGGTCTGTTTTAAAGATATCACAAGGACTGAAAGTTTTCCTTTATTTTCAACACATATATATTCCCCTAACAAACCACATCAAGAAATATGAACATCACACATCATAAATTCTGTGAACTGCTGTTTCACCAATTGACCCTCGCCATCCCAATGCCTAACAAGCGGGGAAAACTACATACCTGAGTACGCTGACATGCACACAGCCAAATGCACATGTGAAGATGTGGGGCAGTGGGGCATCTGGACCTGTATTCTGATAAGAAATCGATCCTTTGATTCATTATAAGAAAATATATTTGAGAGGGGGCTGGGGAACCTCAACATTGGTTGGATAAAAAGAACTAGAGGGAAAAAAAGAAATTTCCTTTGGCATTAGGGAGGAATTTCCTGTCCTAGTAAATGCTGTAGGCACACCCCACTTTGAAACCCAGCAAGCCTGGCTTCAAACATCTTGGATTTGCTCCTTATTTTGAGAAAACTACTATTCCTGTATGATTAATTAAAGCCTCTCACCTCTTCCGTCTCCTCCCTGGATGGAACCTATTTTACAGATAGCTTACTGATCCCAGCCAACACAGCAAATACTTGAGCAAAAAGGGAAACACAAAATTTTTTTCTATTTAATGGATATTCCCAACTCTCTCTCTCTTTCTCATAAACTTTTATCTTAACTGGTGACAAGCTATTGCAGCAAATTTTTAAAGCACAGAACCTCAGAAGCTGAAGAGGCAGCAGAAATTGTTCATTCAGCTCAAGTGAGTAAGCCCCAAAACAATTTTCAGAACCAGTCAACAAAACCAATCATTTTTTTGCTTCTCCCATCTTTTAAGGGATGTGCAGCGCAGGTGGTGAAACAATAAGGAGGAAGAGAGATCTGGTGCCACCCTGAGAAGTTCCACCTCCTTTGCTGCCACACTCTCATTTTAACAGACCAATTAGACTTACAATGACTTTCGCTGTACAACACTAGCTAAATATTTCTTTTCCCTGCTTGCTGAGAACTGCTGAACTTAATTTTTTCAAGAAAACAATACAGGAAACATCACCAAGATACACTGTCCCCATAGAGCTGTTAGGTCAGCTGACCCTCGTTCATTGTGAGGATGGCCACATTTCCACTATGCTGTTTGGCCAGGCTTGACTCTATGACCCTTTCCCATATGCGTTCATGTACAGCTACATATTTCTCCACTATAGAAAGTACTTGGAATCACAGAATCATAGAATCATTAAGGTTGGAAAAGACCTCATCAAGTCCAACCTTTGGCCAAAAACCACCTGGTCAACTAGACCATGGCACTAAGTGCCACATCCAGTTGTTTCCTGAACATCTCCAGGGATGGTCATTTCACTACCTTCCTAAGCAGTACATTCTAATGTTTAACAACTGTGAAGAAATTCTTTCTGATGTCCAACCTGAACCTTCCCTGGCACAGCTTGAGGCCATTTCCTCCTGTCCTGTTGCTGGTTTCCTGGGAGAAGAGGCCAACTCCCACACTATTACAGCCTCCTTCCAGGTTGTTGTAGAAAGTGATAGGGTCTCCCCTGAGACTCCTTTTCTCCAGACTAAACAACCACAGCTCCCTCAGCCACCCTCATAAGACTTGTGCTCCAGACCCTTCAAACAGCTTTGTTGCCGTTCCCTGGACATGCTCCAGCACAGAGCACACTCTGGACACGCTCTTTCTTGTAATGAGGGGCCCAGAAATCGACATGATTTGAGATGTGGCCTCAGCAGTGCTGAGTACAGGGGGACAATCACTTTCCTGGTCCTGCTGGCCACACTATTCCCAATATAGGTCAGGATGCCATTGGCTTTCTTGGCCACCTGAGCACACACTGGCTCATGTTCAGCTGCTGTCAAATCAGTACCCACAGCTCATTTCCCACTGCGAGTTTTCCAGCCACTCTTCCCCCAGCCTGTACTGATGCATGGGGTTGTTGTGACCCAAGGGCAGGATTCGGATCCTGGCCTTGTTGAACCTCATACCGCTGCTCTCAGCCCATTGATCCAGCCTGTCCAGAATCCTATGCAAAGCCTTCCTACTGTCCAGCAGATCAACACTCCCTCCCAGTTTGGTGTCATCCACAAACTTACTGAGGGTGCACTTGATCCCCTTGTCCAGATCATCATACTGAACAGGACTGGTCCCAATATTGAGATCTGGGGAACACAACTAGTGACTGGTCACCAAGTGGATGTGCCACCATTCACTGCCAAAAAAATAGATACTTAGGTATAGAATGGGAAAAATCCACGATTCACATAAACCAAAGCATGAAAAAAAGTTGCCTACCTAGTAATGCACTATTACTTTGCCAATCAAGATAAAACCTTTGCTCACAAAAATCTGAAGACGTGCCTTTTGAAAACACTGCACTGGCTAGCAAATATGGCAATATACTACCAAGCATAAGGCAACTCCTATGTACTCAACCATGTCCTCCAAGTTCCACATACAGAAACATAGTAAAATCACAAGGAAAACGAAAACTAAGGGAAAAATCAATTTCTGACTCCACAGTGATATATTTAAAAACCAATCATAAGAATTAGTACACAAAGTATCTCTGACACACATTCAGCTAAATTCAGCAGTAATTTAGATTGTGCTATTCTCACAAAAAGGCTTTTCTCTATAAAACTGCAGAAACTTTGATTAAATGCCTGTCCAGACATAATGCAATTATCTAGAAAAAAAATTCAGTCTTAAGAAAAAGCATGTGCAGTATTATACACTGTTTCTATATTATTCATACCCTGACATGTATATCCAAAATGCATATACTGTTGCAATCTGTCAGTGTATTGCATTTGATTACACCTTTATTTAAAAGAAAATGTGGATGAACATATTTTTTTTTAATATTTATTATTCCCTCATTATCAGTGCACAGGAATATTACGATAAGCTTAATAACAACAGTGCGTTCTTGTGTGTGTAAGTCCATGCTCTCCAAAAACCCAGGGAAAAATCAGAGATAAGGAAATCATTGGGACAAGAAAGGGCTCTGGGCTAAGCTTTCCTTCATCTCACTTTACATGTAGATATATGTATACATGTGCTCTCACACATATGTATTTCACACTACTAAATTGTGGCTGCATGCACTGTTAACACAGATACTGTTTTTTAAATATACTCTGATGGTTTGATCCTGGCTGGATGCCAGGTGTTCACCAAAGAGACTATATCATTACCCTCCTCAACTGGACAAGGGAGAGAAAATACAACATAAGGTTCATGGGTTGAATAAGGACTGGGAGAGATCACTCATCAATTACCATCACTGGCAAAACAGTCTCAACTGTGGGGAAATGAATTGAATTTATTACCATTCAAAATCAGAGCAGGTTAATGAGAAGTAAAACAAATCTTAAAAAAAAAAATCCCTCTACCCCTCCCTCCTTCTTGGGCTCTATCTCCTGCTCTTCGAGTGCCACAGGGAGATGGGGAATGGGAGTTACAGTCAGCTCATCATATGCTGTTTCTGTTGTTGTGTCCTGGTTAGGGAGGGGAGTCCTTCCGCTGCAGCAGCATGGGGTCCCCTCCTACAGGAGACAGTTCTCCATGAACTCCTCCAACATGAGTCTTTCTCATGGGCTACAGTTCTTCACTAACTGCTCCAGCATGGGTCCCTTCCACTGTGTGCAGTCCTTCGACCAATCTGCTACAATTGTGGGTCCCCCATAGGGTCACAAGTCCTACCAGGAATCCTGCTCTAGTGTGGGCTCCTTTCTCCATAGGTCTGCAGATCCCTGGCAGGAGACTGCCCCAGCATGGGCTTCCCATGGGGTTGCAGCCTTCTGGGCATCCACCTGCTTCAGCGTGGGTCTCCTCCATGGGCTGCTGGGGCACAGCTGCTTCACCATGGGCTGCACCATGGGCTGCAGGGAAATCTCAGCTCTGGCACCTGAAGTACTTCTTGCCCCTCCTTCTCCACTCACCTTGGTGTCTGCAGAGTTGTTCCTCTCACATGTTCTCACTCTTCTATGGCCACAATTACTTCTGCATGAGAACTTTTTTCCTGCTTAAATGTTATCACAGAGGAATTACCACCATCTATGATTGCCTCGGCCTTGACCAGCACCAGGTCCACCTTGGAGCTGACTGACTTTGGACAGGGGGCAAGCTTCCAGCAACTTCTCTGAGAAGCCACTCCTACAGCCCTCCCTGCTACCATGCAAACCCAATAGTTATACACATTTTTAGTCGACAACAAACACGTATCTTTAAAACATGCTGTTCCAAAAATTAGAAGCAGGACACAAGAGGCAGAAATCAAACAAATTAGCCAATATTCATTTTCTAGTGGTACTTCTGAAAGCATGGATAATATATGCCCAGATATACTGTAAGACAACCTTCTGTATGTAATGCTTCAATTATAATGAATATTGGTGTATTCAGCTGCAACACAGCTATTCACTCTTAGTGTTACAATGAAATGCTTAAATTCATAACGACTTCAGAAAATGAATTCGAGTGTCATCAACTACACAAAGTTTGAAAAAGTAGACTAAAACCCTCACAAATAATTTAACACACACTCCCAAACTCACAATTAGAACCAAGTACATAATGAGGAAATACAATCAATAAAATCAAGCCTTACCCTACCCTTCTGTCCTTTCCATCCTTCACTGGTAGTAATTTTCAAATGTAAAGAATTACATTAAGGTAATAAGAAAGATAATGAGCTTGGCACTGGACATTTTCCTGGAATTAATAAACCTTAGCTGAACATAAAATCCCCCAACAACCAAAGCCAAATCTGAAACCCCAGGAAATGCCTCCTTGAAATACACACAGACTTGGGCATTTTGGTTTTTCTCTTCCAGAAACTCAAACACAATTTGCATTAGGATATCTTCCCTGAAAAACCTTGTAACATCACAAATACCTCATAACCTAGGGACAATGCTGAAACGCAAAGGTATAACCCATTACCTACTGCACTGGGATATTGAAACAGGCTTATTTAATATTTTTTTTCTTTTCTTTAGAAGAAAGGCTTAGCATACGACTTGTAAGGCTTCAAGAGGTACCATTCTACTTTATAGAGTAGTTTTTTAGTGCACTCCTCCTTCTCCCTTGCTAAGTGGAATTCACTGTGTCTGCAGATTGTTATGGCCAAAAGTCAAGTGCAGGTTTTCTGGCCTCCTCCCAAAGGTAGGCTGCAAAAGCACTGCCGGCTGGAAATGTGCCTGGCTCGGCATCCCCTGCAGCCTGCCTGGGTGGGGGGCCCACAGTGAAGAGGAGGTCCTCTGCTCACCCCCAGAGCCTGCAACAAAGCCAGCTGAAATACTTCTCACTCTTCCTCCCTGCCGTGTTCAATGCCTCTAGTTTTGATGAAATGCCACAGGAAGCTCCCTCTCAAAAAAACAAACAAAAACCACAAACCCAAACTAGATTTGGGGCCTCCTTCAGATGGTGTTTGATGTGCCTGCTTCAGCTAACAGGAACACAGACTGATATAAAACCCACGGAAAGGAAAGTTTGTGATTTCTTAAGCAGCACTGGCCCCTCCTTTGATTTTCAGCTAAAAACTTTTCTCAACCTTACTCATGTTTTTGACTGTGCAGCTGGTTTTTTTTAGTCTTTCTACAGCAAAACTGTCATTGACTTCAGAGAGGCTATACCTAAAGTATGCCACATGATCATGTCTTGTGCTTAACAAGATTAAAGAGGGTTTGGGTTTTATCCTATCAGTTTCACAGGAGAAAACTAAACAACTAGGTGAAAGAGAACAATTGGCACTACTTCCAGCCACAGAAGACCATGACTACAACATTCTAAAGAACTAAGCAACGCAAATATATATAGGTATATATACACATGCATATTATCTGTATAATATACATGTTTATATATACTGTAAAGATAGAGAGATATATTTGTTTACAATTCTATTGGGTTTTACACCAGGAGTGTAATTTATCTTCTGACAGCATCTTGAGGTGCCTATTTCAAAAGTGATCAAGAGAAACTCCTGCCAAAACAGAACTAACCTTTCATACCAGAAACTCAATAAACTTTAGGCCTCAAGTAACAACAAAAATAACCCCTCATTTCTTGCTGTAACAAAAGCTACTGAAAGCTGTGCAAATCAATTCTTATTTAGGTCTTTGGCAGAGGATGCCAAAGTTCAGACAATTCTAAGCCTCATCCTAAGAACACAGGAGATGAGTCCCACAGATTTCTCACCTCAAATATTGGCAAGTCTTTGTCCACTGAGTTTAAGAGCAAAACATGACAATGAAGAGAGACACTGGGACACAGGAAAGTCAGTGGTGATCTTTGGGATCCATAGGGACAGCATAACCTTTAAATAAGCATATCCAAGATAAGTATATTGAGTTCACTATATACTGGGCTCTATCCTTTGTGAAGGGTTTTTACCTTTCTCCTAGTAACGCAGTTTATCAAAATAATAGTCTAGATTGGGGTGGCTGGATCTCAGCAACAGAGGCAGATAATTCCCTTTGTCAAAGCTCTCTCCCACCACTTGGCACTGTTGGCTCCCAGCTCTGTGCTGCTCCTGAAAATGCGCAGGGAGAAGCAGCTTGGCTGGTGAGCTATGGGCCACTCAGAGACTGAAACGGGGTGAATAGCTACTGCCTGAGGCTCATGGAGCCCTTCTCCACCTCCTTGAAGAGGTCTCATAAGTTAAGTGCTTTGGACCTCCTTTTCCCTCCCTCATCTGGATGGAAACCAGGACCTCTGCTGATGCCCAGACATGGAGAAATGCCACAGTGGGTGGTACACCAGCAGGTAGGTCAGGATTCACTGTAAATGGTCTTTGCTATAGCACAAGCTGCCTTCTAAACCCCTACAAAAAGTACATCTCACGTGACTGTATTCACCCACACAGCTGTTCTTCCTTTAGAAAATCATTCCCCTGGCAGACCTGCGAGAAGGGCAGAACTAGGCAGTCAGATAAAACCTTGCTTAATAATCGGAACCACACAAAGCATCCCAGGGTCTTGCTCAAAACCACTACACATCTATATCTGTAGATATAGATATAGATATAGATATAGATATAGATATAGATATAGATATAGATATAGATATGTATGTATAGGACCATAGAATCATCAAAGTTGGAAAAGACGTCCAAGACAAACAGTCAAATTAAAAATCATTATGAGCTACTTCCAGGACAAACACTTTGCACACTGTAACCCAAAGCACAGCCCCACACGATCAGCATAAAACTTCTCAACATATACAACAATCACACTCACACAGGTTCTTCCAACACTGAGCTGAACAAGATTTAATGTCCTGTAAAATCACAGCTTCTAAACCACTTTCAGTCAGGATTATCCCAAAAGACTTGAGGACTTGAGGATTTTTCATTCTATTTGTTCAGTTAATTTGTTTATATATATTTATATATATACACCCCAAATAAGCCCCAAATATCAATATCTCTCAAATCTACATGATAAATTATAATACAGGAGAAAAATTTAAAAGGCTCAAATGGCTACTAACTACACAAATAAACCAAATCTACAATGATCATTCCCTGATGATAGGAATGATACACAACTCCCAAGAGGAAAGTTTGGATCAACAGTCTAGCCTTCAATTCCTGCCTGCTGTGAGCAGGGGGATATTACATAACTCTAACAGCCCCTGAGCTGGAAAAGCATTGCTCCTTATTTATCCCCAGGGAAGCAGAAAAGTTGTGGGTTCCATTGAGCATTCACAGAAAAAGAAAACTAAAATAAACATGATGGCTTGAGCTGCACACCTTTTTTCTCCCCAGTTAAGAAAGTGGAAAATTTTATCACAGGGATACAAAACATTTTGGTGCACTCTGGAGCAATAGTTGACCATTAGATTTGCAAAAACAGAGAGGCAACATATGGCATGGCTACTGTCACACTACTCATATTCCCAAACCCTGGCAATAAAAGCTTTTGCTTTCCCAGCAAAGGGTTCAAATCTCTTCATGTAAGTGATATATGGCTTGGGCAATCTTCCAGATGAACTTGTGCAAGGGGTCAGAGCTTCCACACTGCTTGGCAACACTCTCCTCTGACCCTTTGTCAGAGTGGTTTACAAGAGCTAGTCCAACACACTACATGCAAAATCAGTTGGATTAAATCAAAACACTAATTTAAAAGATTTCTTCTAGCAAGCTTTAAAAGCTTTCTGCTAACAAGCTGGATATGAATTGAGATTGATCACATTAACGTGTCTGCCAGGGGACCCTGATGCCAAACTGATTTTTGCTTTTATATATTCTTCACATATACTTGCAGCTCTGTAGCCTAGTTTTGTATAACTGAATAGATTCGTAGCTAGCATTTTACCTACTCTGTTAGACAGAAAGACTGGGACATTCCTAGGTCCCAATCCCAATCTTGCTTCTTCTGAGAACCAAGGTCGAGCGCCACTTTCCCATAAACAACTAACAAGGAAGGGGGACTTTAAAAGAGGGTTGAACCGAAAGGGGGAATTACCTCGTCACTTGTGTTTATAAGTAGGAATTCTTCTCAATTATGCTTATTTGTTAAACTTATAAAACTGTACTCGCTTTATGTCACACATGCATCTTCAGCGCATTTAGGCATCTTGTGCACTTGAGGGGACCCTTTATAAAGTTAGCCGCATTTTATCACCTAACCATGATTTTAGGGTTCAGAAAAAGGCATCAACCCAAAGGGGCAGCAACTGCTAGAAAAAGAGAGATAATGAATACTCAGGACCTAAATTTTCTACCAGTGGCCCAAAAGGGAGCATGGGTCTTTGGTTTTTTAGTCCTATCCTCTCCCTGCCAGTCTTAAGACTCTGAGACAGTTTGATCAGTGTGGGAATCCGGTGTAAGAGAATTCCAATTTGGAAAAAGTTAAACTCTGCCTGCATCTGCAGCCCTCCTGGGCAATCCTAGTCAAGAGATGTCAGCAAGAGCTCTGGGAGTGAAGAAGAAGAGTGAGTTCATATCCAAATTGCATGACCTCCCTGCTAACACAGAGAGTATCGCACTACTCATCAGAAGTAAAACCCCAGGGCCCATAAGCAGCATGACTCTGGTTATCAGCAATATTCATACTCCACACCAGTGCTTCAGGTACATGCTCATGAAGGAATGACGGGCGACTACTGCATCCAAACAAACCCTAACCTCACTGTTAACCCTGCCCTGGTCTGGCTCTGCTAACTTCACTCACCTGTTACTTGGCAAAAGCTGTTGTGAGAAGCAACAGGAATGTTACACACAGCTGGCTTTGTATACTGGAAGCTTGTCTGAAATGTAGGAACAATCTACAGCTGGAAATTATGTTCAGCAGTGGAATATCCTGACCTACTCTCTCCAAAACCAGTGCTGGGTTAGCTGAGAGATTCCTATCAGCCCTTGCAGAACAGGGAGAGATTAATGCTATATATTATCACTCTTTTACTGTTATTATGGTAAATATGCTGGGTTTATACTATTGCTATAAAATCTCATGCCATAGCTGAGCTCATTTAATAGAGACATGGCTCTGCCCTACACCACATTTACTGCCACTGCCAGCAAGCTTACAGTGCTATTTCTGCAACCTTACTGAAAATATCCCTCTGCAGTGAGCAGCTGCTAACAATGGTTAGCAAAGTGCCTACTGCTGACGTGCATCTTCAGCAAAACAACACAAGCCAGGAGGTTACTCCAATAGAAGTAAAATGGTGTAAAAATTAGTAGCAATAGTTTTTTATTCTTTTTCCAGACTGCTGACACTGCAACACTCTGCATTCTTTGATAGGAAAGTGGTATCAGCTCTGTTAAGGGGATTTCTCAGACTCTGAAATAGAATGCTTTCCTGAAGCTGAATTAAAATTAAGGAACAATAAGCTTTCAGATTAAAAAAAATATATTTAAATATCTACTCTACACAGAAGACGGGACCAAGATTTCTTTGCCAACACAGTAAAGAAAAAATCTAAGCACACAGGTGAAGTGTCTTTCTCCCTCTCTCTATTTTTTTAAAGAACATGTATTTCAAAAGTATCACTTTTCTCAGCGGACACATTTTGAAATGCACTGCAGTGCAGTACTCCATGCACCTGTAAAACAACCCTATCTCATACAGTGAGATCTTGAAATGTTGCACAGGCATTGTATCCGTAAGACCACAGAGGACAGAGAAGTCAGCCCATGTCACATACTGTGCCTCTTCAGAGAAGAACTGCCTGTCAGGAGTGATGTAAAGAAAAGACTAGGCTTCATCCATGAAATGGAGAGGACTGGCTGCAGCATAATAGGAAAATCAGACAGTGGAATAGGTGGAGTCTCCTAAATATCAATCAGCAAATGCTTTTTCAACTTGAAGAGATGCGGCAAAGCCTGGAATATCAGGTTGGAAGGGACCTCAAGGACCATCTGGTCCAACCTTTCTTGGCAAAAGCACAGTCTAGACAAGATGGCCCAGCACCCTGTCCAGCTGAATCTTAAAAGTGTCCAGCACTGGGGAAACTACCACTTCCCTGGTTAATTTATTCCAGTAGATGACTGATCTCTAGGTGGTGTCTATATTTACAAAGTCTCATGAAATCTCCATCTTCAGGAAGGAAAGAGAGGCTTCACTCAGACCATTTAGGGAGCAGTACAATCATCATCCCTGAACTAGGCCACCCCATTGCTTTTCAAACACAAGATGTGGCATTTTGTCTCAGGAACTCTGTTGAAATAAAGCAGCATTAAACTTTTGCACTATTGGGTCTCACTGTAACCAATCCATAGAAAGAAACAAAACTGCACTGAATTCACTAGAAATGTCCCTAGTGGAGTCATAGGAAAAACACACAGGGGACTTAGAACATCTTGAACAGACTCCAGAGACAGGTTAAAAAAGCCTACCATGTGATCATCATTCTCAGAGTCACCTTGCAGAGAAATAATCAAGCAACCACATGGAAGTTCTCATTCAATTTCACTTTAGCACTATTCATTAAAAGGCAGTTGATACTTAATGCTTCCCACCACACAAAGCTCTTTTGATTACAAAACTGTTCCGCTAAGGAAAAACTCTAGGTGCTGTCTTTTTTATTCTGGCTTTATGTTCTGGATTTTTGCTTGGACAATATTCAACAAGGAACAAAATCTGCATAGATGTCAAAGGATGGGAGTAGGTTATGAGACATGGAAACTGTGGTATTTTACCAAAAGAAACCCCTCCATTGTCAAAGAGCTTAGGGAAAATGTAACACTGTAATTGAGGCTATGAGGTCATTATCCAGTTTCCCACCTGAAAAAATGATGAGCCCAATGATATATTAGTTTGACCTAAAGCAAAAGCTGAATGAGAGAAAGTAAAATAGCCTAACATAATCCTGTAACTTGGTTTTCCAAAACTGTTACTGAAATAATGAAATAATTATCAGAAAAAAACCCCAAACCCTATGAAATTAATCATAAGAACAGCAGGAATAATAGCAGACTATACTTCGATGCTGTTTGCAAGACCTGAGGAAGATGCGTGCAGTACTTTTTTTAAAGAAATACTAGCTTCTCTTAAAAGAAGATACACTGAGTAGTGAGATAACACTAGAACGTCAGCTGCTTCCAGAAACTGGTCCTTATATGCAGCACTCAGCACAGATGTTTTCAAGTTTGCTATAGACCCAAGCTCAAGGTAAAATATCGGGAGAAACAGCATATCAGCTTCTTTCCTCAGGGTGTTGGCCAAGGAAAACAATGAAGGCAATTGGTGTTCCAGTTAACTGGTGTGTGTAAAATATTCAAAATGTTAACAAAAAGAAAAAAAATGACCACAACAATCTTTTAAAAGAACACGCATCAAGCTTTTTTTCTTTTCCAGTGGAAAGGAATGGAAACCCTCCCACTGACTTCAACGAGAACTGGGCCAGACCCTGAAAGTCTTCCCATAAAACTTTCACTATGGAGAAGTTGTATATTGGCATAGGCATTTCTGTTTTATCCCCTGCCTTTTTCCTCCTAATAAATTGCACACTTGCAGCACATAATGTCTGAAAATGAAGTTTATAATGAAAAGACAATTCACAGAGGCTTGCAACTGTGTAGTCAAATCTGAACAATAAGAGAATTAACATGCATAAGAAATTACGTTTTTTTGTTATGCAGTGAGTTAATTTAAGAGGCTGATAATAATTTAAACCTATCATAAAATATGACAAATAATGGCAAAATTTCATTGGTTCAGTGGACCAAGTTAATCCTGAACTTTGCAATAGTTGTATTACTGTTTTTAATATTGCTCTTACAGCTTGCAAAGCAAAGCAAAGCTCTAGAAGAGAGACAAACAATTGTGAAAAGCAGGAACGAACAGAAAATGTTGTCACAATTATACAGCTCACATTTTGCACAATTATTTTCACATTACTCACACTCAAAAAGCTTTCACGGCCATCAGTTTACAAAAAGCTTGATTCAGTGTTTGCATTACAGCACCTTTATTTCTAAATGAACTCCTGCTAATGAAAATATCCAAGTATTTCTATCTAAATAAAAAGAGACTAAAACTCAAAATATTCACCTGACTCCATGTGGATGAAATTAAAAGCACTCTTGACCTCTTGGATCTGGTGATGTGCCCTGGCCACCACCCAAACTTGCACCAGGATATGAGCAAAGAACAAGCCCTATATCTTGGTTTCAACAAGGAGAAAGTCTAGAAGCCCAGGTCAAGAGATAACCGGGACTGCTGAGTGCAGTGTGGCACCACTGAAACAAGAGGTACACTTTGTATTTCAGTGCCATTTGGTACCTTAACAGATTCCAACCAGTCTCCCTCTACCTCTTAATACCTCAAATTGTCTTCCTTTTTCATTAGTGCACCACAAGTAACAGGCATGTGTCTTCTACAGAAATACAGAGAGTGTAATCTATACACACCCAATCCATAAAAGAAAAAATCTCATTAAAGAGCCTGAAAGAAATTAAAGTCCAGCATAACCAAAAACAACTTCCAAGTGTCTCAGCAGTGTGGACCAGGCCATCCCCTGTACCTGCATCTTGTAATTAAATCAGCTTAAAGTTAAGAGACTTGCTCGTAGTGAGATTAGCCTTTCTTACCTTTTGCCACATTTTGATGAAGAAGAGCTCTCCAGAAAAATTGAAGAAAACATTGGTGTCATAGGCATCATCACCAAAGTTGGAGATGAAAATGTTAAGTGAGATGTTCCTCACTGCTCCCAGGGCCAGGTAGGCAGTTCTGTCACCAACACTGTAGGCAGAAACAGTTACATTGGTAACTCTGGTCAACTTTCACACTCCAATCCTGCTTTCTTCCTGCTACAGAAATGTCACAACTCAATTGTTTAAAAGCTCAGCAGTCAGAAGTTCAGGGATGTGCTGTACTGCACAGTGCAGAGGGCCGTACTAGGAATGAACAGCTCCTGACTCAGGGTTCTGACACTGTCTTTTGGGACTGTAGGAAAACCCATGATCCCCACGTGAAACTATTTCACACGACCTACTTTTTGTGATAATAAACCAGTTGAAAACTGTAAAGTAATTGGACAGGGAAAATGTAACAACTGCAAGATATTATGCCTGCATTCAAATACACAAGCTATTTCAGTTTGTCTCTCATAGCAACTCTATGAAACATCTTCTTAGAGTTATGCTATGGATAGGAAAAAACCTAAAACAGGCTCAAATAAAACCCAGAAACTGGTGTAAATGAAAAAAATGAGTGGAAATTGCAACAAATTATCACTGAATGAGACTAATCTTTCTTTAGATGTTTATGCTGGACCTAACATGGTGGAGTCACCTTCTATAAGTGGAATAGCAAGGGTAACAGCCATATATCAAGAATCAACACATTGTTGCAATACAGCATCACAGATTACGTACAAACACAGATATGCACACATAGAGGTAAATATAGATATTAATGCACACACATTTATTATTTGGTATTTAATCCTTCCAGGCTGTTCAGAAAATGAGCTAACAAGTAGGAATAAAGGCTAAAGACAAATCACAAGAAAATACAGTATCAATGCACAGATCTGCAGGTCTTAGAAGTAACAGTAAAAGACAGTATGAAATATACCAGGTATTAATTTAAAAATTAGCAAAAATAGCCAAATATTAAATTTGCTAGTTATCATAACTGGACTCTAAGACCATTCATAAATCCTGAAGAAACAGAGGCAGTGCCACAGAGAAAACACTGAGTAGCTGCTCAGAAAAGGACAAAGAACTCCAGCCACACAGCAGGGAGATGCTCACAATTATTTCCTCTAGGGTACAGCCAGCCCAAAAGTAAGAAGGAACCACTTTTCATTCACCCAATTTCCATAAAGGAACAGCTGTTCCAGTGACATACACGTTGGCTCACACCGCTCATCCGCTTATCAGCAATTCTCTGAAGATGGCTGGCGTGCAGACCAAGATCTGTGTTTAAAGGCAGCCTGACCCTCCATCGCTACCAGCCCTCCTCTGACAGCCTTCTTCATGTTACTGCAGCCAGGGCATTTGCATAAAAGTGGAGTTTCTGGAAATTGAGTGTTTATAAACTGTTCAGCATCTTCTGCCAGTCATAGCTGTACCAGACATCTTAAGGCAGAGCTTGCCGGACTCCATCTGCCTGTGTTCAACAAGAAGTTTCTAAATGTGGGTTTCTGATGATATGTACCAAATCAGACAGGGGCTCTAGTGAATGAGAAGCTTGGAAGAAGATGGTCTAGACTCAGGCTTTAAAGCTGATGGCGGTGGATTGTGAGTGTAACTTTACCATGTAATGTGAACAATATTTGTAGCATATTTGTTTCCTGTACTTACTTCATTTATGATGATCTTCATTTATGAAGCTCAAAGTTATGGCTTACAGTTCAATGACAGCTTATTATGAGGAAGTTATAAATACCCAGGAAATGTGTCTGCTTTCTCACATTTAAAATCAACTGCAGACACTGACCAATCCTATTGACAAACAGACATTTTGCTTTCAAAATATTAGTTTATTCTCATAGTCAGTTATCAGTGCAAATAAAGATTTGCAAAAGTGTATGCAGTACAGGATTGACTGCAAAACTAATTTGAGTTGTTGCTTCTTATATACCAAATTAAGGGTTCATCTATATGAGAATACTTGAAAGCATTTAACCTTTTGGCACCAATTCCAACATTTACTGTTGACAAACAGACAAATTATGAAGATGATAAACAATCTGCTGGGATTTTCTAATAATCAAACGTGCATACTTGGAAGCAAAAAAAACCCGCAAACATTTCATACCGTGAATTATTTCTCATGAACTTTATCATCTCACTTCTTGCAAACACTTCAAAACTTAATCAGCATCTGTTATACTCATTAGCAGAATCTGGAAGTATCACTCCAGTAAGCAAAGGAACATTACAAGCTCTTTATCTTGTGTAGAGTTGATATTAAATGCAATACGCATGGTAAATGTAAACGCTACAGACTGCTCTCTGAATTGGTAGTAGCAAAACTTCAAAATTTAACATAGAGTGAAGACAACTGAGAATACTCTCCTTCCTAATGAATAACTAAAAATTCTCATAATAAAATCATACTTAAAATGGGTCCCACAAAAAATAATGCAAAAATTAACACCAGTGGGTGTGTCACTCCTTTCTAAAGCTACCACTCTGTTGTTAAAAGTGTATCATACCAAAATGACATTTTTCTCAGCAGAGAAAGAAAAACCACTTTTAAAAGCACACTGTAGATGCTCCTATACAAAATTCACACACTAATACACTCCAAAAAATCTCACTGATTTTAGGCTGGCAGGTGAGTTCAGTTCTTTCTCTGAAAGGCTGTAACTACCATAAGAATGTGCTGTAAGTACCATTTTAAAAGAGCAGCTTTCTGAGTCATTGAATCTGTGTACATCTGGAATGAATCAGGTTCACTTGCAGTGAGAAGAGGATTAGGAATCTCCCCATTTACAGAGGAGTTGCCAAGCCCTCTTTGCTGCTTGAGTGAGTAACGTCATGAGTGCAGAAGCCTCCTGTGGTGCTAGAACAGCTCTGTTGCCAACCTGGGACCATCCTCCTCCAGCACCTGCCACACATTAAGCACCCTAGCTGCCAAGTCAAAATATGTCAACTAAAGAATTGTTGTCACCCTTCAGAAACAAGAAAACAAACTAAAGCCACCCCTTCATCTCAATGAGGTTTGTCAAATAATTTAAGAAATGTAATCACACAATGACTTTTTGTTCATATTTTCATTTTGTTTAGATTTTCATGAGAACTACAAAGCTGCCAACATTCTCAACATGACCCTTGTAACCTTGCTCACATAAAGGAAGAAAGCCTAAAACAAAAAAAATACCTCAAAAAGGAAAAAGAAAAGTAAAGAAATAAAATAAGTGGGAAAATATCAAGAAATAATCAGTTAATTGGACAGAATACTACCATCTTGTTACATTAGGTACTACACCCAAAAAATGAACTGAGTAAAAGTTCTGGATAGACTGTAGACGTATGTATATATTATATATAGGCAAATACATTTGTACACACAGACACCTGAAGGATGTCAAGTTATCAATATTTGCATGGAAAGAAATAAAAAGTTTTAAATTCAGAAGTACTAAGTACCTCCAGCTTTCATTCACATGACCCAAACTTGCAAGTAACAAGCAATTCTAAAAATCAGGCTCCAAACTTCTGCTATAGTTTTGAATTCACTGACAACGGTAGTACACACTGAATGTAAAAAGAAATATTTAATGTTTACTTCTTAAGTGATTAAGAAAAGGAAAGCAAATACCAGGATAAGACAAATACCTTTTTTGCAAGCTTTAATGCTCTAGTCGTTAATGTACACATCACATCATTGCATTATGGTCAGTGAGGGACGAAAGACCATCTGAGGAAGACAAACTGAAAAGATCTGCGATCTTCATTTCTCCACCCCTCAAGATGCTGCTTTTTATTAACATGGGTCAGTGGAGGCATAATCTGCATTCCAAATGGTGTGCAGGTACATTTTCTCTATTTCATATTTCATTCCTCTGTTTCATCAGGGTGAATTTTTTTAAAAAGTGAGAAGGCATTCAGCACTTCCTCTTAGCCTGTGCAGATCACACACAGGGCAAGGAATGTGGCAGGGTCACACTTGCCCTATTATGTGGGTCACTAACTTTCCCTTCTGTATTAGGAACCTTTCTTTCCTTACAGCAAATTAGCAACTACATGGATAAATTGCCACTACTGCTCAATAGACAGTGGAAGTTACAACTGTGGTCAATTAGACTGCAAATGGGTAAAAATGTTTCAAACAACTAAAGTCCAATCTGTCCCCCAGCTCCACTGGATGAAATTAAAGAACCCCACCTTTTGCTTTGAAATCAATAAAAGGTGTAAACCAACAAACACTGGTGCTGTGACAGATCCAAACAGATTTCTGCCTTCACCAACCACCACTGCAACTGGTCTTTGTAGTTATTAGGACACTTAAATATTAATTTTGCCTCCACAGACTCTTTACATCAACTCTGAATACCTTTCTTCTGTTGGGTTTTTTTTATTGCAGGCTTCAGGGTAAGTTGAACTTCAGGAGGAGTTTTTGCAAATACTTAAACCTCAAGGGCCATTGAAAAGCTGAAACCCTCAGTTGATCTGGGAATTCATTTGATATCTCAGTGCAAAACTGAGAGGTAGCAGCCCCATTGGTTACATTATCTTCTAATCGCATCTGCATCCAAAGGATTGCATTGCAATTCTCTCTGGAAAGTTCACAGCCAATTTACGCTAAGGACTGGGCCAAATGTTCAAGATACCATGGCTTATTCTGCATTAACTGAGCTTCTGCCTTCCCCTTTTCACACTGAAGTCTATGCTAGCAGAGGTGCAAAGAGACCTTACACAGGTGATGACCAGAGCCTATCTGAGGTACATTAAGCCAGCTATGGCTAACTAGCACTGAGGCCATCAGACAATTTCATTCATGATCTTTTTCTGTATTTCTTAATCTAGTTCTCAAGCAGAGACTTTGCAGTGTGCCCTGAGCAGCACATAACATGAGATGATTGGAAAAACATAATTGAGAATTCAATGAGTGGTCAGCCAAGGTTTCCTGTCAGAAGGGCACAGTTCAAGAGCAGTACCATAACAATATTGCTCTTAATGGAGACTGAATGACAACGTTCCAGTGTTTCCCTCTAGGAAGGAACTAAATGTCCCATACGAAAAAAAGTGCTTACAATGGTGAGCCCAGGGCCACCAGCACTAGATTGTGCCAGCACCTTTTTGGCACAGGGCTGCTGCCTCTAGTGCTCGAGTTCCCATATATATTACAATTCAGGAATATGGCACAGATCTTACCTTTTTCATCTTTCCTACACTTTAATGTTAAAAATGAATGCATTTGAATAGTAAACAAGAGAGGGAGAAGGCAGGGGAATTGGAGGTGGGTGAAGACACACATCACACACCACTCTTTATTATGGTATAGAAACAACAGCAATTTCTAATTATGGCTAGTTACCATATATTCAAAGCTTCTCTGGAAATTGTCCTCTTTTCCCCAACTGTAGTTTCTTCCCCTTAGGTACAAAACAGATATAAATCCCAGCCATGTGCGCCTTTGAACTTTAAAATAAAATAGACAGAACAGGGCGTAACATCCACATAAAAATACCCCTTATCACCCTACAGAAATCTGCTGCCCTTTTATTATTATCAGTAATTTTAACTACACCCAGATGTTCACAACCCTTTATAAACAGAATTGAAGAATCAATGGAGAACGAGCCGCCTCTGTTTTCACACAATATTTACTCCAGGGAGCAGCTTTTGGCTTGAATCAAGCTGCTCTGGTTTATGAAACTGTGACATGAAAGCAAGATGAGGTACAACACCTACAGAAGCTCTAATCTAATCTTTCACCCTTGCAGTCACATATATAAATGAACATCTTTACAAGCTATCCTTGAAATCAATGTTACTGTGTTTCTGGGTCAAACTTATCCCTCCATGTGTGTGAAAGACAGCATCCTAAGCTTGCAATGCAGACAAAAACTAGTTACTAGTAGCAGAAAGAAATGCAAAAGAGAAATGGTATCAGGCACATAGGTGAAGCTGCACACACCAGCCTGACATGAAAAAAACACCTCTATATTTTCCCTATTTGTTAAAATATTTGAAGAGCTCTGTTAAAGTACATGATTGTTGACCATAGATCTGAAATTTGAAGCTGAATCAATAGCACTTCAGACCACACTGTTTCTAGAAATTAGATAATTAATGAAGTCATCATGCAAACCTATGTGTTTACCATAAAAATTATGCCTTCAGAAACAGATTTCCTGCTATTAGACAGCTTCAATTGCTTGTTCTATTCCTGGAATGCTGGGGTACAATATACAATTTAAAAACCATACTCAGCTAAGCACTGATGAGAGAAGAACAGTGCCCTATCCAGCAGTCACTTTCAGAAGCTAATAAAAGGCAGTTAAACAGAGAGAAAACATTAGAAACAGTACAGCTTTGTTACTTAAGGCAATTGGTTTTGCAGTAGCTGGTGTTATACTCCAAGATTAAGCTATGTCTAAATGTCAAACATGATAAGCAACATATCCCCGTATCAGCATATTTCCTCTACAGCTCACACAAAACCAGCAAGAGGATTTACCTGGTGACCTATGAAGAACTTGAGGCTTACCAGATTTTGCAATTTCAAGATGTAATACAGAAAAAGTTCACGTAGCTGCATCACAAAAGACGATGTATATCTGTATGTATATACACATATAGGTGCACATCTGTACCAGCCAAGATGTACACTACAAATGCAAAACAGAAGTGCATCTGCTTCTTATTGTGGTCTGTACATTATCAAGAATTTCCACCTCTTGAGGCAGCTGATATATGACAGCGCTTCCTGAGGTTAAGCTTTTGTTTTGTTAGCTTTATGCTTTGGTTGCTAGAGCAACAGTGACTTTAACAATCTTAGGCCCATAAAATACTCAATGATGTTGAGATGCTCACAAGGAGGGCTGGGTTACACAGTAGCCCAGCAATGAATTCAAATTATACAAAAGAACATCTCTTCAGGGTCTGGTTTAAAATAAACAAACAACAAAATCCTACTCAAGTAGATACAGTTAAATGATTCTTACAAAACAAAACCAGTGTTTAAGAAGGGACAAGACTGGCTTGTACAATATTCTTGACTGATCATCAGTGACCTGTTACTAGAAAATAGAGACTAGGAATCTGTATTCTTGTACAAGATATATGGACTACTCTGGTTTGTTAGCACTCATCACTTGGTAGTTCTATTACCTTACCATCCGTATGGGTTCCATCACTCTATTTTCAAAAGGAAGAGGACTGTCCACTGTTATCAAGCTGGATTTATTTATTTTGGGAGAGATTTATGAAGCTCTGAGCACAACGAACCAGATGGGAACTGAGAAACCATTTCTTCATCCCCATTTATCCTCAAAACCAGAAAACATTCACTTATGTTTTGAGATGATGCTCCCACCGCAATTTGTACTACATCCTGATTAATTATGGGCTCTGCCCTTTCAGGAAACTGCAAATCCAACCCCAGATGAGTTACAACAGAGTTTTCCATGTGCCTCACAAACTCAGCATTCAATACACTAACAACAGTCTGTAGGTAAAAAATAAAAAACAAATAACTTAGAAATCAGAATTCTGCTTCATAGCTTCACCAAAAAAGCTAAATTCCCAACAATTACAAATATACTAATATACATGAAATGGTAGTAAGTAGTTTTTATAGCCCCCTTTGCAGTGCAGCAAATCACTTTTAAATAACATTAAACCATGCTATAATTTATGAAAGCACTTAAATTACAGCATGAAACTTGGTATGACTTTTTGAGAAAAAAGAAAGAAATCTACTCATATCCATTTTACCAATGTTTCATCATTCTTTTCTCCTTAGAACATTTTTGGTAATTTAAAAGTTCATGAGCTAGGACAGCACTGGGTATGACCAAATAACCAGTGGACAGCACATGACTGCAGTCATGGCTCTGTATTTGTGTCCTGAGAGCTGGGAATATCCATATTGGCATACACAGCTTTATACACATAGGGCCTTGACTGTCAAGACCACTTTGCTGGCATTTAGAAATGCTAAACCATAACATTTGCTAATTTCAATTTGGTTGTTTTTTGTAAAGCAGATACGAGTTTCATCTGAGCAGCTCTGCTACTTAGGGTAGACTGTCTAGGGTAAACAGAATGTCAGAAATATTATTGAAAGAAGTGTTTATTCAATGAAAGATAAAATAAGTGAAAACAAATTCTTCATCTGTTATGACTGAAGAGGAAGGGAAAAACAGATATTACCGGAGCAAATAATTAAGCTCCACATAAAAGGATATTATGTTTCCTCATCATGACTGTTTTGTTAAGATGCACTTCAGGGGCATAAAATCTCAATGGGCATACTATGAAACGTGATGCTTCTCTGGAAACAAATCTCCATTGTATGATCAAACAAGGGTAAGTGCTGAGGTGTGAGTCTGGTCAAATTTATCAAAGAGATTTGCTCTCCATATTAAACCACAGGCTTGCAGCTTTTCTTTGTGGCTTTGCAAAAGTTTATGATCACTGAAAACCTTCACTAACTTTTTTTAATAAACATTACTATATTAATGAGGGACACTCAAAAAGCTTTGAATTTTCTGATCAAAATTTTGTTATTGCTCCTTCCTTCAGAATACACTGATTTTCTGCACTGTTACAACACTAACTCATGTTTTATGCCATTATGTCTTGTGCTGGTGAAAAGCAAATTGGACAAAGCTGTCATAACACGTTTTTACCTACGATGTCTGGATTCTTTCAGCCCAGGTTCTGTAATAATTTGACAAGTCAATATGAAACTTCTGAGGTTCATTTTTCAAATCTGGTACCTAATATCTGATAATGTGCCTACTGAACCAGAGGGAGTTCTTCCACTGATTTTAATAGGCCCATGAGCATATTCATCCTTGTATCTATACACAGCACTTGCAAACAGTCAGTTTTGCAGTTGCATAGACAGTTCCTATGCAAAATTGTTCACTCTTCAATAATACAAATAATATGCTTATAAACTTCAAAGCTGTAAGCTCAAAGTCTGGAAGTGATGAACACTTTCCTTTGTCTTTTCAGAGAGGCTTGAGTTAAGTACTTCAATATTACATCCTAAAATATCACATCAAATCATTTACCTGCTTATCACATACAGAACAACACATAAGACAAAAGAGGTCACAAAAATAAAAGAAGTGTTGGCATAAAAAATATTAATCCTTTAGTAAGTCAGAGAAGGAATTTATATGGAAAAAAGGCAAAAAACAATCTTCTGAGGAACTGACCAGATGATACTGGAAAATACTTTTTCTCATAAATTACTATTTCATTAAAATGGAAACATTTTGAACTCGATGAAATTTTTGACAGACTGGAATTTTGTCCCTTCTCTGGCTAATTCCAGAGGAACTAATGGAAGGAGAAACAGTCCAAACCACAAACTTGACCTTTCAGTTGGAAAAGGACATTTCTCAAAAATCCCATTTCATAAGAGAATTTTTGAAAGTGTTCACTTCAACTAAATTAAACCCGTATTTTGGAAAACTTGAAAAATTCTGCAAAATGCACCTGTCACTCCTTCGGCTTCCTGTGACTTTTGCGTCCAATTTCACATTTCAAAAACCCCCCAATTTTAAGCAGTATATACAGGAACCCACTCCAGCCAGTCTGTAGGAGAAGAACATATATTTAAGCCTAATGAATGGTGGCCTTTGAAGATGCTCTAAACCAACACATAAAAGCAAGCTGCTTCTGCCTAATAGCCAAACATCAGAAGCACTCAGATGGATAAGCAATACTGTTCTAATGATGGATAAAAGGTAACCTCATGTCAAATAAATATATGAAAGACAGACGTCATCTTGGAACCTTCATAAGAGCAGCAATATTTATTACAGCATTTTCTGTCCAAGGGGGCTCATAGTCCTATGCTTACAACCTGACTCACATACCATGCACACAGCTTGTGCTGGAACACAGTGGCTACATGACATTCACAACATCATCTTTCTTTCTTCTTGTACTGTTTTTCAGTAAAGCTGCTCTGTTCATTGCAACACACAAGCAGCCAGCGTATTTACACAGCCATACAGGATTTCCTTCCTAGCTGTATCTCACATGGAAGCAACCACCCATTTTGCTCTAGTCTTTTTAGCTAGCTTGTTTATTATGGCTGGAAGAAAGTCTGTGTTTTCAAACACCCTCACTGTTCCTCAAATATCTTCACACTTTTCACCTGGTTCCTGTTACAACCTAAAAAGGCTTAATAACTACCACTGCCTTTGCGGAGAGCCAGTCAGATGGAAACGCATCAGGTCAGGACCTGAAACTGCATTGGTATGTCAGACAAGACGTCCCTCAGCAATTTCAGGTTCTTCTTAAAAGACCAGAGAGCTCTTCTCCCACGTAAAGTACCAAATTAATGCATACAAGATTTTAAAGGCTAGGGAGATATAAACTTCTGCAAAACACCTACTTCAGAGTTTACCTCAGCACAGCATGAAGAAACAGATGCAGTTCAGCTTCTAAATAAGCATCTATGAGAGGCTCAATAAAAATGTGCTAGTTGCTGCAGAAACCTGATAGAAAGACATTTACTGTGCTGAGAGAACAGAGTGAGGCATTAAAGTCATATGATAGGTAATAAATATATTTTTAACACTACAAAATATTTGACAATAATAATGAACATAACATTTGTTTTTCAGTAGTGAATTGCTGGAAAGGAAATCTGGACCAAGTTATGGCCAAAAGAATAAAGTTTATTGCAAAATACTCTATTCCTATTTCTCTTACAGTTTCAGGTTGTGTCATTAAAGATACCCATATGGAATACATCATATATTCTTTACACTAAGACAATTTTAAGCCTCTTCCTTTAGAAATCACAAACCCCACTATCCACAGGGTATAACAGCATGAATAAGGTCAGATTTTGCCACCTCCTATGACAGCTGCAAGACTCAACAAAACTTCAAAACTTCATATATTTATTCTTTAAGAAAAATGGATTTGAGAACAGTCATGACTGGAAAGATGAAATGCCTCTCTTCTGCTCCTTCAGTTTCTCATAACACTGCCTTCGTCAAGTCCCCAGCACACTCCATGGCTATTTTTTCCTTACTCTTAATTGCCATCTGTAGTTTTAGGCTAAAAACACTCATACTCCTGTGAGAAAGTACACGCCAACCACTAGAAAGACCATTTGCAGCAACACTAGCACGCACCACTGTAGCTGTTTCTACATGGTAGCTCATAACGTCTGCCATAGAGAGTTCAACCCTCACAGTTTGCTTTGCCAGGTCCAGTCTTCCCCTCTCGTGAAGCTGCACGTTCTTGCTGGCAGAGGAGGCATCAGTGAGAGGCATGGAGTCCCACCGGTAAGTCTCCAGCCACAGTGCTGGAGCATGCCCATAAACATCCCCACACAGAGATTTCCAAGTTGAAGAAAAGCTGGTTTTGTTGAAGCAATTTTGCTTAGGTTACAGAGGGGATTTACCTCAAGACAAGTCAGAACACTAAAGAAAAGTTGGTTGGAAGGGATTTCTAAAGGTCAGAAAACCATTCTGATCCTCCTCAACACAGGACTATTGCCAGCAACAGGTGAGGTCAGCAGCGACGTTATCCAAGCTAGTCCTAAAACCCAGGATGGCAGAGCACACCATTTCAGCACATCTCATTCCTGAGCAGCATGAACTGCCTATGCAAGAAGGTTTTTCCAAATCTCTGGTATGAACCTGTCAAGCCACAGTCCATGACCCTTACCCTTACCATCTGCCACAAGCAGCAAGAGTTTGGCTCCTTTGTCCAACAATCCTTTCAGGAAGCAGGGATGGGTTTGCATGCAAACTGTTGCTAACAAAGGTGCACAAGCCTTAAAGAGATTTTCTGTTAACTGAAAAGAAATCTTTTTTCTTTCCAGAATAAATACATCTTAACTCTTCTTCAATCCAATACAGCATGTAACCCTGGTCTTCAACCCAAGTCACCAAGGACTCCTTTCACTGTAACAGAAACATTCAAAAGAAGAACACATACCATCTCTAGCTTCCTATATCTTTGTAAAAGCTTCCATATAAAGTTAGAAGGCTTTAACATTTTTTTTGTCATTGCCTGCTTCCAAACAGTCCTACCCTGTCCTCTTCTATGAATTCACAATGATGGGTTCCAGCTTCCCCAGCAGCACTATTTCCACATGCAGCAGCACCTCAACAACATTAAAAAACAAGGCAAACCAAATAATATCTGGTCAGAATAGCAGTGAAGTTTCTAACTAACACATGCAGATTTGCTTGTTTTTAGCACTTTGGATAAATAGCCATCTATTATGTTTTCTCTTAGACTGAGTGTTAATATCCTGGGCTGTTTAGTGGTTATTTATCAAAATGAAGTGCCCCCAATTTAAGGGCACACAAATAAGTTTTCAGAAAAGAAGGAATATCCCAAGAAAATTAAAATCAGAGTAGGCCTGGTTAGCTCTTGCCAGCAGAGGCTGGTTTTCCCATTATTCATTTGGTATGCAGGTGTGCTGGTTTCAGCTGGGGTAGAGTTTATTTTCTTCAGAGTGGCTGGTATGGGGCTGTGTTTTGTATTTGTGCTGAACATAAGGTTTCAGACAGAGATGTTTTCATTACTGCTGAGCGGGACTTATACACAGCCAAGGCCTTTTCTGCTTTTCGTACTGCCATGCTGGCAAGGAAGCTGGGGGTGCATGGGAAGTTGGGAGGAGACACAGGCAGGACAGGTGACCCCAGCTGATGATGCCATATAACATTATGCTCACTATATAAAGTGGGTGGGGGGCAGAAGGAGGAAGGGGAGACATTTGAAGTGACGGTATTTGTCTTCCCAAGTCAACACTATGTGTGATGGGGCCCTGCTCCACTGGAGATGGCTGAACACCTTCCTGCCCATGGGAAACAGTGACTTAATACCTTAGTTTTCTTAGTTTGTGTGCACAGCTTTTGCTTCCCATAAGAAACTGTCTTTATCTCAACCCACAAGTTTTCTAGCTTTTACCATTCCAATTTTCTCCCCCAATCCCTCTGGTGGGGGAGTGAGCAAGTGGCTCCATAGTGCTTGGTTACTGACTGGGGTTTCACATCTTCAAAGCTGGATGTCATCTTTTAACTGGGTAGTTCTAATGATCCAAATGCATCATGGGTGAACTCTGTATCTGTATAGCTTGTGCAGTTCCTGAGCTCATAAGAATGCAAACAATTCTCTTGATGATAACGTAATCTGAGCTAACTTCCTATGCACATTTATGCTCTAACCAGCATACATTTGAAAGCATATATAGTGATGAACAAAACTATACCTTGCCATATATAGCAAGGTATAGCTTGAACTCTGAACAGCTTTTGGCTCTAACATGCTACACATTTAAGAA
The DNA here is from genome assembly GCA_014706295.1 of Lycocorax pyrrhopterus obiensis. Taxonomy (NCBI): domain Eukaryota; kingdom Metazoa; phylum Chordata; class Aves; order Passeriformes; family Paradisaeidae; genus Lycocorax; species Lycocorax pyrrhopterus. The sequence goes on along the minus strand of JACSVZ010000002.1, from coordinate 55,667,606 downwards.
AAGTGTGTAAGGACAGCCAGTTCATGTAGCAGAGAGCCCTGTGTCCAACTATGTCTAAAAGCAAGAGGACTATGGAAGAACAAGGCAAGTACAGAGTGGCATTTTGCTGATATATTTCTGCAGCTTCCAGAATTCATATTTGCCATTTCACTACTATACACAGTCTCAGCACCTACAGTATCCCAAACAGGAAAATCCACAGATTAACCACACACTTCATCAACGCATACCTCCTCGCTTGTTTTTTTCATTGCTCTGAATAGTTTAGTAGGATTAGCAAACTTTATCATCTTGCTATTCAATTCTAGCAGATTATTTCCCATAAAATTTGTGAATGTGCTGAATACCACTAGCACTTGCACAGCTTTCTCCACCACTAACACCAACTCTTTACACCTTTTCTCTGTTGACTGTCTTTTAATTAGGTAGTAATACTCAGGGTACCATTTCTCTCACATCTGGGCAACTTACTTTCTTGGTGAGAAAGTCTTTCGCAAGCCAAGATAGATGATCTTAACCTAACCTCCCTATCCACAGGTCCAGCAACATTTTCAAAGAGCTGCAGCAGACCTGAGAGACAGCACTTACCACTGCCTTCCAATGAACATCCTGTTTATTTCAATTCATTGTATCTATGCAGCATTAATTGCATTCTTTCTGAGAATAAGTCCATCAAATTTAGTCAGGGGCGATTATTTAGACAAAGGTATTGCCATAACCTTGCTAACAGTGAAGTCAAATGTTTCATGCAGATAGTAATAAATTAGTTACATTTTTTGCTCTTTCAAAAAAAAAACTGCTTTGTACACAGACTTACCATAAACAAGAAGAATGTGAAAAAATTGTGATAGATAGGATTATTTTGCATGAAACACATGGGGCTGGAAAAATTCAAGACAATACTTGTTTAAAATCAGAATCCATAGCATGTTTCTTGGTAATTTTACATGCAATAATAACAATAATCTGTTTTCGTAAGAGATATTCATTGTGCTATATTTCTTAGTAACTGAAGCTTACAGAGCCTTTTAGCTAAAGAAAGCCCATACAGTGCAGAGAGATTTGACAACATCCTGTTTACTTCAAAAAGGACTTCAGGTTGCCACTGGGTAAAGAAAATTGGAGAGCAATTGTTGAACATTTTGCTATACAAATGCAGAAACTGTATTTGAATATCCTGAGCTCTTATGACAGGTGTGACTTTTAAATTGCCAAGATAGCATAAATAATAGCCGTAAAAATAAACAGCCTAATGGTCCAATCCCAACTGCAGTTCTTACTGCGATGATTACTATACACTGACTGACAAGTTTTAGGATCTGTCCCTTGATATTTATTGCTCAACTATGGGACAAAATCCTTCACTAGCTTCTCTAACAGACATATATCTAGCTTCACAGACACATATCTAGCTCTCAACAGATTCTGCTCACCACAAAGATTGAGTCAAATATGCAGACTAACTGCAGTCAAAGCTTGGACTCTGTAGCCTGAGACCTAACCCTGCTCCCAGCCAATCTCCCAAAACATTCATGTGGATATCAGCCGTGTCTGGAGAAGTCCGTAACTTCTCAAACTTGACTCTGGTTCAGTTTTGTCTCCAAGCACTGTTACAGCATGCTGCAGATTTATATAAAATGTCTGTGACTATTACTTCTTCTATTTTTGTTGTTTTGTTTGGAGTTTTTTGGTTGCTTCTTTCTCGTCTTTCACTCTCTTTCCTGACCTGAAAGCAAAGCACTTCACAGATTCTCCATCAAATAGCAAAATCTCTGGCACACAATTAAATAACTCTCATCAGCATTTCCATCTCTAAAAATACTGGGGAAAAAAAGAAAGGAAACAGAAGTCATGTGAAGTTCACCCTTAGCCTGATTTATCCCCAAATTGAGTACACATCCAGGCAAAACAATAGGCATTTTCCTAGGATCACCAGTCACAAGAGGCAGAACATAAACTTCACCTCTGGTCTATTTGAGGAGTTTTATTAACCCAGAAGAAAGTGAAATCAGACACTCATCCCCAAGTTGCAACAAGAAGAATTTGAAAGGAGCAGTATCTAGAAGAGTTTGCAAAACTACAAGATGAGAAACAGAAAACAATAGTTTGAAGATAATTTGCCATGTTCAGAGGGGTTTTTTTAACCTTACATGTGACAGAACAAACTGCAGGCAGTTTTACTCCTACCATGTCAGGAACAGTATTTTATTCTCTTTGAAAAATTACTTTTTCCACATTGGTACTTGATTTGAGTATGCATGTTTACTTTCTTTGCCCCTCTCTGCTATTCTATTTCTTTTCTCTATTTTTGTCCGTTGTGACTGTTAAGGTGAAGGTGTCTTGCACTTTATGTGACCAGAGCCCACCACCACAAGAGTTCAGTGTACACCTCAAGACCTTTTGCACTAAAGGTGACATCACTGTCACCATCCTTTCTAGTCAAAATATCTGTGTTTGTATTTTGATTTTTCAATGTCATTTTACATAAAATGAATGGCATACTAGTGTGCAAGAAAGAAAAAAAAAGTTCACCTACTCACCTAGATAGCAATAATTTACCCTGAAGTTTCAAATCAGCAGCGCAGTCATCAGATTGACAGTTCCTCTCAAAAACAGTCTGTGAAAAACAGAGGAAAGAACTGTTAAAACATGAAAAGAGTAAGATCAAAATTCAAAGAAGTAACATGTTTGGATGAAATAAAAATAACACCAAAACCTGTAATACAGGGATATATGGTGTGTGTTAAGGAAATTCAAGATGAGGCAAATTTTATCTCTGGAATGTCAGAACTGGTTTTATTTTCTTCTAACTGAACAAGAAGTGTCATCAAAACCAGATTCTCTCTTAGAGGTTTTCCTCAATCCATTCTGCCTCCTCATCTGACAAGAATAACTGCTCATACAGTATTTCTGGCATTCTTCTTTCTCTTCCCCAGCTATGTGCAGGAAAATGAACCAGAAAATAAAGTATTTATGAACTATTTTCAGTCCTAAGGATTTCAAGTAAGGAAATCATGCAGCAAACATTTTCCCTAGATTTTATATACAGCAGGAAACACTTCTGCCATCGTGCAAGCAACAGAAAATTACCAAGACTGTTAAGTAGCAGTGATAGTCTCAAATAACGGAATCATTGTCAATCTTGTGAACTCTGGTAGTACTGAGGAAATGTAACATTGATAAAGCTAGGAACTATGAAGGGACAACATACGGACATACTATTTAAGTGGCAAAAAGAAAGGGCATACATGAAAAGTCTATGAACCTATGCAAATCTCTGCAGTAGTTTGCCATGGCTAAATGAGGCAGCCACCAGAAAGCGAAAGAGAATAGGAACATGCTCCTGGCATTGAAGAAACCCAGATGCCATCAAGATCATGGTTACTTTCCCCTGCTGTTTAGACCACAGACCAATACCTTTCTAAACATAAGGCTAGACTTTTCAGGCTGGAGGACTCGTTCTTTCAGAGTTGTAATGCTCTTCAGCTTACCAAATATTCAAACACCCAATACGAATGTCACCAACACTGTTCAGCTAGGAAACCTGACAATACACTGATCTCTTCCTTTAATGTGAATGTTTCTTTCTACAGGCTTCATGACTTTTATTACCAAAGTAAATATATTTCAATCATAAACACAAGGACAGGGAAAATCTGTGCAGGACACACATAATGGTCAGATTGGGTTGGAGAGACTGAGAAGGCAAAAAAATCCAAACCATACTGAATTAGTACATTTTTTAAGAGCTCTGCCCAACTGTATCAGGACTGGAAAAAGATTTGAATCTTAAACCCAGAGGGCACAGAAACTTCTAGTCCCTTGCTTTCCAGGAAGGTTCTTGACTAAGCAGGCAGCTTGTTCTCCTTTTACTATGGTGTCTGAGCTCCCCAAAAAGGAGTGGACCTTTATGAAGTTAATTGTTGTTGTGATGCCGAAATCATTTTTGCCTTTTTTCTATTTCCTTCATATATATTAATAGCTCTATTATTGTATAGTTATATAGTTCCTAGCTAGCCCTGATACTTTTCCTTACCTTTTCCCTTCCCTGATAGGCAGAAAGATAAAACACATTCCAGAGGCTCCAAACTGGGGGGTCCAAGGCCCCTATCCTATCTTGGTTCCTCCAGGGAACAAATGTTGAAACCATCTCTTCAAAACACATTTTCATAAACAAAATTTAGTTCCTATCTAAGGGGGGAGGATTTAGAAAAGGGTTGAACCGGAGGGGAATTACCTCACCACTTATGTCTCTAATTGGGAAATTTTGTCAATTATGCTCATTTGCTAAACTTTTAAAACTGTTTTCACCCCATGGGAGGGTGGGCATTTTCCATATCCGCCCCTGGAGGCATCCAATAAAGACCAGCCTTTATATTACCTCCTATACTAATATTTTTTAAAAAATGTGTTGTTTTATTTCCAGGTTCTTTAAGGCATCAGTTTGACTAACAGATATCAAACTATGTTGTAGGTTGCATTGTGTTGCAAAAGAATAAAGGTGGAAGGTGACCAGCTCATCCAGGCTATTTACTTCGCTCTTTCATTTTTCTTCCCTACCTTTTGCTTTCTCAGAGTCTCAGCAGTGAAATTTTTGGGGGACTTACAAATGAGGACTGAATTTACCCTTCCTCCTTAATAAAGACTACCACAGCCAAAGGACAAGGACAACCCTGAGACAGGAACTGGCACTAGGCTTCCCTCTCAAACATGGCACATTTCAGAGGTATAGTTTCAGAAGTCCTCAGAATTAATCCTCAAACCACTGTAGCAGTTACACATAGGAAAGACTGCTTGGTAACCCTCAGAAGAGAAAGAATAATAAATTTTAAAAAGTTCTAGCCTGTCAGTTTCTCTGTTTGAATTGCAGAAACCTTGGCAAAGTGAACACAGCAAACAAAGAAATTATCTCTATTTTTCAAAGTAAAAAATACTGTAAGTACATTTAAGTAACTATCTAATAATCCCTGAATTTTCTTACTAAATCTATAGTTACCATTATTAAGACAGAATGAACAAATACTTCATTTTCTAAAATTGCCGAGCATATATCTCTTCCAGCGTAACACGTATTAGAGAGCAAGCTACTTTGAAATACATTGGGTGTATTTCCTTATGTCATAGATACCCAGGTTTCTACAGAACACTGCGTTGAGAGAAAGAAATAAGGATGGTGAGTTCCAAGATCTGCAGCTGTGTAGAAGTGAACTGTTTGCTTCTGTGGAGGATCTTGAACCTGCTCAGGTTTCAGGGGAGCTCTCTCACCTCAAAGCAGCTGGCTGGTCTGGATTTCCAGTCCAACAGGCTCCTAGGACCCACGGATGCAGGCACAAGTGATTCAGCAGCCCAATTCCAGGCTAATGACATCTCTGGACTATTTTGCTATTTTCCACTATTTCCCTGGTCTACCAGGACTCTACTCCACCTTCCCATTTTGTATGTTTTCTAGAGTCTCAACCCTCCATCTTCTCACAGTCTATTTCCTCCAGTTTCTTCTCTGCTAACTTGAGCCTTTCCTTCGCCATCCTTTTGTCACTTCTACCTTTCAGGCTAATTTCTGGCTGTTTAAATCCCTCCTAAACAATTAAGAAGTAAACACACTGTAAGGCATCATAGCATTTGTGAACACTGCTTATATATTGTTACCGTGCCCTTACTTGGTCTACTTGAGCTGCAATTTCTTTGGGCCAGAAACCATACCTAACTCAACACTACATGTTGTTAGAGCAGGAGTTCATTCCTGGGATACGGCACAGACCCTACTACAACACCACCACTAATTTTAACTCTAAGCAATCTTTAAAGTGGTTGCAGCTTTACAATACCAGTTATGAGGATTTATAGAGCTCTTTAAATATTAAAATTGTTAAAGAAGGTAACCCATGAGTTGTATGTGTTATCCATAACTGAAAAAAGAAAGTAGAGTGAAACTAACTGTGGAAGATATTCCGAATTTTTGCTCTTATTGTTACCCAAAGTGAAGAGGAGCAATTCTGAACAGTGGTTTTATGAAGTCCAATGGTATTCCACTAACACTGTATCAAGTACCTCACAGATTTGAATATGTGTATCAGACAGGGCCAGGAAGCTTCCTTACATAAGAAATACATACATGAAAAATTGAGGATGGGGCAGGGGAGTGGAACTCAGGGCAAAAACTGCTTGAGAAACACAGCTGCATCTCTTATCTCAAGGCCACCACATATTTGTCTAGCATTTCCACAAGAAAAAATAGGTGTTTGTGTGCTCAGTAACAGGGACAGGATAACCTCAATTCTTCTAGGACACATCTTCACTGTATAAACACAAAACCAGTGCAAAGTACATTCTCAATGAGTCTGTCAGACTTCCTGCTATCACCAGATGTACAGCAAAGCAGAGACAAAACCCAGCATTTCCAGGGTTCACGATTCCTCTCTGCACTCTCTCCACTGCTGCACAGAACCCAGCAGCTATGGGAAATTGTTCCAGAGCAGTTCCCACCAAGTCACCAAACCTTCTTAACAAACATGGTTTTCTCAAATTCTGCATGGCGACATTTCTGAGTAAAAAAGATTGTGCTCCTTGGGAGGTCCAGTAATGTGACAGATATGTCCCTGAGGGGTTAGAAAAGATGAATGGCACCCATGTCCTCCAGAGGGTTGGTCAAAAAGCCTACATTAAAGTACACTCATTATAAAAAGTGAATATACATATCTGTACACAATCAAACATATAGTAAAGAGAGATCTAGAGCTGATCAGGAAGGGAATATGTCTACATAGGTAGTCAGATTAGGGCCTCAAATGAAGTACCTTTGTGTCCATTATGCCTCTTGAAGAGAGGTGTAAGGACTAAATTCCACATTTTGTGGTAAAGGCCAGGGGTAAGTGTAGAAGGTAGGAGAGGGATAAATCTCTAGTTCCTGCATCCTAAGCATAAAGCTGCTGGGTATTGGGCATGTAGATAATCTCCTTTTCCTTCTTGCTTGTAGTGGACGCTACTGAAAGCTGCTAGGAGGTAAAGCAAGTAAGAAAGAGCCTGGCTTCAGCCTAATGGACAGAGCTCTGTGCTCTGAGGAAGGTGATCTGTGATTTCAAACCAGGTTTACTAAGCTGCTTCACTTTCTTTCAATGGCTATCTAAAATTAAACAAATCTATGTTTCTGGAAGTGGGGAAGAGAAAAGGAAACATAAAAAATAAAAAAACTCCTGTGTCCCTCCAGCCCACAGAAAATACTGTAAATCTTTCAATAAATTAAGGGGAAAAAAGCATTTCAAAATATCCAACCTACCAAAATTCATGAAAGCACATGGAAATTTCAGGTTGTAGCCAAAATGTACAATCAAGACTTTGAGAGGTTGCCAGCACTATTCTAGTAAGAGTTCTGCCTATCCTTTCATAGAAAGGGAAAGCAACAGATGAAGGTCAGTGTTTGAAGAGAAGGAGGAGAAACAGAATTCTCAAAAGAACCCTTCAAAACATTTTATGGACTGGATAAGAGAACAGTGAGTCACACTAGATCAGATATTTAACAGCTTCTTCACACATCAGTCTACAAAAGGTTCAGAGAGCACCCCTTAGAAAGTAGCAGAGCTGGCCTTTGGTATCTGAGGATCCATTCCTTTAATTTCATAAATTGTGCCATGGACTTCTGCAGGAATACTTAGGTTATACAAAATAATCTGGATTAAGAATACAGTATTTCAATCTCTACACTGGTTTCCTGTAAATTGTCACCAAACCCTATGGTACGTGCAGAGATGACTTAGCAATTAGATCATGCTAGTAACACAAAAACAATTAAATAAGGGGGCTTGTTATTCTAATAATTCTTTACTTTTTAGATATTGATGCTATCTGGTTACAAACATGTTATGTGGTAAAGTTGAGCTCCTGGCTCTTATTTAGAAAGCAGGATATATGATCCAATTTTCAAATGCTGAGCTGTAAGCAAATCTCACTAACTTTTCTAGGAAGTATTTTCTGTTTATAGCTTTACAAATCAATTACATCAATGTGCCTAAATATAGATACAGGAGCCTGATTTTAGACCTGAATTTATTTCGATTTTAAACCTTCAAGTTGCCTGAAAAATAAAGCTATTATGTACATGTCTACTGACCACAGATTAAGAAATATAAACTGATTATTTTGAGGCATCCCATGCTTTACTACACTACTCACGGAAACAGTCTGTTTACATATGCTGCTGAGCCAAACACAAAATGGCTGACTTAAATTCCCACTAGAAGAGCAATTATTACTGTGAAAAACATTCCAGGATTTCATCAGATGTGCCGACTAAAATGAGAATACATTATTTCCACAATATCCCTAACTGAGTGGCGGAGTGAACACATGACAAAGGCAGGAATACTGGGGGAGTGAAACCGGTGCGCTGGCACCGTATGGTGCAGGAGATGAAGATTAGCTATCAAGCTCCCTCAGGTCCACACAGACTTCATCAGAGCATTATGTTTGAAGGCAGAAGGGAATAAGACCAGGCTCATTAGAGATGAGCCTAGGGGCAGCATACCACTGTTGGGGGTGAAATAAATAACCCAGCTGAAGTGCACCTACACCAATGCACACAGTATGCATAACAAACAAGAGAAGCTGGAGGCCATTGTGCAGCAGAAAAGCTGTGATGTAGTTGCCATCACAGAAATCAGGTGGGATGACTCACAAGACAGGAGTGCTGCAATTCACGGCTACAAGCACTTCAGAAGGTGGAATCTTCAATAGGTAAAAAACTGGCTGTACAGCTGGACCCAGAGAGTTGTGGTAAAGTTGAGTTGGCAAAGTTGAGTTGGTAAAGTGGTAAAGAATGAAGTTAAGTCCAGTTGGTGGCCAGTCACTAGTGGTGTTCCCTAGGGCTCACTTTTAGGACCGGTCCTTTTTAATATAGTTAATGGTGATCTGGATGAGGGCATAGAGTGTACCCTCAGTAAATTTGCAGGAAACATCAAATTGGGTGGGAGTGCTGATCTGCTCTCTGCAGACAGATGGGGACAGACTCAATCAACAGGCTGAGGATGGCATGAGGGGTCAATATGTTCAATAAGGGGACATGCTGGGCCCTGCATTTGGGTCCCAGCAAGCCCATGCAGCACTACAAGCCTGGGGACGAGAGGCTCAAGTGCTGTTCAGCAGAAAGGGACCTGGGGGTGCTGGTTACCCGTTGGCTCAATATGAGCCAGCAGCGTGCCCAGGTGGCCAAGAAGATCAATGGCATCCTGGCCTCTGTGAAGAACAGTGCGGCCAGCAGGACCAGGGCAGTGATCACCCTCCTGTACTCGGCACTGGTGAGGCCACACCTCGAGTGCTGTGCTCAGTTCTGGGCCTCTCACTCTAGAAAGGACATTGAGGTGCTGGAGCATGTCCAAGGAAGGGCAGCAAGGCTTGTGAAAGGTCTGGAAAACATGTCTCATGAGGAATGGCTGAGGGGGCTGGGGTTGTTTATTCTCCAGAAGAGCAGGCTCAGGAGGGACCTCATTGCTCTCTACAACTACCTGAAAGGAGGCTGTAGTAAGGTGCGGACTGGTCTCTTCTACTGTGCCTGCAGTGGAAATGTCCTTAAGCTGAGACAGCTGAGATTCAGATTAGATGTTAGAAAATGGGTGGTCAGGCATTGGAAAAGGTTGCCCAGGGCTGTGGTGGAGTCACCATCTCTGGAGGTGTTTAAGAATTATCTGGATCTGGCACTGGGTGATGTTGCTTAGTGATTTAGGGGTTACAGTGATAGTGTTGGGTTGATAGCTGGACTTGATGATCTTAAAGGTCTTTTCCAACTTTGATGATTCTATGATTCTATGACAGGCAAGAAAAAAGATGTGATGGTGTGGCTCTGTACATTAGAGAGTGTTTCAACTGTATAGAGCTCAAGGATAATGATGATAAGGTATCTGTGGGTAAGAATCAGGGGGAAGGCCAACAAGGCAGACATCCTGATGGGAGTCTGTTATAGACAACCCAACCAGGATGAAGGGATGGATGAACTATTCTGTGAGAGGCTGACTGATATTTCACGATCCCTAGCCTTTGTTCTTGTGAGAGACATTAACTTGCAGGATGTTTGCTGGAAACTCAACACAGTGGAGAGGAGGCTTTCTAGGAGGTTCCTGGAGTGCATGGAAGAAAACTTCCTGACACAGCTGGTAAGTGAGCTTAACAAGGGGAGTGCCCCACTAGACCTGCTGTTTACAAACAGAGAAGGGCTGTTCATCTTTGGCACAGTGACCATGAAACGATAGAGTATTCAATTCTTGGTGAAGTAAGGAAGGGGGGTAAGCAAAACCTCTACCTTGGACTTCGGGAGGATGGACTTTGGCCTACTCAGGACACCTAGTAAGAAGGAGGTCCAGGAAAGCTGGACATACTTTAAGAAGGAAGTCTTAAAGGTGGAGGAAAAGGCCCTCCCTATGTGCCCAAAGATGAATTGGGGAAGAAGACCAGCCTGGCTGAACAGGGTGTTTTCGCTGGAACTTGGGCTTACGACCTTTGAAAGAAGTGGCAGACAACTCAGGAAGGGTTCATGAATGTCATTACGTCACATAGAAAGAAAATTAGAAAGGTGAAAGCCCAGCTAGAACTCAATCTGGCCACTGCCGTAAAAGATAATAGAAATGTTTTTAAAAATACATGAACAACAAAAGGAGGGCGAGTGAGAATCATCATTCTTTACTGGATGCAAGGTGATCATAGTCACCAAGGATGAGGAAAAGGCTGAGGTACCTAACGCCTTCTTTGCACCATTCTTTAACAGTAAGACTGGTTATCCTCATGGCAACCAGCTCCCTAAGCTGGTAGACAGAGACAGGGAGCAGAATTGATCCCCTGTAATCCAAGAGGAAGCAGTTAGTGACCTGCTGAGCCACTTCGATACTCACAAGTCTGTGGGACCAGATGGAATCAATCCCAGGGTGACGAGGGAGCTGTCAGCAGAGCTCACTGAGCTGCTCTCTATCATTTATCATCAGTCTTGGCCAACGAGGGAGGTCCCAGATGACTGGAAGCTGGCCAGCGTGACACCCATCCATAAGAAGGGCTTAAAAGGGGGATCCGGGAAACTACAGGCCTGTCAGCCTGACCTCAGTGCCCAGCAACATTATGGAACAGTTCATCTTGAGTGTGATCACATGGCACATACAGGACAACCAGGGCATCAGGCCCAGCCAGCACAGGTTTAGGAGGGGCAGGCTCTGCCTAACCAACCTGATTTCCTTTTATGACCAGGTGACCTGCCTGGTAGATGAGGGGAAGGCTGTGGATGTGTCTACCTGGACTTCAGCAAAGGCTTTGACACTGTCTCTCACAACATTCTCCTGGAAAAGCTGGCAGCCCACGGCTTGGACGGGTGCACTCTTCGCTGGTTTAAGAACTGGCTGGATGGCCAGGCCCGAAGAGTGGTGGTGAAAGATGCTGCCTCCAGTTGGTGGCCAGTCACTAGCCATGTTCCCCAGATCTGCACTACTGGGACCAGTCCTGTTAAATACAGTTACTGATGATCTGGACAAGGGGATCAAGTGAACCCTCAGTAAGTTTGTGGACAACACCAAGTTGGGAGGGAGTGTTGATCTGCTAGAGGGTAGGAAGGCTCTGCACATGCATCTGGACAGGCTGGATCGATGGGCCGAGGCCAATGGCATGAGGTTTAACAAGACCAAGTGCTGGGTCCTGCACCTTGGTCAGAACAACTCCATGCAGTGCTACAGGCTGGGGAAGATTGTAAACCAAACTTCTCCAACTGAGGAAAACTACAGGAGAATTCATCCATTTCACTGAGTCGAAGACCCTGGGCTAGGTCATGAGTAGCACATTGCCGCTTGTCAAGCCATCTAAGAAAAATGCAATCATTTGTCCCCTATTTCAGCTGACTAAATTCATCAACAGTGAAAGAGACACTACTGAAGGGATGGCAGAGGGAGGAATATAAATCGCTTTCAGCAATCCCACTCCAAGCAAA